>CM072927.1:91382517-92007517 GCA_036971965.1 Nyctalus aviator | reverse complement strand
TCTCTCATCGATGTTTCTAACTTTCTATCCCTGTCCCTTCCTCTCTGTAAAAAATCAATAAAATATATTTAAAAAAAAAAAGACCTCCCGCATTCTGGTTTCCCTATAACGAGGCGTGCTTTCTCAAACGTGGACTTATAGAGCCTCCGCTCACACATGGTACACGCACACGTTTCCGTGCACACGTCAAGGGGCTTTGTCAGCGCGTGTGCCTCTGGTGTACCCACCATGCCAGTTGGGGCAGAGACTGTTTCATCCGCACAGAGCTCCCTGTGCCTCCTGCCCCGGCAGCTACGGACCCACTCCTGTCCCCACGGTTAAGGTGACCAGACTGCCCGATTTTGGCGGGACAGTCCCGATTCGCTTTCAATTTGTCCCGCGTCCCGAGGCACTTTAAAAAAGTCCTGATTTAAAAATCGGGACTTTTTTAAAACGCAGAGGGACGAGGGACAAGTTGTTAAAAACCGGGACTTGCCAAAACCGGTGTGGCTCAGTGGATAGAGCGTTGGCCTGCGGACGGAAGGGTCCCGCCCGGGTTCAATTCCGGTCAAGGGCATGTACCTTGGTTGCGAGCACATCCCTAGTAGGGGGTGTGCAGGAGGCAGCCGATCGATGATTCTCTCTCATCGATGTTTCTAACTCTCTCTCTTTCTCTCTGTAAAAAATCAATAAAATATATTTAAAAAACAAACAAACAAACAAACAAACAAAAACCCCAAGACTGTCCTGCCAAAAGCGGGACGTCTGGTCACCTTACCCATGGTTGGCCTGTTTTAGGACGTCAGGTGAATGGAATCATTTGAAAAATGCTCTTTTGTGTCTGGCTCCTCCCATGCGGCTGCTGGAAGTAAGACTTTCCACGGGCCCCTGCCGGAGCCCTGCAGGGCCCTGGCTGAGCCCCTCCAGGTGGCGGTAAGCCCCCCACAATCACTGTTGCCCACGCCTGGCTCTCCCCGTCAGAACCCCCGGGGCCTCAGGCACCACCAGCACCCCACTGGCACCCTGGCAGCTTCCGATGGCACCCCCAGCCTTTTAGGGGTGAAACACACGAGGACAATCTTGAGAGGGCATTCGGCAGTTCCAATCAGTGTGAGAAACACCACCTTTTAAAAAAACGCCTTTTCTTTCTCAGCTGCGGTCGGCATTCAATCGTATCTCAGTTGCAGGCGTGTGACAGTGGTCAGAGATAACGTTTTTTTTTGTTTTGTTTTTACTTTGCCTCCTCTGACCATGTACCTGTTTGCTCGTAAGTCAGTAAGCTTAGGACAGCCTCGGGGGACCAGGTGAGGTGAGGACAGGTAGCAGGGCAGGGTCGGTGGAGAGAGGGACGCAGGGGTCCCCCAGCCCCCCCAATTCCCTCCTATCCGGCCTCAGCGTGGCCACCGTCTCTCGCCTGGGGCCTGCTTCCAGTCCCACCTCGGCCACTTCCTAGAGGTGGGGCAGTGGGCTCGTGTCCCGCGCAGCCCGGGGCTGCAGCCCAGGCAGGGCCCGGGGCCGGCACCAGGGGCTCTCCCTAGACACGGCCCTCCCTGAATCTGCCCTCAATGCCCGCCGCCTGCCTCCTTCAGGCCTCCAAGGTGGCTGCCTCCGGGCCAGGCCTCACGTGACCGGAGTCCCCTTTCCAGCCAGAGGCCCTTCCGTGGGTCACAAACCCACCCCTGAACCAGTCGGTGTGGCCGTGGGTGTAACACACCAACGAGCCCAGGCCTGAGCCGGGGCCTCCAGCTCTGGGGCTGGCGGGGAGCCTGCCCGGACCACAGAGATGGAGCGCGGGGTAGGGTCCGCCCTTCCCACATGCACACTGGGCACGGAGAGCTCTGCCGGGAGAATGGGAATGGATGCCGGGAGGCAATGACGAAGAGAGCAGGGTTTCCCAAAGTGTGGTCCGAGTACCCCCAGGGGCACAGAAAGAGTTTGTGGGGGGTGGGGTACGCGTTGCACCGGAGTTTGGTGGGGATGTGCACTGCACCGTGCTTAGCTGCGCCTAATCCTACGTTCTCATGAGTGCGAGGGGTACTCAGCGTTACGAAAATTATAGAAGGGGTACACATATGTCAAAAGTTTGGGAAACGCTGTTAGAGAATGGGGAGGAAGGGTAAGAAAGTTCTGAGTTCGAATCCCGCCCCGGCCACTTCCTTGCTGTGTGGACTTACGCCAAGTCTGGTTGGTTGAGCTTCGAGTGTCTCGGTTCTAAAGTGGAGAGCACACCTCCCCCTCGGTCTCTGTGTGCAAGGGAGCCATCCGGTACAGGGCCCCATGTGGCATCCAGGCCACGGGCAAGCTCTCAATGGTAGCGGTCTTTATTGCGACGGTTACCATTCCCTGGCGTGGGCCTCGGGGCGTCCGAGGCGCCTGGGGACCAGCTGCACATCCTCGGGCTTCACGTGGCTGACATCTGGGCTCGGGGAAGCACGCGTCAAGAACGTGGCCCCGTCACCCGGGCCACAGGGACACGGTCAGTGGAGGCCCAGGCCACAGGCTGACCTGCCGGGCACCTGCCCGGGGCGGGTGGGCGTCTCACGCCTGGAGTCACACGAGCCTAAGAGCGCCGGGCACTGTCTCGTCTCCCGCGCCCGCATGGAGGGGGAGGCGGGCTGCGAGGGGTGGGAGTGCGGGGGAGCCTGGCATGCGGAGGAGCTGGGATGGTGGCAGGTCGAACGTTTTCCTTCCTGTGGGACAGGCCGCATGCTGACGGCTTTGATTGGCACAGAGACTGCGGATGTCTTCCAGCATGAGGTGACCAGACGTCCTGCTTTTGGCGGGATGGTCCTGATTTTTAACAATTTGTCCCGCATCCCGCGACATTTTAAAAAACAAAACAAACCGGGACTTTTTTTAAAACGCCTCGGGACAAATGGTTAAAAATCAATCTTTCCAAAAATCGGGACTTTTTTCCAAAAATTGGGTCGCGGGACAAATTGTTAAAAATCGGGACTGTCCCACCAAAAGCGGGACGTCTGGTCACCTTATCCGAGCGCCCACTCTCCCCTCTCTCTCCTGGACCAGGCGCCTCTTTCTGGCCCTGCTGTGCTGTGCAGGCTTCCTCATTCTAGGTCCCTCTGCCACCATGGCTCCAGGTCAACCACCAACTCCAGCCGAAAGGGGGCGCCACTTTCCAAGAGCTCCAGGCGCCTACGAGATGTCCTCATCACGCACGGACCCACTAGGGCCCTGTGCCCGTCCCGGACCCTCCCCACGGCTGGGGAGCGGGGTTCTCTGGTGGGCCCGGTCTGGGTCACGCGCTCAACCCTAGCGTGGGGCCCACTGGAGGCACAGACAAGGGCAGGCGACCTCTACGTGCGACAAGGAGAGGAAGGCGGCTGTGGGAGGGGAAGGGGCGGAGAGCGGGAGGCGGGAGGCTGAGGCTCGGGGCTGCGTAGTGAGAAGCTGGGGAAGGTGTCGGATTGACTGTGAGGACTCGCTCGAGGCCACGGAGCTGTCAGGGGCGTGGACGGCAGGCCACACGCGTTCTCTCTGCCCTGAGCACAAAGGGTCCTCGTCGGAAGGGCTCCGGGCGCTCCCAGGATGGGTGGGAGGCAGGAGAGCTGGGACCGGACGGTGAGCTGGGAGTGAAAACGTCCTGGGGTTGCAGGCAGGAGCCCGTGCCCAGCCAGCGGGTCCCCGGCCTTGCTGCTGGGAGTCTGGCCTGCAGCCATCCCCGTGAATGAAGTCTCAGGGAAGGCGCCCCACCGGCCGGGCCTGCGTCACGGGTCTGCCCCTGGCTGCGCGCGGAGACAGAGAGTCTGGCCTCGGGAGAGGGAGATAGTCCACACCCCTCCCTCCCTGCCCGCCAGGAAGCACCCAGGGAGGGCAGTGGACAGACAGGAAGGGTGACTGGGTGGCGGGGAGCCAAACGAGTGACAGGTGTCAACGCAGGTGGGGGGAGGCCAGCGGATCCTCTGAACACCTCCAGGGCTGCTTCCGGGGGGAAACTGCGGCTGCGATGGGTGAAGTCACCTGACCCGGCTGGTATTCCAGAACCGAGGCCTGGCTCTTTCTCTTTCCCCTCCTGATCGGGCGGGCGGGGTCTGCCCGGCCTCTGATCACCACACTCACATGCCAAAGCCCCTCGGATGCCCCGGGCACGCTCTCTCTCTCTCTGTCCCCTGGAACCGGTCCCCACATTTCCTACCCCGACCGCCTCCCTTCCCTGTCTGTACAGTCACCATCCCCACGGCGGTCCTGGGGAGAGGAGGCCGGAGGCGCCCTCGGCATCCCCGCCCCGCCCCCCCAGCTCTGGTGTGCGTGGCTGTTTGTTTTGTCACATGTTGTTTTGTGACAGAATAAGAGCCGTAAACATGACAAGGCCCGCGGAGCCCGCTCTGGGAGCCGGGTCTGCGTCCCAGGGGTGTGGGCCGGCCAGTAATGACCCAGGCGCCAGGGCCAGGCCCGACCCCGGCTCCACGGCTCCTCACACCACAGCCCTTCCCGCCCTATGCCCGGGGGCAGGGGCTCGGGGCCGTGCCGAGGCCGAGCCGGACCAGCCCGTCCGTCCCGACGGTCCCGAGCCACTTCCTGCTGCCCGTCCCGCACGCGGGGGGGAGCCGGCCCCTGGCTTTGTGTACTGTCCAAGACGGGGAAAACTTCCTGTTTGTGGAGGGAAAAAAGCCCTCCGCACAGCTCGACGGCGCTTGGACATCAAAGTGTTCTTACAAAACAGCGCCCTAATGGCTTAAGTATCAATGAATCAGGGACATATGGATCTCATTTGCCATAAAGTGCACACGGGTTTAAAAATCCGGAGGGAGAAATGCCAGGCCAAATATGTTTCAGGTTTTATTGAACAAAAAAAAAAAAAAAAAAACCTCCGAGAAGATAGATTTTCGACGGTCACCCCAACCCCGAAGACAGGTCCGGCTGCCCAGGCCGCCAGCGCTCGGCCCCCTGAAGCCACGGTAGCTTAGGCCCCGGCCCTTGACCCCAGGCACACCCTCGGCCGGCGTGGGAAGTAACTGAGGTCTGGACGCTTCGTTGGAGCGCTCTGTGTCCGAGGGGAGCCCGCTGGCCTTCGGGGAGAACCGGGGGTCTGGGATGGAGAGGGGACCTGGTGGCGTCTGGCTGTCCTGGCTCAGCAGGCGCCCCCAGGAAAGGAGACCTCAGAAAGCCGCCTTCCCGCTTTCATGATGGAAGGAGGGAGACAGGGAGGAGGAACGAGGAGGAAGGAAGGGAAGGAAAGAAGGCAGGCAGGGAAGGGCTGACGGGGAGGACGGCGGGAGGAGATGAGAACAGAACGGGTGCACGCTTTCTCCCAACCGAAGCTTCCACAGCGGGAAAGACGGAGTCGCACGCTACCGTGTGAGCTGTCGAGCTGTTTCAGTTTCTCTCGTCCCATGCTCCTCCCCAGCTCGCAGCCTTGCTCCATGAGACGGGCTCTGACTGTGTCAGGTTTCGGGGAGTTCCTCTCCAAGACATTATCCCCATGCGAATCCATGTCCTGTGGAGTGGCCAGCCGCTTAGGGGGACGGATGAGAGGGTTGGAACGGGGCCCGTGGCTCATATCAAAACCTTAGCCCCGGCAACGAGGGCTGAGGAGCAGGCTGTGGTTTTGGGGGGGTGGGGGGGTCCTTGCAGAATTCATGTGGCTCTGCTCAGAGGGGTCCCCTACAGCGGACAGGTGAGACCCTTATCTTAGGGCTTCTTACCCTCCTTGACCCTGAGGTTCGGGGAACCAGCTCTGAGAGCACCAGATTTCCATTTGGCTTTATTTTTCAGGATTTTGATTGCGTGTGCGTGTGTGCGTGCATGCGTGCGTGTGTGTGTGTGTGTGTGTGTGTGTGTGTTCTTGTCACTTTCAAGTGGAATATGGTATGTTATAAATAAAGCCCCGCTCTCTCCCGTCCTGATCACACACCATATGAGCATGTGTGAGGGGTAGGGGCGGGGGGCGGGGGGGGGGCGGGACGTGGGGGGTGGCGGTGCGTATTCAACACGGGCCCACATGCCTCTGAGATTTCCCTTTGAAAATCCCGGGGCCTGGCCCGCACTGACATGAAATTATTATGTACTTTTGTTGTACAACAAATTATCATCCTATACTGTTGCAGCAGGCCTTTCTACAGAGTGCAGGTTGTAGTAATTTTGTCATATGGAGTAATATGTCACATAGACCATTCTGGATTTAGACCAATATATACAGTTTCTGGCCTAAGCAGTAACACATGTTTGGAGGAGAGACCGGTTCGTTTTACTGGAATGGACAGTAAGTAGAAACACATTCCAGATTTCTTTCTTTTTTTTTTTTCTTTCCCCCCTATTCCCTCCCACCCCCACCCCCACCCCCCGGCCCTGAAATTTGGCAGCCAGAGCCCCCTTTGCACTTGATCTTGGGTTTTCAGCTGCTCACGGGGCTGGGGGCACAGGGCCCTGGGCAGCCCGTGCGAGGGCCGAGGCCTGAGGGAACCTGCCGTGGCCGCCCAGCCGGGTTCCCAGGACGCAAATCGGCCCAGGAACTCACTCACTACGGCCCAGGGCGTCTCTCAAGTTGATTTTATGCTTTCGAAGCCCAGCCTGTGGGAACCTTTCTCTCTTGCTTTCTTTTCTTTTTTTTTTCTTTATGATTATGTTTGGATGCCTTGTGCACGGAGTGCAGAGGTGGCAGCCTGGGGAGGGTGACACGTCCACTCCGGACCCCGGCGGCTCCCAGGCGGAGATCCCGGGTTGCCGAGGGAACACTGCAGCCCCTGCCGCTCTGCCCCGGACGAGCCGCCGGTGAGATCACGCCCCAGGACACGTGCCGGCCACCGGACCGCCACGCATTCCGGCATCCGTTCAGTTTCACCGCGGCACCCCAGACTCGCCACGGGTGGGGACCCCACTGCCTCCTCCACAGGGGCCCTTTCTGTTCCGGGATGACTGCAGACACGGGACCGGCAGCAGCTTCTCACTGCGATCGGGAACCTCGCTCCTCGGGAAGGGCCAGGAGCGGCTGCTGAGGGGTCACTGGTCCGGGGAAGACACGGCCTTTAATAAAGCCCGGGGCTGTGTCTGGCTTCCCAGATCCAGCCGAGAGGAGCTCCTTACCCGCCTCGCTCTGCAAAGAGGTCCTGTTGGGTGTCTGGGTCTACAGGGTTCTCTCCCACCAGGAGAAGCTGTTCCCTCTGCCGACCTTTCATTCCTCCCTCATCTCCCCCCACCGGCTGTCCTGCCTCTGAAATCAGTGTTTCTGGAGGTCAGAGCCTCCGCGGGAGGGTGACGTGGTAGACTTTGAAGCAAGGTGGCTCTGGGTTCTAGCCTTGACTCTACTCCTGTGTGGCTGTGAGGCCATTGGGCTTCAGCTTTCTCACCTGTAAAATGGGCATGTGATGCCTATCTCACGGGTCCCCCCACCCCCCAACCCCCAGGGAAATCATGACGCTGTGAATGCCGTTATTACTCACTGCCTGCTGGGCATGAACACGACACATTCTATCAGCCCCATCTTACCAGCCAGGAAACCGAGGCCCAGAGAGGAGAGACTTGCTCGAGGCCTCGTGGTCAGGAAATGGTCGCGTCTGCGGGATTCTGTACCCGGGACTAACCGGTTTGGGAGAATCAACTGTTCTTCATGGGTCCATATGCACGCCCAGGCTACGTGCCACCAGTCCATGTCCCTTCCCCCTCCCCAGGTCTGCGCTTGAAAATGGGCTCGGGTTGCTCTTCGGTCTTTTCTTTGGCTTTGTCTCGGTTCCTCCAGCTGCCTAGGAGCCCTGAGAGGCCGCGCCCTCTCCTTTCCTGAGGTTGGCACTCTCCCTTCTCCCCCTCGTTTCGGCACCAGGCGAGGGCTCAGGGGGCATTTGCCGACTTGCCCCTCCTTCCTTCCCGTCACACAGACACACGCATACAAGATCACATACACCAGACTACACATATGCACACTCAGATCCACCCGCCCCACACACACACACAGACTCACACACAACACACACCGACCCCCAGACTCTTACGGCCAAGCGCTCGCCCGAGCTCACACACGGCGGACGCACACTCACACACATACACTCACACACGTACACGCATGCCCTGCCCCCGGGCACCGTGTCCTTGGGGAGCGGGGTCCCAGGTGGGGCTGCCTGCTGGTTCTCATCACGCTACGAGCCTGCCTGGGGAGCGGGGCCTCGTCGAGAGACGCGGTATTAAAGGGGCATGCTTTCCGCCGAAATGGTTTTTAAGCATGTACCCTTCAGACCCGTTTAATTTCCAGCCGTGGCTGGAAATCAGGCCGTGCTGTACATGTCACCTACGTTCCTGCTCTGGGAAGGCCTGTTCCTGGAGCCGTGGCCGCCACATGTGTGTGCCAGGGGGCAGGGCGCGGGGCCACGGCGGAGAATGGCTTTTCCATGTGGGCGACGGTGGTCGTGGGGAACGCATCTCGCAGCCGTTTGCGCGTTCTCAGTTTACCAGAGGCCGGGCCGGCGGCATCTGTGCTGAGGCGGGGCCGGGGGAGCCGTGGCCCTCCCTCCGGTGCCAGGAAGACACCTCCCAGCCGCCTCTGACTACCGAGAAGAGAGGAGGAGGGGGCGGGCGGGGGGATGAATAAGAGATGTTGACACACGCTCCGGAGAGGCCAAGGAATTCTGTTTACTCCTCGGTGATATTTCTGCCTTTTGTTGTGGCAGGGACCTGCCTTTTACTGCATTGTTGAAACTTCTTCAAAGTCTGGCGATCGGAGGGGCATTCCAATAAAAACCTTTGTCGGGCTGCAGAGGAGAGAACCCCAAATTCCAATCAGGTTCTCGGCCCGCGGCGGCAGTGGCTAGAGTGGCAGCAGGAGCCGGGGCCGCTGCCCCTGTCACGGTGACCGGGGATCAGAGGGGCCCAGAGCCCTGGCCGGGGAGGGCCAGCTCCGCAGATCCCCAGGGAACACCGTGGGGCCAAACCAAACCTGGCTGGAATCCGGGGTTTCGCCTCCAATGCGGTGTGTTCCCGGAGACCTGCCACGTTTGCCTCTCTGAGCCTCAGTTTCCCCGTCTGTCAAATGGGGAGCTGAGATAAAGGTTGCAGATAAAGTGTGTGGTGTTTGGCAGGTTTCAACTCCCCATCTTCGTGTCACTATAGAAAGAAACCCACGGTTGTGCCCTGGGGCCAACTCCCTCTGCTCTGGGCATCAGGTGACCTAACATATCCAGGCCTGGGTAGCACCGGGCATTCCCTGCTCTCCCCACTTCCCACGATGAGGGACGGCAGGCCTGTGCCCAGCCACCGGGTTAGGGGGTACCTAAAACAGGCGGACCCTGTATGAACTGCCATGAAGAAACCGAGGCTGAAAGCAACCAGTCTCCAGAATCAAGGGGCCCCAAGAAGTGAGGTGCCCACCGTGTCCCCACAGGTGTGCCATCCCCAGGCACTGGAGATGTGGGTCCCTCCAGTCCACCCGAGTCTGAGCCTCGGCAGCCGGCATCCTTCAGAGGGAGCCGTTTATTTTTATTTCCATGCCGATGAGGACACTCAAGAACTCACCGGTCCCGCAGGCGCAAGCACCTACCAGGTGCCAGGCTTTGGGCACGGAGCTCAAGCAGACCCAGCCTCGTGGGAGAGGCGGGCACCCCGACCCAGAGGACAGATGGCTCAGGGCGGACCCCGACCAGCCTGGCAGGGACGGGACCTGATGGAGGGGACAAGTCAGTCCTCTTAGAGGCGGGTGGGGGTGGGCGCTAGTGTGCGTGTGTGGCGGAGGGAGGTGAGTGGGCCCGAGGGTGTTCTGCGCAGACGGTGCCACCTCCAGACTCCAATTCAGCCGGATGCCCGGATCTGCTCCAGGCGCAGCGCCCGGGGAGCCGGGTGGGCGAGGCGGAGCTTGTGCCCTTTCTAGAAGCACACGGACAAGCTCAGGGGAGAGGCGTGGTGCCGGGGAGCAGCCGGCGGGCCCGCCGGGAAGGGGAAGTGGTCAGGGAGGTTTCCTGGAGAAAGTGACCTTTAAGTGGCTGCTGGCGGCCCGCACGTTAGTCAGGCCACGGCCAGCGGCAGGGTGTCTGGGCGGGTGTGCGAGACCGAGGAGGCCCGGCCGGGCGGAGCCGGGACCTTTCCCGTGTGGCCAGCGCGTCGGTGGAGAGGAGGGTGGTCCCAGGGGCCTGGGTGACACCGGGCCTGACACTCCCTGGCCTGGCGTGGTTTCCTGATGTTACTTCACTCTGACCTTTCCTGTCTGGTTTCTTTTAAATATCTTTTATTGATTTTTCACAGAGAGGAAGGGAGAGGGAGAGAGAGCTAGAAACATCGATGAGAAAGAAACATCAATCAGCTGCCTTCTGCACACCCCCTATTGGGGATGTGCCCGCAATCAAGGTACATGCCCTTGACCAGAATCGAACCTGGGACCTTTCAGTCCGCAGGCTGACGCTCTAGCCACTGAGACACACCGGTTTCGGCTTTCCTGTGTGTTTTGATCCGGCCCCTGGCAAGCCTGCTGACTGCAAGTGTGGGCACCTCTGTCTTCTGCTGCAGTGCTTCCAGCCCCCCTCTCATCCTCCCCCTTCCCCCTCGACCCTCAGGATAAAACCCAACCGTCTTACCTGGGCTCTCAAGGGTCCCCGGGGTTTGAGGAGACGGGCAGGGTGGTTAAGACCTTAAAGCTTCAGAGCAGGTGCCCAGCTTACTGTTAGCTGATCTTGGGGAAACGGCTTTCCCTTCCAGAGCCTCAGCTTCCCCCTCTGTGAAATGGGCCCAGAAAATGGGATGATGCCTGTGAATTCCCGGAAGCTTCTAGCGAGGGACAGCTCAGGGGGCCCGTGAACACCTCTGTTGGCCCATCCCTTCCAGTCCTTGCAGATCCTGGGAAACCTGGTGCCCTTTCAGGCCTCCCTGCCTGGGCTGGCACCATGCCCCCTGCCTGGGACATGGTCCCTGGGACCGCCTGTGAGACCCAGCTCACGGGTCACTTCCTCCGAGAAGCCCTCTCCGGTTTTCCTCCCCTCCGTGGCTCCCACCCCTGCTCGCCTCAAAAATCGTCCCCAGTAGCATCGCTGTGCCTTCCGAGGTCTGTCTCCCTTCCACGCCCCCGCTGCCCGGAAGGCCAGGGCCAGGTTCTCTTACCTCTGGGACCTCCCGGGCCTGGCACGGGCCGGACGCCCCGCAGCGTGACAGACGGGAAAGCCGAGGGTCACCCGCACATTTCGTCCGACGCGGCTCCCTTCGCCTCCCTCTTCCCGGGCGGGGCTGCCGCTCGGTCCCGGCAGGAGGCGGACACAGGGGCACGTGGGCATGCGCAGCCGGAGCCGGGCCGCTGCCCCCGTCGGGGCCCCCGAGCCCGTGAGTCACTGCATTGCTCACCGCTCCAGTGATGACGCGTGCCACCCGGCCTGCGGCGGGCTCCAGCCTTCCATTACCTCATGCCCGGCAACACCTCCCGGGTCACTGGCCAGCCTCACGCTCAGGGTGTCAGCTGTCCCTCCCCCCGACGCCCCCCGAGGGGGCGGTGGGAACGGGGGAGCGCCAGCAGGAAGCAGGGCTTTCTACCCCGAGGCCTCAGGGGCCCGGGCCGGGCTCTGGGGGGCAGGGGTCCTGAGGACCCAGCGGAAAGGCCGCAGCCAACCCTCCATGCTGGTGAGAGTATCGGACATTCCTTCAGTGCCTACCAGGTGCCAGGCTGTGGGCTGGATGTGTTACCCACGGGAACCTCATTTCACTTTACAGCTCTCAGAAGTAGACAGTGACTGTCCCATGCCCATTTTATTTTATTTTAAAATATATTTTATTGTTTTTGTTTTTGTTTTTGTTTTTGTTTTACAGAGAGGAAGGGAGAGGGATAGAGAGTTAGAAACACCGATGAGAGAGAAACATCGATCAGCTGCCTCCTGCACGCCCCCTTCCAGGGATGTGCCTGCAACCAAGGCACATGCCCTTGACCAGAATCGAACCTGGGACCTTTCGGTCCGCAGGCCGATGCTCTATCCATTGAGCCACACCGGTTTCAGCACCCATCCTCATTTTACAGAATAAGGGCCTGGAGGCACAGGGAGGGTAAGTAACTTGCCCCAGGTCACACAGGCACAAGTGCACTGGGAAGCTGGGCTCTAGAACACGTGCTCTTGTAAGCGTGATGCTTCCCGTTTTACAGACGGGGAAGCTGAGGCAGAGCGGGAGGAGCGTGTCTCCTCTGCTGGGAAAAGCCCGGTTCTTCCCGGCTTCATGGATCTGCCGCAGAGAGCACACCCAACCTGAGCCTGCCCCCCTCGCTGGACCCTGCGGTCCCCAGATCTGGCTTCAGTCCTGAGCGACATTGGCTGAGCCGCTTCACCTCCTGGAACCTGGTTCTTCGTATGTGGGAGATGGCACACGCCTCCCTCCCGTGCCGCTGGGTGGGGTGGGAAGGGGCAGGGGTGAGGGAGCACGGGGTGCAGGGGAGCAGTGAGTGTGACTGCGATCACCCCATCAGCTCCCACACAGGCTGGGCGGCGCCGGCCGCCGGAACCCTGCGCTCCGGGGCACAGAGGGACAGACAGCCTCTGACACGGGGACGGGGCAGAGGCCGGAGCCGAGGGCCGTTCTGGCCGGTCCGCGCCTGGTCGTGTGGGTAAGCGGCGAGCTTTGGGGTTAGGGTACCTCGGCTCAGCTCTCAGCCGCATCACGGGCTACTTCTTGGAATCTGGGCAAATGATTTCACCTCTCTGTGTCCCCATCTGCAAGATGGGCCCGGTGACAGTGACTGCCCCCGGGGGGTCGTGGGTAAAACGATTTTCTCAGGGCGTGGCTAAGGGTGTGAGGATCGTTGCTGAGCCAATGGGTGCCCGGAGAGCTCCGGGCTCAGAGGCAGAAGGGCTGGGCGATGTAGCTTTCAGGCCTCTCCACGAAAAGCCTGCTTATAAACCGGAAAAATCTAGCCTATCCCGCACCTAACACATGACGGACAAGACACCCGCATTGGGGTGTCTCACTGTCCCTCACGGCCGCTCAGGGCGGGGGGCGGGGGTGCTGACGGGCTGGTGACACTGGAGAGCACGGAGGATCGAAGGCGCTGGGAGTCGTGCCCACAGTCACGCCGCGCTGGGGCCCGGGAGCTGGGCAGGTGGGGTTGCGGCCCAGGGCACCGTGCCTTCCGCTCCGGCGGCTCCTCCTGCTCCGGCCGGGAAGGGCCGCACGGGAGCTCAGAGGTGCTCGGAGGAAGATGGTTCCAATGTTCCGGCCGCGGTCTGACCACCCATGTTTTTGAAAATGAAAAGTTGGGAAAATCTTGGCTTTGAACCGAGAGTGAGGACGTGCATTGTGCTCTTGGAGCCCAGCCCGCTCACCCCCAGGAAGTGGGGGCTCTGTGTTGTGAGGGAGACAACAATCCCAGCTGCCAAGGGGGAGGTCACCCGCACTGGCCGGGTTGGCTCAGTGGATAGAGCATCGGCTGCGGACCGAAGGGTTTGATTCCAGTCAAGGGCACGTGCCCCGGTTTGTGGGTTCAATCCCCAGGGTGGGGCGTGCAGGAGGCAGCGGATCAGTGGTTCTCTCCATCAGTGCTGTTTCTATCTCTCTCTCTCCCTCTCCCTTCCTCTCTGAAATCAATAAAAATAAACAGCCAAAACCGGTTTGGCTCAGTGATAGACCGTCGGTCTGCGTACTGAAGGGTCCCAGGTTCGATTCCGGTCAAGGGCATGTACCTGGGTTGCGGGCACATCCCCAGTAGGAGGTGTGCAAGAGGCAGCTGGTCGATGATTCTCTTTCATCGACGTTTCTAGCTCTCTATCTCTCTCCCTTCTTCTCTGTAAAAAATCAATAAAATATATTTTTAAAAATAAAAATAAAAATAAAAATAGAGAGAGTAGGTCATCCTCTGCAGCCTGGGACCCAGGAGTTATTGCCAGGGTGATGCTGGGCGCCTGGGCCTGGCCTCCATGGAGTTGAGAGGCCTTGACCTTCTGGTGTCTTGCCAGTGGACATGGACGGTGAGGTCAGGACCTTCAGGACGGGGCTCGTCAGATGAGAGTCTGCAGCAGGAGCTGGGGGAGTGCCAGGGACAGAGCTCCCACAGGGACCTCCCCTGATTCTCGCACTTTCCTCTTCCTCTCCCCGACTGAGTGGCTATGAACCAGGCGGTCATGGTTTGATTCCCGGTCTGGGCAACGTGCCTGGGTTGTGGGCTCCATCCCCAGGGTGGGGTGGGCAGGAGGCAGCCCATCAATGATTCTCTCTCATCATGGGTAGTTCTATCTCTTCTCCTCTCCCTTCCTCTCCGAAATCAATAACAACATATTGGAGCCCAGTCCTGGCTGGTCTACCTCTAAGTAGCCCTCAGATCCATCCCCTCGCCCCCTCTGGGTCTCCCTGCCCCTGGTCCTGTGCCCTCCTCATGGTAACTGTGCCAGCAGGAGGCCCCAGCCACGCCTCTATGCCTCTGGCAGCCTGAACCTGACCCCTCAGGATTGGCTGGGGCCTGGCTCTCTCCAGCCCCGTCTTTGCCTCCTTCTCTGCTCCAGCCAGGCCACACCACACGGCGTGTCCATGCTTCATGGTCTCTCCCCGCTCTCGGCCTCTGCCTCTGCCACCCTCGGCCCGGGAGACCCTTTGCCCTGCTTTGCCCGCAAGGTCCTGCTCACCTTCCCAGCTCCGCTTCCACCGTCCAGGGCGCCTCAAGCAGGGGGCGGTCCCATTTGGTGCCCCCATGGGCCGAGGGCCCTCTGAGGGCGAGGGCCATCTTCCCGGGCCCCGGGCCCCAGCTCCCAGCTCCATGCGCCTGTCAAGTGACAAAACAATGAGCACAAATCGGTGTGCCCCTCCCGGATGGCAGCCCAGCTCCCGTGGGGGTTAAAGTACCAGAAACAGGGCACAAAGAAAGAGGACATTCGCTGACCTGAACTCTCTTTGAGGATCAGAGTCCGATGGATACTTTTTGTTCAGGAACTGTTTCTCAAGCCCATTCTGTGCGGCCCCGGCTCGGTGCCGGGCTCCGGGCTGGAGCGGTTTGGTCAGATGCTGTAACATAAGGCACAAAAGAGACCCGGCTTGCTGGGCGGGGAAGGGGGATCGGGGGGGAAAGAAGAGGGGACGGGAATGGACGAGAAGGAGAGAGAGAATCAACCTGGCAGGGAGCAAGTAAACGCATCATTACAAACTGGGGGGAGGCAGCCAAGGGGTGAAGCCAGGGGCGGCAAGAGAGCGGCGGGGCTGCTTGGACCGCGCGGCTGGCCTGGGAGCTGGTGTTTTCTGAGATCACCTCTTGGGAGAAGCAGGCGCACCACCCCCTGGGGCGCACAGAAAGGACAGCTTTGGCCTCCCGTGGGGCTGGGTGGCAAGGAGAGGGCAGCTCCTCAGACCTCCTTCGCCCCCTGGGAGCTGCGGGCCAGAGGCCCAGAGCCCAGCTGCATCTCGTCACGTAAATAACGGTGATCCTGGCCCTCGCTGGGTTGGTTCAGTGGATAGAGCGTCAGCCTGCGGACAGAAGGGTCCCGAGTTCGACTCCAGCCAAGGGCACATGCCTGGGTTGTGTGCCTTATCCCCAGTGGGGGATGTGCAGGAGGCAGCCAATCAATGATTCTCTCTCATCATTGATGTTTCTATCTCTCTTTCCCTCTTCCTTCCTCTCTCTGAAATCAATAAAAATATATTTTAAAAATAAAGATAAAAAAAATAAATAACAATGATCAATGGGTAACTGACTTGACCACCCTTCACCTCCCTGTCCTGAACTACCTATAAGGGGAGATAGCACAGAGGGCCGGCATGAGCCAAGTACCTGAACAGCGCCTGGCACAGTAGCAGTCCCACCGGCTTCATAGATCGCCATTTTTATTCTCTATTAGAAGCCCGATGAACGAAGGTTCATGCTAGAATGGGCTTTCCTTTCCCTGGCTGCGGGCACCTCCTTTCCACTCCGGCCCAGCCCATTTCCCGCTCAGGCCCCTCCTTCCCATGCTGCCAGAGGCCCTGGGAGACAGGGGGTGGGGCAGAATGCCTGCGTCGTCACCAAGGTGATGATGCAAGCGTCTTGCGCGCCCCCCCCCCCCCGCCCCCGTCCCTCAGCGGCTGAGTATGCAAATTAACCACCATCTTTGTTGGGTTAATTTGCATATCACTCCTGATGGGCTGGTGGCGTGGTGAAGGTATGGTCAATTTACATGTTTGTCTATTATTAGGTAAGGTAGATATAAAAGCCTAATATGTAAAGTGTCCCCTTGGGAGTTCGACTGACCAGGAGTTCGATGGCTTGCTATGATGTGTGCTGACCACCAGGGGGCGACGTGGAATGAAGGAAGGCCCCAGCCAGCAGCCAGTAGCCTCTAGGGACCCCACCTGTGCATGAATTTCGTGCACCAGGCCTCTAGTTAACTAATAAGCAGGCCTCAGGAGTGTGAGCAACTGCTCACATTTGGCCAGCAGAGAGCGGTGCATGAAAAGGCTGCTAGGCCCACAGTCCATCGCAGTCAGACATTAGAGCATCCACGGTTCCCTCGGTCTGTGGTGCCCAGCAGCCGGTTCCCCAGGGAAAATCCTCGCTCAGATTTATAGGGCACGGGGACAGGTAAATGTACCTGATTATTCTGTCCTTCCCTCTAGCGTTTCCACCAGGGAAGCTCGGTGCCGTAATGGAAATGGGAGGTTTATATTCTCATTAAGCTCGGTGAGCAACCTGATCCTATCTGTGTCCAGCTTCATGTCAGCCAGCGACCAAGCTCCAGGCTTGGACGAAACCGAAAAAATAAAAAGTGCGTGTGTTTTTTGGTTTTTTTTGTTGTTGTTTTTTAAGAAGTCCTTTTATTGTTTGTTTTCCCTACAGCAACTTTCCTCTGATTTAAAAATCATGTGATTTCAGTGAAATATGATCCATGTGTTTCCAATTCATTTACTGATCAACTAATGATTATAAAACTGGCTTGGAAATGACAACATTGAGCACAAAGTTTCGGCATTGTTCTTGCTTGCACGCAGACGTCAACTGGCTCTTGTGAAAGATTTTGTGGCTGAGGGCTTTTCTGGTCAAATTTCTGTTTTCTTGTGAATTTGTGGTAGCTGCTGCTTGCTGTTTCTTTTTCTCCTCCTCCCCCTCCTCCCCCTCCTCCTCCTCCTCCTTATCTTTCTCTTTTTTATTTATTTCTGCTAAGGACTCATTAGAACTTGAATCCAGAAACTTAGCTGAGATTTAGACTCGTCATGATGAATGGAGTCGCTTGTAAATTCACCTGAGCAAACCCAAGTTCCCACCCCTCCAAACCCCCATGGCCTATCTTCTCAGGTGAGGCACGGGAGCAGGTGGGACATTCAAAGAACATTCAGGCTGAAAACCAAACTTTTTTTTTTTAAGGAAGTGTGTCTATCATTTTACTCTTTTTAAATTTTTTTATTTTATTATTTTTTAAATAAATCTTTATTGTTCATATTATTGCAAATGTTCCTCATTTCCACCCCCCTCCATTGCTCTTTAAAAAAAAAAAAAAAAATATATATATATATATATATATATATATATATTATTGAGTTTTTACAGAGAGGAAGAGAGAGGGATAGAAAGCTAGAAACTCGAAGAGAGAGAATCATCAACCAGCTGCCTCCTGCACACCCCTCTGGGGATGTGCCCACAACCAAAGTACATGCCCCCAACCGGAATCGAACCTGGGACCTTTCAGTCTGCAGGCCAATGCTCTATCCACTGAGCCAAACTGGCTTTGGCTGAAAACCAGACTCTAAGATTTCAAAACTGAGGATCAAATGGTCTGGGGACATTGTTTTTTGTTTGTTTGTTTGTTTGTTTGTTTGTTTTGAGCTATTTACTAGTAAGGGCAGGGTTGGGGGGAAGAGGTGCCTAGGAATTTTACCTGAGAAATTTTATTTGTTCAAAAGTGAAAAGTGAAGGGATCCGAGGTCCAGGGTAGATTTCTGTCCTCCTGTTTAGTTTTATCCTGCATCCTTCCCTCTCCCCTCATCGCATCCTTGGCCAAGTTCTGAGGACTACCCTCCCCATCAGCCCCACCCCGTCTGCCCTGAGTGAGCCTCACATTCACTTCTCCCCACGGGTCTCCCCAACCCTGTCCCAGGGGATCTTTCTAGAATGTAGATCAGAGCGTGCCCCATTGGCGCTGAAACTCCGTCTGCAGTTGCTCAGCACGGATCGTTTGGCCTCACTTCAGTTCCATGAAGGCTATGCCGCAATCTCCCCATTTCACAGGCAGGAACGCTGAGATCAGAGAGACTGAGTCACCCCGAGAGGAAGGGGCAGTGCAGGCGGTCCCGCCCTGAGCCCTTGCCCTTTCCCATCAGGCTCTGCCCCCGGGGTGCCTGCAGGAACACGTGCCAACTCCTGAGCATGGCCCCCAGCCAAGCAAACCCTTGCCCGCAGCCTCCAAAGCCACATCTCTCACTCCCGCCCGCTGGCCTGGCCTCCAGCTCTCCCGGATCATCAGTGCCCACGGCCCTGCCCGCACAGGGGTTCCTCTGGCGGGAAACGCCTTCCCCTCCCAGCCCAGCCCAGCCCAGCCCAGCCCTGCCCGGCGGGCTTCTGTCAGTGCCCCCCTCGGGACCAAGCTCTGGGGTCCCCTTCTGTGAACCTTCCTCTCCTGACCAACCCGGGGTGGGCACCAAGTGTCTTTGCCCATTCACCCACTCAGCATCGGCTGCCCCTGCTCCCTGTGCCAGCACCCCATGGCTTCCTCCTTAGGCCTGGCCAGTAGCCCGTCCGTGACCCCACCTCGCTGGCCACAGCCCTGGAGTGAGGGATTGGCACGGGACCCCCAACAAATCCGACGACGGCGGTCAGTCCTGGGCATTCGGCTGAGGGGAAAAGTAAGTGGTCGCCATGCTGACCTTGTGGGGTGGGGACCAGGCGCCTCACCTGCAGGGAGGGGAGTCTCCTTCAAGCGGGAGTCAACGTGGCCAAGAGCACCGCCCGAACGGGGGAGGCTCCCCTTAATTACCTTCCGTTCCTGGAACCAGCGGCGCCCGAAGCCAGTTCCCGGCCTTCTCAGATACATGAGCCAATTAGTCTCTGCCTCTCCCCCCTTAGTCACGTGTCACTGAGTCACGAAGGACAGGGGCACCCCTGTCTCCCCTGTGCACCTCAGGATCCACCGGACACCCCGTCATCCCTAGAACCCTCATCCAATTGCAATTTGTTCATTCGCACGTCGCTGCTCCTGGACTCGGAGCTCCTTGGGAACAAGGGCTGTGCCTGCCCGAGCTCTGCTGTCTTGGCACAGGCCGGGGAGCAGCAGGAAGTTGGCATTAAAGCCGTGGTCTTTGAAGTCAGTCAGACCCGGGTTCGAGTCCCAGCTCTGCCAGTTGCCGACAGGGCAGCCTTGGCCAACTTCCTCCTCGGCCTCTCTGAGGCTCAGTTTCCCGAACAATCATTAGAAAGGGTCGTTAGGAAGAAGCAGGGAGGGACTCTCTCCACCCTGAGCACAGAGCCCGGCCTGTACGGCATTACTACGTGGCAGTCCTCATTGTTCATACATGTTGGTCCGGTGGAGGCGATCCCGTGAAATCATACAGCCCTGGCCGCGTGCCCGAGGATGGCAGCAGGTCCCACACGCACACCCTGTTACCCTGAATGTGGCGGCATTGTTCCTGGGCACGTGGGCACGGGGCTGGGCCAGGCCTCGGAGCGTGGGAAGAAATGGGCGGCTCCTCTCTGCCCTGATCTCCTCCCCCCCCAGGCCAGGGCAGTTCTCAGGGTGGGAGGGGGCATGGGAATGTGGGCAGAGGCGAATCCACCTTCTCAGGGCTCTCTTCTGACCAGCCCCACCCCTCAGCCCAGGCTCAGTTTGGGGATTCTTTGCTCTGGAGGGGACACGTGCATGGATAGAAAAAGGTGTTGGAGTCAGGCCATCTTGGGCTACAACCTTGGATCTCCGCATTTCTAGCTGTGTGTCTCTAGGCAAGCTACTTACCGTCTCTGAACTTCCGTCTCCTCATTTTCCAAATGAGTTGTTTAGAAGGAAAAAAATGAGATCATGTAATTTAAGGTCGTTGACCGGTGCCAACTAATGGTAACTATTATAATCAAGAATTAAAATAAGATCCACGAGGACACTAGCCCTCTGCTGTCCAGGCACTCCGCCTGGCTGCTGGGAGGGTGGCAGGAGCTGGGGCTCCAGGATGGGCCTGCAGGGGCCTGGGCTCCATGGGACGCGATAGACAAACCCAGTCCTGCCCCCTCGGGCGTGGCGGAGAGCATGGATGCCGCAGCCTGGCCGCCTGCCTTTGGGCTCTGGCTCTCCTACTTACTTTCTCTGCAAGTCACTCAACTTTCCCGGGCCTCAGTTGCCTCACCTGTAAAATGGGGATAACAGCAGCATCCTTCTCGGTGGGTGGATTTAAGGTTAAGTGGCTAATACAAGCAGTCTACTTTGAACTGTGCCTGATCCACTGCAGGTGCTCAGTAAATATTAACTACTAGAGGCCTAGTGCATGAAAATTCATGTTCCGGGGGGGGTGGTTGTCCCTCAGCCCAGCCTGCCCCCTCTCACAGTCTGGGAGCCCTCAGGGGCGGGAGGCAATCTGGTGATCAGGGGAAGGCAATGTCCCACCCATCACACCTCTGCTGCTGCCACTGCTGGCAGCGCAAGCCTCAGGCGGCCCTGATTACCTGAGCCTCAGGCGGCTCTGGGTGGCTGGGCAGCCGCCATTCAAGGCTTGCCTGCACCTTGGGCCGGCCCTAGGCGGCTGGAGGGCTGAGGGGACTGGGGGACTCCAGAGTCAGGCACATGCCTGCCGCCTTGGGTGGGGCTGAGGGGACTGGGCGCCGCCATCGTGTGGCTGTGGGCATCACCATCTTTGAGGATGGGGCAGTCAATTAGCATATTCCCTCTTTATTAGATAGGATTAGTAAATCCTCAAATAACATAGTAACTGCCTATTGCAGCAGGAGACCCCCATCTCAAAAAAAAAAAAAAAGAGGAATATGGGCTTGTCCTCAGTAAGTGTCTAAACTGGGGCCATCATGATCCATAACAATCACAATGACACTAGTTTTCAAGCAGAAGTCACTGACTTACCCTCCCGTGGTGAGGAGCAAAAAGGGCAAGTCCTGAGGCCTGGACCAGGCTCCTGGCTGCCCAGGGACACGCGGATCCAGGCCTCAAGATCACGAGCTTTTCTCCTGAGGTCCGCCCAGAAGAACAGCCTTGAACCTCCGATTCAGTCATGCGCGTCTGGCACCAGAACTTCCCACTCCCAGCCATAGTGGTGGGCCGAGGCCGAGGCTCAGAAGAGACTGGTGCCGGGCGGGCACGTGACCCCGTCGGGGCCCATTGCCGGGGCTTTTCTCACTGGGGACGGTGGGGAACAGGCGTCTGTTCTGCAAGACAGGCGCTGCCTGGGCCACCCGTGCAGCTTCACGGGGGAGCTGAGCCGCGGGGCAAAGCTAAGACCACGGGGAGCAGCAGAGGTGGGAGGGAGCGAGGGAACAGAGAGGAGAGAGATGGGGTAGTGGGCCGGGAGGGTGGCGGGGAGGGAGGGAGGGAGGAAGACGGGAGAGGGAGGGAAAGAAAGGACATCCAGTCTCCTGATGACCACTCCTGCCTGGGGCCTCGGGGGCTTGCTTCGAGCCCCAGGCTTCACAGAACTGAATGTGCCGCCGGTGATCAGATGCACCGTTACTTTATGGGCCGGTGCACTGCCTGTGGGTTGCAGGGCCCTGAGTTCAGATGTAGGGCTGGCGGAGAGGGGTGGCCCTGACGACACAAACGCGGTGGTTCAAACTGGGGTACTGCTCTCCCCAAGGAAGGCTCCAGTGCACTCACGTCCCCTCCTCTCCGCTCTGGAGACCCGCCCTGGGCGTGCAGGGGCTGAGGTGCCTCCGTCTCTTACGGCAGAGCTTTGGGAGGAGAAGGAAAGCTGCCCTCGCCCGTGGGAGAGAAGGTGCAGACACTCCTGTCTGAGCAGCAGCGAAGCTGTGTGCTCTGGGCTGGGCACACGGTGTGAGGTCTGAGCAGCACGGACCCAGGAGAGAGCGGTGACGGTCCCGGGCTCACCGCGGAGGGCAGCCACGCCTGCTTAGTGTGAGGCACTCGGCCAAGGTCAGGGAGGAGGGCATCCGGGGGCCCCAGAGCCAGCCCTTCCCCACGTGTGGCATGCTTTCCCCCTTGCCGCGTGCTCACTCCACGCGTGTGCTCCTAATCACCCGTGACCTTGTCCAGTTGGACACGCTCTGGCGAGAAGAGAGAGTGAACGCGTCACAGAGCAATGCTGTCCCTGAGGGACGGAGAGCGTTCTTAGGAACTGGGTCGGGGTGGAGGGCCAGGGGCCAGCGCCTGATCTCCCTCCATGGCCAGTCCATGGGCCTCTGAGTGTCCCCAGGTAGGAAGAGAAGCTACGGGTGCTAGGAGGCGTCCGTGGGATCCAGCCGTGGGCTGCCGTGGACTCACCCTATGATCTTGCTTGGCCTGTCCTCACCCTCCCTGGGCCCCGGTTTTCCTATCTGTGAAACGACAGGAGCCGCGCTGGACCCGCTCACCTTCCAGGCCAAACAGGAAGCTCCGTGGCTAACTGGGCTGAGGTATCGTGTGGTCTGTAACGATCGCGCTTCATCCTCTGACCCATCAGTTCTTGGACCCATGTTTCCGTCAGTGCCCAGATTGTCACCCGTGTGGCATGCCCCCGTGCACAGCTCCCACGGGCTCCGTTCGAACGTCACCCCTTTCCTTCCCACGCGGGAGAGCTTATTAGAATGCAAGTGCGAAAGCTAACCCTGGACATACCCGACGCGGCATTACTTTAACCCGCGTTGTCGGGCGCGCCCCTGCTTTGTCGTTAGCAAATAATTACATTGCCGGGCCGCTCCCCGCTCGCTCTGACCCGCAAGGTTGTCTAGACACAGCGGATCAGAGCCACGCGGTAACGAGCCCCCGAGGACACGCACTGGCTCCGGATCCTCTTAAGGGGCTGAAGCAAATGGTATTTTAATGGCGGGTGTCAAAGCTCCTCCTAAGCAGGGAATTGTACTTCAATATAGACTGGAGTGGGGGGCGTGGGAGGGGGGACGCTGAGGCCCTAGGGGTGGGTGGACAGACAGCTCAGGAGGGAGGGACGAGGGGCGGGCAGAGGAGAAGAGCCAGCAAGCGAATGGAGGGCCTTGCTGTGCTGAGGGTCTCTCTGTCCTGTGAGTCCCAACGCCTCCGATACTCTCCTAAACGCCCCCCCCCAGGCATGTGCGTGTGCGTATATGTGTGTGTGTGTGTGTATGTGCGTGTGTGTATGTGTGTGTGTGTGCGTGTGTGTGACAAATTCAGCGAACGGGGCTCTCAGACCACACACATATATTCCCAGCACGGGAACCAAGAAGCACGGCCAAGGACGAGACCTCAAACTGCTGAAGAGTTTGCAGAAATCAGCTGGCTCTAAACTGAGTCCGTGGGACTGGGGGCTTCAAGCAGCCCCACCCCGACCGCAGTGCGGCAGGCCCCATCCGACGTGTGCCTTCCCTCCGGGGGCTCTGACTAGACCGTGGTTCCCTCCCGGTCTCCTACCCCAGCTCCTCCGGCGTCTTGTCTTTCAGTCCTAACTTGCTCACCAACGTGGCAGACCCCCGATCAGTCTAGCATTGGCTCTTGCTCAGCATTCACATATTTAGGTTTTTATTTCAAAATGATGTCAGGGTTATAAAAGAGTTAGAAGGCAGGGAGAGAGTTCCCACCCCCCCTTTCCCCAGCTGCCCCTCCCGCTAACATCTCCCCTAACACCTGTCTCTGCTGGAGCCCTGGTGTGGCTCTTTTTTTTTTTTTTTTAAATATATTTTATTGATTTTTTTACAGAGAGGAAGGGAGAGGGATAGAGAGCCAGAAACATCGATGAGAGAGAAACATCGATCAGCTGCCTCCTGCACACCCCCCACTGGGGATGTGCTAACAACCAAGATACATGCCCTTGACTGGAATCGAACCTGGGACCCTTCAGTCCCCAGGCCGACACTCTATCCACTGAACCAAACCGGTTTCGGCCCTGGTGTGACTCTTATCCCAACCGCCCAGCGTGTCACCTTTCCTTGGCGTTCCTCTGAGGGTGGCCTCGGTCACCAGCCTGCAGGTGCGAGGCCCTCAGTCTGATGTCATGGGAAATGGACCCTGCCTATCGCCCCCGTGGGGCCTTGGCTGCCATTGCACCACAGAGAGAAGCGACCACAGCATCCCGAAGTCAACGCCAATAGTAGAGACATCATTGTTCCCATCACCATCGCCAGGGGCGGGAGGAGGGGGGCTCAGAGGCCCGGTCCCTCTGGGGGGGATGTCTGTGTGGGTCTCTTCGGCGTGTCCCGCGCAGTGGTGAGATGGCTGCAGCATCTCCGGGCACGTCTCATCAGAGGCCACGGCCAAAGGGAACGGGGTGTGCGAGAGAGGCCTTGCCCCGGCCTCTGTCGTGTTCCTTTTCGAAAAGCCACTCGCCTACAGCCCCTTCCATTTCATTGGCTGGAGTCCTATGTCCACCCCAGACCAAGCCCGGGTGCGAACAGTCCTGACTCTGGTGGCACCGCACAAGCCCGGGCTGCTGTGTGCTGTGGGAGAAGGGGGCGTGGCTGCTGGGGAGGAACCAGCGGGGTCTGCCAGGGGCATCTCTGTTGCGACTGTCATCTGTCACTGTGTAAACTAGACTGCCCTAAATAGCCCTAAATATTCTTTCTCATAAAGATCTTTTCACATTTTACATACCTCCTTAGTGAAGTGGTTGGAGACAGACAGACAGACACCCACATACAAATGCGCACATGCCTCAGTGTTCCCTTAAGCACTGTGCTTGATTTTGGGGGTTCGGGGGTGGGAGGGGACTGGAGGCATCTGGGCAGAGGAATTATCTGTCTCTTTGTCCCTGAGCGGCGCCCTACCCCCCCCCCCCCTTTCACCCTCCACCCCTGAGCTGGCTGGATTAGCTCTCGGTTGGAGCAGCTCACCTGCAGAGTGAGAGCCGCTGGCTGGGGTTACCGGTTTTTGACCACGTGCCCGGGGACAGACTATTATCAGCTGATACAGACAATCTGATTACTTCCATATTTCCCCCTTTTTTCTCTTGCTTTGGCTTCTCCTTTGAATATCTTTGGAGCTCTAGTCTAGTCTAGTCAAAACACTCTTGCCAACCCCAACCTGAGAACATGCAATATCCAACTTTAACCATTTAGCAAAACCTTAAGTCAGACAGTGGAACCCATACTTCGACTGGCCACTTCTCCGTGACTCTCCCAACGTGCACTCTGATTAGTGACCCTCTGCTGTCCCCCAGGAGCCAGATTTAAGGACCGCCCCCACCACTGGATTCCCAGAAGTGGGCTTTGTTAGTCAACCTGCATGACAGCTATGGGGCTCCGTGTTAGTCAGGATGGGTATTGCTAGCTGCTGTAACAGAGTTTCTAGATCTCAGCGGCTTCACCCACTAGGATTTTGTATCTTATGCACACCACGTCTCATCAGGGGTGACTCAGGGACTCGGGCTTTTTCCATCTTGTTGTATCAGCTTCTTCTAGGGCCCCGGATTCTCTCTCTTCCGCCAGCGGGTGAGGAAAGGGAGAATGGGATTATGCCGGGGAGGCCTAGAAGTATGCTCATCATGTCTACTTGACTTCCCGTGGCCAGCACGTACTCACATGGCCATATCCACCCAAGAGAGGCAGGGAAGGTGATTTAGCTGCCGGCCCAGGAGGAAAGGAGTCATCAGCCACTTCATCCAGGACACCTCCCTGTGCCGGTGCGGTCCACGCATCGCCTCGTGAGGTGGGCACTAGGCCCCCAGTTTTACGGGTGAGAGCCCTGAGGAGCAGAGGGTGAAGGGTCCTGCCCCCCGGGGACAGAGCCAGCAAGTGTCAGAGTGAGAGCGTCTCTCACAGCGTCCGATTTGTACTTGGACCTTTCCCGCCCAGGCGCCCCACCCACTTGGAGCCCACCTTTGCATATACCCTCAGGTAGGGGCCCAGGTCTATTTTTCTAAGATTTCCCCCACAGCTTTGAAAATTTGTTTTCAATGGCTTAGGACAAAGGTCGGCAAACTGCAGCTCCCGAGCCTCAGTTTGCCGCTTTGTTGACTAATGAGTTTGCTGACCACTGACCTAGAATCTTGATTCCAACAGGCTGTTGTTGTTCCTGGTGATTAAGCCCCTATCCCAGCGGTGGGCAAACTCCTCATTAGTCAACAGAGCTGCAGTTTGCCGACCACTGGGTTAGGGAAATTAACATTCCTACTCCCAGCGCATCGGTGTCTGTTTCACCTCACCTTCTTCAACACAGATATGATTCTTATTTTTTAAAAAAAATAAGAATAATGATGGCAGAAAAAGAGTAACTTGCTTCTCGGATTGCCACTGAGATTTCTTTCTCTCTTTTTATTCCCAAACACACTTCTTCCTTTGTGAATTATGCATTTGAGTGCTTTGTTCATGCTAGTCGGGTCTGGGTAACTTTCTCACCTCTTTCCACACGTGTGTACCGTCCCGGGCATGTGTGTACGTGCATACAGTCCAGGGTCGGAGGCTGAGGCCTGTCGTTTTTGCTGACTTCGTTCTCCCTTCTTGTTGAGGCGCAGATGTGCTGCATTTTTTGGCCCTCAGTTCTGTCCATCTCCTTCTTTGTGATCTTTTCTGATGCTTCTACGTTTGACCAGCCTTTTCTCCCCAGAGGTCTGATAAATATTCAAGTCTTCCCCCCTCAATGGTTTGATTTTTTTTTTAGACAAATATTCAATCCTGTAGTGCATCTGGAATGCATTTCGGTGTGTAGTCTGCTACAGAGGATCTAACTGCAGGTTTATAATCTGCAAGAGAGGGAGACCTCATTCACACGCCCAAGCTCCCTCCTCCCCCGCCCCGAGCCGCTTCCCTCTTCTCCAGGCCAAACAGAAGCACAGATACCAGGAGGGACAGGAGAGCGAGCGAGGCTGTGATCACGCCCCCTAATTAAAGAGATTATGATTGGTGTGGTGTTTAATCGAACATTTACCAATTGGAGTTTTCTGTGCTTTGCACAAATTGTGACACTGAAGTCACAATGAGATAGAAATGATTATCAGATGTCCCCATGAGATAAAAAGTATTATCCCATTTTACAGATGAGGAAAACTGAGGCTTGAGTCGCTTGCCCACAGTCACACATTTGGGTGACTGTAATTTTTTCTTCACGAGCCTCCCTTTCTCTGGTCACTGATGACCTTGTCTTCTAGCTCTTCACTTAAAACGCACTCATTTTCTGGAAATGAAGGTCGTATGACTTAGGTGAACTCATTTAAAACAAACAAACAAACAAACAACCTTAAAATGTTTAAGAATACCCAAAGTAGAACAAGATACAAAAGAGGATCTAGAAGCTCCCAAGAGAGATTGGCCTCATCCGACCGACCAAGAACCATTGAAGCCTCAGTCAATATGAATCCAGAACTCACACAGGTCTGAGCCTCTGGGGCGATGGCGGAGATCTGGCCCAAATGGGCATCTCATTTACCGGCCTTCCTGTGTTCGGAAGGTTCTCCTTTTTGTGAACTTGGAAGACTTCTCAGGGGAGGGAGAGGAAGAAGGAGGACCGAGTGGAAAAGAGGCGGGAAAATGGGAGGAAACGCAAAACCCCCGCCAAGAGGCCTGCCAGCTCGTCCATCACCTCACCTCTCTGTCCTCGGTGTCCTGTAACCCGGGGCTGGTGACACAGCCTCTCTTCACGGCCCTCTCCAGGTGAGGACCGTGTGTAGGAGAATTCGGGCATGCCATGTGCCTGGCCCGAGCATCGAGCTATCTCGGCATCCGCCCAGGAAATTCCCACGCAGGCCCTCTGAGGAGAGCGTGATGCTGGGATATGGGGACCAGCTGAAACTGGCCAGTGTGCGCTCCACCGCAGCACAGAGAAGGCTCCTGAGTCAGAGAAGAAGAAAGAGGCTGGACAGGGAGGAGAAGGACAGTCTATCTGTGGTCAGGGTTTTCTGGAACAAGGTGTCTTCTTTGAACCTTCTGACCCACCGGCTGACCTTGGCGTTGTGGAGACCTTCTGTAGATGTGGACGGAAGCTGAGAGAACTAGCTCAAGTTCACATCGGGCCCCGGGTCTTCTGGATTGCAAAGACTGGGGGACCCCGAACACGGTGGTGAGTCCCATACAGCACCCAGGCAGCGATGGCCGAGAATGGGAGGGCCTTCCCCCTTAGCAAGGACACGTGCAGAGGTCATGACCTTCCAAGACGGAAGTGATCAGCTCCTCAAAAGGGTGCACATACAGGAAGTGAGGACGCGGTTCAGATCGCGGAGGAGTGCCAGGGAATGGCACCTTCTAGGTCAGCAGTGTCCTGCTAGTCAGATTGGCCTCAATAGAATGCAACCAACATCAGGCCATTTTCCCTTGGCAAGCTGGTGGAAGCCAGGTTTCTAGAGCAAACAGCCAAGCCGTTCCTCCATACGCTACAGCAGAATCCTCGGCTCATGTCCCTTCGGGCTTAAACAGATTCCAGCGTTATTAAAACCTTCTGGAAGGGCGGTGGTGGCGGCCGGGGGTACAGGTACAAAGCCCGGGATGCAGACAGAGTGAGTCTGGATTCTGGGACCGCTGGCCTCTGCCAAGAACATCTCCCTGCCTGGAAGAGTTGAAAAGGCAAGGGAGTGCTTTATGGTTTGTCTGTTTGCTTGCCAATGTCAAGGAAGTCTCGATGGAGAAAGTTTGAAAAACGCATGGAAGTATAAAGAAGGAGGAGGGGAAATCGCCCATAATCCTATCAGCCAGGAATAACTCCTTTACCATGTGATCTTTTTCTCTCTGAAGTTTCTTTCCGAGCTTTTACTTTTGAAGTGAATGTGGTACCTGGCTGCAGACCTATCCACTCTCCGGACTAGATGAGGTGAGGCCCATTACCTCTTGCAAACATGCACATTTCTAATTGTAAAATGCAATGTGCTCACTAGAGAACATCTAAAAATTTCCAAAAATTAAATTAGGATCCCGCCATGCAGAGAATTAGCAAGAGGGGTCATTTTCCTTCCTGTCTTCTTTCTTTGTATAATTTCCTTAAGTATATATATATATATATATATATATATATATTTTAAATCTAATTTTGCATTTCACTTTCTTTTTCTTATTTTTAAAAAAAACATACTTTTATTGATTTTGGAGAGGGAGAGATAGAAACATCAATGATGAGAGAGAATCATGGATCGGTTGCCTCCTGCACGCCCCCAACTGGGCATGGAGCCCACAACCCAGGCATGTGCCCTTGACCGGAATCAAACCTGGGATCTTTCAGTGTGGAGTCTGACGCTCTATCCACTGAGCAAAATTGGCTGGGGTCTATTTTCTTTACACTCTATGGTGAGTACTATACTTATTGGGGGGAATCACTAACACCCCCCAAAAAAATCCACAAGACATTCTATCATATGCACTTTCTCATGCTATTGCACACGTCCCATCAACATTTCTCTTTCCAGGCTGTATACGACTCCTTGGTGTGATCAGCACGTGACTTACCTCACCATTTCATTTATGATGAACATTTGATTTTCTGGGATTCTTTCTTGAAAATCTTTGCCCACAGCACTTATATTTCTTTAGGGCTGAGTCCTTCCAGATGAGTCACTGGGTTTTGGAAAAGTATGATTTTTTGACACGTGCTGCCACACTGTCCTTTGGAAAGTTCATCGCGGGAACAGTATAGGGCAGTGGTCGGCAAACTGCGGCTCGCGAGCCACATGCAGCTCGTGAGCCGCGGCTTGCCGCTCTGTTGACTAATGAGTTTGCTGACCACTGGGATAGGAAGTCCATGCTGCCTTCCCAAGAACCCCCAGAGCTCTGCCAGCTTCACTCTGTAGAAACCTGTTGCTACCTGAGGAGGTGAATTCTTATTCCTGAGCGAGGCTTCACA
This sequence comes from Nyctalus aviator, assembly GCA_036971965.1. NCBI lineage: Eukaryota > Metazoa > Chordata > Mammalia > Chiroptera > Vespertilionidae > Nyctalus > Nyctalus aviator. The sequence goes on along the minus strand of CM072927.1, from coordinate 91,977,821 downwards.
ACAGCGGGTGCCTTCACCGGCCACGGCTGGCAGCCTCAACCCCTGACTCGGTTTCCCCGTTCACGTCACGGCGGCAAGCGTTCCCTACATCCGGAGGGTGGTTCCAACGTCTCAAAATTGGAAATACCGCCTCCGATTCTCCTCCCAGCTTTCCGGGCCTTGTCTGGGCCTCTGTGGCGGAGGAAATCACGGTGCTGGTTAGAAAACAAAACAGAACAACAACAGGGACACGTAAATCTCTTAGCACCACGCCTGGCCCGGAGCCGACGCCGGGGAACGTGACCTTCTTTCCCTCCTGCCTTTACCTCCAACCTGGGAGCCGTTTGAAAAGGGGTGAGACTGCCAGGTCTCCCACCAAGGAAGCCCAAGTTCAGAGAAGCCCAGCGACTCGCCCAAAGTCGTGGTGGCTAGTAAAGGGCAGGGTGAGGCCCAGGCCATGGTCTCTAAGCGGGGTTTCCCATGACGGGGAGGGAGCAGGCACAGGGCTGTGGCCTATACCTCTGTTTTATTGGGATCACAGAGCCCACGTGAGAAGACCAAGTGCAGCCCACCCTTGAGAGGAGCCTGCACACCCAGCGGTGAGTTCTGGTTCCTCTGAGCAGCCGTGAGAGGCCACGCGCCCCAATCCATCAGCTCTGCCCCAGCTGCGTGCAGGTTGCCAGCTCCTGCCGGGTGGTTCTCCGTGTGGTGGAGTCTGTGACCCCCGCCCCGATCCCCGCTGACCCCGGACCCAGGGCCCCTGGCTCCCCGCCAGGACACATGCTCCCGGCTCACCGGGGGCTGCGTGCGCGCCGGCGGGGGCCCAGCGCGGCCAGGATTGCCCACCGCGGGGTCTCGCTCGGCCCAGGAATGTGCACATACGCTGCTCCCCGCCCAGCCGCATTCATGCGGGGTGAGCTCACCCTGGCCCGCTGCCTCCTTCCCCCAATCTCTCCAATTAAAAACATATTACCTTCCCGCTCCGCCCGGAGCAGCCCTGGGCCGCAGCTTTATTTTATAAACACATTTAGACAAGTTCAAAAAGGAATGATTCATGCTGGACCTGAGCACTCCTCGGCGCGAGCACCGTGGAGCCCGTGCGCGGGGAAGGCATCCTGAGCGGGACCAGGCCTGGCCCTCGGGGGGTATCATCTCTCCGGCTCCAAGGCCGGGATTACCTGTCCGCAGCTGGAAGGACTTACCCACAAGGCCACCTTCTGGCACCCCAGCCAGGGTCCTCGCCCAGACCCAGCCGCCACTGGGCTCCTGGAAGAGAGGGATGCAGGCCGCCCAGCCCCCTCCGGTCCACCAGGAGGCCTCTAATCTCTCTCCTCACTCCCCCCTTCCCCATTCCCGCTCCTCCCTCCCTCCTGTCTCCTATGGGACTGTCCCCAGCAGACTTCCAGGCTCACCACCCCACCCTGGGTTTGGATCCCCTTCTTCCCTCGAGGGTGGACCCCAGTGGTCTTCCATGCTCCTCCCCGCTACGCCCAGCTCCGCGCTGGGCACAGGGAGGGACCCAAGGCAGGTGCCCGGGTCATAGCGGCCATACCGATGAGGCTGCTGGGTAGAGAGCACCGACTGAATGCCGGGCGTGGTGCTCAGTGATTTACATCTATTCTTTAAGGTCATTCTCCCAAAGACTCAGTGAAGTAGGTGCTGTGTGCTGTAGGCCTGTTTTCACAGATGAGGAAATGGAAGATTAGGTTTCCCATGAGCTCTACCCGTGGGGCTCTGCCTTAAGCTGTCAAAAGTGGGAGGACCTTTGCATCATTTGGTCTTGTCGCTGTTTTTACAGAGAAACTGAGGCCCAGAGAGGAAGAGGGTCTTCCCCATGGCGGCTTAAGGATGGAGCAACCATAGCAAGAGCCCGGGCCTCATGCCTGGCACAGAGTAGGAGTTTGGTGAAATCCTTAAGTGAATGAATGACATGTGCGTGTTTTTATGGAACTCTCTTGCTGGGACCATAATTACCGTGACAATATCTTACTCCTAGCTGAACCCTCAGCAACCAACTGTAGACCCAGGAGGGTCACCTATCAATATTGACCGAAGGTTGGCCTTAACCGGTTTGGCTCGGTGGATAGAGAGTGTCAGCCTGCGGATTCAAGGGTCCCAGGTTCGATGCTGGTTGGGGGTATATACGTTGGTTGTGGGCACATACCCAGCAGGGAGTGTGCAGGTGGCAGCTGGTCGATATTTCTCTCTCATCGATGTTTCTAACTCATCGTTCTCTCTCTCCCTTCCTCTGTATATGAAAATCAATAAAATATATATTTTTAAAAATATTGACTGAAGGCACCCATCTACCTCTGATTGTGTCTTTGGCTGCGGCAGCTTCACCCTTAATTCTTAGGTTATGGTTCCAAGGTTTTAGTTTGCTCTCCGGGACTGGGCGGAGAGGATTGGACCGCCCCTTCCCTGGGGTGGCTGTGCTGTAGCCAACAGCCTGGGCTCCGGGGACCTGATTTCTGTGCTGTTCTGCTGGCCTCCTGGTTACCTGGGCCCATTTCACCTTGGTTCCGATACCTGACAGTCTGGTTCCTGGGCCGTTTGGTAGACAGTAAGGTGACTAAGTTAAAACATATTTTTTATTCTAAGTAGCTATTATTCTTTTTTAATTGGGAGGAATATTCTAAGGGCCTCGTAGGATTCAAAGGGGCATGGAGGAATGAGTCCGGGAAGAGAGGACCCGCAGCCTAGGTTCCTCAGTGTTTGGCACTCACAGAGCCTTCTCCTCACAGCATCAGCCCTTATAGGCTGGGCTCCAACAGCTGCCAGCCTCTGTGCTTCCAAAAACCCACACCCCCACTTCCTGGGGAGCAGTTGGACTTGACCTTCTGGGAGTGCCTTGACTGTCCTACACCACACAGCAGGGCTGGGAGGGACAGTCATATCGTACCCACGTGACAACTCTGATCAGAGCCCTGGGACGATGGATGCTGCTGGGGAGATGGTTCCTGGAAGATGCTCTGAGCACCTGGACCACAGAGAGGAGAGCACTGCTGGCAGGGGCGCCCTGATGTCTGATAAAGGCTCCTCCGTGGAGGAAATCAGGGTTCCCGGTCTTCAAGGTTAACCACTGGGTGCAGAAGTGTCAGGAGGGCTTGGGGAGTCAGAACTGGACCGCCATCCTTGTTCCTGATGTGCAAAATGGAAGTCATGGTGCTTCTCTGGAGCACAGTACATGCTCCCTAAAGCAAGTTAATAATATTTTTTCTCCTCAAGAATTGTGCGATAATGACAGTAAGAAAGGATTGGCATTTAAACAACTAGGCAAATAGGCTCCCAAGCCCTCATGCTTTCAGGAACCTGACAGGGCCCTGTGGAAGGAAAGACAGAGCAAGGGGACTGACATGCAAGGCAGTAGGGAGGGGTGGAGACTGCGGCATATCAGTTGTCGCCTGCCTTCCAGAGAGTGCAGCCAGCATCTTCATGGTCAAGCACTGCCACACAGGAATGCCCAGTCTGTGTTGTCAGCTCTTTGGGGTTTCAGGGAAAAGTTAGAGACCCAGATTTTCTATAGGAACTGTTAGGTCTTAAATATTGGCAATTCATTCAAATTTGAAAAATTAATAATACCAAGAGCATGCAAAGACTGAATGAGAAGTTACAGACTGGGGGAAATATTTGCTAAAGACATGTCTGATAAAAATAAATAAATAAATAAAAAATAAAAAACAACAACAACAACAAAAAACACCTCTCATCATTCCACAATGCCACAATTATGAATGGAGAAAGAGCTGAGCAGACACCTGACCAAAGATGATGGGCAGATGCAAATTAGCATAAGACAAGATGCTCCCCATCCCAGGTCATCAAGGATTAAATGCAAATTAAACAACAAGGAGGTACTAATGTACACTGGGTAGAATACCTGAAATCCAAGACACCGACAACACCAAATGCTGGTGCGGACGCGGAGCCACGGTTACAAAATGGCGCAGCCACTGCAGAGAACAAGCCTAAGAGCGCCTTACAAACCTGAACATGCCCTCACCATGCAATCCAGCAATTGCGCTCCTTGGCATTTCTCCAAATGAGGTCAAGACGTATCTTCCCACAGAATCCTGCACACAAATATTTATAGCAGCTTTATTCGTAATCACCCTAGCTTGGAAGCAGCCAAGATGCCCTTCAGTAGGTGAACAAACAAACGGGTCCACCCAGACAATGGGATATTGTTCGCAAATGAGGTATCAGGCCACGAAAAGACATGGTTACCCGGAAAGTTTTGTAGAGTGCCGAGCAGAGACCAACCAATTCCATCCCCCAATTCCTTCCTGCCACATGACTTCAGCCAGGCGGTCAAGGTCAACATCAACAGTCACAAGTCACGTTGATAGTAAGCACTCTGCGTAGGGTGTGATGGAAATGGTACTTCACCTCCAAGGTCCCTCTCCCCCAAACCCGTAATTCCAGTATAACCATGAGGAAGATAGTAGGCAAATGCTACCGGTGGAACATCCTAGAAAAGACCTGACCAGGAGTCCTCACAACCACCGAGGTCATCGAAAACAAGGCCAGTGTGAGAAACTCACAGCCAAGAGGAATCTGAGGAGACGTGAGGACTAATGTTATGCGTGTGGTATCTGGATGGGATCCTAGAACAGAAAGGGACGTTAGGTAGAAACTAAGGAAGTCTGACAGAACTATGTACTTTAGTTAATAAAATATAGGTGCTGGTCCATTCATTGGAACGCCCGTACCACATTAATGTAAGATGTTATAGGGGCGCTTGTGGGTGGGAGGGTGGTGTAGAAGTCTCTGTACTATTTGCTCAGTTTTCCTAAAGCTGTTCCAAAAAAAAGGCTTACTAATTAAGACACCACTGCACTCGGACCAGCCAAAAGGCTTACTAATTAAATAAAATCTATTCATTTAAGTTAATTGCACATGTGTAGTGAAGACTTTGAGTCTCGATTTGCTTGCTGGTTTTAATGCAACTTTTGGTTTGTGTGGCCTTGGGTGAGTTATTTTAACCCCTTTTAGCCCATTTCATCATTTTCAATAGAGGGCTGAGAATACTTTTCAACTCACTGGGTTGTCTGGAGAATAAAAGAATATGTTGCCCATGAAGTGCCTGGCACATGTGTGGCACTCATTAAATAGTATTATTATACTAACTAGAGGCCCGGTGCATGGATTTGTGCACCGGTGGGGGTCTCTTGGCCTGGCCTGCACCCTCTCCCAATCCAGGATCCTTAGGGGGATGTCGGACTGCCGGTTTCACCCAATCCCCTCAGGCCAGGCCGAGGGACCCCACCGGTGCATGAATCTGTGCACTGGGCCTCTAGTATGCATGTAAGATCTTTGGTTAATCTCTTCCCACCCTTCCCTTTCCCCTCTTCTCTCTGAGATTCATGAGTCTGTTCCATGTTTCCATGCCTGTGAGTTGAGCATCTGTCCCCTGGTGGTCAGTGCGTGTCATAGCTACCAGTCGAACAGTTGGACAGTCACTTAGGCTTTTATATATATACACATCTATTCACATATACATGCACTGGAATTATTACCAGTGTGTGTGTGTGTGTGTGTATTATTCTATTATCTTTTTAAAGCAAAACTGTCATTTAAAAATTGTCAGCTGGTTTGGTTGCTACTTGGCACTCTTGTGTTCAAGTCAAAAGCAATTGAATTGTCTTCTTAATCATGTGGGTGTCAGACACTCCTTGTTGGGTTTGAGCTTGGGTTTTGGGGGGGGGGGTATTTGTCTTTTTCAGAGCCTGAGGCTTTGGCTTTTCAGAGGACTCAGTTTCCCCCACCTATATCCACTGTGCTCCAGGGTCCCTGGGAGGGAGGTGAGCCAGTCTGCACACAGACCAGGAACTTCTGGAAGAAAGGGGATTGAGATCCCAACACTCACTGAGGTCAGAGCTACGAGAAGGCCTGAGATGGGTGAGAGCCTTGACCTGGAGCTCCCCATCCAAAAAGCAGTCCCAGGCGTGAGAACCAGGAGTGGGCGGGGTGGCCAGGGCACCAATTCTGGGCACAGCCCCTCTGGTCCAGCCACTGGCGTCACCACCTTCGGTGCCGAGTCCCACAGTGAGGCACATCACCGAAGGGTGGGACTTCCTGTCTCCATCCCACGCTGAGGAATGCTGGCCTGAGGGACCTGGGCTCCTGAAGTGAGCAATCCAAACCAAACCGGACTCACTCTCGGTCCCCTGGGTGACAAGTGGCAGGGGGTTCCCGCCAAGCTCGCTGGGGCGAGAGGGACTCTGCATCAGAGTCCTGGTCTCTCTGTTTCTGCAGAAACACCATGTGGTGCCAGCTGCAGCCAAAGCCGTGGCCAGATTCCTCCGTTTCCTCTTCCGGAAGGTGTTACCTCTTGAACTGAGCAGGTCCTGGGCCTCCTGATCATCACAGAAAGGCCACAAGGGAGCAATGACTTTTTCCCAAAAGGCAGAAGGTGCCATAATTTGGCCGTTAAGAGGACGGCGACCTCATTTTGTGCCTTGACTTGCAGAAGTGGCCGTATTGTTACCTGCACAAATGTCCATACACACGGACACCTTGAAACACCTTTATAAATACCCACATGTGTGTGCACGCACATATACACATGCTTACACACAGAGACACACACGCTCACATAGATGCAGACACATGCCGCTGATTTTCTTGGCAAGACAAGTTCTTGCCTTTTTTGCACTCGGCTTTTCTCCCCAAGGCACGGATTCTTGGAAAGGGGCTGCAGTGAGTGGGTGGGGGACGGGGGAGGATCGGGGGAGCGGCAGGCCATGTGGAGAGAAGCTAATTTGTTTCTGCAGTCGACAGATGGGGTGAGGACAAATTCCACAGTGGGTACTCAAGCTCCTTTTCAAATTCAACAATATTTGCAAACTGATCTGAGCCCCCCAGAAGCAATCAGATAAAGCGTACGATCTGAGCCCCAAATTCCCATCTCTCTTAAAGGTGGGTTTGTTTAAAAATCTTTAACGTACGCCTGGCCTGGAGGGCAAATGTCCCCGAGTAATGCTGGCCACGGACTGATTATGGCCACTTGGAAGAAATTAAAAGCACATCATGTACAGAGGGCTGATGGCCACCAATAGACATGAGACTTTCTGGATATTCATTTGGAAATGGCTAAGTATAAGGCTTATAAAAGCAACAGCCCTTGGTGGTTTTGTGTGTGTGTGTGCGTGTGTGTGTGTGTGTGTGTGTGTGTTTCTTGGTCACTGTAAAAACAGTGTATTGTATGTTTTTTTTGTAGAAAACTTAGAAAGTGTAAAGAGTCAAAATTCCTCCCCACCCAGAGATAACTGGGTGTTATTTTAAAGAAATATCCTAGATATTGTTCGCATTTGAGTGCATACACACCCAATATATCTACAGCTCCGTGCAGCGGTAGGTAGAGCTTTCTGTGTACTTGCAAATATTGTTTTATGACCTGCTTTCTCATTCGACAATAGCTGCTAAGCATTTCCTCATGGTTTTTAATATCATTCCAAGTCGCCAAGATGACAAGCACACATATCTTCCAAGATTTGAGAACACTGAGGGAACGAAACACCACACTGGCTGCCCCAACCCCCAACCCCATCCAACCCCGTCCCCCCACCCCCCGCCCCTCCTCCTGTTCCCCCACCTCCGAGAAGAGCGGCCGCCGCCGTGAACTTGGATGTCCGGCGTCCTCGGAACATGTGTGCACATCTGGAGGAACGGTTACGAAGATTAATGTCACGCTCAGTGTCAGAACTCCCCCCGACGTTTCCTCAGTTTATCCAAACAATTTAGAGGCGTCCTCCGGGGACCGGGAACCACACTCCGCAGTGCGAGGCCGACACTTAACCTTCTGAATCCCCTTGTCCCCCGAGACCTGCGTGCACGTTTTATTCTTTAATTGCTAAAACAAGGAGGCCTTGCACAAAACCAATACAGCCAGCACTTGAAATCATTTAAGGCAAAAAAAAAAAAGCAGAAAGAAAAGAAAAAAAAGGGGGGGGAGGAGGGGACCTGGACGTCCCGGGCGGACGGGAAGTCCATGTTCGAGCCGGGTTTGAGCGCCAATGGAACGCAGAAACGAGATGATAAAGGGATTAATGTTTTTGAAACCGTTATGTGCGTTACCCGGGATCCCGAGCCAAATGAAGTACTTTCGGTGTGACTCAGAGAATATTCTGTTACCGTTCCCCCTACCGTCGGCGACGCAAGTTTGCTTGTAGACCAGTTCCCTGCTAGTTTAAAAAATTATTTCTCTTTATGGATAACGCATGCCATGTAGCTAATGTATCTTCCATATTGCTCTGGCTGCCAGGGGGCTCGGGAACTCCAATTACTGCACGGGGCTTGCATATCTGTATCATAATATTCCCTCTGGCTTTGATTCTCTGTACTCCCCCCAGCCCCCTCTCCCTTCCTTGCCTCCCTTCCCCTGCAACCCTGGCTTTTATCGACTTAGATTTTTGTCTTATTGCATGTATTTCTTGTAAAGCCACCTCGAGCCTTTCGTTAGATAGATTTGCAGATCAAAACAACTCGGATTTGTGGTTCAGTTTAAGAAGAAACGAACATTTCGGTTTGGTTTTCGAGTTCAGCAAATTAGTGTGATTAGCTCTGATTTGAGGTTTACAGTTCTATTACGTTAAAGTCCTTGGTATTTAGCACATCAAAGGGCCCGAGCGCTGGCACTTAACCTCCTGCGTGTTAACACTGCGCAGTGCGTCGCGGGTCTGTTTCCAATGACGGGAGGGAGGGCTGAGAGGCTGTCTTGGAGCCTCGCTCGCCCCTCGGGCACCGCGGGGTGGGTGCCTGAGCTCCGACTGTCAGCGCGGAGGCGGTGAGGGGCTGGGAAAGGAAAGTGGCTCCCCTCTTTCCAGCATTTCCCTGTGCTTTTGCTCTTAAAGAGACGAAGGCCCGAGTCTTCTGTGTGCGTGAGGGTGCCCGTCCTCCATCGCTCCACGTTCCACTTCCTAAGAGAGCAATTCCGGAATCACCCCTGGTGACACAGGGGGTCCCCCATCCCGCACCTGTGCCCTGGGGAGGGGGGAAGGGGGTCAGGAGCCTTCTCAGCGGGGGATGGAGAAGGTCCGGCCCAGAAGGGAACAGAGGCTCCCCCAAGGACGAGGAAAACTCAAAAACATGTCTGGCCGGTGTCGCTCAGTGGTTGAGCATCGACCTATGAGCCAGGAGGTCAATTCTCAGTCAGGACACCTGCCTGGGTTGTGGGCTCGATCTTCAGTTGGGGCCGGGGGGAGAGGGTGTGTGCAGGAAGCAGCCGATCAATGATGCTCTCTCCTCATTGATGTTTCTCTCTCTCTCTCTTTCCCTCTCCTTTCCTCTCTGAAGTCAACCAATAAATATATATTTGAAAAACCCGCACAAACACGGCCTGGATTCCGGAGCGCGGACTCCCCACGAGGCCCGGGTAGATCCTCCAGGGATCCGCTCGATGCCGCCAGGGGCCACCAGTTTCTGTCGGCGTCTACACGGCGGATGCTCACGGTGGTGGGGCCAGGCCCCCCGGGCTCTGGGTGCTGCTGAGGCACACACCCTTGATCTGACCTTGGCACACTCCGTCACCTCCATGTCCTCGCATCTCCCAGGCTCAGGGGCGGGGAGGGGACAGAGAGAGGGGACCCATCCACCTCGGACCTCCTTTCCTTTTCCAAGACCCTGTTGGCCAGCTCCGTCAGGTATGCGCTGCGTGACGTGACCTCACATCTCTGCGCCTCAGTGTCCCCATCCGGGAGCCGAAATCCCCCCTCTCCATGCAGTAATGAGGGTTGCGATTCAGGGTGCTCTCTCCCCGCCGCTGCCCCCGCTTCCTCTGCACTGGCTTCCTCTGAAGCCGGGAAGAGCCCGGCAATGTGCCCACGTGTTCTGGTAAAACGTGGAAAGGAAGCTATTCTGGTCCCGGTGCTTGACTGCTGCCCCCGCCCGCCCCTCATCCCCTATGGCCCCCTGCCCATGCACTCCCGACTGCTCTTTGCCAGGGCGTGCTTGAGGTGGGGAGGAGTCAGGCTGCACTTTTCAAAAAATTTTAATAAATCTTTATTGCTCAAATTATTACAATTGTTCCTCTCCCCCCCCCCCATAGCTCTCCTCCACCTGGTTCCCACCCCACCTCTGCCCTTACCTCCCCTCCCCACTGTCCTCATCCATCGGTGTCCAATTTTTGTCCAGTCTCTTCCCGCCGCCCCCCCCCCCACACCCTCTCCCCCTGAGAATTGTCAGTCCACTCCTTTTCTATGTTGGGCTTCACTCTCTGTGGTGAATGGAATAGACTTAGTGTAATTGTCTTTTCTTTTAGAGTAGAAAGTGCTTCAAAAAGATGCTCCCAGCTCCCCTTGAAAATTCTTATCTCCCAAGATTAGGGGTCTCCGCACGAGGATGCGGGCCAGACCCCCCGAGGTAGGCAGGTGGCAGAACAGAACAGAGTTCGACAGGTCCAGAGCCAGAAGCTGGTCTTCGGAAAATCCTCCCAGCCATCGGCCATGGGAACTTGTGAGCTGACGATGTGGTTCTTACAGATATCTCTTTAAAATAGAAATTCTCGCCCTCGCTGGTTTGGCTCGGTGGATGGAGCGTCGGCCTGCAGACTGAAGGGTCCCAGGTTCTATTCCGGTCAGGGGCTTGTACCTTGGTTGCAGGCACATCCCCAGTAGGGGGTGTGCAGGAGGCAGCTGATCGATGTTTCTCTCTCATCGATGTTTATAACTCTCTATCCCTCTCCCTTCCTCTCTGTATAATATCAATAAAAAATATATTTTTTAAAAAGTGTTTGTCCAGCACAAACCTCTGGAACTACGAGCAGCCAGGATAATGGGGTGGGAGTTTGCATGCTTTGCATTTCAACTTCAGTAAAGAGATGCATTTGCCCAGCCACGCCAGAGGGAAGGCTGAGTTGTATTTCTGTTCTCTCCGGAGGAAATAGTATTACACCCTTTGCATGTGAAAAAAAATACGCAGCCAAAAATGTAGGTGGGGGAGAAGATTCTGGAGGAGCGAGAAGTAGTGATTTCATTTAAAATGTTACGTGCATTTCTAACGCTCATGCTCTTTGGGGCATCCGCCGGCTTCTAAAAAATATGTGTGTGGTTGCTTTCCCTACACTAAATAAATATTCCCTTTTGCACCTAATTTTTATTTGTGATTGTGTCAGCGTCAGTCCCTCCAAATCCGGGTTCTCTTCTGAAAATTGGCGTCGCTGCATGTACTTTGCAAGCAGATGGGGAAAGAGCTGCAGAAATGGCTCCCCTGGCCCGGGACCGGGCTGCTCGGAGCCAGCAGCTCTCCTTATGACGATTGTCCCCAGAGGTCCTGCAGGGGAGTGCTGTTGCTGTTTGTTTTATCTGGTTTTGCTGGGAGCTTGGGAAAACCCAGCAGGACTCACCATGAGTAAACTAGATCCGTGGTCAGCAAACTGCAGCTCTCGAGCCACATGCGGCTCTTTGGCCCCTTGAGGGCGGCTCTTCCACAAAATACCACGGCCTGGGCGAGTCTATTTTGAAGAAGTGGCGTTAGAAGCGGTTTAAGTTTAAAACATGTGGCTCTCCAAAGAAATGTCAATCGTTGTCCTGTTGATTTTTGGCTCTGTGGACTAGTGAGTTTGCCGACCACTGGACTAGATGAACCCACTCTGTCGCTCTGAGAGCAGCCCTTCTGCCTGGGAAACATCAGGCCTCCACACCCTGCTAGGGTTCCTATCAGTGATGGGCACCAGACACCGAGGGTTTGGTGGCCAATCACCATCCGGTGTTCCTTTTGGCAGCGCTTCTTCCCCCACACCAGTCTGTGGTCCTAGCAGCGTGGTCTGTGTTTCCGGGAATCTTCCTACCTCGCTATCGTGTCTGATCCCAATGGCACCAGCCATTGCTCCTCTGGAGCTTTTGGACCTGGAGCCTGGAGACAGCGAGGCTTAGTCCTTGGGAAATCTTGGGCCCGGGTTCCTGAGATTTGCCGGTGACTCTGTTCCCAGGCATAACCTGTCTGAGGATAAAGTGAGACAGTGGGGAAGAGTGGGGGGAGGAGAGGTGTGCCAGGCGGAGAAGCAAGATCTGGGCTCCCTGACGCCCCAACGCACCCCTACTGTCCCGCGGTGATGTTGCTCACCTGACCTGCCCCCATTGCTTTCCAAGCGAGTTTGAGCCGGGTTTCAGACAGGACTCATGTCAACCAGCGAGTAAGGGGAGGCCATTCCAATATTAAAACTCAGCCTTGCCCTGGCTGGGTGACTCAGTTAGTCGAGCATTGTCCCCTAACAAAAAGGTTCCGGGTTCGATTCCTGGCCAGGGCACATACCCAGGTTGTGGATTTGATCCTCCATTGGGGCACGTTTGGGAGGCAAGGGATCCATGTTTCTTTTACATCTCTCTCTCTCAAGTGAATAAAAACATGTCCTCAGGTAGGGAGTAAAAATAATAATGATAAAACTTAGCCTTGAATCATCTCTGCCCAATTACATCAAAGTGAACATCTGTAATAATTGCTTGCCAGAAGTGGAAGAAAATTCTCTCCGGGGAAAATAACATCCTCAGGAGCCTTTGCAACTTTTTTTAATACAAAATTTCCTGTAGTCAATCAAAATTCATCAGGTATACCAAGAATAGGACCATGAGGAAAAATGTATAATAGAAACAGATCCCCAGGCAACCCAGATATTAGAATTACCAGACATGTTCTTTAAAAATGCATATTAATATATGCAAGAAAATAAATGGCAAGGTGAACATTTTTAATTAGACAACTAGAATCCTTTAAAAAAAAGAAAAAAAAGAATCAAGTATAAATTCTAGAAATGAAAAATATAACGATGGAAATTGAGAACGCAGGTGAGGGCTTTCAGAGCAGATGAGACACAGCTTAAAGAACCTGAAAGACGGGTTCATGGAAAATATCATGTTAAAAGAACAAAAATACACCAAAGAATATAAAACACATATAAAAACTATAACATATACAAAATCAAAATATTCGACAGCAATACCATAAATTCAAAAGGGCAAAATTAAATGTCATTTTATTTAAATAAATTAACATTAAAATATTTTAATTTTATTGTTCATAAATGGTAAAAGTACTGACTTTTACATTAGACTTTAAATAAGTCAAGGACACCTTTTGTAATTAATTAGAAAACTCCTAAAAAAATAGTATAAGAATATAAACTAACAAAACAACAGAGCATGGAATTTAAGTAATAATACAAGAGTAGCTGAGAAAACAAATAACAGGGTTAAGAGAGAAGGCTATGGAACAGATGGGGCAAATGAACAGCAGGTAATATTATGGTATATCTAAACCCAAATTGACGGGTAATTACATTAAATGTGAATGAACTAAATTGTTCCATTAAAAGACTACAATTTCCAAGCTAGGATGAAAAATAAAGCGACCGTATCCTGCATACTAGTCTAAGAGACGTGTCTTAACTATAAAGACCCAGAGAGGCCGGTGGAGTAAGAGGGTGGAGAAAGGCAGGCCATGCAGGGCTCGCTAAGCTATGTTACCAGCAAAGGCGACTTTAAGGCAGGAGGCATTACGGAGATTCTTTATCGTGACGATAAAATGCAGCCTTCCACCAGGACACGACAATTTCAGATGTGCATGCATCTATCTGGCAACAAAGCTGAAAAACGAAGCAACACCTGATAAAAACCAAAAGGAGGAAGAGACAGGTCTGACCCCAGATGTGGTGGGAGATCTTAACCCAGGTAGAGAAGAGCTGAATAACATGATTAACAAATGTGGCCCACCTGACACAAACGATTTCTCGGGCCTCACACGGCCCGGGGGCCAGACGTTCCCCACCCCAGCCCCGGGTCAACGAGAAGCCTCTGTGACGTCTCCGACGGCTCCATCATCTCTCTGTGATGTCAGTCACCTCTGCCCAGAACCGTTTTCATGTCTAGAATCAGCAAATGATGCATCTGTCTCCCTCAGCCAGCTGGAGGTTTCTCGTTTGTCTTACTGTATCTGGATCTGTGGGTTGAGCTCTGAGCTGAGCCCAGAGTAGTGATGGCATAAATAAGCACCCGAACAAGGGAAGGAGAAAAAGAAGGAATTAATTTCGTTCAGCAAAGATTTATCAAGTCCCTGCCGTGTACCACTTCTAGCTGGATGGGAGGAACAAAGCAATGCACCCAGGTCTCCTGACGCTAACAGGCCAGGGCGAAGCAGGCGAAGGGTGAAGGGCACAGGGGAAGAAACAAAAAACCCTGCTGCTTGTGAACGTGTCACCTCCCGGGTCCGGGGACTGCTCGGAGGGTTAAAGATTCCCACTGAGAGGGCTGATTTGGCAAGAGGACTATTTCGGTATTCCTTGGGCATTGCAGCTAAGAAGTAGGTGAAACTCTTCCATGTCCCTGATTCCTTCGTGCCCTTCAACTTTAATCGCACTACAATCAAAATAAACACAGCACAATCCTGTTAAAGAAGCGAGTAGTGCAGAGTTAGCAGCACAGGGATATGGCCGTTATGTGGCACTGAGACCTCTACTCACTATTGCCGGTCCCGGAGCAGACATCGCTAATCGATCATGACGTGCAGTCCCCCCCGAACGTGTGCTCTGGGCAGCCACAACCAATCAACCCGCCCTGGCGTGCGAGTTGGAAGCTCTCTGCACTCCTGGCCTGCGGCGCTCCATCTCCGTTCTGGCCGAGGGAGCGTGGTGCTGTGGCAACAGCTTTGGGGGAAACCAAATCCCTGAACCGATCTTGGCAGTGGCACTGAAAAAAGGAGGAGATGGAGAAGAAGAATTGCTTTTCAAATATTTGGTTTCCAAACATATTTATTTGCAACTCCAAGTCGACTGACCATATGCATTACATCTGTTCTGGATTGGGACTCCAGCAAGGTCTATGATTTATTAGCTTTAAGAAATACATCTCCAGGTACCGCCACGCAGAGATGCCAGAGAAGGATGCCTGGGTCTCACAGAGCTCTCTCCCCGCTCCTCCCAGGAGCCGGGGTCTGAGGACGCCTCGCCGGAGACAGATCCCGTTGCCTGATTCGGGGGAGGGGGGAGAAAGTTCTGTGTGGAGCGTGCAGTCCCTTCCTGCGAATTACACGCCCAGGCTGATTTCACGCCGAGGGTTCGCAGCTCAGCCGGCGGCGGAGGTGGGGCTCTCCCGAGGCCGCTCAGGCTCAGTGACTGTGCCAGGTCCTCCTGGGTGGCCCCTTCCCTGCAGATTCCTGAGTCCGTGGCCTTCCCCGGTCAGCCCTTGAACTTTGCCTATGGGGGCCCCTCTGGCCTTTGCCCGTGCTGCTCTGCCTCCTCCCGTGGGGGGAGCGGGAAGTGGGCCGGCTATGACTGAGTCCCTCCCGACTCAAAAGCGTCTGGCCCTCTCTCGTCCTCGGTTTCCCTCTCTGTACAATGGGCATGAAAGCAAGCTTGTCTCTCTGGTTGCCACCGTGGTTCGGTCACCTGACTCGGGTCAGTCCTGCGGCTCCTAGGGTAAGCAATGGGTGTGCCAGCGACAGGCCTGCAACCGGGCGGCGTGTTGGACGGTTCACAGGAAGCCAATCGGCGGTCCCTCACACATCGGCGTGCATCTGAGTGGGCCCCAGGACCCTCAGGGTGGGGCTCTGTTCATCTGAGATGGGGCCTGAGAGTTTGCCTTTGAACCAGCGGCTGAGTTGACACCCCTGGGGGGAATCATGCCCCCGTTCTGCAGATCCCCAGGAGGCCTGCTGACCTGTGCGGGCCACGGAGCCAGCAAGGAGCAGAGCTGGGATTCGAACCAGGCCCGTCTGGTCCCAAAGCCTTGGCATAAACCCACATCTGGGGGTTTCCATCAGAGGGAAGCTCTTGCCTCCCAGCCTTCCCGCAGCCCATCTCCCCTGTGCGCCCCCATCTCTTCCCACGGCGATTTCTGCCCAAAGAGACTATGGCGACTGGAGAACAGGCTGACCGTGGCCGTCACTCACCGGCTGCATGGCCTTGAGCAGCTGCTCAGACGCCCTCCACGTGCCACCCACCCTTCTCCGTCCTCTCTGCAGCCCGGGGAGGCTGCCTCATGGGCTGCCTCTGTGGTTCCCGTGGCCCCAGGCTGCCTGCTGGGTACAATCAACAGGGGGCGATAGCAGGAGATTGGAGGGCAGGAGAGGAAACAGGCCTGAGTATTTCCCCCAGCTTCCTTCCAGCAAGGCAGCCATGGCTCCAGTGGGGTGGCCCCTCATCCAACGAGAAGTTCTGGAAACCACACCTGCTGCCCCTCAAGCCTCGGGATCTCAACAGCCCCCCACTGCTGCGGAGGACTGCCGTACCCCGGCTGGCTCCCCCTAACCTCACACCTTGTAACTAGCCCCTTTGGTCACGTCTCCCCCATTGCCCCCTCTGTTCCCTGGGCCCTGCCTGCCACACTCAGCATCCTCATCTGCAGCGTGAGTACTCCATCCGCAGTTGTCCGTCTGGCCCACAGGCCAAATCTGGCCCCCTGACTGAGTTTGTAAATAAAGTTTTATTGGAACACAGCCATGTCCTTTTTTTTTTTTTTTTTTTTTTTTTACATAAGGTCTCTGGATGCTTTCACACGACAGTGGCAGTGCTGGGTCGTTGTGGCAGAGATTGGATGGCCCTTACGCTTAAAATTTGGACTGTGTGGCCTGTTACAGGAAGTTTGCTAAACCCAGAGCTGCATCATGGGAGATGGTAGGCACACGCCCGCAGCCCCGTGCCCGGCCCATGGGAAACTGTCGGGGGGCTGGCTCTTCCTGCTGGGTGCAGTGGCAGCAATCAGGGTGCCGGAGCCAGAACAGGTGCTGAGCTGTAGCTGGTGGGGCGGGGCAGCTACCATCTGCTCTACAGGATGCTGGTCACAGACCCTTCTTAGATGCAAGGCCTCCTGGTGGACGGACGGCCACTTCCTGGGCAGGAGCCTGCTCTCCCCATCCTTCCTCTCAGCACCTCCACTCGGGGCTCCTGAAGGGCCTACGTCTATCGCTGCTTGCTGTGGGCTGAATGCATTCAATTAGCCACCCATCCATCGGGTGGGGCTTTGCAGAGAACCAGCATTTATGCAAATCGGTCCTTCTGGGACATGGCAGCTGTCACCAAGTCTTAGTGGCTTTTCCTGTGACATCCATTTCCCAAACCCACTGCCTCTTCTGGGTCCCCACAGCTGCCACCACCCATGTCCTGGGCGGTCTTCCTACCCTCCAGCTCACCCCCTTCCGGCCACACCGCCAGCCGCCCAGATCTCACGGGGACATCCATCTGGTCCGGCGCTCCCCGCTCTGGAAGCCTGTCTGTGGCTTCCCACTGCCTGCCGATCCTCTCCAGCCGCCCCAGATCTCACAGCTCAGCATTCCAACCCCCCCCTCCCCCCCCCCCCCCCGCACACACACACACACACACACACACACTCCCATGTCCCCCAGGCGCCTCACCCTCACGTCTCCCTCACCGCTCCACCACTCCATGCTCCAGCACCCACAGTCTTCCCAGGCCCCCATCAGACTTCCACCTCCCCACCTCCTTCCCGGCATGTCCGCCAGCGCCTCTGCACACGCCGACGCCTGCGTGCTCTCTCTTCTGGGCGGATCCTGGGCTCGGCCTGCCCCGGGAGCCCAGGGCTCTCCCCCGAGCTGAGCCGGCGTGTCCTCGTGGCTCCCCAGTACCCAGTGCTGGTCTCTTTGGAACCTCGGAATCCCTGTTTGCCTCCTGTCCGCCTCGCTGGGCTGTCCATTCCGAGAGAGTGGCCAGGCCGGATAGAAAACAGGTGCAGCCGGAACCGGTGTGGCTCCTTGGATAGAGCGTCGGCCTGCGGACGGAAGGGTCCCGGGTTCGATTCCGGTCAAGGGCATGTGCCTTGGTTGCGAGCACCTCCCCGGTGGGGAGTGTGCAGGAGGCAGCTGATGGATGTTTCTCTCTCATCGATGTTCCTAACTCTCTGTCCCTCTCTCTCTTCCTCTCTGTAAGAAATCAATAAAAATATATTTTAAAAGAAGAAGAAGAAGAAGAAGAAGAAGAAGAAGAAGAAGAAAAAGAAGAGGAAGAAGAAGAAGAAGGAGGAAAGAAAGAAAGAAAAACAGGTGCAACCTCCAGAGCCGTCTCCCTCCGTCAGCCAGGCCCTCTCCCTCTTCGGCCTGCTGTGCCCTCCCGAGGGGACACATTCCGGTACCCCCCCCCCCCACCATGAAAAGCTCCAGGAGTCTTCCTTTTGGGGTGCGCGAGGCGCCCACTTTCTGCCTAAACCCGCTACAATATTCTCAGGAAGCCCCAAACCGTGGCTGGATGGAAAGCCGTGTTGTGTGAGCCATCAATGAGAGCATGTTTTCCCAAAGAGAAGCAGCTGCTTGCGGGGATCCCTGACGACCCAGTGTGGTCTCTGCGCGCCCGGCCCTCGCGTCAACGGGCAGACGGGGCGGCCCTGGGGCTCTTGCTCTGTCCTGAGGATGAGACCACAGTTCGGCCCTCGGTGAGTTCTGCTTTTCTTTCCCCATGAAAGGCCACGTCCGCCGCGGCAGAGGTGCAGACAGACGTGACAGGGGCCTGGAGGACCGGCCGGCCCCCCCGTGAGGAGGAAACCGAGGGAGGGAAGGGGCCATGGGAGGTGGGGTTCCCCGGACAGGGCCCGGGGCTGAGGCCAGAGGGGGCCGGCTGCTCACTTCCAGCCTTTGGTCTGGGGGCCTTTCACAGGAAACCCGGAACATGGTTTTCTAGGGCATCCCCTGGGTTCTTCCATGCAGGGATTGAAACTCTGGAACCCGCCGAAACCGGTTTGGCTCAGTGGATAGAGCGTTGGCCTGCTCACTGAAAGGTCCCAGGTTCGATTCCGGTCAAGGGCATGTACCTTGGTTGTGGGCACATCCCTGGTAGGGGGTGTGCAGGAGGCAGCAGGTCGATGTTTCTAACTCTCTATCCCTCTCTCTTCCTCTCTGTAAAAAAAATAATAAAATATATTACATTTAAAAAATAAACAACAATTCTGGAACCTGAAGGTCAGACTGTCACCCTTGGGGGCTGCCCCTGGCCTGCTCCGCCGACTCCACAGCCTCTGGTCCTCTCTGGAGCAGGCTCTTCACACGGTTTCTGTTTTAATCCCCTCACCACCCACGGGACCGGTTGTTAGTTTTATTGGTAGGCTCACTTCACAGATGAGGAAACTGAGGCTCAAAACCACGTGCCCCGAGCCCCCCGGTCAGCGGTGGGTCACGATTCAAACGCAGCCCCGTCTGGTTCCCTGGCCCCCGTCCAGCCAGCTTCCGGGGCCCCTCCCGGGGGCCACGGCGGAGGCAGGGCCGCGCTGGGGGTCCAGGCGCGGAGAGGGGCCTGGTGCTCCGCGGAGCTCAGCTCCCCGCCGGCAGCCAGGCCGCGGTCCCCTTTGTGCGAGCTCAGCATCTGGTTGTCAAGCGCAGGCTGGCGCGGGGCCACCATCTGGCTCCACTTGGCCCGTTACGCGCCGCAGCCGCAGCCGGTGGGGCGGGCGGCCCCGGAGGAGCTTCAAGAGCGAGCGTGCCTACCTGCCGTCCACCGAGGCGGGGTCCAGATCAAAGGGGGTGGGCGGGACCTCGCCTCCCTCTGTCTGTCTGTCCCTCCTCCTGACCCCCCTCCCTTCCCCTGCTCCTGCTCTCTGAGAGTCCCTCTCCCTCCCGGTGCCTCCTTCTGCACAAAATGAACAAATGAAGGACGTCACCGAGCACCAGCCACTTGGTTCCATGGGCCCTGTCCTCCCGGGGGAGGGCTATGCAAACTTCTGAAATAGGCGCGCTGACATAGGCATGACTTGCCATCCTATGGCGGCTCGAGCATTTCTCCAGACAAGCTGAGCTGGTGTTAGAAGGCAGATGCCTCCAGCTAGAAGCAGCTTTCGTCTGCAAGTCACTCAAATGCTCCGCCGCTTCTTCCCCTCCCTCCCTTCATTTCTCTGCAGCCCTCTCCTCCTCTCCTCCTCCTCACACACACACACACACACACACACTCACACACATTTCATTATTGCCATTTCTTTGGAGAAAAGAGAATTCTTACCTTAAAGCCCTGTCGAGGTTACCCTAGCACCAGTGACTCTCAACCTTCCTGATGCCGCAACCCTTTAATACAGTTCCTCATGTTGTGGTGACCCCCAACCATAGAATTATGTTCGTTGCTTACTTTATAACTGTAATTCTGCTGCTGTTATGAATCGTAATGTAAATACCTGTGCTCAGCCGGCCAGGTGAGCTCAGAGACACCGCAGGGCCATCCAGACGGTCCGGTGGGGTTAGGGGGGCCCTAAAACCCCTCTTCCAGCACAGGGCCCGCCAGGACAGTCTGTGTGTCTCCCGGGGGGGAGAGGGGAGGGCAGCACACACACTATTTTGATACTGAGCGTGTGCCCGCGGCCCGGGGACAGACCAGCCTTCCACGTCGCTCAGGGACAGGACTCATGGAGCCCTCTCGGCCTTGGCCCGGGCTGTGGGCACGGCCCCAGGAGCCCTGGCTCCGCTGGTCCTCTCAACCGCCTGGTGGGAGGACACTCGTCTGAGTCAGGGGACAAATTTAGCTCCAGACTCTTCTTCGGGAGCCTAGAGCTCGTGACTTATGGCCTCGCGCTAAAGAGGAGCAGATTGTTGACACGAACGCCGGCGGGTTCTCGTTTTCCGCGGGGAGCCGAGTGGCAGGCGCCGTTCGCGGGGGCGATGCGGTCGCCGGGGTCCAAAGTGGCCAGAAAGATCCAGCCGGGTGGCCCGAGGCCGGCCCGTCTCTAACGCACCTCCCCGCATGTTTACTTAACGGTCTCCGCCGGAGTCTCATTTACACAGCACGAGAGAGAAAAGGGGAGCCCGGGGCCCAGGAGGGACAGGGTGCCCTCTGTCCAGGTCCACAGGATGCCACGGAATGCAGGGCAGCCACCGGGAGGGGGACCGGCCACTGAGCCTCTCAGGAGCATCAGATGGACACGGAAAACGCTAAGATGCGCGAAATCGAGCACGCACAGGCTCTTGGTCATGAAGTCAGGCGATCAGGGCTGGAATCCCGGCTCTGCCGTGTCCTGTGTGTGACCCCAAACAGGTTCCCCGCCCCCCCAAAACCTCCCGTGTTGCCCTGAGCGAGTCGGTGGGGCGAGGCCAGCTGACCCTGACCACGGTCGTAGCAAACACGTCTGAGCGCTTGTTGTGTGCCGGGCGCTGCCATCCCTCCTGTAACGCTCACGGTCGCACTGTAAGTACGCACCGTCACCGCCTTGAGCTTTATAGACGGGGAAACTGAGGCACGGAGAGTTTGGGTGACTGAGGAGCACTCAAGGTATCAGAGGGTGGGCTGTGGGAGCGGGGCCTTGAAGCCAGGGACCCTGCCTTGTGCGCTCACCACTGCCCTCCCCTGCCCCGGGCCGAGACGGGCACAGCGGGACGCGTCCTCCACCCTTGATGGGGTCGGGTCCAGTTATTTTTCTTTGTCTGACAGGGCGGCTTTCTGATGGCTTGTGCACATTTTTCTGCCCGATATAAATAGCTTTTTTTTCTTTCTCTCCTCCCCGCCACCCCTCCCCCTGCAAATATCAGTCAATACTTGCGAGAAAATAACTCTGTCTGGTTCGTGGTGACAAGGTCAGGGCTCCCTCGGAGAACCCTCGCGGTGCTGTCTCCATCCCGGGCTGAGAAATCGCGGCATTTACTCTAAGCCGAAACATTCTTATATTTAAAGCTTGTCATCGGGCTGAAGTTTGTTTATTGCATTCCATAATTATGATGAATATATTTTAAATAGAAAGAGATTTGAAATGTGGGACAGCTGCAAAAAATATGGTGTCAATCACCGGGAATCAGCCCACATCTGGAGCTAGAACTTGGGCGGGAACGGCTTGTTTTGCATTTTTATGACCAGATGCATCCAGATTAGATGTACCTTATAAACTTCACCCAGACAACTGTCAGGGGCAATCAGCCTTAATTGGACGCGACATTCTCTGCACCAGTGTGCCCGGAGCCCGGGCCAAGAATCCCCCCCAGATCCCGGCCCTGAGTGAGCTGTTCGCCTGCGCGCAGGATCTGTCAAGCACCGGCCAAATTAAATACTGGCCTTCGTTCCACCACGGCGTCCAATTAGAGCCGAGTGGAGTCTGGAGGGCTCCGAAGCCCCCCCCCCCCAACCCCCTTGGCCCTGTCACTTGAAGACACAATCAGTGGGAAAAGGGGAGCCAGGGCCTGCCGGTGCCAGATCGGCACCGAGCTGTGTGCCCTGGCCACCAAGCACCCTCCGTGTGCCACGATCACGCTGGGCACTTCGTATACGCCCTCCTCACACTCATCGCCAGCAGCCCCTCCAGATGGGCGTGACTGTCCACTGACAGGTCAGAAAACAGAGATAAGGAGCCATGGGTCAGATGGTTGGACCTCAGAGGGAGGGTGGGGATGAAAGGGAGAGATCCACCAAAGGACTTACGTGCACACATATGAGCCTAACCAGTGGTCAAGGACAATAGGGGGTGGGGGGATGAGTGGGGTGGGGTGGGGGATTGGAATGGGGGGGATGGAGGACAAATATGTGATACCTTAATCAATAAAAAAATTAATAAACAAAAAGTAAAAATAAAAGAAAGAAAACAGAGCCTCGGAGAGCTGGAGGGAGGGTCTGGCCCGCACCTGCAAGCCGAGAGAGCGTGAATGTTCGTTGGCAGTGGTGCTTCTCAAACTCCCCTCGGGCCATCCGGACTCCGGGGAGCGCATTTTCAGGGTGGTGGTGACCAGCATTCATGCCAGGGGCCCAGCCATGCTCACCCTCCTGCCATGCAAGGAATAGAGCCCAGGATCAGAGACTGGTTCCCTCAATATACCCACAGCGCGCGCGCACACACACACACACACACACCCGTGCCTGCCAGCCCGGGATCCAACCTCACAAGGCAGACACCCCATTAGGAAGTATGTGATCTGGTGTGTCATCCACAGGCTCTGAGGATATTTTCTTATGCTAGGCTTCCAAGACATCCCAGGTTGGCGCAGCACTAACTCATAGGTACCACAGGTCACGATGGAGGAGGGGAGGGAGCACAGGAGGAGAGAGGGGGGAGGAGGGTTCTATCAGTTCTTAGGAAATACCCAATACACAGGAGCCCTCCTGGTTGCTATCAAGCTCGCTCATCGTATTACTTCCCAGGCTCTCGGCTAGAGGCAGGATTCTGCGGGTGTGTGAACAATGAAATCGTCACAATCGTATTTCTACTTCCCAGGCTGCAACCGAGGCGGCCTCATAGGAGAGCCATCGATCACAATAAGAATAATAAATATCTGGTGTCAGGCTCCTATGCCTCGAGCTTGGCATCTGTCATCTCAAATTCCTACAGCCATCCAGCGATGTGAGGGCTTGTCCCGTGGTCTGCAAACTATGGCTCTCGGGCCACATGCGGCTCTTTCGCCCCTGGAATGTGGCTCTTCCACAAAACACCACGGCCTGGGCGAGTCTATTTGGAAGAAGTGGCGTTAGAAGAAGTTTAATTTTAAAACATGTGGCTCTCCAAAGAAATCTCAATCGTTGTCCTGTTGATATTTGGCTCTGTGGCCTAATGAGTTTGTGGGCCCCTGGGCTGGTCCTCTGACCCTCTCAGCGACAAGAACGCTGAGGCCCAGAGAGGGTAAGCGACAGCCCAGAGTCACACAGCGAGGGCAAGGCAGAGCCAGACTTTGAGGCCGATTCCCATACACAGACGCTGAAGTCCAAGAAAACCAGAGGTGGCTTTGGTGGCAAAATGCAAACCAAAGGTGTTGGTTTTTCCTGAACGCGCCTCTTGAACTGGCTTGAGCCAGATTCCAAAATGAACGTTTACTTAACTGTTAAACCGGAGCGGGACTGGAGCATCCACAACTTGGCAGGAGCGCGCATAAGTGGGAGCCTCCCCTCCACCAGCACGCCTGGTTTTAACAAGGACCATCACTTGTATCTCGCTCCGGGTAACAGCGAGGTTTGCACAAGTCAGAGGCCTGGGATTAAAAGACGCTGCTGATCTGGTTACAACAAATTCTATTAAGTAAAAAATCCTGCCTGACAGAGGTTTTCATCAGTCCCTCTCCCTCCTGAAGACTCTCTCCTGAAAGAGAAGCTGGCCTGGGACTTGTTTCTTTGTGAAGCAGAAATGAAATTAGCAAACAGTATAGGGAAAGCTTTGCGAGCTCCATGCTGACAGGGGCCAGCCCGGGGAGGGGAACGAATGAAGCCGGGAGCGTGCCGGGTGAGAGGGAGCGGTGAGGACTGCGGCTCACGAGGAGGCCGAGCCGGGCCAGCTGCGAGTCCGCTCCAGCCAATTATTTCCTGGTGACATTGGGTTGGCAGGTTTTTTTGACTTCTCAAGAGACTCTGGGGTTGTCCTAGAAAGTCTCCTGGAAGTGGAAGGTTAGTGACACATTCAAATTAAAAAAAAAAAAAAAAAAAGAAAAATAAAAAGAAAAAAAGAAAGAAAGAAAAATTAGCCGAAACCAGTATGGCTCAATGGATAGAGCATCGGTCTGCGGACTGAAAGGTCCAAGGTTCGATTCCGGCCAAGGGCATGTACCTTGGTTGCGGGCACATCCCTGGTGGGGGGTGTGCAAGAGGCAGCTGTTTCTCTCTCATCCATGTTTCTAATTCTCTATCCCTCTCCCTTCCTCTCTGTAAAAAATCAATACAATACATTTTTTAAAAAGAAAAATTATGCGGGACAAACCAAAAATGTCTGTGTCCCGAGGCAGCCGATGAGCTGTAGAGCCGCTGATGCCTCTTGGCCCTCCTCACAGCCCCGGGCGTGACAATCCTCATGGAACCGTGGGAGGAGCAGGCTCAGAGAGGGCAACCATCACGTCCGAAGCCACACAGCAAGCGGGGGCTCCCGGTGACTCGGAGCCTGGTGTGGAGGACAACGCCTTTGGCAAATATTGCAAATTCTGTGCAAACATTTGTTCTTCAGAAAGCAGTGCCTCTTCCCACTTCTCCTCTATCCGCCTCAGCTCTCCTTCCTACAAGGGCAGCTGTCACTGGACGTAAGGCCGCCCGGAGGACCCAGGCAGGACGACTCACCGTGACAGTCCATGCACAGGTTCCCAGGGTCACACCATGGGCCTCTCATTTTGGGGGGCCATCGTTCAACCTGCCTCACATGTCCGCTCCATTTCTCCAGCTTTTTAAAGTCGAGTCTGTGTTTAAAATTAGGAACCCCAATCCTCCTCACGGTGGTGGCACCCCGCTATCAAGGATCCCTCTGGAAAGGTGGGGTCCCCGGGAGAGGGGAACCCCTGGCTAGTCGGGGGCCCTTCTGCACCACGGACTGTCTCAGATGAATGGGGTGTCCATGGTGGTGCCTTCCGGGCAGCCTCGGAGACCCCCTCCCAGGGTCCACCGGCCTGTGCCTATCGGAGGGAATGTCACCCTCCGGTGACAGCCAAAGACAGGCATCTATCCAGCTCACACGTTTGCCTTTAGGAACTGCACGCATGTGACATTGGTCAGACAGGACAGCGAGTCTCCCTCAGAAGAGCCTCTTTCGCCGGGAGAGGACTCTCCCCGGGGAGGGCCTCTCCTGCAGCTCGCTTCCAGGAGGGCGAGCAGGATGCCAGGGCTGGGGACCAGTTACCTGGCCAGTCCCCACCGGTTACAGTGAAGGCCGGGGGAGGGGCCAGCCTGGAATGGGAGGCGGCAACCTCCCCGAGGCAGAAGAAGACAGAGGGTGTCTCGGTCGGATTCTTCTGGAAGCAGAACTTGAACTGCCAAGGAGACAGCAGAATGGGGAGGTGGGGCCGAGGAGGAAAGACACGGGGTGAGGAATTGATCAGGGCAGTTCTCGCCGCGGGTAACGGGAGCTTAGTCCACCGAGAAACTTGGGGGACGATGAGGAGCACAGCTTGGAGGTGCCCCGACCGAGGACAGCGGCCCGAAGCACCCCATCCTCAGTGGATCAGGGCCCCCTCCCGTGCCAGGAGCCCTGCCCTGAGCACAGGCCTTGTGGGTGCCAGTGGGCAGAAGACCCGGGTGTGTGCGGGTGGGGGTCCCCTGAGGGGCCATGGGAGGGTCCCCAACAGCATCTGAAGCAGGAGGATGGAGCCGGGGTTGGCAGCTGGCAGGACCAGCTCTCTTCAGCCAGGGAAGAGTTATCTTCTGAGCATGACCACGAGTAGGCAGCCCTTCATGACATGAGTCCCAAGATGCCCGGGTTCGCCGAAACCGGTTTGGCTCAATGGATAGAGTGTCGGCTTGGGGACTGAAAGGTCTGGGGTTCAATTCCGATCAAGGGCATGTACCTTGGTTGCCGGCACATCCTCAGTAGGGGGTGTGCAAGAGCCAGCTGATCGATGACTCTCTCTCATCGATGTTTCTAAACTCTCTATCTCTCTCCCTTCCTCTCTGTACAAAATCAATAAAATATATTTTAAAAATAAAAATTAAAAAAAAGATGCCCGGGTTTGTCTTCATCACATGGGCGGAGACCCGAGGGCTTAGCTCATCCTGTGCAGACTATCACGTCTCTCCAGGCCTCCCCTCTCGGATCCCAGGAGCGCCCTGAAGTCACTGGGGTTCCCAGGCGAAGAAATGATGGCGTTAAGGATAGCAATAACATCCTATATAATAAAAGGCTGATATGCAAATTGTCTCCTTGGGAGTTCAACTGGGAGACCAAGAGTTTGATTGCTTGCTATGATGTGTGCTGACCACTAGGGGGTGATGGAGAACATGGCAGGGGACCAGGGATGCTGAGGGAGCAGAGGAAGGAGGAGGCAGAGGGGAGGCTGAGAGGAACCAGATTGGCCCTGATCGCCAGCCATGCTTAGGGACCCTACCCGTGCACGAATTCCGTGCACAGAGCCTCTAGTTAATAATAATCGCAGCTCCCACTTAGCGCCCCCCTCTGTGTGTGCTATCTGGGTTAACGCTCACAGCAGGCCGGCGGCTGGGTAATGTGTGCAGCTCCCTTTTATCGATGGGGAAATAGAGGAACAGAGAAAAGAATGACTTAGCTAAAGTCATAAAGTGGTGGCTGAGGGGGGATTCACACCCATGCCCGGAGCTGCCATTGTAGCTCAGAGAACCAGTGGGGTCACCAAACGTGCCCCTGAAAGTTCTTCCTAGCAACAGAGAGTGTTTCTGGAGGCAGGCCAGGGGGCTGAGTGCCAGAACACCATGCCGCTCCTCCTGGGCTGCTGCGGAGCCGGGCAAGGCCTAGAGCAGCGCCTGGCACACGGTAGGTTTGACAGACGTTGGTAAAGGAACGCCTCCATGAGTGTTGTGGGGTTATTGCCCCATTCCGTGCATAAGGCAACTAAACTGGATAAAGGGCCAAAGCCAAGAAAATTCCAGAGGAGCTGAATGCAAACCAAGGTCTCTCTGACCCCAGCACTTTCCGCCGCATTGTGGGGTCTGTGGTTGGGCACTGGCTGCTGGGAGCAGGACCACAGGGCCTGGCACACTCGCCTGCGGTGGCCGAGAGCCGAGCCCCTGGCTCTGGCCGCTGCCCCGTCACTGCCCACGGCTGGTCATAAAGGGCTGCGGGTGAGGGAGTTTGGCCCCATGCTGACCAATAGAAACACAGTGTGAGCCACAAGCGCAAGCCACAGGTGTAATTTAAAATGTTCTAGTAGCCACATTAAAAAAAGAAAGAAGGGAGAGACAGGTAACATTCAACATTATTGGTAGATTTACTTAACCCAACAGATTTCCAAATAATAGAATCTCAGTGTATAATCAGTTTGAAACATCACTCCTGAGGTCCTTTCTTCCTTTTCTTTGCCTTCCTTTCCTTTTCTTTTTTTTAAAAACTTCTTTATTGACTAAGGTATTACATGTGTGTCCCTATTCCCCCATTACCCCCTACCTCCCATTCATGCCCCCACCTCACTGGTGTCTGTGTCCACTGGTTAGGCTTCTATGTATGCATACAAGTCCTTTGGTTGATCTCTCCCCTTTACCCCCACGGTCCCCTTCCCTGAGGTTTGGCCTTCTGATTGATGTTTCTCTCTTTTTATTTATTTATTTTTTTATAGCACTAAGGATTTGCAATCTGGTGTATTTTATTCTTACAGCATATCTCAGCTTGGAGTAGTCACATGCCAAGAGCTGAGGAGCCACGCTCGGCTAGTGGCTGCCGTACTGGACAGGGCAACTTAGGATGCTTCTGAGAAAGCCTTTCCCCGGCTCTCTGTCCTCCCCCTCACCTCCGTATGCACATATGCAAGGTCCACATGCGAGAGAATGCAGGCGGCTTCTCAGTCACGTGTTGCTTGTAAGAGCCGGTGTTGGCGGCAGCAAGGCCGCGGGGTCCTTTGGGGGAGGAGTCGGTGAGCACAGAGCCTGGGACTCGCCAGGTGTAGGGTCGGATCCGGAGGGAAGGGCCGGGAGCGCACGCAGGGGGTTCTTCGTGGCAGGGTTGTATCAGCTTCCTCCTGCTGCTGTAACAAAACACGGCAGCTCAGCCGCCCGAAACAACCGCGTTATTACGGGACAGTCCCGGGGGTCAGAGCCTGGTGTGGGCTGAGGTCGCAGTGGGTGGGCTGCCTTCCTGTGAAGGCGGGACCAGAGACCCGCGGCCTCTGTTCTTCCCGTTCCCAGTGGCTGCGCTCAGAGAGATCTCTGTCTCTCCACGTGGCGAACGTTAGAGAGGAGAAGGGTCCCTGGTTGCGGAGGTTGGAGGGGGGAGGTAGAGGGCTGTGAGCAACATGAAGGGAGAGAAGGAGGGACATGTCTGTGGTGATGGCAGGGCTGTGTCTTGGTGGTGGCGGTGATCACGCAAATCCATACAAGGACCAGGGGAGAAATGCTCTCTCCATTTTGGGGCGGGAGTAGGGGGAGAGAATGTTATGGCAGCAGCCGAGGGGCACAGGGGCGCTGGCGGCGGTCTCTCTGCCCCCTGAGCGTGACCTTGTGCGAAGGCGCCTGCAGGAGGGCCCTCCTCCCCGGGCCGGGGGGCCGTGGCATATGCGCTCTGCTTGCTGACAGGAACCAAATGGAAGGAGACGGGGTGATGCAGACCGAGGACCACAGCAAGTCAGGAATAAACCCGCACCTGGCATAGGCACTGACATCCCCACCCCACCCTCACCCCCATACCCCCACAAATAAAACAACCATCTGTGTGGGCGAAGGGGTTAGCGTCCAAAAAGAAGCGAACCTGGCTGTTGAATTTGGGCGAAGAATTCAGCTATAGAGACTCTCCCCCCCGCCCCCCCAACTCGGTCGAAAACAGTCTCTTGTTGCTTTGTCATCATTTCTGTTAAGCGAAGCACCTGGCTCTGTGTTTGCAAACCCCAGCCCTGCGAGCAGGGGCCTCTGGGAGCAGAGGACCTGCATGAATAACCCAGACGGCCATCGTCATCGCCACAGCCTTTATTTTGAAGCGTTTATTGGGCCCCAGGCTCAGTGGTAACCATCCTTCTGAAGTTGGCACATCCATTTTACAGATGAGGAGGCGGACGTCCAAGGGAAAGGACCAGCCCAAAGCCTGTGGCCAGTCTGTGAGGGCCTGGGGTCAGTCCCTCCCTGTCCAGCTCCAAAGCCGTGTTCTTTCCACATGGGGCCTTGTCCCTGGTTTCTCTGGGTTCCTCGGGTGGATAAATGGGGTGAGGGTGGGGGTGGGGGGAGATAGTCTGCATGCCTGCCTGTGGCTGCCCACCTAGTCCGTCACCCGAGGCCGGAGGTGGGAGGCAGGAGGCAGGAGCAGGACTCAGGCACATGCCTGTGCAGACCCAGCTGGCCACTGCCGCAGGGAGCAGGTCCCTGGATGCCCTGCACCAGCCGGGAGGGAATCTCCTGTGCACAAGCTCCCCCTTATGGAAATGAGGGACAAGCTGCGGGAACTCCGACCTGCCGCTCCGCGCTCCGCCCGGAAGGGAGGTGCCTGGACTCGGTGCCCAGCTCCTGCCCAGCCCCCACCTCCACCCCCCACCCCTGCTTCCAGGGCACTGCTGCCTGACCCCCCAACGCACCCATGTCTGTGTGTCTCCCTGGGCAACAGGTTCTGGGATCCATGCACAGCGGAAGGCTGGTGAATGGCGGAACGTGAGCTGACAGGCCCCCAGGAGAAGGGATGATATTTACAACGGCTTCTCTTCCCGGGAACTCGCCTCCTGTTTACACGCCAGAAGGAAAACATCCTTTCTTTAAACAAACCTCCCAAGATGCTTTATTTCCTCCCTCAGGCGCCTGAGAGCTGCTTTCTAAGCGCAGAGCTTCGGGCACACGGCACCTCCCTGGGGGCCTCGACATTCCCGTCTGTAAAATGGGCGTGATGGCGCTGGCCCCACAGGGTGGGTGTGGGGAGTCCGTGGACATGAAGGACTAAGACGAGGCCTTAGTCATTCTTCCGGGTCCTGCTGGGAGTGAAGAGATGACACTGCTCCCGTGTTGCTCACTTACTAGTCCAGCCACTCGGCGAGTTTGGACTGCCCTCCCCGTGTGGCTGCAAGCAAACCAGACAGGGGCCCCTTAACTCTCACTCCGGGAGACGCTGGCCCGCGGCGGGCGGGGATGGCAGCGAGCAGGGGTGTCCTCACCCAGTGCGTGAGGAAGGGGTTGGGGGGGAGGGCCCGGTGTGGCATTGGACTCAGACACCTGATTCTGGCTTGGTCCCTATTCCTCGGCAGCTTTGCTTCCTGCCCCTTCGTCCTTCTCTCTGAGCCTTCAGTTGTCCAGCTGTAGAATGGGAGAGCAGGAGGGAGTGGTCAGTGGGGGTGCCAAGCTCTCCTCGGGGTAAAACGGGGGCCCTCCCCCATCCTCAATGCCCTCCCTCGGCCTGTGCCCCCTGCAGTCCTCCGGCCTGTTCTCCGCGAGCCGGGCGCACTGCCCCTGCCCTCCCAGATGCAGGCCACGTCGGCCGGATGGCGACCTGGAATCCAAACCTCAGCCCCCTCCCCGCGAGGACTGTGGTCGCGGCTCCCTGGGCTTGTGGTGAGGCTGTACCTCTGAGGCTCCACGGGGAATGAGCGTGGGGGTGCTCTCCACGGGCCGAGGGTCTTATTGCTCATGGCGTGGTCCCCGGCAGGCCGCCCCACCGTCCAGCACCCTGAGAGGCGGCCCTGCGGGCGGAGGCAATGAGGGAGGGGTCTCAGCTGTGGGGTCGCCAAGAAAATGCCCCCGGGCTTCTTGAAGGAGGAGATCCCAGGGCTGAAGACTGTGCCCGGCGTGAATCCGCATGGTGTGTGCAAGGGGTGGGCGTGTGAGGGGCGGCTGTCCGCCTTGAGAGGGCGACGTGTGTGGGCGGTCATGGGCTGACATCGTTGGAGTGGGCTCGGCCCCTCCCTGGGCCCAGCTGCTGGCTCCTCAGGATGGCGGGGGGCGGGGGGGAAGAGGGGAGGGGGGGAGGGGGCAATGCAGGGGTCTGGGAGGACACCTGGGCACGGGAGCTTCGAACACCAAGGCGGAGGGAAGACACCCTCGTGCCACTTGGGCTCAGTGGAGAGGAGAATGGGAGCCGGAGGAACGGAGGTGGCAATCATCCAGGGGAGAGAGTGAGGCCCGGGTGAGGTCAAGGCCATCAGGGCGTGGAGAAGGGAAAGTATTTGAGGGATGTTCCCGAGGTGGCACCAGCGGGGCCGTGTGATGGATGGTCTGTGGGGCGTGAGGCAGAGGGAAGATCTCACCGCCTCGCTGGAGGGCCCAGACAGACACCCAGGGAACGAGAGTGAAGTAGACGAGGGAGAGGATAATTAAGTGCTAAATTGTGCGGCTTAATTTATTGTTTGGACAGTTGCCTTGTACCATAAACCCCGTTGCTCTAATGAGCTCATGACATCAGCCAGCAGGGAAGGCACGCCCCACCCGTCGCCCGTCCCAGCTGCGGCCCATGTGGCCACCGCCCAGGCACCTACCTGGACAGCGGGACTCGGGCTTCTGGACTCGGTTTGCCACCGGGAGCACCCACAAGCCCCAGGCCAAGGCAGCCCTGGCACAGCCCCTTCCTGAGAAGTTCTAGAACCCGAAAGGCCTCGGACTCACCGGAGTTCTGCTCCAGAGGAGGAGGCTCAGAGTCCGAATCTGGCCCTGAGGCAGGGGCCGGGGTCTCGCCCCGGAGTCCCCGCCCGGTGGCTCCATGGCCAGCCCCCTCCTGCCTCGGTGACCTAGGCAAGCCCCAATCCTTGGTGGGTCCACTTCTCAGGATTCCAGTCAACACCGGAAAGTGTGCTGTCCACCTGGGTTGTCATGGGAAGATGCTTCTGACTCAAGAAGATGTTGTACAAGGTTAGAAGGGCTGGGGTGGGGGGAATGAAATGGAGTTGTATTTACAAAGCACTTTACATGGAGTGGTCAGATTATGATGACCACCTGACGTTTGTAGGCAAACTAGCCATATACTGCATCATATGGGATACGGAAGCCGAAGGCCTGTTCGAACACCTTTGCTGTCTGCTTTACCAAGATAAAACGTCTCCAACTCGCACAGGAACACAGGATTGGACAGTGGAGCATTGGAAAAAAGTCATGTGGTCCGATGAATCACGTTTCCAGTTGCATCATGCAGATGGCAGAGTGAGAATTTGGCGGAAACAGCATGAAAGCATGCACCCCACATGCATGAGTACAACCCTTCAAGCTGGTGGGGGCTGTGTTATGGTTTGGGGCATGTTTTCCTGGCATGATTTGGGCCCTTTAATTCGTGTGGAATAATGTCTGAATAGCACAACATACCTAAGTATCGTTGCTGATCAAGTCCATCCTGTCATGTTGATGGCATATCCCAATGAAGATGGCTCCTTCCAACAAGACAATGTGCCATGCCCCGGGGCTCGTATTGTGCAGGAGTGGTTTCAAGAACATGAGGGAGACTTTCCCTTGCTTAGGTGGCCTCCACAATCACCAGATCTCAATCAAATTGAGCATTTGTGGGACGAAGTTAAAAGAGCCATCAGGCAGCTGGTTCCACAACCATTCAATCTCACAGACTGGACATGCTATCCATCAGGCATGGTGTCAGGCTCCTTGCATCACCTTTCAACATCTCATGGAGTCAATGCCAAGAAGAATCGCTGCAGTATTAAAAGCAAAAGATGGCCCAATGAATTACTGTGGGGTGATCATAATAATCTGGCCACTCAGTATGTGTGTGTGTGTGAGGCCCAGTGCATGTATTCATGCATAGGTGGGTCCAGCCAGCCTGGCCAGGGGGAGGGGGCATGGGCAGTTGGCTGGCCTGCCTGCTGGTCAAACTCCTGGTCAAGGGGACAATTTGCATGTTAGCCTTTTATTGCACAGGATATACACTGAGTGGCCACATTATTATGCATTCAGAGATCATTATCATCTGGCCGCTCAGTGTATATTCAATTGAGAAGGGTTGATTTTTTGGATCCCATAGATTATGGAGGGGCTGACTCCCCACTGGCCACCTCCCCCTAGGCCTCCATTCTTCATACCCCGGATTACAACTCTAAAGGGGAGATCATCTGCTTGATTTTCTGCCTAACACATGCTCCTGCCCTGCCAGGGGGACGCCTGGCCTAGGAGAGGCGCTCAGTACATTTCTGTGGAGTGGGTGAAGCTCAGTGGTCAGACATTCACATGGAAACAGGCATGATTTTCACCTGTCAGATCATCCCCGAGTGAAAGGTGATTGTCCACACCCAGCGCTGGCCCCAGGAGCAGGAAGCCCTCTGGACACTCCAGGGACCTGCAGGAGTGGTGAACGAATGGCGAAGCTGGAACCAGAATGCGCGCCCGTCTGCACCAGCTGCTTCCTCTTCTCTTTGCCACGATCCCTCCCACTCCACGAACTCCTGGGTTTTCAAAACATGTATGTTTTCTAGCACAATTCTGTTTACAAAGGTGTGTGCCCGCGCGGTGTAGAGCCTGTTTCCCGTTCTGTGCGTGGGTCTGTGAGCACGGAAAAGCCAACCCCCAAACAGCTCCCACCCTCCCGAGCTGCCTCACATCAGGAGCGGCTGCTTTCCCCACCCCAGGGTGGCTGTGGCATTGTGAGCAAGCTGCAGACCCCCCAAGAAACCAGAACATTCTGTACCTTGTGGCAATTAGTCCCCACTTGGCTTAAGGACTGCGACATCAAAGGAGGCCCCGCCCGCTGCCCCAGGGAGAGCAGGGAATGCCTCAGAACAGCCTTTCCCCTCATTAGGGCTCCGCCACCAGCAAAGCAGCTCGGACAACAGGCCGGCCCCATCAAAGGCCCCTTCCCGGGGGAAGGCCTCT
Source organism: Nyctalus aviator (assembly GCA_036971965.1). NCBI lineage: Eukaryota > Metazoa > Chordata > Mammalia > Chiroptera > Vespertilionidae > Nyctalus > Nyctalus aviator. The sequence goes on along the minus strand of CM072927.1, from coordinate 91,943,818 downwards.
GTAATCCAGGCCTGCCTGCCTGCCCCCTCCCTGCCTCGGCTCAAAGCAGCCGTCTGGGGACACCTGACTACTCTCCAGTTCAAAGCCAAGTGAATGCATTAACAAGACAAAACACCATTTTCCTGTCTCAAAACTCCTAGGGCCCTGCCTTAAGCTGCCCGCAGTCAAGGCCTGGAGGGCACACAATCCCTGCCCACTTAGCAGCGGGGCTGAAGTCAGGCCCCTCCCCCGCAGCCTCGCCAGCCTTTGAAAGCCCTGAGCACAAGCAGAGGCGACCCCGAGCCACTCAGCAAGGCCTCTTCAGGCCTAATCTGCTCCTTCGTGAGGTAGGCGGCCACTCCGGAGCCAGCCCTCCCAGGAGCCGGGCTGAGAGAGAGGGGAGGAAGCGAGGGCTCTGAGGCTGCAACCTTCGTCTGTGAGCAAAGAGGCGGTTTTTTCCGAGCAGAGAAACAAAAGCTAAGGAAGAGCTGCAAGCAGTCTGCCGTCAGCATCCAGGATTCTAGAGCAGAAGTACCAGGCTTAGTCATTTACTCAGCCATCTGTCCACTTGTCCATTCACCCCCCATCCATCTGTCTGTCCATCCATCTGTCCATCCACCCATCCAATCTACCCATCTGCCTATTCATCCGTCCATCCATCCATCCATCCATCCATCTCTCCATCCATCCATTTATCCCACTGCATACTAGATCCTATTCCAGCCCTGGGAATCCAGAAAGACAGGAAGAAATGAGACACAGATCCTGCCCTCAGAGGGCTATGAGGGGGGTGGGGCGGGAGTGGAGGTAGGAGGGTGGGGATGGGGAGGGGATGCCTGAGAAGCAGCCAGGAGACTGAGGTGGCCAGGAAGATAGCACAGGAGGTGTGAAACCTTGACCTGGAAGATGAACAGAGCTGCATCAGCAGAAAAGGAGAGGATGGCATCCCAGGCAGATCCTCGGAGGCCCGAAATAGCCTGGAATGTTTGCAAAACTCCCGACTGTTTCGCCTCTGATGTGTGAAGCCACGGAGGGGGCGGTAAGAGATAAGGCTGCAGCCAACGAGGGAGGGCCCTCATTCCCTGAAGTCCATTCCTTGAGGAGCCTTCGGGTCCACAGGCACACACGTACATGGACTCGTTCCCACGTGTGCAAACACCAAGACACAGATGTGCATGCCTTTACCCTCCAGCATGCGCGTGCAGATGTAAACCTACTCATACACACATACACAAACAATCACATGTACACAAATGTGCTCCTTACACACAAACACATGGGCCCCTATTCGAGCACCCTTGCAAGATACACACGCATGCTAGCACACAATCTCACACGTGCCAAGTCTCCTAGCATACACAACCAAACACACACACACACACACACACACACACACACACGCTGCACCAGAGAAAGACCAGAGCTCCGATGCCTGCCTCTCATTATTCCTCAGTCATAAAAACGTGCCCCAGGCCGTGAAACTTGGCAGAGCTGAGCCCATCAGCTGTGCTTGGGCTGGAACCGGGTGTCCCTTGGCTCCACTCCGCTCTGCCAGGATGATGGGACTCCCTGTCCTGATGTCAGGGTTCTTTCCCAGCCTCCGGAGCCAGCGCTTGCTCTCCTCCTGCAGCCACTGCCTGGCTTGGGTGGGGGTGAGGGACGCAGACATGCCAGAGCCAGCCCTATGACGTTGTCTCCTGGACCGGTGCCCAGCCAGCTCTGGGCAAGGGCAGCACCATTCCAGGCGCAAGACGCAGTGGGTTGCCACCCTCCTCCTCCAGTTCCATCTCACAGGCTTCCCCCAACCTACACCCTCTGCTACAGCCCCCATGCCCCCCGCAATCTGCCCTCCTCCCAGAACTTCATTCCTGATGTGCTTGGTCATCAACAGGAGACCCCAGCTGGGATGCCTCTGAGACTGAGAGACGGAGGAGCTCCTGAAGGTGGGAGGTGGGGTGTGAGCTCATCTACCCACTCGCCTCACCCACCCACCCACTCCAACAGCCACCCATTCAGCCATTGCTCACCCCCTTAGGTCTCCCTTTCCTTGAACACCTGACCTCCCAATCAGTTGTTTGCCTATTCATATATCTGTCCATGTGTCTATCTGTTTATGCATTCATCCATCCACCCATATGTTCATCCATTGGTAGACCTTGAAATCCAAAAGACCTGAATATGTGCTTATCTTATCACTTCCGACAGTCCCAGGTGCTGTGAATTCTCTCCCCATATCACCCCATCCTTACCATCTCTGCACACAGGTCTGCCCCCCAACTGCCAGAACCTAAATCTTCTTCCCTGAGGGCTTTCTCCTGCCACTGAGCTTCCTCTAGCTCCCCAGGTGTGGAGGCTGGATGAGATGGGGAATCCACACCCCTTGGGAGCACCTCCAACCAATGACTAGCCAGAGTTTGTGTCTAAAGAGCTCAGCTTCCTCATCATTGGGGAATGCCTCTGTTGTGGGCCTTCTTTCCTGGATCCCAGAGGCTCAGCTCCATTTCCCCACAGTGGTAACTTGCTTGATAACATACACTTCATTGGCTGCCTTCCCTTCCCTGTTTCACGCCCCCATTCTGCAATTTCCCTCCCCAGATAAACCACTTGTATTTGAATCCTTCTGGGGAACCCAAACGAAGACACTGCCTACGTGACTTCCACAGATTACTTCACCTAGTATGATGCATAGCCTCCTGTAGCATTCTAATAATATGAGTTATTACTGTCATTATATTATTGCACTTGAGGTCTAGTGTACAAAATTTGTGCACTGTGTGTGTGTGTGTGTGTGTGTGTGCGCGCGCGTGTGTGTGTGTGTGTCGGGGGCTGTTCCTCAGCCCAGCCTGCACCCTCTCCAATCTGGGACCCCTCAAAGGATGTCTGACATCCCTCTCACAATCTGGGACTGCTGGCTCCTAACCGCTCACCTGCCTGCCTGATTGCCCCTAACTGTTTCTGCCTGCCAGCCCCTAACTACCCTTCTCTGCTGCCCAATTTGGTTCTGATTAGTTGGTTTCTATGCCAGTCAGCATCAAAAGCTCCACCTCCTAGGCAGCAGGGGGGCAGTTTGGGATAAGCAAGCAGGCCAGCAGGGGGGCAGTTTGGAGGGGTGATCAGGCTTGAAGGGAGGGGCAGTTGGGGTGAGCAGATCGGCAAGGGGGGGGCATTGGTGGGGCCTAGACCGGCAGTTGGACATCCCCCGAGGAGTCCCAGATTGGAGAGTGTACAGGCTGGGCTGAGGGATACAGCCCCCCTGCGCGAATTTTGGGCACAGGCCACTAGTCAACCATTATAGTGATAATGATGGAAGTGCTCTTGTCCTCATGAGACATTGGTCTCTTCCATCCACTCCCGGTCAGCACTGCCACCATCCAGCCATGGGAGCCTAAACCTAGGCAGCATCTTTCTCCTCACTCCCAAGTCTCACCCATCCTCAAGTCCTTTTGATTTTCATGTCTTATAGTTCCTGACTCTCTTCACTTCTCTCCATCTTTACACCCACCACTCTGGTCTGAGCTAGAGCTATCTCTACCCTTCGCTCTTGAACAACAGTAAGCAAGAAGCCCCTCAGCAGTGCCACACACCTCCTGTCCCCCACCCCTGGCCATCCAGTCCTCAGAGTGAGCCAGAGTGACCTTCCAGAAGCACATGTCCACCCCTAGCTGGTTGGGCTAAGGGGATAGAGCGTCAGCCTGTGGACTGAAGGGTCCTGGGTTTGATTCCAGTCAAGGGCCGATGCCCGAATTGCAGGCTGGAGGCGTGCAGGAGGGGGCATGCAGGAGGCAGCCGATCAATGATTCTCTCTCATCATTGATGTTTCTCTCTCTCTCTCCCTCTCCCTTCCTCTCTGAAATTGGGAATACATGTCTGATCACAAGCCTTAAAACTGCAACACGTCCATTGATCTGAGGATATAGAACAACATTCTCAACATTCTTGCAGGGCCCTGCCTACTGCTCTGGTCGCACGCACCTGTGCTCCCCTCAGGTGCAGCGGCCACGCTAATAGGCCTGGAGCTTGTCAACAAGAGGCACGTCCACGCTTTATTTATTTTGCCCTTGAAATCGCTCTCCACTGAGGGCCAGGAGCTGCCTCGGGGGGTTCTCTGGGTGGAGAGGACAGACAGACGTTGCCTGCTGAGCTCCTCGCTGCCCTGGGATGGCCTGAGCACCAGGTGTGAGGGGGCTGAGGGCTCTGAGTGGGTGCTGGTAGGCAGGGCTAGCAGCTTGAGGCCTAGAGAGGGCAAAGGATGTGCCAGGGCCCCCAGCAGAGCTGAGGCCAGAGCTCAGTCTCCTGCTTCCCATCCCGGCCTCCCCCTTCGCACCACAAATCCCTCAACCTCTGAGTCGCCCAGAGGCAAAGAAGAGTCAGAAAACAAACTAACTCTAGTTGCAAAGAGAGAAAGGACAACAGGAGACCAGATCCCCAGGCCTGGAGGCTCATGCTCCACCGCCTCCTCCGCTGGTGTCCTCAGCTGTGCAGGCCGCTGGCCCGGCCTAGTCTCCGGAGCCCCACCCGCCCCATCCGGGGATCCCAGAATGGGAATGTCTGCCACCTTTGGGAGACAGACTCTGGGTCTCCAGGGCGGGGTCTTGGCGGGGCCCAGACACGTGAGGGGCCCCCACCCCACCCCAGAGGGGCACCAGCCACCATCCCATGTGGGTAGAACAGACAGGCCAGGGCAGAGTGGCGCCAGGCCCAGGTCTGGCCACCATGGGAAGACCTGCTGACACCTGTGGGCATGGCTCCTTCCCCTGCCTCTCCCTGCACGGCCTCTCACTGCCCTCGGGGGTGGGGCCGGACTGGGGCGGAGGCAAAGAGAAACAGCTGAGGCAGTGGAAAGAGTCCTCTCTCCGGCCCTTAATGGCATGTGCGGCTTTGACACATGGTTCTCCATGCCTCTGATTTTTCATCTGTGAAAGCGGGACAATTGTACCAACAAATCAGGGTCCATGAGAAGCACTTACCAAGTGCTAGACACACAGACACACAGAGCGCTGTAGTCATGTATCCGCAGGGCTTATAAAAGACCCCCACCACCACCTCCGTGCTCCCCGACTCCCCACCCTCCACCAAACTTCACAACTCTGCAGGAAGCACTGGCCTTAGGATCAGGCTTTTCCACAGGAGTGTCTCTGTGCGCAGCGCCCAGAGCCCAGGCCACAGCAATGTGCTGAGATCTAGAATGTGGGGCAGGTCTACAAAGTGGTGGTGGTGGTGGTGGTGGTGGTGGTGGTGATAGAGGTGATGGTGATGGTGGTGGTGATGGTGGTGGTGGTGGTGGTGGTGATGGTGATGGTGGAGTAGTGATGGTGGTGGTGATGGTGATGGTGATGGTGATGGTGATGGTGGAGTGGTGATGGTGATGGTGATGGCAGAGTGGTGATGGTGATGGTGATGGTGATGGTGATGGTGATGGTGATGGTGGTGGTGATGGCAGAGTGGTGATGGTGATGGTGATGGTGATGGTGATGGTGATGGTGATGGTGGTGGTGATGGCAGAGTGGTGATGGTGATGGTGATGGTGATGGTGATGGTGGAGTGGTTATGGTGATGGTGATGGTGTGGTGATGGTGATGCTGATAGCAGAGTGGTGATGGTGATGGTGATGTTGGTGGTGGTGGTGGTGGTGATGGTGATAGAGATGGTGATGGTGGAGGTGGAGGTGGAGGTGATGGTGATCACCTGCCCTTCTATTTCCCAGGAGATGCTCAATGCATAGTAGCTGCTATTCTCACCCTCGGCGCTGCCTCTCCCAGACCATGTAGTCTCTGGTTAACCCCTTGGAGCCTCAGTTTCCCCTCCACCAAATGGGACAATAACAGAGCTAGTATGAGGATGAAAGGAGAGAAAGGGCGCAATGCTCCGAGAATGGGTGCCTCCCTGTCCCCACCTGCCACCCTTTCCCACGGGGGACGGGCTCTGGCGGAGACACCGGGCTGCTGAGCGGCCTGGACAGCCCTGAAGGGGGCGGGGGGGCGCGCGGAGGAGAGAGGGAGGGGGTGGGAGCAGGCGGAACAATGGTCAGGCTTGGCTTGTGGTTTGTGTCCTGAGAGAAGGGAGTTGATGCTTTCTTGTCATCAGACTTTCCAGTCACCTGCCTGGGAACCTGAGGAAAAGATTAGGGAGCCAAACACATATTGTTTCTTTTGTCTGAGGTGCCAAGTTGGGTGGGATGAATTGGCCATCTGTTCTCCCCGCTCCGATCTGGCAGGCCGGAAACCTCTGCCTTCGGAGTTGCCACTTTCCATCAGTTGCTCCCACCAGGAGGGGGAGAGGGCGGGGCTAGGCCCTCCCCGGGCCCCGCTGGCCCTCCGTGGGCCAGGCTCCTGCTCCCGGCCCTGTGGAGCGCTCTGGGCCGCAGACACCAGGCCTGAGCGAGGGCGGTAAGCAGCTCTCGGAGCCTTGGTTACCCCACTTGTAAAACGGGAGCGGGGTGTGGAGGGGCCCGCCTGTCTGCACATCCTGCTGGCTGACCTGCCCACGCAGCCATGCCCCGGGGGTATAGGGCGGGGGAGGTCTTCAATGCCAGGGCAGCCCCAGAGCAGAGCCGGCGGGGGGAGGGGGGAGTGCTGACTCCTCCTGAGCCCCCTTTGTCAAGGTCTGACCGTCCGTTCGTCAGGCACCAAGGCCCTGACATCTCCATGGAGCATGCTCAGAGCAGGACTCTCACTCTGGGCCCTGGCTTCCTCTGGTGGGAATGGGGTTCAAATCCTCAGCAGTGCCTCTGGGGCCTGGGGGTGCGAGACCCTGATACCCTGGGCAGAGCTTGGAAAGTGTGTTGTCCCACAAGCAGGGAGCAGAGTGCTCATCCGATCCCCAAGGGGCCCTGTGACTTTGGACCGGTCCCTGACGGTGGCCTGGAGCCTGGGGGAGACCTGCGCATCCCCAGTGCCAATCACAGACGGAGACACAACCAACAATTAAGCCTCTCCTCCCCCAAATGGGGTGGCGCTGAGGGGGGAGCAAGCAGCCTGGGTGTGTCTGAGCAGAGTCTGGGTGCTGGGTGCGGGGGCAGCGGCCACAGTCCGGTCCGGACAGGACGGGCCCGGCCTGCGGCCCTCCCAGGGCGGTCTGGGACAGGCTGTGGGCAGCCGGGGCCTGTAGGGGGCGGGACCTGGTATCCAGGCCCCAGTTACTGCCAATGGCCGTGCGGCCCATCCCCCAGCCCTCCTGCTCCAAGAGCAGGGGAGCCCAGCCTGCCGGCCACCGTAGGCGCCTTTGGTTTCGTCTTCTCAGCCAGCGCGTGCCTCTGGCCCCTTTCCGCAGGTGAGGCCACTGAGGCTCCGAGAGTCAAGTGCCGGAGCCAAGGCCGCCCGGCCAGGAGATGGGCTCGGCGGCTGAGCCCCAGGGGCCGGCTCTGCAGCCCTCCCCCAGGCCCCTGCCCTCCGGACACAGCCAGTGTCCACCGGTCCACGCCCCCTCCCCTCCGACAGGCCGCCAGCTGCTGGCGAGTAACAAAACCCCCGAAATGGTTCCCAGCCCCGACTGCTGCCCACACGCCGCCCCTCCCGAGCGCGTCTGCTGTTCTCCATCCAAACTGATTACGGCCCAGAACGAGGCGGCGGGGGGAGGGCCGGGGCCGGCAGGCACGGAGAGCACTTGAAAGCAAATTCGAAACACACGTGTGCTGCCTTGGCTCCAGGCACCCCAGCCCCTCAGCCCGTGTGGCCCAGCGGTCCCACCTGGGGCTGGGTGGGGGGGAGGCGGGGGGGCTGCGTTCCACGCTCAGCCCCTGCCAGGGGGGAGCTGGCCCGGCCCCAGGACCTGCAGAGCTTGGGGCTGGAAGAGGTCCCATGACCAGAACCCCGTCTTCTACAGGAGATGCGGAGGCCCAAGAGAGAACACGGTGTCCGGGGGAGTGGGAGGGAGGGCCAAGTGGGGACATGACCCCGGGCTCCGCAGGCGATGGGAGGGGAGGAGGCCAGGCCGGTGGAGGACCGCCTGCCCCCACCGTCTGGCTTTGTCTCTCCGTCCGCACGCCCGCCCGGAGCCCAGAGAACCTGTCTGTTCTGGGCCTTGCACCTGCTGCCTGCGGTTAACCCTTCGCAGCTGGCGGGCGCGGCGGGCGCGGCGTTCGGAGCCCGTGTCCCGGTCGGTCGGGGAGGGGTTGGCACCGGCGGGCGTTGGGCTAGAGCCGGGGTCGGGGACCAGAGGTGAGGCCGAGTGACGGGCGTGCCTCCTGCCGTTTCTACGGACGTCCTTTCAGCGATCAGATCAGCGTACGGCCTCCAAACATGTGGCTTCAATCTCGCCCTTGCAGTATCGGGGGAGGGGGGCCGGGGCCGGGGGCCTGCCAACACCCCCTGGCTGCCTGCTGTGCAGCCCAGCTGAGCACTTGCTGTGCACTAATAGCTCGAGGCCGGTGCCTGCTGCCAATGGCACCGAACACTTGGTTTGCAAATTAGTTTCATATTGGGGAGGGTGTGGTCTGGGAACGGCGGGCTGGAGCGGGAGGCGGAGGGCGCAGGCCTGGGTCAGGCAGGCAGAACGGGCTCCGGCTCTGGGGGCGGGGGGGGGGGGGGGGGGGCTGGGCGGTGCCTTCACGCCTCTGGGGCTCTGTGTCCGCATCTGTGAAATGGACAGGAACGGTCGCACCATCGAGTGTGACGGTAGGCGGGCAGCACTCGGCCCCGCGCTGGCACATGTGTGCTCAGTGCGTGCTCAGTGCGTGCTCAGTGCGTGCGAGCCCCTCCGGCCCCTCCCCTGTCTGCCCGCCCCTGGCGGCCCGTGCTCTGCTCCCAGGTGCCTGGCTCCTGCCCACGCCGCGCTCAGGATCCACGCGGTATGTGCCCGTCCTCTGGGCCCAGATCTAAAGCGAAGTGTAGAGAGGGGGAGGCCATGTGTTTGGGACAAGACCCTCTCCCTCTGAGGCCCCGGTTTCCCAGCTGTAGCATGAGGGTGGCCGGTGGGGTGGATGGTGGGAGCGGGAGGGGAGGGTGGCCGGTGCGGTGGATGGTGGGAGCGGGAGGGGAAGGTGGCCGGTGGGGTGGATGGTGGGAGCGGGAGGGGAGGGTGGCCGGTGGGGTGGATGGTGGGAGCGGGAGGGGAGGGTGGACAGGGGTGGATGGTGGGAGCGGGAGGGGAGGGTGAACAGTGGGGTGGATGGTGGGAGCGGGAGGAGAGGGTGGACAGGGGGGTGGACTGAAAAGGGTGGGAAGAAGGGGGAGGAGGGGGATGGGAGAGGGGTCTGAGGGGAACTGAGTGCAGTGCCTCATGGACAACTTCTGGATCCAGAACTCAGGGATTCTAGAAGGCTCCAGAAAGACAAAGGTCCCGGGATAGGGTTGGGTTGGGGCTGAGGGGGCTGGGCCTGGGAGAGGCTGACAGGAGGCTGAGCCTCCTGGGGCAGGAAGGTATGGAGGAGGCCACCTCCGACTCACCTCGCCCACACCTCTGCCCCCGAGACAAATCCACAAAGAACTGACTCCCGGGCCCGGGGCACAGGAGGGAGGTAAGATGCAACATTTCCCCAACACGATGCCCAGAAACTCCAAAGCTGCCGGGCGCTAAATTCCGTGTTGTCTGGGGCCCCAGCTCAGGCCGAGCGCATCGCCGTCTCCGGTAACTCGGGGTGCACACGCTCCGGGAGGGACCCTCTTTCTCCTCTTCGCCTGGTGATGGCCAGCAGCCCTTGGCGCTCCTTGGCCTATGGATACATCACGCCAACGTCTGCACTGCCTCACATGGCTTCCTTCCTGCTGTGTGCGTCGTCGTCGTCTTCTTTTTTTCTTTTTTAATATATTTTTTATTGATTTCAGAGAGAAAAAGAGAGGGAGAGGGGAAAACAGAAGCATCAGTGATGAGAGAATCCTTGATCAGCCGCCTCCTGCACGCCCCCTACCAGAGACTGAGCCCGCAACTGGGGCGTGTGCCCTGACGTGGGATCGAACCGTGACCTGCTGGTTCATAAGTTGATGCTCAACCACCACTGAGCCACACAGGCCGGGCTATTCCCCTCTCCTCATAAGGACAGCAGGCATGGGATGAGGGTGTGCCCTCCTCTGACCTTGATTATATCTGCAAAGACTCTATTTCCAAATGAGGTCCTACTCGCAGGTTTCAGGGGTCAAGGCTCGTGTCCCCCACCCCTGACTGCCCCCCATGAGGTGCCTGGCCGTGGCAGGTGCGCACTGGCTGGGATAGGGGGCGGGCAGATAGGTCCAGAGCGAGATCAGGGGAGGAAGGACGCGGCCATGGCCCTTCCCCGGGGTGGGACAGGGAGGAGCTGAGCTAACATTCGCAAAGGACCTGATTTCCCAGAGCCGCCCGGGACGTGGCGGTCCCCTCGCCACGAGGAAGCTGTGGTGCTGGAGGGACTCTCTGTGCTATCGCCCACGGTGGCTTTCTCTGGAGATGGGGAGGGAGGAGGAGCGGGGACCCTGGCGGCCGGGGGAGGGTGCCGTGCTCAGGTCAGAGTGAGAGGGGGTGGCGGGCTGTTGACCTTGGGGTTCACACGCCTCCGCCCTGCAGGTCTGAATCCACGGCCAGCTGCTGACGTGCCTGAGCCAGGCGAGGCCGCTGGGCAGCCGGCGTGCGCCTGGTAAAATGTTCTGTATTGGAGTGATTGGAAGTGACGGGAGGGCTGGGCGGGGAGTGAGCAGGGAAAGGAGCCAGCAGGCGGCCCGCAGGCTCAAGCTGCAATGCATTAGCCCAAGTCTGGGGGCTGAGGGGGGGGGGTTATCGGGGGGAGGGGCCCTTCCAGTGGGAAGCAAAAAGTGGGGACTCTAGGGGGAGACCCTGAAAGGCAGGAGGTGGTCTGACAGACGCAGGACGGAATGTGGGCTGTGGCGGTAGCTGGGCTGAGCACCTGGGCCGTGCGGTGCCGCAGAACCCTCACAGCGCAGGCGTCAATGCGGCTTCACCCCGGTTTTACAGAGCGGGAAACTGAGGCCTAAGAGGGAAAGGACCAGCTCAAGGTCCCCCTTCACCCCCACTTTTCTCTTCTCCGTCGATCCCCACCCTCGAGTCTCCCTTCCTCTCCATCGTTCTTTCTTCCCTCATATCTGTGGGAGGCTGGATAATGGCTCCCAAATGTGTCCACACGGTAACCCCCAGAATCTGTGCATGTCACCTTGTCTGGCAGGAGTCTTTGCAGAGGCGATTCAGTGAAAGGAGTACAGGTGGGTGGATCACCCCGGAGTGTCTGCGTGGGCCTGATATGGTCACAGGGGTCCTTTTGAGATGGAGGCAGGAGGGCCCGAGGGAAGGCCACGTGGGCCTGGATGCAGAGACCAGGGCTTTCGAAATGCAGGAGGAGACCACAAGCCAAAGAATGCAGGCGCCTCTCAAAGCCGGGCAAGCCTGGAGCCCCCGAGGAAACCAGCCCTGCCAGCACCTGGTTTTTAGCTCCATGAGCTCATTTCAGGCCTCTGACCTCCCTCACTGTAGGGGGGTGGAATCGTTTTACTTTATTCCGCTAAGTTTGTGGCCATTTGTTATAGCAGCCAACTCGTATCTATCCTTACTCCGCTCTGCCCTCCCTTTCGTCTCCACGTCTCTCTCCTGTCTTCCCCTCCACCCGCTGCATTCCCCTCTCCTCTCTTCCAGCTCAGCCTCTTCCTCCACCTCTTCCTTGTCCCCCAGCTTGGCCTGTTCCCCTTTCTCCACCTCCTGGTCCTCTCCCCTCAAAAGAGCGCGGGTTCTTGGCACGTCTGCGTTGGGTTCAAACCTGAGCCCCATCGCGTGCTGGCTCTGTGGCTCTGAGCGAGTCACGGTGCTTTTCTAAATCTCAGTGTCCTGTCTGCCCTTACCCCGACCCCCCTGGCTGTGGGGAACCAGAAGAAATAACATCCAGGATGGAAACGGCGCGTGGGTGTGTGGTGGCCACTCAGTGGAGGGGTGGTGGCCACTCAGTGGAGGGGTGGTGGCCACTCAGTGGAGGGGTGGTGGCCACTCAGTGGGTGTGTGGTGGCCACTCAGTGGGTGTGTGGTGGCCACTCAGTGGAGGGGTGGTGGCCACTCAGTGGAGGGGTGGTGGCCACTCAGTGGAGGGGTGGTGGCCACTCAGTGGGTGTGTGGTGGCCACTCAGTGGAGGGGTGGTGGGCACTCAGTGGAGGGGTGGTGGCCACTCAGTGGAGGGGTGGTGGCCACTCAGTGGGTGTGTGGTGGCCACTCAGTGGGTGTGTGGTTGCCACTCAGTGGGTCTTTGGTGGCCACTCAGTGGAGGGGTGGTGGCCACTCAGTGGAGGGGTGGTGGCCACTCAGTGGGTGTGTGGTGGCCACTCAGTGGGTGTGTGGTGGCCACTCAGTGGAGGGGTGGTGGCCACTCAGTGGAGGGGTGGTGGCCACTCAGTGGGTGTGTGGTGGCCACTCAGTGGAAGGGTGGTGGCCACTCAGTGGAGGGGTGGTGGCCACTCAGTGGAGGGGTGGTGGCCACTCAGTGGAGGGGTGGTGTCCACTCGGTGTGTGGTGGCCACTCAGTGGAGGGGTGGTGGCCACTCAGTGGAGGGGTGGTGGCCACTCAGTGGAGAGGTGGTGGCCAATCAGTGGGTGTGTGGTGGCCACTCAGTGGGTATGTGGTGGCCACTCAGTGGGTGTGTGTTCTTCTGCATGTCCCCTACCCCCTGTTGCTCAGATCTCCACCTGGGCTCCGGCCAGGGAGACGGCATCATGGACCTTCAAGCTCTCTGCCAGCCCGGTTGGGTGAAGCGGGCGTTGGCAGACAGACAGGACGCTGCCCCGTGTCTCTCTCTCCCTCCTGAGGTCCTTCGTGGCCAGGCGGTGTATGCGTGATGGTTTCCCGGGAGCGCTTGCTAAAGATACCCTGGCACCTGGGAAAATGCCCGTTGGTCTCGGAGCTGACAGGGCTCTCAGACCCCAGGTGAGCGGGCCCACAGCAGCTAAATTCGCTCTCCAAGAGGCTGAAACATAATTACCTTCTCTTCTCCACGTCCATGGGAGACCTCCCTCGCCACCCCGTCCTGGGAAATCAAACCTCATCTTCTGCGTTTCGGTCAATTAGCCGGCAGAAGGCACGTCTCCCGTGGATTCATCAAGTTTGCCCATCTCTTGGACAAACGTGGGGAGAAGGTGCCTCCAGCTGCTCCTCCTCGGATCACCGTCTCAGGGCTGACGTACAGAGGCAACAACACCCTCTCTTTGTTCTCCATTAAGCGCCCGTACGATTCAGAGTGAGTGTCAAGCGTCCCTTATTTCAGATGAGAAAGCTGAGGCTCAGATGGGAGAATGATTGGCACAAGATAGCAACTGGGACCTTGGAAACGGGACCAGCTGCCACTGTTTCCCTGTGTCACTGAACACGGGCGCCCTGCCGTGCCCAGGCTTTGCCAGATGCCAGCCTATGGGCCCATTCGTCAAGTGGACTGAAGGGATGCGGCTTAGAGAGATCAGCTGCTTCTACTGCTCAGCGGGTTTGTCACCTGCTCCAGGTGACCGATTTTCTTACGGGCTCGGAGAGTTTTGATTCCTCTGAAAAAGGGGGGTGCTTTTCTTTGGGGACCGAGGAGAATTCTATAGGTGTTTGTGGTTTTCTTTCTGCTCTAGCTGCCAGGAAGCTCAGGGTCAAGGTTACAGCTAACCTGTCGTCATGGTGGGAACTAGAAGAAAGAACATGTTCTTTCTCCCATGCCCGCCTCTGTTTGAAGAGGCCTTTTCCTGGTCCTGGAAGTCAGCTCAAGGAACTAGTTTCTATTACTTAGGAGTACACTCTGCCACAGCTGCTTTCCAGAATCAGATGCGGTAAAGGCAACTATTCGTTCATTACTGTTATTATCATTATTTCATTTTCGCAGCTTCATACGCTGCCTGCTGAGCCATGAAGGAAGTCTTAAAAACGCAAGTGGATTCAAACACATAAAGAATGTCCTCTAAGAAATACAGTGGGCATCACAAAATCTGCATCATTAAAAAGGGTTGCCATAGAACTGAGATCAGACCTGTCAGTGGTAACAATAAATGTGAATAAGCTTACATGACCTTCTGAACGAAAAGGATTTAAAATGTGGCTCACGAGACAAACCCAGCTGTGTGTTGTGTAGCAGAGACACATACAAAACAAAGGGATTCAGAAAAGCTAAAGAGAGAGACGGACAAACGTACGCCTGGCAGGCGGGACAGACAGAATCAGGAAGTAAGATGGATCGGAGGCAAAGAGGAACTCAAGCCCAAAAGCAGGAAACTTGACAAAGACAGACACATTTCAACACTGAAAGCTTCAGTCTTAAAATGAAGATATAACACATAAGTGTATTTGACCTTCCCCAAAAAATTCACATCAGTGCTCTTTGGAAGTGTAGAGGTCATGGAACGAAGGGGAAGGCTGAGGAATTACAAGGAACGAAGAACTCCTGTAAGTGTAGTGCGGAAACCCAGGGTGTGGTTCTGGAATAGAAATTGAAATCAATGGGAAATCTAGTAAAGAACATGGTCTTTACTCAAGAGTATTGGGCTATTGTTAATTTTCTGGTTCTGATGGTTGTGTACCATGTTGATGTCAGGGGAAGCTGGATATATAGAATATCTCCAGTCCAATTTTTCAACTTTCCTATAAGACTATAATTAGTTCCAAAGCAAGAATAGAACAAATTTAGAAAACAAATGATGTCCCCTGATCACACAAAAAATTAGCTGCAAATCAATGACAGGAAGATAACAGGAAAATCTCTACCTATCTTGACACCTTGAAAAGGCTGCACATACCGTACGATTCCAACTCTATGACCTTCTGGAGAAGGAAAACTATGGAGGCGATTAAGTAATCAGTGGTCGCCAGGGGCTGGGGAGAGGGGTAGGAATGCTTAGGACTTTTAGGGCAGAGAAAAGACTCTACAGGATACTGCAATGATGGGTATGTGTCATTACATGTTTGTCCAAACCCCAGAATGTACAAGAGTGAGCTCTATGTAAACTGTGGCCGTTGGGTGCTGTGTCAGTGAGGTTCACCAGCCGTAACAAGTGACCCACTCTCAGTGGGGATGCTGATAATGGGGAGGCCGTGCCTGTGTGGGGGCAAGGGGTACGTGGTAGATTTCTGTGTCTTCCCCTCACTTTTGCTGTGAACCTAAAACTGCTACAGAAAAGATAAAGTATAGTAATTTTAAAAAAGAAAATAGGCCCTAGCTGGTTTGTCTCAGTGAGTAGAGCAGCGGCCTGTGGACTGAAGGGACCGCAGGTTTGATTTCAGTCAAGGGCACATGCCCGGGAGGCAGGCTTGATCCCTAATAGGGGGCATGCAGGAGGCAGTTGATCAATGATTCTCTCTCATCATTGATGTTTTAACTCTCCCTCTCTTTCCCAATTGATCAATCTTCTCTATGTTAAACTCAAGCACTTCTACAAATCAAAAGACATTTAGAAAATAAGTTAAGATAGGTCATGAAGTACAAGTTATTGCAACATATAAAACTGAGAAACTATTAATATACCAAAAATGCAAAACAAAACAAAAATTATAAGTCAATAAGAAAACAAGTCATTAGAAAAATGGACATAAGATAGGAAAAGGTATTTCAAAGAAAATACATGTGGCCATTAAAAATATGGAGAGATGTTCAGTCTCATAGTAACAGGAAAATGCAAATTAATGCTACTGTTAAATAGGCAAAAATTAAGGAATTTGACAACGCCAGATTTTGCAGATAGGTTGGGCAACAGATATTGCTGATGAAGAATAAGAATTGATATGACCACTTCGGAAATAAATTTGGCTCTAGCATATAAATTGAACTTTGCATACCTTAAAACCCAATAACTCCCAACTTGGGTGTAGACACAACAGGAACTCATTAAGAGGAACCTAAATGCCCACCAACAAGAGGAGGAGTAAATCAACTGTGGTATATACACAGATAATGATTTTACAATAGCTAGAATGAATAAACTGCAGCTGCATACAGCAACGTGGATGAAGTTTAGATGCATAGATTGTAAGATAAAAGGCGAGTCTGGAATTTCTGGGAATATATATATATACAACCATCGCAACCAAACGACCAAGCAGCAGGCTGTGTGGAGCAACCAGGCCCGCACAGGGAGGCAGTAAGGGGTGACCAGGTTGGCGGTGGGGGGAGGAGTTGAGGGCAACCAGGCTGGCTGGGAGGGGGGAAGTTGGGGCAACCAGGCCAGCAGGTGGGGGCAGTAAGGGGTGACCAGGCTGGCAGGGGGGGGGCAGTTAGGGACAATCAGGCAGGCAGGCAGGTGAGCAGTTAGGAGCCAGTGGTCCTGGATTGTGAGAGGGATGTCTGACTGCCGATCCTGGGGATCGGGCCTAAACTATCAGTCAGACATCCCTTGAGGGGTCCCGGATTGGAGAGGGTGTAGGCTGGGCTGAGGGGGGACCCTCCCCCCCCCCTGCACGAATTTCGTGCACCGGGCCTTTAGTATATTATAAATTGAATGAGATAAAGCTGAATGTGATCAGGTCAGCTGGTTTCCTGGGCAGCAGCAGGCAGTCGGGGCCAAAGGTTCCACCAACAGAAGGAACCAACACCCCACATCCCGACACCCGCTGCCCCGCTCAGAGTCCCATCTTGTGTCCATTAGCCCTAGCACGCGGCAGGCCCTGAGTGGGGCCTCTGTCAGACCAGAGACCACGGAGCATCTGCCAAGCCCTGTGCAGGCATCGTTCTCTGAGCACCATCTGTGTGCTAAGTGCTGGGAGGAAACCAGGAACACACAGGCAAGGGCCTGGCCCCCGTGGAGTATCCCCATTCAGGGACCTGGGAGCGCCTGGCCGGGCCTGCAGGGAACAGCCCGCCTGGTGGGGGGACAGAGACGCAGGGAGTGGCTTCACTGACATCAGAGAGGGAGGGCACCCTGGCTGGCCCCGTCCTCTCCGCCTGAGGGCTGGGGACCATGGGAGGAGGACTGGGTGCCGGACAGGAGGTGGGCACCCTGGGGTGGGCAGGGAAGCTCTGAGCACCTGGCGGGGCTCCGTCCCCGCGAAGGAGGCCATGGGCATGCCCCTGCCTCGGGTTTTGGAAAGAAGGACGTCGCTTGAGGCAGCTGAGGGAACAGCATGTGCGAAGACAGAGGTGTGCAGAGCCATAGGATTCTGCGTGGAGGAGCAGAGAGAGCAAGGTGGGAGGGCCGCTTCATCGGGTGGCCTGCCGGGCCCAGAGGAGCGCTGACCGAGAGGCCAGAGAATCGGGGTGACCTCCGGACCGGATGTCTCCCACCCACCCCGGAGCTTTGGGGGAGCCCCTGCCCCGTCCCCCACCCCCTTCGGGCTGCCACCGGCTCTGAGCCTCTCCCTGCTGCTCCCACATTTTCCTCCTGTGACGGATGGAATTGCCCTGCTTGGGTCAAGTCACACACTGAGGCTGGAGGCGGACCCCACGTGATTCATAAAGAAAAACGCGCTCTCTGTGAAGGAGGGTAATTTATAGGGGATGTTCCCAGAGGGGAGGCTTGCGGGAGGAAGAGGAGGAGGACGAGGGGCCTGCGTCCACAGTCAGTGGCCCCCGTGGCTTCTGAAGCTGCCAGCTGGGCCCCCGGCCGTGGCCTGAGCCTGTCGGCGCCGAAGCTACAGCTCTCCCTGGTCATCGGGCCCAGAGCCGGGCCTGGGCGACCGGGAGACAAGAGGACCGCGGGGACCCCAACGTCCCTCCCTCTTCCCCTCGCTCCCGCCTCTCCTGACCCCTCCTCTCTCTCTCTCTCTCTCTCTCTCTCTCTCTCTCTCTCTCTGTCACTCATGTATGGAAATAAATGAAGTCAAGTTTCCCGGGCCTTCTTGTCTAGAGGGGCAGGGCAGGGGCAGGCAGCCACTGGCACCACCTGACCCGGGCCATGCGTCACGAGGGTCAGGAGCTGCTGAGGGCACACACGCTGGAGACCGGGGCTGCTCCGGGGCCACCATGGCCCTGGGCAGGTCTGTGCTTGGGGCCGGACGGTGGACTGCTCCGTCAGTGCAGGAAAGACCAGCTGTGGAAGGAAGGAAGGAAGGAAGGAAGGAAGGAAGGAAGGAAGGAAGGAAGGAAGGGAGGGAGGGAGGGAGGGAGGGAGGGAGGGAGGGAGGAGGGAAAGAAGGAGGGAGGTGGGAGGGAGGAAGGAAGGAGGGAAGGAAGGAAGGAAGGAAGGAAGGAAGGAAGGAAGGAAGGAAGGAACTGAGCGCTCACCCTGTGCCAGGCACCGTGCCAGGCACTTAGCACCGGGAGCCTCCTCTCTGACCCAGTGAGGCAGCCGCAGCATCCCTGTTCTCATCGATGAGAAAACGGAGGCTCGGGGGGAGGAGGGAGCGGCAGTCAGACAGTGCCAGCGAGCAGACCAGCCCTCCTGGTCCCAGGAGAGGGGAGGGAGTGGACAGAGGGGGCCCCAGAGTGGTTTGGGGTGCATCTGAGGATGGTGGGGGTGTGCCTGGGGCACCGGGTACGAATGAGCCTCAGGTCCTCCTCTGTGCCCGGAGAGCAGCGGGAGGGAAAAGAGGAGCCGCAGGGTGTGGTTCTTAGCTGCCCTGTCCGGCGGGAGCCAGGCCTGCTTTCCCACCGAATGGCAAGCCTCCCGCGGTCACAGGAGCCCCATCCCACTGTGGGCCTGCCTGGGGCTCGGCTTTCTGAGGCGCGTGGTCAGCGCTGAGCCCCTGACTCCAGGGGCTCCCTGTCCAGGCAGACGGGTGGGCACGGGGCTCAGCGGATCCCAAGGGGGGTAAAGGCCAGTTTTGCCTGGAGCATTGGAGGAAGGCTGGAGCTGGGCTTTGCAGAGTGCGTAGGAGTTGGCCAGACTTAAACACAGACAGACAGTCCAGGCCGCAGAGCAGCGAGGGCAGGGCAGAAATGCAAGCAGCCATTCCTCTCACTGCCCTGTATCAGCTCCCAAGCCTCAAGCCCGCTCTCGGTGATCCTGGATGCACCCCCGCCCCTGCACCCCCCGCCCCGTCCCCTGCCCCCCGCTCCCCGCCGTGGGACCTCGAGTCCCTGCCAGGGCGCCGCCAGGGCCACGGGCTCCTCCAGGCTTCCCCACGACGTCCCTCGACAAAGACGCCAGGGACACTGGGTGAACCGTCCAGTAAGCCTCCGGGGACGGCCTCTGCCGAATGAAAAGCACATTCAGTAGCGGGAATATTTGTTTTTGTTTTCCTTCTCCGAGTAAATGGAAACACGCGGTGACCTCACTTTCTCACCAGTACAGTAGCTTTCCTGAGCGGCCGGCGGGCCGGGGGTGCCAGGAAAAAGCGGTGGAACATTCAGCCGGGGAACAAGGGCCCCAGTGGCAGCTGTGGCCGGCCAGTGGAACACAGCTGTCAGGACGCTGACAGGAGTTTCCGAGGGTGGGGAGGATCCGGCCGGGCCTCCCGGGAGGCCTGCACATCGCCAGCGTGGGGCTCGGAGCCTGCTGTCCCAGCTCCCTCTGACGCTGCACGCAGAGGGTCCCGAGCGGATCCTTGCACCAGCCAGACCCGCGTGGCCATCCTGCCCGCCCCTCTCGGGCCATTACACCTTGCCGGGCCTCGGTTTGCTCATCGTCAACGTGCAGGTCATCATACCGACCTCGTGGGGCTGGACGGGTTTTGCATTTGCGAAAGTACCAAGGCATGCTGGTGCTCGGCCCCGTCCTGGCCTCCTCAGGCCCACCTCCTCTGTGCTGCCCCCCGGACCCAGTGAGCCCTCCGCCTGGTTCTTCCCTCCTTCCATTGCCCTGGGATGGAGCGCTCCTTTCCCCCAAAGCCGAGATGTCCATCCACCCATCCATCCACCCACGCACCCCTCCACCTGCCCGTAATCCCTGCAATCCACCAGCCCACCCACGCAGCTATTTGTTTAGTTGTGACTACTTGGGGCTGCCAAGTCCTGTATTTGCTCTCCCGCTGCGGGGAAGGTGTGTTGTTTTCTGTCTGCCACCCGATCATCACGAGCGGACACAGTGCAGACTGCCCCCTAGAGACAGGGTGGGGTAGTCCTCCGTCTAGGAGCTGGGCTTCGCCCGGAATATTCATTCTGTTGGGGGAAAAAAAAACTACGTGAAGAAAATGGGGATGTAGGGATTCTCATGTGCCGGGCACGTCCAGGCAGGGTGTGGCTTCAGAGGCACGCTGGTCCAGGCCCCCGGGATGTCCCCCAGACCGGGTGCCGCGGCGCCTCCCAGGCTCACCTCCTCCCGGTGCGGCCGTGCTGGCGGCAGCCCCGGCCCAGCCCCGCGTCCACTCAGGGTCAAGCACAGCTGGAAAGACTCAACGTCTTCTCCAGAAACTCTCCCCAGACCACACAGACTGAGGATCCGGAAGGGGTGGGACCCGTGTTACACGGGGAGGAGGACTGGGTGCCGGACAGGCGGTGGGCACCCTGGGGTGGGCAGGGAAGCTCTGAGCACCTGGCGGGGCTCCGTCCCCGCGAAGGAGGCCAGCGCCACACGGATAAATATAGAAACAAGATCCCCCGGGACTGTGATGAAACAGGCAGTGTCGTCAGGGATCGGGAGGGAGGCTATTTTATTTCTTAATGTTTTTATTGATTTTGAGAGAGAAAGAGAGAGTGGAAGGGAGAAAGAGAAACATCGATGTGAGAGCGGAACATCCATCGGCTGCCTCCTGCCAGCCCCCCATTGGGCATGGAGTCTGACCGTGAATAGAACCAGCAACCTTTTGGTTCACGGATGGCGCCCAACCCACAGGCAGCACCGGCTGGGCAGGTGAGGCTGTTTTAGATAAGAGGCCTCTCTGGGCAGGTGGAATGAGTGGAGCAGGGGGAGGGGAGGGTCAGGGGGGGCCTCGTAGGTTACGAGGAGAAGCTTGGGTCTCATCTTCCACGCCGTGGGAGGTCTGTGTGACATACCGGTCACGGAAGGAAATGACCTGATGTGCTTTTGTCCCTTCAGCATCCTTTTAAGAAATGCTTTTCGTTGAGGTGTCACCCGCAGGCAGCCACGCAGAAAAGCAGCACAGACAGGAGCCGGGCTCAGGGTCTTGCTCTGGTATCGACACCGGGTCCCCCCGCCCGGGCCCGCAGAAAGGCCATGGCCAGCACCCAGACGGCTCCCTGCGCCCCTTCTAAGCCAGTCCCCCTCCGAGCGGTGAGGACGGTTCTCACACAGATGGTCATCGATTGCTCTGGTCTGTTTTGGGACTTTCTGTGGGTGGGATCACACGGTATAAATTCCTTTGTGTCTCGTGTCTTTGGGTCAGTGGTATGTGGGCGTGACCGCCCAAGTAGCCTGGCCTGCCCTTGTTGATTGCTGCGTAGTGTTCCATTTCTCCCCCTCCCCCAGGGCTGGGAGGCGGTTTCAGCCTGTGATCTGACCTTCCTCGGACCTGGGCACAGAGCGCGCTGTCCCTAAAACCGGATGGGACCATCCTCAGTCTCCCCTTCAGCCGGCGGCACTCCCATTTCGGGCCCAGGAGGGTCGGGGTGAGAACTCCCCAGGGACAGGACCGGGGACCTAGACTAGAAACTGCTCCAGCCCTCTCCTCCCCACTGATGGCTCCGGGCTCTGGCCGCCCCTCCGCCCCGCCTCCCTCCTGACCGGGTTCTGGGGCTCACACCCGGCCGGGCAGGGGCTCCGGGGGTTGCGGAGCCCAGAGTCCCCGGCGGCCGGCGTGAGGGACGACGTCGCGGGAAACGAGAGGAGCTGCGGCCGGCCGCCAGGCAGTGACTCCACCACCCAAAAATGTGCTCTTGGCCAGGCCCGCCTCCCTCTCTCCGAGGCTCCTCCAGGCGGCCGGGAGTTGGCAGGCCCGGGTGCAGATAACGGCGAGAGCCCCAGGCCCGCTTCTGTCATCGCCTCCCCGACGTGAAACCCAAGATCGTGTTTATTTATGAGGAAATTCTGTTCTGCTGCTCGACAAATGGTAGACGGGGCCAGGGCACATGGAGCGTGGAGCCGGCCCAGCCCGGGGCCTGCACGCGGGCCTCCCTCCGCCGGCGCCTGGGGAGCTGGCGGCCGCAGGGCCACTCCGCACTCCCCTCTGCCCTCCCTGGACGGGGACTGGCGGCGGCGGCAGAGAAGGTTCCTTCCTTCCTCTGAGCACAGCCCCCTGCTTCCCTGCGAGAGCTTCCCGGGACGGAACCCCGGGCAGGAACAGCCCGGCCCGGCCCGGCTCCGGGGCCAGCACCAGCCTTCTCGGGGGTCCCCTCCAGCCAGGCCCCCTGGGATGAGGGGATGGAATGTGTGCATGTCAGCCCCTGAAACATGGGAGACAGGAAACAAAGTCTACCGAGGGCCCACGACGGGGCGGGTTCTGTTCGTGTTCTCGCTCCGCCTGCCAGCAGCAGTGCGATCTGTGGGTATGAGAGTCCTGGCTTTGAGATGAGGGGCCGGCCCTGGCCAGGTTGGCTCAGTGGGCAAGAGCATCATCGGCCTGTGGACTGAAGGGTCCCCGGTTTGATTCCCGTCAAGGGCACGTACCTCGGTTGCAGGCTCCTGGCCCTGGCAGGGATCGTGCAGGAGGCAGCCAATCGATGTGTCTCTCACACACATGGGTGTTTCTCTCTGTCTCTCCCTCTCCCTTCCCTGACCACGTATCTAAAACAGCCCCACCTGCCTGGCCGGTGCGGCTCCGTGGGTGGGGCGTCATCCCGTGCACCAAAAGGTTGCTGGTTCGATTCACGGTCAAGTCCATGCCCGGGCCTCAGGCTCCATCTCCGATGGGGGGCGTGCAGGAGGCAGCCGATCGATGTTGGGCTCTCACATCGATGTTTCTCTTTCTCCCTTCCTCTCTCTCTCTCTCTCTCTCAAAATCAATAAAAGCATTAAGAAAAAATATTCTCAGGTGAGGATTTAAAAAAATAAAATAAAAAATAAACAAAAATTATAAGATGAGGGGCTGAGCCCAGCTGGTGTGGCTCAGTGGTTGAGCGTCAACCTATGAACCAGGAGGTCCCGGTTACAGGCTCCATCCCTGGTGTGGGACGTGCAGGAGGCAGCCGGTCAACGATTCTCTCTCAATGTTGATGTTTCTCTCTCTCTTCCTCTCCCTTACTCTCAGAAGTCAATAAAAACATATTTTTAAAATAAAATAAAAATCAGTTAAAAAAAAAAAAAAGACGAGGGGCCAAAGTTCAAGGGATGGAATGACTTGTCCAGGGCGGTCTGACTCTCGCCCTGCCCCGGGGCTGGGGCTGAGCGGAGGCTCACTCAGAAGGCGCGCGTGTCCCGCTGGGGCAAACGTATACGCATGGTTTCGTGTCTGACTGAGATCCGTGTTCCTGCCATCGCACCCTCTGCCTCTCCGAGTGAAAGGTCCCGCTAGCAATACGTCTGTGGGCTCCCAAGTGTGGGGACAACATCCGTTTGGGGGTGAAGACCGCTCATTGTAAATCCCACGTCAAGGGGCACGAGGGAGTACAAGGGGGCGTTCTGCGGTGCTGGAGGTGTCTGAGGAGTCACATGGTTACTGAAATGGGGGTATACACATTAAAAAATGGAGTCTTTCCCCCCTCCAAAAAATAAATAAATAAATTCCACGTCAGTTTCAGAGTATCCCGGTTCAAAGGATTGGCACTAGCACAGCCCTTATTATCCAAACGAGGGCCGCTCACTGACCCCACATCTCCCGTCAGCTGTTCCTGTGCACGGGCGGTGGCTCGAGCCTGTGTTTGTGCAACCGACCAGTTCATCAGCGCGTTGGGCCTAAAACAACCGGGAAACGTTTTATTTTAAAAATATATTTTATTGATTTTTTTTTTTTTTTTTTTTTTTTTTTACAGAGAGGAAGGGAGAGGGATAGAGAGTTAGAAACATCGATGAGAGAGAAACTCCAATCAGCTGCCTCCTGCACACCCCCTACTGGGGATGTGCCGCAACCCAGGCACATGCCCTTGACCGGAATCCAACCTGGGACCCTTGAGTCCGCAGGCCGACGCTCTATCCACTGAGCCAAACCGGTCAGGGCTGGGAAACATTTTTAACGACGGGAGTAAGACCAAATCTCTCATCGCCGAAGTAACTGTAAATGGGCTAAATGCCACTATCAAAAGGCAGAGACTTCATTTCGGAATACCACACGTCATTCTCCTCCCCACCCCCTAAGTTTTCAACACGTACCCACGCCGAATCTCAAATCTCCCCGGATTCACCCCGTCCTCCCCTTCCAGGCTGCATGACTCAGACCCCTCTGATTTCACCAATGCCAGCTTGCGTCCTTTTTATTGTAAAAAGAGTTCAAGACGTACTTGAAAGGAGGAGAAATAATGAGACACCCATTGATCCACCGCTGAGATTTAATAAACGCTGACATTTGCCATGTTTGCCTCAGATCTTTTTACAAGGGCCCGCCCGGCCCTCCCAGGCTTAATCACGTACTCGAAGATGACGCGGGAGCCCTTGCCACGCGAGGGGTCAGACGTTCCCTGCGTAGGGGCGCATCCACACCGCGTGTGGCGTCGTTCGGCGCTTCCGGAATTTACCTAGATAATCTCGTGTAATACCTGTCCTCTTGCGACTTACTTTTTTTTTTTTTTTTTTTTTTTTGAGAATTACACATATTTTTTTAAAATATATTTTATTTGATTTTTTTACAGAGAGGAAGGGAGAGGGACAGAGAGTTAGAAACATCGATGAGAGAGAAACATCGACCAGCTGCCTCCCTGCACACCTCCCACTGGGGATTTGACCGCAACCAACGTACAGGCCGCCCGCCCTTGACCGGAATCGAAACCGGGACTTTTCAGTCCGCAGGCCGACCCTCTACCCACTGAGCCACACCGGTTTCGGTGAGAATTACACATATGGAGGCGCACGGATGTCTTGCATGAAGTGTAACGGCCAGGCAGGGCTCGCTGCTCAGATAAGTAGCAGGGGGTCCGTCCGTTGGGAACAACCACGTCTGCTTTTCTCTTTGCCACCACGAGCAGCGCTTCAGTAGGTGCCGCTGCCGTGTCTCCTTGCAGGCTCCAGCCAGCTTCTCTCTGAAGGTGGGGTTTTTGGAGTCAGTCTGGTTCTAACACTTACCCGGTGTCTGTTATCTGCTCCTGACTTTCCTCTCTGGGGAGGCGGCGGAAGAGGGTGCGTGAGCAGGGGAGGCGGCAGAAGAGGGTGTGTGAGCAGGGTTTGCATTGGGGCTTGGAGAGAAGTTGCCATGCTAGAAAGGAAAGATAACCGCATCCTAGAAAAGGGTCCCCAGCCCGGCTGAGGGGCCCCGTGACGGGCGCTGTCACACCCTCCACCGTTAGCCAATCCGGGGCCGGGTGAGTGCGCCAGATGTCACCGCTGAAGACAAGGGGAGCGGTACCTTCTTGTTTTTGTTTTTAATATGTTTTATTAATTTTTTTACAGAGAGGAAGAGAGAGGGACAGAGAGTTAGAAACATTGATGAGAGAGAAACATCGATCAGCTGCCTCTTGCACACCCCCTACTGGGGATGTGCCCGCAACCAAGGTACATGATGGAAATCGAACCTGGGACCTTTCAGTCCACAGGCCGACGCGCTATCCACTGAGCAAAACTGGCCTCGGCAGGAGCGGTTCCTTTTGAATCACAGCTTCGGGTTTGCTCTGCTCGCCCTAGGCTGTCAGACAGCTCCCGTCTCAGAGCCGAGAGCCAGCGGTTTCTAAGCCTGGCTGTGCACGGCAATCACCCGGGGAACGTGACAACACACACATTCCGTCCCCCGCCTGGAGGCCCAGGTCCCATGGCTCTAGGATGGGCCTGGGACTCTGTCCTTTGTAAACCCTCCCCCCCAGGTGGTCCTGCGGCCGCCAGGCCATGGCTCCCGCGTTAGCTACGCCCTCAGTGACGCCGTCAGTGAGGCGCTGGCAGCGGACCGTGCCCGGTGCTGCCATCAGCAGGGGTGCACCTGGGAGGGCAATGGCGGGGCCCTCACTGCTCCTCCCGTGGCTTCGCGCTCCCCGCACTGAGGAGCCTGGCGGAGGCAGAGATGAGCCCCACATTATCTCCTGACCAAAGGTCCCTGACCACTGCCTGTCCTTCTCACTGTCCCCACGTGCTCGCCTGGAGAGGGGGACTTGGCTAGGCCACGGGAGAGCCAGGCTGTAACACGGCCCACAAACAGTGATAAAAACAACACCAACCCCAACAGCACGCCGGTGTGAGGGGAATGATGATGACCCCATTTTACAGACAAGGAAACTGAGGCCCAGCTGGGACGTGGTGGAGCCAGGGTTCAACCCGGCAAGCTGGCTTGAGCGTGGGCGGTCAGAATGATCCTGCTAGCCCCGTGGTCTGCAAACAGTGGCTCGCGAGCCACCTGCGGCTCTTTGGCCCCTGGAGTGTGGCTCTTCCACAAAATACCACGACCTGGGCGAGTCTATTTGGAAGAAGTGGCGTTAGAAGAAGTTTACGATTTTAAAAACTGTGGCTCTCCAAAGAAATGTCAATCGTTGTCCTGTTGATGGCTGGCTCTGTTAACGAATGAGTTTGCCGACCACTGTGCTAGCCCCTGCCGCCTTCTTATCTGGCGGGAGCGGTCTCCTGGGGTCACCATCTCAAAAGACTCTGGGTGTGGCCTCTCCCGTGCCGGGCCCCTGTGGGGAGGCTCCCGTCGGTGCTGCACCTTTCCTTACCTCAGCCCTGGCATTCATGTAGCGGTTCCCGTGTGGGTGAGAACACAGCATCAACTGCCATGGCCCGGGCCCCTCCTATGACCGGATGGCGTACACGGGTCATCGCATGCAACCCATACCGCCCGCCGGACACACGCACACGGCTCTGCACGGGGCGGTGAGCGGTCCGGCGAGAACAGGGAGCCCCGGAGAGGCGGGGCCACTTGGCTGGGGTCCCGGGGCCTCTCCGCTGAACTTGGAAAGCGAAGCACCCCAGGGCCCTGTTCTTTCCACCACTTCATGTGCGTCTTCGCTTCCCTTTCAGAGTGAGGTCAACCCAGATAATTGCAATAAAAAGTCAGCAACAATACGGCCCCTCCCTGGAGGGGGCCCTTCCCCGGGACGGAGCGGTTCCCAGCTTCCCGGGACTCCCCTCCCAGGAGCAGGAGCCAGCGGGAGTGACGGAGCCTCTGACGGCCCCTGTCACGCTGAGCTGGCCGCTGTGACGCCCCCTCCCGGCCCCTGCCCACGCAGGCTGTGCCCTCTGGTCTGTTCTGCGTTCAAAGCCGGAGCCAGCGCCTCACACTAGCCTGCCGCGTCCCCTTCTCGGAAAACCTCAGCTGCCCCCGCGGTTCCCCAGAGCTGTGGCCTCTGGCCACACGTGGCCTGGAGCTCCTCCGGTGTAGCTAGGGCCACTAACAAACGGAATGTTTAAATTAATTTCAATCGAACAACTGATATCGCTCTTATTGGAAAGCTTTTCCGGATCTTTGGGACTTGAGGATTTCCTTCAGCTACAAGTGTTATGACCTCGAAGTAAACATCAAGCATTTCCGCCGAAACCGGTTTGGCTCAGTGGATAGAGCGTCTGCCTGCGGACTGAAAGGTCCCAGGTTCGATTCCGGTCAAGGGCATGTACCTTGGTCCCATGGGGGGGGGGGGGGGTGCAAGAGGCAGCTGATCGATGATTCTCTCTCATCGATGTTTCTAACTCTCCTATCCCTCTCTCTTTCTCTCTGTAAAAATATCAATTTAAAAAAAAAATCAAGCATTTCCAATGAAGATGAGATATATATTAAAACGATCATGTTCAGATAGATTGGCTTACATAAAATAGCTCATGAACATTAACTCCTCCTGTCTGTTGATGCTCTGAATGTGGCCACCGGGACATTTTTAACCAGGGGCCTCCCTCCCGTCACAGTGTATCAGGCAGCCCTGCCTCATGCAGAGCCCTCAAGCAGCCATGACCACCTGACCAGAGCTGGGACGTGGAGGCAGGACCGACTGGCCACGTCTAGATACCAGAGAGCCCTGCCTCGTGGCCCGCGGGCCGTGGGAGGACCTGCACCAGGCGTGCGCACCAGGCTCGGACGCAGAATGCTGGCTCGATTGGTTGGGCCTGGCAGGAAGTTTGGGGGTGGGGCGTGGGGGACCTGTTAGGAGGTGGTTCTGAGTGGATGCCAGAGCAGGAGGGAGGCATTCCGGGCCCAGAGAACAGCAGCCGGAAGGCCGGAAGGTGAGAGTGCGGAGCAGGTGGCCGAGTGGGAGCAGGTAGGTGTGGCCGCGGCTCGGAGCGCAGTGGGAGCGCTGTCTGAAGGCGCCTGAGTTCCGTTCCTAGTGTCCAGGGGCAAAAGGCAAGAGCCCAGCGCTGGCCCATGGCCACCACTTTGCGTACCCCCACCTCCCCAAAACCCATCCTAAGGTCCAGGCTTTCGAGGAGGCTGGAGACAGAGTTGAAAGTGCAGAGGGGAGTGATTCCCAAAGCCTTGAAACCCCAGCAAGCTCCCAACCTTGAGAGCAGGCTCCGGAAGCTGGTGCCAGGTTAAGCGATGGAATTAGTTCGTTTGCAGGAGTCAGACCGTAGCTTCCCCCACCGGTGGCTCATGAGTTTCACCTGTCCATCCATTGGCCGTTCAATGCGTCGTAAGCACCTACCAGGTGCATGAATTAGGAAGAGCCCAAAGGCAAAATCCAAACTCCAGCCACGCCCGCCCAATGGTTCCCTAACATCACAGAGAAATGTGGGGTGAATCAGGTAGAAAGGAGGTGCTCCATGAGTGTTTTCTAAGGCAGGTACGAGGATGTTCATTCCCGTTTAGTTTATAACGGCACTGTCCACCCTGTGTGCTGGGGAACAGTTACTCCCTGCCCGGCCCCAGCTGCTCACTGTCATGTTCCAGGTTCTCTCTCTCCTCAGGGCCTTGTCACATGCTCTTCCCTCTACTTGAGAGGATGTTCCCTCTCTGCACGTTGGTAGCTCTTAACCTGGATAGTCATTTACTTGGGGAAGTTGCCTGGCTTCCAAACCACCACCAGATAGGCCTAGGCCTCGGCCTCGGCCTCGGCTCTCTCACAGATGTTTCCCATGAGGCATCTCAGTGGTGTGAATGCTCCTTTGAGCCATCATCTGATTATTATGAGTCTGCGTAGACGCTCCTCGCCATGAAGGCAGGGGCAACGTCTGTTTTCCTCAACACTGTCTCTCCACTCCCAGCCCAGTGCTTCAAAGACAGCAAGTATTCAAATGCCTGTAACTATCTGCTGCATAAATAAATAAGTAAATATGTATGCCCGCAGAAGGAGACAGGAGATCCTGACCTCAAGAAGCGCTCAGTAAATGCCTGCTGTTGAGCTTGAACTTGTCAGCTCCGTCTCCTGCACGGGGTCCGTTCTTGGAGATTAGCTGAGAGGAGAGTCGGAGCCGGAGGTGGAGGTGAGGAGGGAAGTGGTTATAAGAAACCTGGAAAGAGAGTGGCTCCGAGGGGAGGCAGGAGGTGGCCAAGAGCCAACGTCTTCCTCTCCTCTTGGCTGGGGGCTGGTCCAGAACCCATGTGTCTTGGCGCCCGGTGTGCTGCCTATCCTCGGAGGCATTGGGAAACCTGCTCTGAATATTAAACACCGATGTCACCGCCCCTCCCAGCGAGAAAGAAGAAAACAGCTCTTTAATTGCCCCTGCTGAAACCCAACCTGGTGGATCATTTCTGCAGACCCATCGGGTCTACGGGGCCTCCCAGTGGACCATGGCCCCACAGGCTGGACTGTTGCCTTACTCTTGGGGTCCCAAGCCCCTGAGCAGGACCCCGAGGCCCAGGGCCCAGGGTCTGGGAACCTGCCTGACTCCCCATGAGCCTCGTCTCCAGGAGGTGACTCATCCCTCCGTGGATCTAGACAACGCTGGCTGGCATTGGGAGCAGCTGGTGAAGTCACAGGCTCCTGAAAACCAATCCCCCCGCTGGAAGGAGGAGGGGGAGGGGGCTGGCCCAGGGCATGGGAGTGGGGGCCAGAAGTGGAACCATGGTTCTGAATTTTAACAAAAAAAAAAATTTTTTAACAAAATGAGTGAACTCAAGTGAGCTGCAAGCAATTTAGAAGGATGGGGCTGTTTTCACTCTGGTGCCTCATAAATAACTTCTGATTTAAAGTTTCCAAGGATTGCCTGGGCACTTCAAAGGACCTCCGCAGGGAGGAAATGAGCGCCTCCCTCCGTGCCCTGCCCGCTCAGGTGAGGACTGAGATCACCAGCTGGAGGGGCGCATCAGGGGTGTGGCCCGGCTGGCTCCCCAGCCACTGACAGACTTACTGACTTAGTGACTGACTGAAGAGCTGACCCGCCGACAAGCTAATGGAGAGACTGACTGGCAGGCTGGTAAAATAGCCAAGTGGTGGTTAAGCCAGTGGAGTGGTTGATGAATAAATGGACTGGCTGCCCAACTGATAGACCGATGAGCTCATCGCTGGTCAACAGACCAACCAACCGAGGGATCTTTTCGTCCGTGAGCCCCTGGATTGTAGGGTTAACCTGCCTGTCTCTCCAAAAGTCTGGTGAACCAGTTGACCTCGTGACCAACAGGCTGATGAACCAGGCAGCCCAAATACTGACAGGAGAGTGTGCAAAAGACAGGGGCATCTGCTGGGTGAACCAGCGAAGCAGCCATTGACCGACACCTTTGTCAAAAAGAAGTGGGTTGTACACCATGAAGAATGTTCTCCAGAGGAAGATCAGATACAATAAGTAAAGAGCAGATGCAGAGAGGACAAAACACTACAGTGTCCACTGTATGGCAAGGAGGAGGAGGAGGGTTCTGGTGATCGGGTGGACATTGTTGACATCCAGAGTTGCAGAGAGAAACTGGGAGCTTCCAATCCAGTGCCGAGAAGTGTTTTGAATCAGATTAGCAATGAGTGAGTGAGTTCAGCCATGGCCTTGAATTCTTAGCAATTAGTGAGTGAGTTCAGCCAAGGCCTTGAATTCTTCGCTCCCTCCCACCTCCAACTCTCTTAGTGCTTGTGGGCTTAGTGCTCTTCAACATTCTTCCACCTTCCTTCCATATTGCCATCATGGACACAGCAGACTCACTCATTCTCCTAAGGCCATGGATATGGGGGTGGGAGAGGGTCAAGAAATGCAGCCATGGTGGTGTTCTGGTGGCAGAATTATGGGTGATTGTTTTCCCTTTCGTTTCCTAACCCCACCCTGTATTATCTTACAATGGAAGAATCACATTTATGATTTTAGAAGGAAAAAGAAAAATCCGGTCCCTTCCTCTCTTCTGCTCCATATCGAATAAATATTTCTTGATTTATGGATCCAATGAGTCTTCAAGATTTGCCTCTTCTTGCTTTTTGATGTCAGCATGGTTTGTTGAATGCCTGCTAGTGATTTCTCTTTTTCCTAAATTACGAAAATTACCATCCCAGCTTCTCCCTGATCAAGTCCGTCCTCCATCCAGATAGCAAAAGCTTTTCCATTATGCTTTTTCTTCTCAAGAACTTCCAGGGACTCCCACATAGCTGTGGGTTATAAGCATAAACTTTTTAAACTAGAGTCAATGGACTTTGAGTAACTAGTCCCTTCTCCTTGTGTACACCTACCCATACACACATGCACATACGTACACGCACAAACACACACACACACACACACACACACACAGGCATGTGTGCACACACACAGAGAGACACTACCAGCTCCTCATTCTAACTTCTCATCATCCCCTCAGTTCATCCTCTCTGAATTCTTGACTCAGTTATACATCTCATAGTTTTCTCTCAATCAGGAATGAGATCTCACACCCAGAAGTGCCCATCGCTCTGATAAATTCATCCATCTAACAATCAAAAAATATTTACTTAACATCCAACATTTGCCCAGTACTGTAGGCATTGTGAAATCCCTAAAGAGGGAAGATGGGTGCTGACATTTATTGGATGTTTACTATTTATTGTAAATATTGAAAACACAAGGTGTTCTTTAGCTTCTTCAGTGAAATACCATCTTATCCCCATTTTACACACGGGGAAACTGAAACACAGAAAGGTCACGCAAGGTTAGTGACCCAAGGTTGCATTGCTAGAAGCAGCAGAGCAGTGATTTGAAGCCAGATGTGTTACCTCTAGTGCTGTTTCCTTACTGCCTGGCTGAGGAACCCAGACTATGTTTCCCTCACTCGCTCACTCACACTTTCATTCCTTTAGCGAACATTTACTGAATCTAACTCCACACAGGACAATGCCCTGTGCTGGGCTACAGTGCTGAACATGACAGTCGTGATGCATACCCTCCTGGAATTTACTGCTTGGTGAGGGAGACAGACAAAAACAAAGTATGTACAGGATGGGGGAAAAGTAGATTTACAGTTGTTCACATGAAAAACAATACAATAATCTATACTAATAAAAGGATAATATGCTAATTAGACTAGGAGACCTTCCAGAGGTCCTTCTGAACAAAGCCATGGCGATGGAGCTGAAGCAGAGGCAGTTAGGGGAGATCAGGATGGCAGGAGAGGCCAATTGGGGCGATCAGGATGGTGGGAGGTGGGGGGGAGAGGGCAGGTGGGGGCGAGCAAGCTGGCGTGGGGGAGGGGGCATATAGGAGTGATCAAGCCAGCAGGCAGAGTGGTTAGGGGCAATCAGGCAGGCAGGCAGGTGAGCAGTTAGGAGCCAGTGGTTCCGGATTGTGACAGGGATTGGTCCTAAACCGGCAGTTGGACATCCCCTGAGGGGTCCCAGATTGGAGAGGGTGCAGGCCAGGCTAAGGGACACCCCTCTCCCATGTGCATGAATTTTATGCATCAGGCCACTAGTTAAGAAATAATAATACTAAAATAAACTGTTTCATGTATTCACAACTGTAAACCTACTTTTGCCCCACCCTGTATATGTCTTAAATATATATGTATTTGTGGATATGTGTATTGGTATATATTTAATACATATTGATATGCAAATATTTATTTATTTATATGTAACTGGTGTGTGTGTGTGTTTGTGAATTTTCAGTGTGGAAAGACCCAAGAGACTAGTGAGGGTGAAATAGAGAATAACGCGGGAAAACCACATTCAGTTTTCTAACAACTATCACATATTTTGCTTTACAGTTGACAGATCCATTTACAGGTTTTATTTGGAGCCAATTCTTGAAGGGCAAGATTCTACAGATGAAGTCAAGGGCAGGTGGAACTAAGAGTACAGATGACTCGGCCCCAGTCCAGAGAGGCGACACATGTCTTGGTGCAGCACGGACGCGCGGGCCCTGCTGGGCGAGGAGAAAGCACAGGCACGAAGCCATCAAGGTAACCTTCACAGGGGCGAGGAGCCTTCAGATGGAACGAGAGCCGGAGGTGGACGGGGAGGGGAGAAAGCAAGGGCACCAGCATAGATCTTCCGGACTGGCTGGGGTGGGCCCACCTGAAAAAATCCTTGGAAGACCCCAGCTCTGTGGGTCTGTGATGGCCTGAGATGTAGGGACCTTCTCCGAGTTCAGAGAAGCACCCAAGAGTCCATGAAAAATGATGTTTAAAAATAAGATGCTTACTCATGCCAAGGTCAAATTCTTTCTGACCCAAGATAACCAACATGAAATGATAACGTGCTTATGAGACTCTCCAGATGAAACCGAGTATAGCTTGGGCTTTAAGGCAGATGAAAGAAGGCAAGCACCTGCTTGTCTCAAGGCGTGCTACTGGGCACAAGTGAGAGCGAGACCCACAGACACCTTGCATGGAAGCTTCTCCTGGCTGAGGCTGGATTCGCGGGCCATCTGCACCTCCCACCATCCTCCAAATGCCAGCTGCAGACCCACTGCATGGCTCACTTCTTCCTAGAAAGTCCCAGCAAGAGCATGGACTTGAGGCTCCCCACCCTGACGCTATCATGACACAGGATGTGTGGCCTTGGACTCGGTCCCCAGACTCTTCTGCGCTTCAGTTTTCCATAAAATGAGAAAAATCATAACTGCCTTTCAAGATTGTCATGAGGGTAAAGTTTAGGCCTGTGGTCGGCAAACTGCAGCTCGAGAGCCACAGGCGGCTCTTTGGCCCCTTGAGTGTGGCTCTTCCACAAAATACCACGGCCTGGCGAGTCTATGTTGAAGAAGTGGCGTTAGAAGAAGTTTCAGTTTAAAAAATTTGGCTCTCCAAAGAAATTTCAGTCATTGTACTGTTGATATTTGGCTCTGTTGACTAATGAGTTTGCCGACCACTGGCTTAGGCTGTTCCCCTCCCTGTGGCAGATACTTGCGGTGTCTGGCTGCCCAGCATCCCTCTCTTCTCCTTCTGACAAGACCATCCATTTATCCTTGAGAACTGCTCATTGCCCACGCTCAGGCCACACTGACTTAGGAGGCGCTGCATCCACCTCCAGGCTAACAGAAAGGATGCATGGTCACCCTGGGCCTATGACTCCACGGCAGCCAATGAGATTCTGTCCTGGGACTTATATATGCACCGTGGGGAGGAGGAGTCCTCTTTTTGCTCAGGTGCTGAACTGGTGCAAAGTAGTCCTGCAGCTAGACAGCCTTCCTTCCATCAAAGGGCAGCGCGTGCCGGAAGGGGAAGCTAAACTACAGAGAGAAAATTCAAGAAATGGAGGTCGGTGGGCTGGGCATCTGGACCCAGCCATTCCCGAGGCTGTAGGACACTTTTGAATAAGTTGTTTTATTAGTGTAAGACAGTCTGAGTTAGGTTTCTGTGCTTCAGTCTAGTAAATTCTGACAAATATCCTCTCGTAGGAAGAGATCTCCATGGGCTGAGATATGTTAACACGTTGGGTTGTTTCTCTAAGAATCCTGGCTGTGATGGTTTGAAAGAAGACTTGGGGACTCAGGATCCTTCTTAAAACCCTGCCCAAAGAGAAAGGTTGAGAATATGAAGGAAGAAAACGGTCCCCAGAGTTTTGAGAAATGCCAGATTAAAGTAATTTGTACAATTTATGAGCGCCTAATACATGCCAGATATATTAAAAATGTATTCACCTATCATCACGGTTAGCAAGTCCTACTGTGTGCCAGGCACTGTTCTAGGGTGCTCCACGCACGCGTCCCATTTTACCGATGAGAAGAACCAGAGGTCCCAGAGCAGCGCTGAGCTGCCCGGAGTCACACCTCTGAAGGGCAGTGGCCTCGGGATTCCATCCTGGGTGGGTCTGACTTGAAAGCCCAGGCCCTTGTCATCACTCTGGGCCACCCTCCTTGCAAACGGCTCCCGGAAACGTCACTCTGTCCCCGTCTTTGTCTGAGAAGGGAAGGGGGAGGAGCGCACAGCCTCTGGCTCAAGAGCGGGGACCCACAGCGTCTCCGTGCTTGGCCATGTTTACGTTGCCGGTCAGACAGGCCTGAGTGTGTCTGCCCAAATGGGCTGTGAGTTGCGTGGTGGAGGCGGGAGGTTGTGTCTGAGGATCCTCCGGCAGCCGGAGGAGCTGGCAGAGGCCTGCCTCGGGCCACCCGGCCTGGCCTGTGGCTTCGCAGTTCACCCAAGACCCCGAGTCCCAAATGCACCCACGGCCACTTGGGGAGACACATGCGGTCAGAGGACAGTCACAGAGACCGAGTTTGAATGTTTCCTGTAGCAACCATATCCCTCAACTCCTCCGGCCTTGTTTTCCCCACCTGGAAAATGGGAATAACGGGACCCACCTCACAGGGCTGCCACAGGGACTAGACCAAGTAAGAGACGGACGTGTTCCTACAACCACAGGGAGCACGGAGTAGGTCCTCCATGAGCCCACGTTACTGTGCTTCCCCCCCCCTTCCCGGTGGCCCTGGCCCAACGACCTTGACTTTCACAGCCCTTCCCCAGGCCCCCGGCTCTTCAATCAGCCTCCAGGAGGGCTGCGAGTGATTCAGCCTGCAAGCGCTCCGGCTCCGGGCGCAACAACAGACAGGCCTGCAGGGAACGGCTCCGGCAGAGAGATGTTGGCATGTCTCTATAGCAACTCGGGGAAAATATTTCATGCAAAAGTCCATCTGCTGTAGCATAAAGGGAGCCCCAGCCAATAATCGAGTTATAACGAGTTATAAATTATTCCTGATCTGCAAGCTTTATTTTACCAAACCACAAAATGCATACACAGACACACACACACACATGCATATATACATGGAGACGTATACCATATGTGCGCTTATGCACGTGCACACACACACACACACACACACACGCACACGCACACACACATGCAGTCATGAGACAATGGCAGTGCAGTTGTGACTCTGACATATCGCGTGGCGCTGACTGCTCAGCGGGCCCCACAGTGATCTGTGATCCTCACAAGGGGACATCCTTGACCTCCAAGGCCACAGTTCAAGTGCGAGGCCCAAGTCCCTGTAACCTGGAGCCGCTCTGCGAAGCCAGCGCACCGATCTTTCCGCCGGCTTTGTTCGCGTCTCTTCGGGGAAAACAAAACTCCTTTGTGCGTTCCCGGTGTCCTTGTAAAGAGGCTCTCGCGTTGATTCATCGGGATGCAATGCTTTGTAGCGGCTATCAGAGTGGAAAAAAACAATGTGCTAATTCGCGTTGTGATGCTTTTAATTTTATGTGTTGTCAACACTTCAAAGTGGGCCGGAGCCCTGCCCGGGAGACCTGGGACGCTTCGCCTCGCACGTCGGAGCTCGGCTGCAACTGTCTGCAGCTCTGCAGCCTCTCGCGCGACGCCCACTCCTGGCTTCGGATCGCTCCTCTTTTTTTTTCTTCTTCTTTTTTTTCTTCTTTTTTTTTCATTCCCTGCTTTCTATGTCTGCTCTGCAAAATTCATGTGGCTGCAAAGAGGGAAAAAAAAAAAAGTGGTGGTGAGTGGGAGAAAAGGGAGGTGAGCCAGCCCGAGATACAAGGCCTTCTTCTCAGGAGAATGGGGGGCTGTCCAGCCGCCAGCCTCCAGCCGGCCCAGGGCGAGGGGCTGGGACCTCCCACCCCTGGTCCCAGAGGACCTGCCATGGTGGCCGTGGTCCCTCACGATCTCACCGCGCCCAAGATTATCTTTGTGCCGTTACCCCTGCTCCCAGCCCCTCAGGAAGGTGACATTTTTACCCACATGTTGTATTATTATTTTTTTTATTTATAACCAGGGGTTGGAGAGGTGAAGTGAGTTGAATCAGAACTGAAACCCAGTTTTGTCCGGCTCTGCTGCCTCGGCTGCTCCCTGCGTGGCTGGAAAGCCCCCCAAAAAGGCCGTGCCCCCAGGGGGGCCGACGCAGCGGGAAGGTAAGTGGCATCATTCATGTAAGGTGCTCGGATTAAGCACACCTGCACGTGTGCTCTGACCAGGTCCGCTGTCTTGTTTCAAATCCATGACACCCCACCAGAGCAGGGCCGGCCCCCATCCCACAGAGAGCACGCCGAGGCTCAGAGAGCTCAGGACACGTTCCCAGGTCACACCGCGGGCCCGAGAAGGTGGGGGCTGGCCTTGGCAGACAGGGTGCCAGCCTGCGGAGCCCCCTGGGCCCCTGGCGCCTGTTTCCCTCCGTCCGGCCGCCCCGGGGGCTCGGCGGGAAGCAGCCACCGGCCACGCGGGGCCCGGTGCCCACATCTGCGCCTGCCGCGGGGCCGAGCGCAGCCTTGGCCGGGGCTCCGGGTGCGTGTGGACTTGATGAAACCCAGCAGGGGCCGGGCCTGGGAGGAAAGGTCAGCGGGGGGAAGAGGGCAGGAACACCCTGTGACCAGATCTGGAGAGAAATGGAAAGTGAAATACTTGGAAAGTCACTGCCGCCGGCCTGGAGGAAAGTGTGTCGGGATGTTTCCGAAGGCCTGGATGAGCAAGCCTTTCCCCCACCCACCCCCACACCTCGACGGAGGGCCAGGGGCGTGTGCAGGAGTCACGGTGGAGGCCGCCGCTGGCCCGAGTCCCCGGGGTTCGGGTCACTTGCAGGGACACAGCCCTGGAGGCGCTGGGAGATGCTCTCGGTGAGGCCCCGGACCAGCCAGGACCGGGGCCCGCCCCGCCCGCCTGGGAGGGCAGCGGCGTCAGCTGCAGGATCCCAGGTCCCCACCATCCAAATCGCTCCCCGGGGCCCAGAGAGGCCCTCCCGCCAGGGTGACTCGGTTTGGGATCGGGATCCAAGACCTTCCATCAGGCCTGCTGAGTGGGGGCCTTGGAATGGGGAGCCTGCAGCTGCAGAGGCCGTGCTCCGTCCGCTCAGGACATTCGCAGGGACGCCCCCCCCCCCCCCCAATGGCCCCGCCGCAGCCGGGAGCGGGATGAGCAAACGGGGCAGGAAATTTGACTCAACAGACCAGGCCTCCGGGCCGGCCAGCTTTTCCCTTCACTCTCTCTCTCTCTCTCTCTCTCTCTCTCTCTCTCGTTCTCATGAGGCTGGTTTCCGTGCTGAGCTGGTCTCCTCCGGGCAGCCCGGTGGCACGGGAGGGCACGGCGCCGGGCCCGGGGGGACGGCCGCCCGAGCGTGAGAGGCCATCTCAGGATCCCGCGGGCTGGCTGGGAGTCCAGCTCCTGAGGGTGAGCCAGGAGCGGGGCCTCCGCCGACCTCTGCCCTCCCTGAGCCCAGCCAAGAAGGAACAGTCCAGAACACCGCGGGAAACGCTTCGGTTAGGCCAAGTGAAAACTCCGAAGACTGCCACGCAAGACCGGGAAAGCCCAGGCAGAGCTTTCGCACGGGCGTCTGGCTGCCGTCAGCGGGGCTGGAGAGGCAGCGGGGTGAGCACCCGCTCCTCAGCCCCGGCCGACAGCATCTGCGATCTCAGCCGATTCCTTTGCCGGAGCTGCCCTCAGCGGCTGAACGACGTGCACCAGGTGCCAGAGGGCACGCAGTGGAGGCCATGGCGTGGGAAATGTGAGGGGAAAGTGAGGTTGTGGACATGAAGCCCTTAGAGCTTTGCATTCGGTGCCGAGCACAGAAAATGTGCTCCCAACCCCGGCTCCGGGATTCACTGCATTTGTGTGCGCACACACAGACACATACACACAGACACACATACACAGATACATACAGACGTACACATAGACAAATACAGACACACACACAGACACATACACACAGACACACATACACAGATACATACGGACATACACATAGACAAATACAGACACACACACAGACACATACACACAGACACACATACACAGATACATACGGACATACACATAGACAAATACAGACACATACACAGACACATACACACAGACACACATACACAGATACATACGGACATACACATAGACAAATACAGACACACACACACAGACACATACACACAGACACACAGACACAGATACATACAGACATACACATAGACAAATACAGACACACACACAGACACATACACACAGACACACACACATAGATACATACAGACATACACATAGACAAATACAGACACACACACAGACACACACACACAGATACATACAGACGTACACATAGACAAATACAGACACACACAGACACATACACACAGACACACATACACAGATACATACAGACATACACATAGACAAATACATACACACACAGACACATACACATAGACACACATACACAGATACATACAGACATACACATAGACAAATACAGACACAGACACATACACACAGACACACATACACAGATACACACAGACATACACATAGACAAATACAGACACACACACAGACACATACAGATACGCACAGACACAAACACAGAGACACAGACATACACACAGACACATACACAAACACACATAGACAAATACAGACACACACACAGACACACAGACACACATACACAGATACATACAGACATACACATAGACAAATACAGACACACACACAGACACATACACACAGACACACACACACAGATACAGACATACACATAGACAAATACAGACACATACACAGACACATACACACAGACACACATACACACAGACATACACATAGACAAATACAGACACACACACAGACACATACACACAGACACACATACACAGATACATACAGACGTACACATAGACAAATACAGACACACACACAGACACATACAGATACGCACAGACACAAACACAGAGACACAGACATACACACAGACACATACACAAACACACATAGACAAATACAGACACACACACAGACACAATACATACAGACATACACATAGACAAATACAGACACACACAGACACATACACACAGACACACATACACAGATACATACAGACGTACACATAGACAAATACAGACACACACACAGACACATACACACAGACACACATACACAGATACATACAGACGTACACATAGACAAATACAGACACACACACAGACACATACACACAGACACACATACACAGATACATACGGACATACACATAGACAAATACAGACACATACACAGACACAGACACACAGACACACATACACAGATACATACGGACATACACATAGACAAATACAGACACACACACAGACACATACACACAGACACACATACACAGATACATACAGACGTACACATAGACAAATACAGACACACACACACACATACACACAGACACACATACACAGATACATACAGACATACACATAGACAAATACAGACACACACACAGACACATACACACAGACACACATACACAGATACATACAGACGTACACATAGACAAATACAGACACACACACAGACACATACACACAGACACACATACACAGATACATACGGACATACACATAGACAAATACAGACACACACACAGACACATACACACAGACACACATACACAGATACATACGGACATACACATAGACAAATACAGACACACACACACATACACACAGACACACATACACAGATACATACAGACATACACATAGACAAATACAGACACACACACAGACACATACACACAGACACACATACACAGATACATACAGACGTACACATAGACAAATACAGACACACACACAGACACATACACACAGACACACAGACACAGATACATACAGACATACACATAGACAAATACAGACACATACACAGACACATACACACAGACACCCATACACAGATACATACAGACGTACACATAGACAAATACAGACACACACACACAGACACACAGACACACATACACAGATACATACAGACATATACATAGACAAATACAGACACACACACAGACACATACACACAGACACCCATACACAGATACATACAGACATACACATAGACAAATACAGACACACACACAGACACATACAGATACGCACAGACACAAACACAGAGACACAGACATACACACAGACACATACACAAACACACATAAACACATACAGACACACACAGACACACAGACAGACACACAGACACATACAGACACATAGACACACACACACAGACACACAGACATATACAAACACAGAGACACACACAGACACATAGACACATACAAACAGACACACAGACATACGCACATACACAGAGAGACACATACTGACACACGTGCAGACACACACAGAGACACATATAGACACAGAGACACAGACAGACACACATATACAGACACACAAATACATAGACACACACAGACACACATACACAGACACACACATAGACACATACAAACAGACACACAGACATACGCACATACACAGAGAGACACATACTGACACACGCACAGACACGCAGACACACACAGAGACACACACATAAACACAGACACACACACACACGCCAGCCGTCAAGGAGCACCGAGCACATGGCCCACATCACTGTATGTCACAGGACCGGGAGCTGGAGAGGACGTCGGAAAATATCTGAGGCCAGAGAGGGGACGTGTCCTGGCCGTCGCCACTGTGTGTGGCAGAACAGGACGGGAATGTGTGCTTCATTCTTGAGGCTGCCGCTCCTCATTTATCACACATCCAGCAAATATTTATGCTGACCGCCCCTCGGTGCCAGCCCTGCCTGGGCCCGGGGCTAAGGGCGAGCACGATGGTTCCTGCCCCCGCGGGGGCCTCTGCTCTCTGAAGGCCCATCTGCGCCTGTGGGTTCCCAGATGCTCCGGCCCCAGGATGCTTTGTCTCAGAATCAATCTGGCCTCGTTTCCCTCCGGGGCATGGGCACCTGGAGGGCAGGGCCCTGCTTTGCTAGTCCTGGGTGGGGGACTTGCACGTCCCGGGCCAGAGACATTAAGCCATGCTCATCCACGTGGGGTCTGCTTTAGCCCATCCACTATGCGGGCAGAGGTCTCCTCTGAGCCATGTCAGCATTTGGCACAGAACGGACTCAGGGAATGGTGGTCTGATGAACGATGAATAAGTGATTGGCCAATAATTCATTTGTTCATTCACTCACTCACCACACATTTACCCCGAATCTCCTCGGTGCCAGGCTCTGGGATTCAGAGAGGAATGGGACACAGCCC
This sequence comes from Nyctalus aviator, assembly GCA_036971965.1. NCBI lineage: Eukaryota > Metazoa > Chordata > Mammalia > Chiroptera > Vespertilionidae > Nyctalus > Nyctalus aviator. Next base: position 91,901,811 of record CM072927.1, on the reverse strand, counting down.
TGAGCTCAGAGGCCCAGAATACAGGCATGAGCCATGATCTTTGTGTGCAGGGGCCCAGAGCAGGGTGAGGTCAAGTCTACTGGGAGGAGGGGGTGAGCAGGAAAGGTTAACATGAGTGACGCCAGGAGAGGTCTGGAGAGTCAAGCCCACTTGGTGCCCAAGGGCAGAGGCCTGAGGTGTGATATCCTCCAGGAACCATGGCTTTACCATTTGGTGACATTTATAACAACATCGTCAAATACTTGTGGGGTTCTTCGCGCCAAGCACTGTTCTAAAGCTTTGTATGTTAATGCATTGAGTCTCCCCGATAACCCCGTGAGTCAGTCTATTGTCAGCCCCACTTTTCAGAAAAGAAAACTGAGGGGCAGAGAGGCGAAGTCATTTGTCCCCAAAGTCTCATAGCTATTTAATAGCCAAGCTCAGTGGTCAGCAAACTCATTAGTCAACAGAGCCAAATATCAACAGGACAACAATTGAAATTTGAGAGCCACATTATTATAACTTAAACTTCTTCTAACACCACTTCTTCCAAATAGACTCGCCCAGGCCGTGGTATTTTGTGGAAGAGCCACACCCCAGGGACTGAAGAGCCGCAGTTTGCCGACCATGTGCCAAGCTCATGGGCAGAGAGGAGATAACGGACCAGGCCCTTCAAGGTCAGGTAAAGGCATTGGACTCCATCCTGAGAGTAGGGGGAGGTGGGCGGTGAGCCCTTGAAGGGTTTTGAGCAGGGAGCATCCTGATTTGATTTTCATTTTGAATAGTTTCTTGTGGGAAGGTTCTGAGGAGCTGTGAGTCTAGAGAGAAGTAAGCTCTTGCACATGTTCCATAGAGACTGTGCACCCAACGGTCCACAGAGGCATTTTCACGGTAACACCCATGCCTAGTGCGTGCGTGACTGGCGGGCGGATGAATGAATAGTGCTCTGTACGCACGATGGGATATCATACAGCGGTGAAAAATATCAAGCAGCAGGCCACGATACGGCTGAATCTTGGTGTATCGCAGTGTAGCAAGCCACTCCAAACGTAGTGACGTAAGCCATCGTGACCTATTTGAGCCGCCTGTCAGTGGGTAGCCATTTAGGGGCCGCTCTTCTGGTCTCCGTGGGGTTTCCTCCAGAGTCCCTGGTCAGTGGGGAGTGAGCGAGGAGGTTCCTCTTTTAAGCGCTGATTGGCTGTCCGCTGGGGTGCCGGTGGCAATGGGGCCATGTGTTTCTCGTTACCCAGCACGCCAGCCTGGGGTGTTCCCATGGCTGCCGAGGTTTCCAGGAGAATGAGGAAGAGCACGAAGCCGCCCAATGCTGACGTTCGGAGATGGCCCAGTGCCACTTCGGCCACATCGCGTTAGTCAATCAGACTAGCCTCGGTTTGAGAGATCGGGAAGTACACTCCATCGTCTGATGCTTCCATCGCAAAAGGGAGGTCGAGGCCCGAAGAGGAATAATTGCAGCCCTCTTTGATTGGCACTACGATATTAAGGGGTGAGGGGGACAGGGGGAGTACATTTCAAAGGATTCATGCTAAATGGTTTTACCCCTGTATAAAATTTAAAACTAGGCTTTCTTAGTGCAGCCAGAGGGAAATAGGCTTTTATTTAAAAGCACGCACTAGGGCACACAGCACGTGGTGCAGTGGTCAGAGGGCATGGGGACAGGGCGGGAGGTCGGTGCATTTGAAATGTGGCTGCTGAAGCCCTCGCCTCTGTGTTCATTATTGGAAGCAACCATTTTTAAGAAGAGGGCCGCGTGAAAATGAGAATGTGGTGAGTCACACTGTGTGCACTTGAGGTCCAAACAGGATAGAGCTGGAGACAGGAATGGGCCCGTGTGGGCTATACCAAGGGTCAGGCTGCGGGGACGTGGGGATCGCTCGGACGTGGGTGACGAGGGAGGACAGGATCGGGGGGTCACTTCTGGAATGCCACCCCAGTGGCTGGGAGAGGTGCCGTCTCTGAGCCGGGGCAGCCACGGGAGAAGGCCGCTGGGGGAGAATCCGGGTCGGGTCTGTGGGGTGGGAGTCAGAATGCCGGTGGAGATGCAGGAAGCAGGGTCCCTCCCAGATGCTGCTGGTCTGCTCAGACTTGGACTTGGCGGAGGGAGTGGTCGGGGCTGGAGAAGCAGGAGCCTCCCCGATCTAACGTGGAGACCACCCCAGAAAGCCCTGCGTGACATCAGGGTGGAGGGGCCGAGAGCCCCCCACCCCCGGCCGCCCAGCGTGGTGGGCCCCCGCCTCGCCCAGCCCTTCCTGAGGGCTCCTCGGAGCACGTCCACAGCCAGGTCTCCCTCCTCCTCGGCAGCCGGGCCTCCGCCCTGGAGCCCTGGGCCAAGCGAGCAGGCTCGGGGCTGTGGCTGAGGGGCCCCCGCGGCAGGCCCCTCCCCGGCAGGGCCAATGGGACCCCAGAGGGGGCTGGCTGTTTGCGCAGATGACATGTTTATGGCCCGGCCTCTCCTTACTCATGCTTTTGGCTGGCCCGCGCCGATTTTGGTTGGGTGGATCCCAGGTCTGCTGCTGGAGTTGGGAGCCTCGGGGCTGGGGCTGAACAGAGCTTCCTTTAACGGTTCCAGCCCGGGGTGGTTCCAGCCCCTTGCCCCGTCCCCCTGGACCTCACATTTTCCCACACCCAACTTTATGACCGAGCGCCAGTCTCCGGGCTGGAGGGGGCCTCCCGCAGCACCGTGCCCAGCAGCCCCTTTCCCGGGTGAAGAAACCAAGGCCCCGAGAGGGGAAGGGGCCTGCCCCAGGCCACCCCAGCAGGGGGAGACAGGAGATGCAGGCGTCCTGATGCCCTGGGCCTCGGGGAGTCTCGTGCTCTGCCCCCCGCCTCTCTGCCTGGCCTCTCCGGTGGCTGTTTGGCTTGGGAAGGGACAGTTGAGCCTGTGGGAGCCGCCGGCCACAGTAACTTTCTCCTCTCCCGGGGGGCCCGCAGACAGTGACGGGCTCTCCGCTTTTACAGTTTAATTCCATAGGAAACTGGAAAGTGCCCGTCAGAGGTGTCCGGGTGGCCCGGCGGCCCCGCCCCGACCTGGCCGCCGGCGCCCTCCCTGCTCGCTGGCCGCGGGGCCCTTTGCGGAAGCTCTTCCGCGGCTCCCGCCGAGGCTCCCCCTGCCCTCCCTCCCGGGGCAGGACCGAGCACAGAGCGGCCAGGCCTGGCCGGGGCCCTAAACCCTGACATTTAGCTGTGCTCTGTTCCACCCCGGCTCCCGGCGCGCTCTGGCCCTGCGCTCCGGCCTGGCTTCGGCATCATCTGCCCCGAGGCCCCTGGGACGTTGGAGGAAGGGGCTCCCGGGCCTCCTTTGGGCATCTGGGTCCCCGAGAGCCCCTGCATTGCCCACCCAGGACTCATCACCTTCCAGGGTTTCCGAGAGGCACGCCTCTTTCCTTCTCTGAGTGACCCCAGGTGCTGGGGTCAGCATCTCTGTCTTTCTTAAGCACCAGCCAGAAGCTTCCGGAGGTCAGTGTCGCGGTGGTGTAGTGGTTAGCAGAGCCAGTCTCGGGCATCACACGCCTGGATTGGAGCCCAGAGCTGCTGCCTTTGAACTCTGACCTTGGCCTGATGGCCTCACGGCTCTAGGTCTCTGTTTCAAAGCGGAGGTGGCGATAATGACAGTGCCAAATGGATAGGGTTGTTGTGGGGATTGCCTGGGCTAGTGATGACTCAGGGCTGGCATCATTAGGATTCCACGTTCACATCCCCCTCAAAACCAGCCCCCCGGGGCCAGGCCCAGAGCTGGGCTACGAGAGCCATCGCGTGTGTGTGCACTGACCCAACGCCGTGGGGCGGCGGGCCAGGGATGGAGCGCTCCCCACACAGTGAGGGAAGGAGTCAGGGTCCAGAAGAGGCACGCCGAACCCCGACTTAGGACTCGGCAACAGGAGGTGAGTCTGCAGCTGGGACCTGCTGGACGGAGGAGCAGGGATGACTTTGTGTGTGTGTGTGCGCGCGTGCATGTGTGCGTGCCTCGTAGGGATGGGGGAACGTGTCCCCAGACCAAAGGCTTATCATGCAGTTCTGCCTGAGAGCACAAGACCCCGGGAGAAATCAAAGACTCTTCAGTGCTGCTGGAGTGAAGAGGAGGCGGCCAGGCTCCGCCCTTCGGCACTGGCTCTGGCTGTTCGGGGGAGGAAGGGGGCTTAGGGCTTAGGCTGGCTCTCTGAGGGTCTGAGATCCGACTCCTAGGCTCCAAGGCAATGCTAGTCTCACTCGAGGCCAGCGTGAGTCTTCAATGATGCCGCGCTGCACATGGACACAGCACAGGCTCCCTGCTTGTGTGGGCGGTGGCAACTTACAGAGTCTAGAGGTGTCTGAGTCCCAGGCTTGACTGCAGGGAACAGACACTTATTCCAACCCCCCTACCCCCTATTCCTTCCGACTTTCATCAGGGGTCTGTCCAGAGAGCAACAGCTGCCGTGGACAGGTTTCCTTTCTGTGTACATCCGCTTTACACGGCGTTATAAAAGCACACGTACAGACCTTCCACGGTGTTCCTGTAATCAGGAGCGAAGGTCCTGTCATCTGAAGGGATTCTTTCCAGGGCTGTGCAACATTCAAAAGGATCAGGTCCGTTTGAGAGTCCAGAGTCCGTTAATCAAATTCACCCGGCCCGTGGGGAAGTCCGGTCTCCACAAGACTGCAAAAAAATAAAAGAAAGGAAAATTAATTTGGCGAACTTAATAGATTGGTCAATGCAGACAAAAGCAATCAATGAACTTGAACACAGGTAAATTGAAGTTATCCAAACTAAGATACAGAGAGAGAAAAAATGATTCAATAAAAATGAACAGAGCATCAGTAATAATGATGTTGAACAAATGTGAAATCATCTAAAACAGTCTGACATATCTGTAATTCAAGTCCTAGATGAAGAGGAGAGATAAAATGGGGCCTATGAAATATATGAAGAATTTATGGCCCAAACTTTTCCAAAATTGATTAAAGACACTAATTCACAGATCCAAAAGGCGTAACAAATCTCAAACAAGGAGGGGGAAAGTAGGCATGTCATAGTAAAACTCCTGGGGGGGGGGGGAATCTTAAAAGAGTCAGAGAAAATAAACATATTCTATTGAAGAGAATAAGAATGATCATTGATTTGTCATGACAAATCATGCAGATAATAAGAAAACTGAATAATGACTTCCAAGTTACTGGAGTAAAAAAAAAACAACTATCAGCCTAGAATTCTATACCCAGAATTAGCAAACAAGGACATTAGAATAGTTATTATAATTGTATTTCAGATGTTCAAAGAGTTAAGTAAAGGATTTAAATTTAATGCCTTTGAATTAAAGATATAAAGACATAGGATTCAAACTAATAGAGATGAAATCTATGTCTTGAGATGAAAAAAATACACTGGCTGAGATTAAAGGCATGTTAGATATTGCAGAAGGCAACATTTAGTGTATTTGAAAACAGCAATGGAAATGATCCAAAATAAGACAGGAGAAAAAATAACTTAGAAAGTGAAGGTGCATCAGTTAGCTATGGGACAATTTCAAGTGGCATTATAAATTTGTAATTGGACTCCCCGAAGGACCAATAGAGACAGAAAAAAAATATTCAAAAACATAATACAGCCGGCACCGGTTTGGCTCAGTGGTAGAGCGTCGGCATGTGGACTGAAAGGTCCCGGGTTCAATTCCGGTCAAGGGCATGTACCTTGGTTGAGGGCACATCCCCAGTGGGGGGGGGTGCAAGAGGCAGCTGGTCGATGATTCTCTCTCATCGACGTTTCTAACTCTCTATCCCTCTCTCTTCCTCTCTGTGAAAAATCAATAAAAATATATTTTTAAAAAAATAAAAAAAAATACAGAGGCCTCAAAGTTTTTAATTAAATGAAAACTCTAAATCTAAAGCTCCATGAAGCTCCATAAACCTGAAGAAAACTACACCAAAGCATATCATAACCAAACTGCTCAAAATCGGTGATAAGAAGAATATTAAAAGCAGTGGAGGAAAAAAGAGATGTTAATGCAGAGATTCATAGATAAGAATGGTATCAGTGTTGTTTTTTAAAACAACACAAAAGCAATACACTTAAAAAGACAATAGATCAATATATTAAAACACTCAAAGGAAAGGACCTGTTAACCTAGAACTGTGTACCCAGCAAACATCTTTCAATAACAAAGGCAAAATAAAGACTTTTTTTCTCCCAGACATGTGCAAAAGCTGGAAGAATTCTTCCCCAATAAACCACAGAGTGAGAAATGTTTAAGGAAAACCACCTTTAAGCAGAAGGAAAATGATATTAGATGGAAGTCTACATCTACACAACAAAATGATGAGCACTAAGAAGGCAACTAAGTGGGTCAATATAAGAGATTTCTTTAAATTATAATTTAGTCTTTAAACATAATGTAGAATTTTACTTATAATGTACATATAAGTAAAATGTGTAACAACAACAGCATGAAGATCATGAAGGATAGTATTTAAGGTTCTCATACTATGAATAAATAGGCATAATATCACAGAACAGTAGATTGTGATACGTTAAAAATGTATAAACTCTAGCCCTAACCGGTTTGGCTCAGTGGATAGAGCGTTGGCCTGGGGACTCAAGGGTCCCAGGTTCGATTCCAGTCAAGGGCATGTACTGTGGTTGCGGGCACATCCCCAGTGGGGAGTGTGCAAGAGGCAGCTGGTCAATGTTTCTCTCTCATCTATGTTTCAAACTATCCCTCTTCCTTCCTCTCTATAAAAAAATCAATAAAATATATATTTTTAAAAAGAGTATTTCAAAAAATGTATAAACTCTAAAGCAACCACTAACATCACAAAAGAGCCATGGTTAATAATCCAACAGAGAAGATGAAATGGAGTCATAAAAAAATAGTTAATCCAAAAGAAGGCAAAGAAAAAGGAAAAAAAGAGATAAAAATAGAAAACTATCAAGATGATAAACTTAAACCTAATCATATAAGCACATTAAATGTAAATGTTCTAAACACTCACAATTAAAGGGCAGAGATTTTCATACTGGAATAAAATTTAAAAAAAAGAAAAGTCAACTGCATTCTGCCTATCAAAAATGCAAGTTATATCTAAAGACAAAGACAAATTGCAAGGAGGAGGATGATAAAAGAGTTATCCCTAATCAAAAGAGAGCTGGGGTGACTATATGAATATCCAAGTAAAATAAAGAAGCTCATTGTCCCATGACAAAGAGGTCAATTCTTCAAGACATAACAACTCTAAATATTTACACATCTATAAGAGTTTCAAAACACATGAAGCGCCGAAACCTGTTTGGCTCAGTGGATAGAGCGTCGACCTGCGGACTGAAAGGTCCCAGGTTCAATTCCGGTCAAGGGCATGTACATTGGTTGTGGGCACATCCATGGTGGGGTGTATGCAGGAGACAGCTGGTTGATATTTCTCTCTCATCAATGTTTCTAGCTATCTATCCCCCTCCCTCTCTGTAAAAAAAAAAAAATCAATAAAATATATTAATTTTAAAAAAAACACATGAAGCAAACCTGGTAGAATTGAACTAAAAAAAAAAAAAAATCATTATAATAAAAGGTTTTAATACCTCTCTCTCTCTCTCTCTCTCTCTCTCTCTCTCCCTCCCTCCCTCCCTCCCTCCCTCCCTCCCTCCCTCTCAAGAGTTGACAGGATAGACAGAAAATCAATAAGGATATAGAAGTCTTGAACAACACTATTAACCAACCTGACCTAATTGGCACAGACACAGCACTCCACCCAACAGCGCGGAATACACATTCTTTTCAAGTGCACAAGGAACATTTACCAAGAAAGACCATATTTTGGGCCATAAAACAAGTCTAAATAAACTTAAAAGGATTCCAGTTATACAAAGTATGTTCTCTGACCACAGTGAAATCAAATTATAAATTAATAACAGAAAGATCTCTGGAAAATCCACAAATATTTGAAACTAAATAACATGCTTCTAAATAATTGAGGGGGGTCAACGAAAAAAATCAAAGGAGACATTAGAAAGTATTTGGGACCGAATGAAAGTGAAAAGACACCGTATCAAATCTTGTGATCTGTCACCAAGTCAGTACTTATAAGGAAATGTATAGCACAAAATGCCTGTATTCGAAAAGAAAGGAGTTTTCACATTATTAACTTCAGCTTCTATCCCAAGAAACTAGCAAACAAAAGAGCAAAGTAATCCTAAAGAAAGCAGAGGAAGAGGAATAACAAAAATTACCACAGAAATCAATAAAATATAGACCAGAAAACGATAGAAAAATCAATGAAACTAAAAACTGGCTCCTTGAAAATATCAATAAAAAGGTAAAAACTTCTAGCTTGACTAATCAGGAGAAAGGAAGAGATTATATAAGCTACCAGTATCAGAAACAAGAAAGAGACATTGCTACAGATTATGCCCTTAAAATTATTTAAATGAATTTTCAGTCACAAATCATCCCCAAGACAGAACTCCAGGCTCCAGATGGCTTCACGGGTAAATATTACTGAATATTTAAGGAAGAAATAAATATCTGCTCCACATATAAACAGTTCCAGAAAATTGAAGAGAAGGGAATACTTTCAAATTTGTTCTGTGAGGCCGGCATTATCCTAATACCAAAACCAGACTAAGAAATTACAAGATAATGCCGTGGCTGCTGTCCTTCAGTGATCAGAGCGCCAGTCCTGGCACAGAGGGGTCAAGAGTTGGATTCTCAGCCAAGGGCATGTACCTGGGTTGCAGGTTTGAGCCCAGGTCCTGGTCAGAGTGTATTCAGGAAGCAACCAATCGACGTCTCTCTCTCTCACATGGATGTTTCTCTCTTTCTCCCCCTCACAACCTCCCTTCCACTCTATCTAAAAAATAATCAATGGGGAAAAAAAAAAAAATATATATATATATATATATATATATATATATATATATATATATATATCCATCCTCTGGTTAAGATTAACAAAACAAAACAAAACAAAACAAAACAAAACAAAACAAGAAGGGCCAAAACTGACTTGGCTCAGTGGATAGAGCGTTGGCCTGCGGACTGAAGGGTCCCAGGTTCAATTCCAGTCAAGGGCATGTACCTTGGTTGCAGGCACATTCCTGGTGGGGGTGTGCAAGAGGCAGCTGATCAATGTTTCTCTCTCATCGATGTTTCTAACTCTCTATCCCTCTCTCTTCCTCTCTGTAAAAAATCAATAAAATATATTTAAAAAAAAAAAAAAAAAAAAAAAAGAAGGAATTACAAGAAAACTATAGACCAATATCTGCCATGAACACAGATGCACAGAATTATCCCCTTTCCCTTGGGCCTTGATCTTCAAATGCAAGAACAAAAGGCCCACAGAGTGCAGGCTTCCCAGGGGCCAAGGACACGACAGGCCCATGAGGCACTGCAGTCACAGGGAGGGAAACGCCCTCCTCAGCGAAGTGGGGCCTGTGCCCGGAAATGGCTCTTTGCTTTTGAGTGTTGGGACTCACGTGAGGTGAGCGAGGTACCCAGGGGGACCCTTGAAGGAGACCCTCACTCCCCAGAGCCACGCGTGGGCCAGATCCGTTATGAGCTGGCAGCCTTTTGCCTCCAGAGGCATGAGCCCCGGGCGACCAGGGGCCATTCCCGGGGAAGGAGGCGACCAGAAGGCAGGTGGAGGGCTTCCTGCCCATCTATGGCTGGAGGACTCAGACTGGTTTTGAGTTGAGAAGGAAAGGATGTGACCTCAGCCCTAATGAATGCTGGGGGACATGGGGATGGTCGTCTGTGGTTCGTGCTGTGAGCCGGGGGTGCTGATGGAGCTGGGGGTGCTGATGGAGCTGGGTAGAACCCACAGGGCGAAGTCAGCGGAGGAACGGGTCCGCGTCTCCCCGGTAAAATGCGCTTCCTGGCCGTGACCCGACTTTACAAACTCGCTGGCCGTGTCCCGCTGATGGCATGTGAGGCTGCTTTTCCTCCTCCCTTGACCCCGTCTCTCCGTTCAACCAACGCTGGACGCCTTTTCGGAGCCAGGCAGTGGTCCTAATGAGAAAACCATGATGCTGTTTTCCAAGAAGTCAGTCTTAGAAGTTCTTAACTAAGACTGTCTTAGAAGCAGACTTTGTTTGGCAGATGTAGGTACAAGGATGGATGAATGTAAAGAAGCAACTTTAAGAAAGTTGACCAGGGCACTTCGGAGATAAAAAACAAAAACAAAAACAAAAACAAAACAAAACAAAACAAAACAAAAAAATACACACACACACACACACACACACACACACATACACACCCCGCTGTCGGGCCCATGAAATGATCCAGACTGACTTTCTTGTCTCCCAAGTCACCCAGGGTCTCCCCAGGTCCCTGTCTCTCCATGGGGAAAAGGGAGGAAGCCGGCAGGGCCAGGCCGGGAGCCAGCCCCCCTCTGAGCGACCAGGACAGAGCTGGGTGGGAGGGCGGAGGACATGACTCACCCAGGCGGCCACAGCAGATCCCAGGAGATGTCCAGGAAGCAGACCCACCCTCCTGCTCCTTCAGCGAGGACTTCCGTCCAATCCCACTCACATCCCCAGACTCCTGACACGGGTGAAGGCAGGAGCTGAACAAGGAAACAGGGGTCATTGGAAGGTTACATGGACACTAAAGGGTCCGGAGGGTGGGGAGGGGGGGTTAGGGTGGGCAATGTATCAGAGGTAGATGAACCAATGAGTCAGCTATCAGGGATCAGTGGGAGGGTCCTTCTGCTATTCACATGGATACAGCAGAATCCACCATGCTAGCAAACAGCTCCTCCCCTGATTGGTCAGGGGGCAGGCACCTGATACAAGCTAAGCCAATTAGAAACCTTCCCTGGGACTTTGGAACTGGAACCCAGGAACAGGCATTGTCTCTGTGCAGATGGCTGGAACTGAGACCATGTGGCCTGAGGAGCAGAAAGGCCGCCAGATTGTGAGGGAGGCGTTGCACTGCTACGAGAAAAGTGGAAGTGAAAGCCCTAACCGGTTTGGCTCAGTGGATAGAGCGTCGGCCTGCAGACTGAAGAGTCCCAGGTTCGATTCCCGTCAAAGGCATGTACCTTGGTTTTGGGCACATCCCCAGTAGGAGGTGTGCAGGAGGCTGCTGATCAATGTTTCTCTCTCATCGGTGTTTCTAACGCTCTATCCCTCACCCTTCCTCTCTGTAAAAAAATCAATAATATTATTTATATATTTATTTTTCATTTATTTATTTTTTTTTTTAGTGGAAGTGTGAGATAAAGAGAAAGCACATCCCGGGTTTCCCGGGTTCGTGCTCGGGCTGTGACTCCAGCCCATCCCTGGCACACGGCCTGCTCCTGGAGGTCCCCGTGTCCTCCTCCCGCCGGTTACAAAAAAAAACAAAAACCCAAATGCAAGGTGCTCACTACACGTTTATTCACCGGAGGCATCTGTCCGCACGCGGTGCTGATTCCCCGGCCCCGGGAGTCTTTCCTTAATGGGATGCTAATTTGGAGAACAATCCTGACCATAAAGCTGTGTTTGTCGGAGGCCGAAAGGCCCAGCTGGCAGGCTCCCCGGTCCGGAGGGGAGGAAGACGTCAGGGCAGCGGCCCCTCGGCCCGCCCAGGCGTGACAAGCCCCTCTCCCCAGCCCATCGTCCCTCCTGAGGGAGACGCCCTCGGCCCGAAGGTCACCGGCCTGAAACGGGTCCCTCCCAGCGCCCTGGCCAGGCCTTTGGTGTGAGCTGGAGCGGGAGGCCTGGGTTTGCTGGAAGCCAGAGGTCACCAGCCGGAGCGGATGCTTTGAATTTAGACCCGGGTTTATGAGCCGCAGCGGCCGCCAGCCGAGGACAGGGCCCAGCCCTTCCCAGCCCCGGGGCCTCGGGGAGGAAGGCACACGTTTAATGGAATGCCTGTTTCTCCCAAATGTTGCGCTAGGCAGGGCGTTTGGATGGGCATGAAAGCGGAGGGTCTAATTTTAGACAGCACCTATGAATGAAACTTGACCCACGCCGGGGAGGAAATACCTTCCACCAGCCCGTGCCAGGACCGGCGTGTGTGATTTTCTGCTAAATTAGGCAGATCTTGCAAACAGGTTACTGCAGGGACTCGGGCTTTTTTTTTTTTTTTTTTTTTTCCCTTTCTCCCTCCACCGAGCTGGTCAGGCGCTTTATTTCTAAATATACATCCCTCCTGCCCTCAGCCCCTTCCTTTACGAAAGCTCCTGGTCACCACAGCCCTGCGTGCTCTGGCTCGTTCACTGTCCGTCTGCCTTCCAGCTCCTCGGCCCCTGCGTGTGCCCTGCCTGGGACCCAGAGCTCGAGGCACCAGGTCAAGCGACAGGTACGGGAGCCCGGGGCCAGCCTGGAGGTCAGAGAAAGCCAGACCCAGAACCCGATGCGGGTCCCATCTGTCCCCCGGGGGCCCAGCTCCGAGCCTGCGAGGGCCCAGGGCAGTGGTCGGCAAACTGAGGCTCTCGAGCCACAGGCGGCTCTTCGGCCCCTTGAGTGTTTAGCAAAGGCCAGCTTAGGAGGACCCTAATTAAGTTAACAACAATGTACCTACCTGTACAGTTTAAGTTTAAAAAAAATTTAGCTCTTGCCGAAATTTGGCTCAGCGGATAGAGCGTCGGCCTGTGGACTGAAAGGTCCTGGGTTCGATTCCGGCCAAGGGCATGTACCTTGGTTGCGGGCATATTCCCAGTAGGGTGTGTGCAGGGGGCAGCTGATCGATGATTCTCTCTCATCGATGTTTCTAACTCTCTATCCCACTCTCTTCCTCTCTAAAAAAAAAAAAAAAAATCAATAAAAATATATATTTTTTTTAATTCTCAAAAGAAATGTCATTGTACTATTGATATTTGGCTCTGCTGACTAATGAGTTTGCCGACCACTGTCCTGGGCTCAGCCAATACCTATTGAGCCTTAAGGGGAAGGCGCGCCCTTGGTGGACACGTTTGAGTAAAGCAGAGGTTTTTCCTTTTTCTTTCTTCTTTTTTATTTTTCCTTTTTGGGTTTTTTTCCTTGAGATGATCTGGCAGCGGCACCCAGGAGGAGGAGGAGAGTGTGCAGAGCCAGGGCAGGAGATGTTCCGGGGCAGAGAGGCTGGGGCTCGGCTGCTGGCTCTGGCTCTTCCTGCCGAGTGGTCCTTGTCCTCAGGAAACCTCGGTTTCCTCATCTATAAAATGGGCAGAGCATTCCCGACTTCCAAGAACAGGCTGCGCTCTCTCCCCGGGACGGTCCCCCCCTCTCTCCAGCTCCAGCTCCGGCTCCAGCTCGGCCCAGGCCTGGCCAGACGCGGGGCGAAGGCGGAATCACGTCAGCCAAGCAGCACAGAGCCTGGCCCGCAGCTCGGTTCCCAGTGTGGGGCGTGGCCCTGGCCCAGCCGGGAGCCGGTTCCTCCGTCCCGGGTCTTGGCTTCGGAGCGGAGGTCCATCAGCACCCGAGGGGGGTGCGGGCAGAGCAGGCCCGGGGCAGAGACAGGGGCGGGGTCTCCGTGTGACGATGGCCCTTAGGCAGAGGAGCGGGCAGACGTGGGCTCCCTCCCCAGTGACCTCCAACCATGTGCTTGTCGCCTGTCCAATGACTCAGCCATTGGGGACCCATCTCCTTTCTCAAGAAACTTTCCCAGCAACGTCCCGGGGCGGGCAGGAGGCCTTCCGAGCAGATGACTCTCTGAGCATTTCTTTCTTCTGGGGATTTGGGTCGAGTCCTCGGTGAAGAAAAGGGGCGCCTCTACACCACACTGTCTCTAGGCCACTCTTCCCGCCCCCACCCCACCATCTCCCTTGATGTTTGCTTTCTTTATGCTCCTTCTTTCCTTCCTCCCTCCCTCCCCCCCGCCCTTTCTTCCTTCCTTCCTTCCTTCCTTCCTTCCTTCCTTCCTTCCTTCCTTCCTTTCTTTCTTCCTTCCTTGTTTCTTTCACTCCAGTTCAGTTCAACAATCTGGTTTGAATGTCTACCACCTGTCAGCACCATTAGATGTGGGTGGGTAGGTGGGCAAGGTGGGAACTTGCTACAAATGCAAGTCCATTTAACCAGTGCCAGTGGGTCCCTTGGGTGCCCACAGGGCACACTAAGGGCTATACTAAGGCCACACTCACTGTGGGGGAGGGGAGGAGAGGCGCGGAACCAGCGAGGATCCTGGAGCAGGTACAGGCAGCACAGAGGAGTCGGGAAAGGGGTCCTCAGGGAGGTGACATCTGACGGAGCAAGGCTTTGAAGGTTGCAGAGGAGTTCGTCAGGTGGACAAGAGGGGAGTAAACCTCTCAAGGGAGGGAGCAGAGGACACAGCGGCAGAGTGACAGTCACCCTGTCTCCTGGGGGTCCAAGACCTAGGAGAGTCCGATAGACCCTCAGGAGAGCCTCGAGGGCCAGGCTCAGAGGCCTCCTCGCCACCTGTTTGGAAGCAGGAGCCACTGGCGTGCTGAGTGGGGCGCAATCAGAGCAAAGGATGCGGAGGCAGGGCGGCCCTGGGGTAGGGCACTGCTCACGGGCTGTTGGCCGGGGAGCAGTGACAGGGCCACGGGCTCTTGGGTCGGGGAGGGCAGGTGGGAGGTCCTGCACCCCGCGCCTCCGCTCAGGGCACTGACCACGCACACTGCTGAGCACCAGCCCGCCGAGCTCACCTGGCTCGGCGTTCACTGTTACCATCGTGGCCAGGGGGTTCCAGTGCCCAGCCACCTGGCCAGACCTTGTTCCGGATGCTCCTGTGAGGCCGCTTCTGAGGGAGATTAGCATTGAATCCAGTGGACTTTGGGGAAAGCAGGTAGCTTTTTATAACGCAGGTGGGCCTCGTCCAATCAGCCAAAGGCCCGACGAGAACAAGGAAATGACTGACCAATGACTGACCGCCCCTGAGCAAAAGGGAGTTCCGCAGCCAATGGCCTTTGTATCGGAGCCACAACATTGACTGTCCCCTGGGATTCCAGCCTACTGGTCTTCCAGCTTGAACTGGAATGTCATTTTCTCCCTGCGTCTCCAGCTGGCTGGCCCACCCTGTAGACTTTGGACTTGCCAACCTCCACGATCATGTGAGTCAATTCCTTAAACTAAGTTAGTCTCTCTCTCTTTCTTTCTCTCTCTCTCTCTCTCTCTCTCTCTCTCTCTCTCTCCTGTTCTGTTAAAGAACCCTGACCAATGCGGTAGCCATACCCGACTTCTTTACCAACTCACAGCTTCAACGGCACGGAACCCTCCTGCCTGGCGTCCACCCAGGCTGCCTCTCCGCCCGTCCCAAGAGCCCACCTCACTTCCGGCGAGAGCTTGGTTCTGTAAAACTGGCCGTACATCTGGGTTTCCTTTGCATAAACTAAAATTTCTTAAATAAACTCCGAGTATCAGGCAGGATGCTTTCGGCAACAAAACCCCAAGCCCCGCCTCATAAACCGTGAGTAAATATTTAGCTCATGTATTAGAAAGTCCAGGTGCAGGCAGACTCCCGGCCTGGCCAGCTCAGCCGCTCGGCACCGCCCTCCACATCTCGGTGTTGACGTCATCCTCGGCCCAGGAGTCACGTGGCCACTGTGGTGCCAGATGTCTCACCCAGACACCATGACATCCATGGCTCCCGAAAACACTTCTCAAGAGCCCATGGACCCGGATTGGGCCACCCGGCCACTTCTGGTGACGTCGGAGTCATCGATTCAGACTAACCACCTTGGATGCACTGGCTGTTAGAATACATGATGACCCCACATTGATCACCCCCACATACAGTTGGGACTGCCTCTATTGAAAGAATCTGTTCGATAAATGTTCCATTAAAGGGGTGGGGTCTGACAGAGCTGATGGTTGAATGTGCTCACACTTATTCTGAATCATGCCTTACTGTTTTATGCCCCTTTAAGTATTTCTAGGGCCGTCAACTGTCCTGCAAGCGCCATGACCGACATGTCACTCTTTTCTGATGTGGCTTTCTTCAGCCTTGGGTAAGAGATCATATCCTTGCCCTAACCGGTTTGGCTCAGGGGATAGAACGTCAACCTGTGGACTAGAAGGTCCCAGGTTCGATTCCGGTCAAGGGCATGTACATTGGTTGCGGGCACATCCCCAATAGAGGGTGTGCAAGAGGCAGCTGGTTGATGTTTCTCTCTCATTGACGTTTCTAGCTCTCTATCTCTCTCCCTTCCTCTCTGTAAAAAATCAATTATATATATATATATACACACACACATACATACACACACACACAAAAAGAGATCACACTCTTTGCCATGCGGATCAGGGAAGAGAGGGACTCCAGTAGCACAGCACAGACAATATGTCATTTCATCCCCCAGGAGTTCTGGGAGTAGCTACCGCTAGCCACAATGTCAGTTAGCGCTGCTTCCGGATGAGTAACAGGGCCCCGCACCCACAATGACCTAATCACCTCCTATAACAGGAAGTCCCGAACGTGGTGGTGCTGCGGTTCGGCGATGTCATTGAGGAGCCTCCTCCGCCCATCCCCAGGGCGCGGGCTTTTCCTTCCAGGCTCATCATCTCACAGTGGAAGGACGGTTGCTTCCGCTACAACTAGCTCATCTTTGCACACAGGAATTCAAGGCAGGAAGGGAAAGGAAGGAAGATTTTTTGCATGAACTGCCAACCAGACTTCCTATTGGTCAGAATTTGGTCACATGCCAACTCCTCCACCAGTCATTGGCTTAGACCAAATAGGATTCATCCCCACAGTAAACACAAGGATGAACCCAAGGCTCTCTTAGCAAGGAAGATGGAGGTAACAGCCATTCACTGGGACAGCTAGTGGTGTCTGCCTCAGGCCTCGTCTACAGATAACGAACGGAGGCTCTAAGAGAGTAAGAGAAATGCCGCAGGTCACCCAGGCTGCAAGAGGTGGAAGCAGGACTCAAACTCCGTGGTGATATTCCAGATCCAGCCTCTTTCCTGCGGTGCCAGGATAGCAGGTGAGGATATACACTGAATGGCCAGATTATGATGATCTTGAACACATAATCATCATCTGGCCACTCAGTGTACTTCTCTTGAGCACCTCATTTATTTGATATCAAAGATACTATAAATCGCACACCTGATCAGTTTTCCCCTTTGCACTGGCTGATAGAAAGCTCAGGGCAAATAGGTGGTTGATCGCCAGAAAAAGCCTAGAATACTTTTGGTGCCCATCTGAGATACAAACACACTGAGCGGCCAGATTTTATGCGTTCAGGGATCATCATAATCTGGCCACTCGGTGTATGTCCTCTGACGCTATTTTCATTCACATTCCTGAACCTTCCATTCGCCAACTACACATCTCCTGCTGGACTCTACCTGGTCACCCCGACTGTGGACAGGATCCTAGACTCACTGACCACGTGGCCCCATCACAGTTACAGCCACGCCCACTGGGACTTGCTGCTTGTCCTCTGGGGCATCCACACACAGCTCTCTGCTTACCGAGCGCAGCCATCGGCGCCAGCTGTGAACGGCGAAGGCTCCGGTTTGCACTGAGCCATTTTTATGACATCCAGCGAGTGTGCGAGAACTGCAACCAGAACCATTTATAGACTTCACCTTCGGGGCTGCGATGATAGAAATGTGTTATGCTTTTTGCAGGTGTGTGCTGGGGGAAGCTGTGTGCAAAAACCTGGGCTAGGCAAAGAACTGGTCTGGGCAAAGGGTCAGGCCACAGGAAAGGGTGGTGGACAGTGCTCTGGTTAGGGAATCAGGACATCTCTTCCTTGTCCCATCCCTGATCTTATCAGCGGCATGACCCTGCCTGGCCGCCTCCCCTCTCTGCTGCTCCCTCTCATCTTCCTTGCTTTTGCCCACAGACACCCTGGAGGAGAAGGCTAAGCACGTGATCTCACTTACTGTAGAATCTAATGAACAATATGAATCCACCGACAAAATAAGACCCGAAGCAGTAAGGCATGGAACATAGACTCACATACCTTGACGTGGGGATGGGGAACAAGAACAGATAAACCAGCCGAAACCGGTTTGGCTCAATGGATAGAGCGTCGACTTGGGGACTGAAAGGTCCCAAGTTCGATTCTAGTCAAGGGCATGTACCTTGGTTGCGAGCATATCCCCAGTAGGGGGTGTGCAAGAGGCAGCTGATCGATGACTCTCTCTCATCGATGTTTCTGGCTCCTATCTCTCTCCCTTCCTCTCTGTACAGAATCAATAAAATATATTTAAAAAAAAAAAAAAAAAGAACAGATAAACCAAAGAATGTATATACTTATAGGCATAACCCATGGACAGGAGCAATAGGGTAGTTCCATGGTTGGCAAACTGTGGCTCGAGAGCCACATGCAGCTCTTTGGCCCCTTGAGTGTGGCTCTTCCACAAAATGCCACCACCTGGGCAATTCTATCTTGAAGAAGTGGCGTTAGAAGAAGTTTAAGTTTAAAGAATCTGGCTCTCAAAAGAAATTTCAATCATTGTACTGTTGATATTTGGCTCTGTTGACTAATGAGTTTGCCGACCACTGGGGTAGTTAAGTCCTGGGGGAGAAGGGGGGCGCGTAGATAGAGCCTGGGAGAAGTGGGAGGAAGGGGAGGGAAATGGGAGATATCTGTAATACTGTCAACAATAAAAAGTATATTTAAAAATAAAAATATAGACGGTAACATAGTCACTTAAAATAGTATGACAGACATTTACAATGACGTTTCTAAAGCTGCCTCAATAAACCCGAACAAAAACGCATACAAATGCTTATCACAATATTAAGGGAAGGAAAAGCAGGAACAGAATTGCATATAGAGTAGACTTCAAACTTATTAACAAGAAAAATCGAAGTGAAAAAGACAACAAAGAAAAAACATGTGAAAATTGGTTGAAACGATCAGTAATTTGGGGGAACTTATCCCTAGTCCTGTTATTATCCAAGGTTTCTTTAATACTTTATGGTTTTTAAAAAAAACAAGCCATATTTTCAGACAGGTGAAAGGAGTTTTAAACGCGTGTCAGATCGTCTGCAATTTCCCTGCCATAAATAATAAAATACGGCGATGCAGCACACTCCCGACGCCCACGCCCGTGTTCCCTGCCCCAAAAGGCGGTCTGATCTCACTCACACCATCAGAGGGTCAGTGGGCTTGGGGCCAATCCGCTCAACAAATCCCCCCAGTACACCAAGGTCCACACAGCCAAACGGAAGGAAAAGAAGGCAAAACACACCCCGGGACACATCTAACGAGACACATACAAAGCACCACCGATGGGACACTTAGAGAAAAGCAGCAATACGCTAGAGGCATCCCTTCCCACCTGGCCTTAAGCGAAAGGAAATTCTTAACGTGTGCAGAAGTGGGCAAGCCAGAAAAGGACACCTTAAAAGCGTTATCTTTAAGGAAAAAAATCTGCACGTGGGTGGGGAAGACTCCCGGGAGGAAGTGGCCTTTGGGCCGAGCCCTGGAGAGCGGCGAGGAGTGTGCTTGGTGGACAGACGGTGGGAAGAGAGAACCGTGTGTCCAGCGGCCCAGAGCTCCAAGAGAGCAGAGGCTCGGGGTGAACCTCAGGAGGTCCGGGCAGCCGGCATGGGTGCGGGGAACCGTGGTCAGACGTGACGCTGTCAAAGGCAGCGGGCCAGGGGGGACGGTGGACTCCTTGGGGTCACTGAGGGCTTTCGGGGGTGAGTTGGGGGGGAGAGTTACATGAGCAGGTTTGGGGTTTAGAACGCCCAGGGCCACTGGAGAAGGGTTGGCTGGAGGCAGGGGCGGCAGCTGCCATCCCCCAGGGGACGGAGATGGGGACCCAAATGAAGGTCTTGCCCAGAGGAAGGGCGGGCCCGAGAGGCCACAGGACCCAGGAGGCCCACGGGCAGGACCTCGTGGCGATCCAGTGAGGAGGAGGAGCCAGCCAGGGGTGGGCGGGCTCCTGGCTTGAGTGACAAGGAGCTTGGTTTTAAGCTCTGTTTTTCACGTCTCATGTTTCCCGTCTGTATCCATAACAAGATAATGAGGTTCTTGGAGGGCCAGGGCTGTTTGAAGCATCTGTGAATCCCCGGGCACACAGTGGGCGCTCCATGAATGTCTCCTTGACGCTGGCCCCACCCAGCCACCGGCCTTCCCCCGGGCTGAGCCCCTGCCAGGGCCTTTACCACGGAAAACCAAACCGCAGTGGGTTTCCAGAAATGTGGAAAACATCCCCTCAGGAATCCAGACGTCCCCACACTCTCCTGCGCGGCGGAGAGGTGGCGGGCGGGGGAGCGGGCGGGGAGGAGGCTCGGCTGGGCCCGCACTGCCCAGGAGAGCCCTGAGTGGCCGTGGGGAGGGCCTGGCACAGAGGTCCCGGAGGCACGGGCCGCCCTGGGGGGCAGGCGGGGCAGCATCCCGGACACGAGCCCCCAGCACTCAGAGGCCACCGGTGAAGGCCATGATGGGCAATGCCAATCTCTCCTGCACCCCATCCCCAACACACACACACACACACACACACACCACACATACACACACCACACACACACCCCACACACACACACACCCCACACACACACCATACATACACACCATACACACACCACACACACACACACTCACACACACAACACACACACACAACACACACTCCCCTCACATACACACTCCACATACATACATACCACACATACACAATACACACATACCACACACACACCACACATACACCACACACACACACACAACACACACTCCCCTCACATACACACTCCACATACATACATACCACACATACACAATACACACACACACTCCCCACACATACATACACCACATACACACACACCACACATACACCACACACACACACACCACACACACAACACACACTCCCCACACATACACACTCCACATAGATACATACCACACATACACAATACACACACACACACTCCCCACACATACACGCACCACATACACACATACCACACATACACAGCACACACAACACATACACACACACACACACACACACACACGGCCACCTCCTCACCGCCTTTCACACAGCTCCTGTGCGGTGCCTGCCTGCTGCGGGGCGAGGCGCTCCGCACACATTATCCCCATGACCCTCCGCAGCCCCGAGCCTGAGCTCTGAGGAGACTGACAGGTGAGGAAACGGAGGCTCCGAGAGGCGGACTAACGTGCCCGGGATCACGCAGCCGGTGCGGGCGGGCGGGACGGGGGTACACGCCCAGGCCTGTGTGGTCCTGAAGCCCATGCTCATAATCCTCGGTCCGAAAGGCCAGGGCCTCGGGCTGGAGGCCCCTGAGGTCAAGTCAGCGCACAGACATGTTTTGCTTGGACCCAAGGCCACTCTAAAAAGTGGGAAATTTCACATAAAACCCAGGTTTCCGGCTTCTTTAGAAACCGGGGCTGGCAGGCATGCCCACCTTCCCTCAGGGCCGCGCGGGCTGAGCTGAGGGGTGGCTGCCCCGCGTCCGGCTCCTGCCTTCCACCTCCGCCCCCGGCTCACCACCCGCCCCTGGGGCATCAGGGTGGACCCCGAGGGCCCAGAGCCCTCTCTCAGAAGAGAGAGGCCCAAATCACAACGCCAAGATTTCTCAGCCCCTTCTGCGTCTCCTTCCGCCCTGTGTTATAGTCAGGCCTGGGCCCACGGCTTCACCTTTCTGAGCCTCAGTCTCCTCATCTTTAAAATGGGGATGATAACCCTAACTGGTTTGACTCAGTGGTTAGAGCGTGGGCCTGCGGACTGAAGGGTCCAGGTTCTATTCCAGGAGGGAATGTGCAGGAGGCAGCTGATAGATGTTTCTCTCTCATTGGTATTTCTAATTCTCTATTCCTCTCCTTTCCTCTCTGTAAAAACTCAATAAAATATATTTTTTAAAAATAAAAAGTAAATAAAATGGGTATGATAATAAGTACTTACTTGATTGGGCAACAGAGAGGTTTCCATGAATCTGCAGCCTCGGTTTGGGCTCCCCTCCTCCCCTCCTCGCCCTCCCCCTCCCCCTCCCCCTCCCCAGGAACAGAATAGCTTCAGATGCTGACAGCGGCCCAGGCCAGGCAATGGCTGTCAGAGGGAACTGGGCCAGGCTAGGTTGGGGATGACCCCTGGGCTGGACGAGGACCCACCTCTGGCTCCAACAGCCCTGTCTGACCCTCTCGCAAAGCTCAGTGGCCTTGCTGGTCCCTTCTGTGTCCTCTGTGCCTTTCTCTCCTCCGTGTGCTGAGGTCTCACTGTAGATTAGTCACCGTCTCTTCCTAGTGCGGCCTGAGGCTCAGGCCTTGGTCCTCGTCACGTCTCTGCCCACGCTCACTCGCTCTGTGATCTTCTCAGTCTCAAAGCATTCAGTGACATTCACACACCAATGACTCCCAGGTTGTACCGCCAGCCCGGCCCTGCTCCTGACCCCAGGCTGCATGTCCAACTGCCTCTCCAACATCCACTGAGTGCCCCGTGGGCATGTCCGACTCTGCAGGCCAAGCGTGAACTCCCGATCTTCCCCCAAACCGGCTGCACCCACAGCTTCCCCTCGCAGCGGATGGCAACGCCATTGCCGCTGGTCAGGTCAAAGCCACCAAGTCCTCCTTGATGCCCTCTTCCTCCCACACCTCGCCTCGGGCACAGAGTGTTCTTGCCACCTCCCCCGCCTTTACCCTGGCCCAAACCACCACCGCCCCTCGCCTGGGCTGTTGCCATAGCTCCTTCACTGGTCATCACGCTGCTCGTACCCGTGACTCCTGATAGGCTATCCTCTGCACAGAGCCAGAGGGATCCCTTTAAACCCTAAGGGAGAGCTTGTCTCTGCTCTGGTCCAACCCTGCAGTGGATATCCGCCCGTCTCCTAGCCATGGGCTCTGCGGTCTTGTCACTCAGAGTTCCTAGCAACGGCCTTCAATGCCCCCCGTCGCCAGGAGTCCTCTCTGGCCTCACGCATTGCCCTCCCCGCTTCCCCAGCGTTTCAGAGACTTGCACAACTAGCAGGGCCATGAGCAGGGACTAGAGCTCAGGTGGACTTCAAGCCTCTCGATCCTTCTGCTGCAAAGCTCAGCTTCCCAGTAAGTCCCATTGCTTTTCCTGGATGCAGCATCCTCAGCTCTAAAGTAAAGATACACCGCCCCCGTCCCGCCACACACACACACACACACACACACACGCACACACGCACGCACGCACGCACGCACACGCACACACGGACTACGCAAGAGAAGGGATGTGATTCCACACTTTCTAAGATTCTATTCCACCTTCAACATTTGATGACTCTGAGTAGCACTTGAGCAGGAGCTGTTTTCTAGTAATTTCTGCATCTCTGGTACCTGGAATGGATGGGTGGATGAATGTGTGGGTGAAAGAATGGATAGATGTGTGGGTGGGTGGGTGGGTGGGTGAATGGCCGATTGAAGGAATGAATGAATGAATGCATGCATAAATAATAGAAATATTAGAAAGCTGAGAAGAGGGAGAGGGGAGAGGAAGTATTGCTGAAGGGTTGCTCCCGGAGCTCTGATTTGGAATGGGAGGACTGAGAGCCTCAATCAGTTACCGGATGCTCAACGGGAGACCCGACTTTGAACCAAAAGGTCATCGAGAGAGAGGTCATGACAGAGAACAGAGCACAGGCTTTAGGGCTAAAGAACTTGGGTTCAGATCTTGTCGCTGCAGCTTCCTGGCTACTAGCACGTGACACCAAAGCCCCGTTAGCTCACGGCTTGGGGGTAACAGAATCCTCTCTGTGAGGACTAATGAGATGGCATGTCCACATTCACTTCCAGCTCCCTGGCCCAGCACACATAAGTGGAAACGGTGTTACATCATGGCTACGAGAGGCCCAGATGAGGCAGAGTGCCTCGGCCAGGTCTGGGATCTCACACTAGGTCCCTGCCTTGACCCCAAAGCCTTCCTGAGGGTGCTCGGGGTGCGGCCACGTGCTCCGTCTGTACCTGCCCGTCTCCTGGCCATGGGCTCTGTGGTCCAGCCAGCCGGGGGCCGTGGAGAGTACACAGGTCAGGCCTCGGTGCAGAGCTGGCCCGGCTGCATCCCTCCCTGACACGTTCAGGGGGCCCTCTTAAGGGGCCAGCCACCTGCCCTGCCCCACCCCCTTCGGGGAGAATCTGGCCTCGGGGTCCAGAGCCCCAATTTCTCAGGAAGCTTTCAGACAGGAGGAACTTTCCATCCACATTGCAGGAATTTTTTTTTTTTTTTTTTTTTTTTTTTTTTTTTTAGAAAAGGAAAAAAAAAAAAGAAACGAAAACCCTTCATCCCTTGGCCTCTGGGAGAATATTCCTTTTATGTGAAGCTGGCAGGGAGGAAAATTCAAGATTCCTTCTCCTTCGCCTAATTGATAGCAACATGAAATATTCTGGTGTTGTTTTAATAAGACTTTGGTTTTCCAGCAAGAGTAGGGGAAAAAAAAGAAGAAGAAAAAAAAAAAAAAAGATCTTCTCTGGACCAGAATATTTTTAGCGAAAATATTTTGCTTGCATCCTCCCTCCCTGCACGCCCCCCCCCCTTTCCCCGTCCCTGCCCCGGCTTCAAAGGCCCAGCAGTGCGTTCTGGGGTGCGAAGCAGCCGGCCCACACTCGGCAGCCCCCTCCTCCGCTCGCATGGCAGGCAGGCCGACCGCGGAGTGCCAAGCCAGGAAGATATTTTTTCCAGAAGCGGCATCTGGCTCCTTGGCAGCTGCACAAGCAGTTGCGTTGGCAGCCGGGGCTGGCCGGGGTCTGTCGTGTGTTTAGGCTGCTGCCTCTTCTGACTCCCTCCCGCAGACACCATGTTCTCCTGCCCTCGCCCTCGGGAGGCTGGGGGGGGGGCCCTCCGAGCACCTTTAGCCTTTGCCCCTTGCCTCCCCACGGGGTGGACGCTCGGAGGCCCACCTGGCTCCGTGTCTGGCCAGCTTGACTCCGGGCAGGTGGCTTCACCTCTCTGTGTCCTCAGTTTCCTTGGCCGGGAAATGTGAGTCATCGCCTTCTACATAAACGAACCTGCCCGTCTGATCTGGCCTGGCCCTGGCTTTCCGGCCCAACGTCTTACACGCTTCCTGTGGGACAGGAAAGCCCCCCCTCACCCCACCTGCTTGGCCGTCTCCGGCTTCCAACGCCTGCAGCTCCAGGGCCTTTGCACTTGCTTGGCCCTCTTTGCCCAGTGTCCCCCCAGCCCTTCGGGGTCACCGCTCCAAGGCCAGCTTCTCAGAGAGGCTCTCCGGCATCTCCATGAGAGCTGCTCCCGGCAGCTTCCCTGCAGCTCCCTCATCACCTTGTGTTCGGTATCCGGTGCCCCTTCACGCCCCGTCTAGGGGGCTCCGGGACAGCAGGGGCCACGTAGGATCTGTCCCTCACTGCATCGAGCCTCGGGCTGGGGCTTTCCCAGCGGCCCGGGAGGGAGGGGTGCAGGGAGCCCCGGGCCCGCTGCGGCCGCCTCGTGGCTCTCCCCGCAGCCCCCTCAGCGACCGGCAAGCGGAATGAGGCGGACACTCAGCATGCGCCTCTAACACAAGATGGCCTCGAAGATCCCTTTCCTTCCGGCGCTGCAGGTCGGAATTACAGACTCTGGTTGACAAGTGAGGATTTTGAAAAGCTGGGGAACTGTCACCCATCAGGGACCTGGCCAGCTCGCCCAACTCCAGGTTCTCTTCCTTCTGCTCCCGGTGCCGGTCCTGCTGCCGCCGGGCCCCGTCCGCCGGAGGCTCAGGCGTGGCGCCGCGAGAGCCGCCAACGAGAGCTCTCACAGGGAGTCCCACGTGCCAGGCTGGGTGTTCTCCAGCCATCACCCCATGAAGTTCACAACAGCACTGCCAGAGGTGATCAGGAAACCCGCTAAACACAAGGGGGAAACTGAGGCTGCGGGAACAAAGTGGCTTCTCTGGACACACACAGGGAGTAGAGAGTTTCTCAAGTGCCGAATGGAATGGACCCTCTGTCAGAGCGAGACCCTTCAAGCACTTGTGCCACGTTTTCTAATGCACCCTCAGTGTCTATTACAGATCACTCAGCTAGAACGTGCGTGCGCAAAACCATTAGTCACTGGATGGATGGATAGATGGATGGATGGATGGATGGATGGAAACGTGGATAGGTGGATAGGACAGGTGGATGGGCAGATGGGTGGGCAGATAGGTGGGTAGGTGGGTGGATAGATGGGTGGATATGTGGGTGGGTGGATGGATGAATGGATGGATGCATGGGTGGATGAATGGGTGGGTGGATGGGTGGTGGATAGGTGGGTGGGTGGATGAGTGGGTGGGTGAGTGGATGTGTGGGTGGGTGGGTGGGTGGATTAGGGGATCCTAGAGCCGGATATAAATCTTATCTCCCTGGGTAACAGGGACACAGGTCCCAATTCTGCCTTTACTCCCCACACCAGGTCTAGACAAAGGTCTGACCCCCATGAACGTCAGATGCCAGCTTCAATCTAAGTGTTCTCTCCCAGGGGGTGGCCCTGCAGTGAGACCACTGCCACCAGCCTGTGACGCTTCCCGTCTCTCCGCCCCCCGGGGAGTCAGCAGTGGCGGTCATGGTAGTTAAACCTAGTTCTGTAGTCACTTTCTATGTGACCACTCAGCCCCACCTCTCCTTCCAACATCAAAACGGGATGTTTGAGAACATCCCTGAGCCACAGGGAAACCGAGCCTCAGATTGGGAAAGGACCGGTCAGGGCCATTCAGCTTCTGGCCCTGTGGTTGAGCTCGGTCTAGGTGGGAAGGGCTTCAAACGCTGTTGAGGGCCAGGCCATTTCCCCACCAACCAGGTGGGGCCCAGCAGCTACCTGGCCCGCTTGCCACGGGCTCTTTATTTCCGCCCCTCTGCTGGTGGCGGGTGTGTACCGTCCAGACACAGCCTGGATTCGGTGGAGGGGCAGGCCGGTGAGCCTCCACACATCACCGTGCTTCACCCACCTATCTGCCCACCCATCTGCCCATCCACCAGTCCTGACCAGTTCACCAGACACCATTAGACACACTGAAGTTGTGTGCTAGGCCAGGGGACTAGGCTGAAATATCCCTCAGGCCACGCAGAGTGTCCCCTTCACTGCCCAGCCCTCGCCCCCTCTCTGGGGTTAGGCCCCTGTCCAGACTCAGGCCCCCTGCGACATCCCAGCACGGCTGCAGCCTGCTGCGCGGCCTCCGCAAATGCAGACCCTTCAGCCCAGAGTGCCTTCCCTCCTGCCTGCCCTGAGGAAGCCTCTCTCCTCCTCCAACGTCACCCCGTCACTCCGAGGTCCCCACCGCTGAGCCCTTCCTCCCACCGGGCCCTCCTTCCTCCACACCAGAGCTCTGCACCATAGTGGCTGGCTGTGGGGTTGTTTCCCGCTGGGCGGTGAGCTCCATGCACGGAAACCTCATCGCATAATCTTGATACCCTGCACCAGCCCTCCGCCGGCCCTCCGCCGGCCCTCCGCCGGCCCTCCGCCGGCCCTGCACCGGCTCCAGGACCGGGCACACCTGGTGACTAATGCCCCACTCCCTCCCCCACCCGACCCCCCTGGCTTCATCGCTCCCTCAGGTGCAGGTCCATCTTGAGATGTGGTTCCTCCGTAAATGCTCTGGCTCATGTCAGGGTTCCTCTGTGCCACCGAGGAGTGCCCCGTGCCCCGTGCCAGGCTGTTCTGGGGCCCACAGGGCGCGGATGGTGAAGGGGCATCGCTTCCCATAGTGCTCGTCTGTCTGTGTCCCTAACCCTCCCTGGCCTGCTCCCAGCTGCCTCCCCGGCCCCCCACACCAGCCTGGCGCTGAAGTCCTTGCAGAATGAAGGAATGAATGAATGAATGCAGCTCTCAGTTCCACCGCCTCTGAGAAGCCATCCCACCATGCCGCCTCCCACCCCCTGGGGCAACAGAGTGCAGATACCAGGGTTTGGAGCTCAGAGGCCAGGGCTGAACCCGAGCTGTGTGTCTTCCCAAAGAGGGAGAGTGGGCAGTCACGGGAGACACGATGCAGAATCCCGGAGAGCTGGAGCCTTAGGAACGTGGGGGCGCAGAGGGCACGTAGGACAGCGGCCTCGAAGGGCCTGTCCGGCCCGGCATGGCTCTGCCTGCCCCTCGCCGGGGCAGGTGGGCCCGGGAAGGCCGGCGGCCATCTCCTCCCTCCCGGCCCGGCGCCCGTGCCCGCAGCCAGCTGTGGGGCAGACATTCCTGGGCCTGCTCATTGATATTCAGGAATGGAAGTGGAGCGGCTCCGCCAGGCGCCCGGAGCGGGCAGGAGCTCAGGCCCCGGCTCGTACCGAGAGGCCCTAACACCATCACCCGCCGGAGAGCAGCCCAGGCCGTGGACGCCCGCAGCGGGGCGGTGGGGGAAACTGAGGCCCGGGGAGGGGACCCCTGGAGGGTCCCGGGACACTCTGACAGGCTGGGGGTGCCGGTGGAGGGGTCTGCTGACTCCCTGCACAGTGCTCGTTCCCAGAGCTTCCTTCCTCCAGGTGCTTCCAGCCCGCTCCTGAGGCCCCGGAGGCCCCGCGGGGGGGGGGGGGGGGGAGGGGGGGGGGCTGCCCGCAGGCCCGCTGGCCGCTCCCCACGGCCCAGCAGGAAGGCTGACCGGGAGACTCCTCCCTCACGGTGGTGCCAAGCCCCCGCCTTGCACCTCTGGGTTTTTGCAGATGGGCTTGTTTTTCCTCGGGGTGTGAAAGCTGCTCGGTGCAGGGGCCTCCTGCATTCCAGGCAGCTGGCTCGGGCAGCCACACACTCCCCGCTCCTCCTGCGGAGACAGGCCCCTGACCCCGGGGTCAGAGGGTGGGGCCGGGTGGCACCCTCCCAGAGCCAGCTGGAGCAGCCGGAGGGGGCCCACCCTGGGACACAGGTCCGCACCCCAGGGCTGACTTTGAGGCCCCGGGGCATCACCTCACCAGGCCCACCACCACCTGACGGCCTCTGGGCACGCGGCCAGGCCTCCGCCGGGTCTTCCCCAGGCCGGGGGGCCCACCCTCCTCCGAGCCACTGGAAGGACCCCATCCCTGGAGGGCAGCTCGTCCACAAGAATACTCATCCCCTTCCTCTCCGCGTAGTCTCTCCCCGGGTCCAGCTCTCCCCTCCCTTCCTTCTAGAACCTTCTCATGGTGTCCTCCAGAGCTCCAGCATCCTCCTCCCATGCACAGCCTCCTCCTCTTCCGCCACCCCTCCCCCACCGCTCCATCAGGGCTCCTCTGGCACCTGCAGAGGGAGGCTGGGTGTCCTCTCAGGCCTCAGAAGGAGCTGGGGTGGCCATGGGTGGCTCCCCATCCCTGCTTTCTGACCTTGGTTGCTGCACCCTCTTTCCAAAGCCCCTGCCCCTTGGTGTTTAGGCATCTCGCCCTGTTCCCATCGTCCACCAGCCTCGAGGTTGCACCTCTCTAGGCGGCCTCCCCCACCCTGCCTCTGCCACCGCCCTGGGTCACACTGACCTCCCAGGCAACGCCCTGGGCTCTGCGACCTTGGACTTCCTTGTCACCGTGCTTCCTCCTCGGCCCCACCTCCAACAGCCAGAGTTCCCGCGCTGCCTTCTCTCCACGCAAACCTTTGTCTGAGAGGCTCACGGGCACCCTCCCCCTACCCGCAAACCGTTCTCAGGCGCATCCACTGGCTCCTCGTCTCCGCCCCTCTCACCTGCCTGAGTCCGTGCCTCCCCCAGCCGGGACCCAGGGGCATCCTGTTCCTATTGTCCGCTGTCGCTATTGCGTTCCCTGAGCTCGGCCTGCAGCTCTCCTCCTGCCCGCCCTCCTGCTGCCAGCATCGCCTCCCACTCTGCAGATTAGATACCGCCGCCCGCAGTGACTCCCATAGGTGGGCCTGGCACCCTGCCCGCTCCACTGAACGGCCTAGCTTGTCCTCTGAGCTCCTCCAGGCCAGGGTCACAAGCCCCTCCGTCCTCTGTCCTCGCTGGCTGACAGCAGCCGGGTGCATGGAGAGCTCCCCCCGGGCCTGGCACAGCTGGGGGTGCCTTAGAAGAGGCGATTCCTTTACGCCCCTCTTCTAGAGAAGACCATCGAGGAGCAGGGACGTGCTCAGGACTCCGCTGCTTAGAGGCCTGGGGAGGGGACGGAACGTGAGCCCATGCAGGCCGGCTGGGCTGCTCACCCGCCTGGCCCCCGCCGAGCGTGGCCTCCCCTTGTTGACGGAGCGGAGGTGAACTGAGTTCCCTCCCCGCCAGAGGAGAAGCAGAGATCCTAGAATTCAACCAGCCTCCTCCTGTTCTCAGAACTGCAGCCAGAGGTGCCATTTGCCAAGAACGAAAGAAATATGCAAGGGAGTGGTTAGAAGCTTAATCTGGAGGCAGACATTCCTGGTTTTGAGTGCCAACGTCTCACTTCCCAGCGCACAGACCTCGTGCGGGCCAGTCCCTCATTTCACTTCTCCATTTTCTCATCTTTAACATGAGAGAGAGGAGTAACAGTAAAGTGAGATAATACCCAGAAGGCACTTCACACAGCTCCAGGTACAAAGCTGATGAGCAACTGATAGTTATTGAGCACCTACTGTGTGCTAGGCGCTGGGCTAGATGCTGGAGTGGAGACTGAAAAGCAGATGGGACGGGGGGGGGGGGGGGGCGTTTACAACATGGGTGTAGGGAAGCCGACCCCTGCGACACGTGATGTCTTTGGTAGCTGAGTAATTGAGCTGCGGCTAAAACCAGCTTGCGTCTTGAGTGAAAGAGAAGCAATGTACTCTTTGCTAGCACCTTTGCACAGGTGCCCTTGTCTTACTGGAAAACTCCTACTCAGCCTACAACACCCAGCCAGGTACGATCCCCGCTCTCAAGTTGCCTCGGTTCCTGCTACCAAAGTCTTTATTTTCTCTGGCTGCCCCTAGCACCTTATATACACTCTTACCAAGTAACTCATTCATTCATTCACACATTCGGTAGGTAGGTAGGTAGGTAGACGGATAGATGATAGACAAACGTTTTCTGAGTACCTAAGTACCTACGTTGGCACCAAGGTTACAGATAACAGCTAGACTCGAATATCTGTTGAGTTCGTATGATGAGCCAGGCCATTTTAAATGCTTTGTGCACAGTCTTTGCAATGTAAGACAGAGCTGTGATTCCCATTTTACCGCTGGATATGCCACTGAGGTTCAGAGAAGGTAAGCCTGGGCCCCAAAGCTGGGAAGTGCTGAAGCAAGGACTGTGGCCTGGGCCTTAGTCACGCTACTCCACCACCTCTCACAGCACGTCCACTGCTCATGTGTAGTAGGGTGACCCGTCCAACGGATTGGCCTGGAACTGCCCGTTTCAGTGCTAAACTGGGGAAAGTCCGAGGCAAACTGGGACAAGTTAGTCACCTTTGTCTTTCTTGTAAATGTATATAAAAAAAAATTATTGATTTCAGAGAAGAAGGAGAAGGGAGAGAGAATCATTGATTGGCTGCCTCCTGCACACCCCCTACTAGGAATTGAGCGCACACCCAGGCACATGCCCCGACCCGGAATGGAACAGTAACCTCCTGCTTCATAGGTCGATGCTCTACCACTGAACCACACTGGCTGGACACCTTTGCTTTTTTTCAAAAATGTCACGGAACCAGATTCACACCCACATCGGTCAGACTCCACACCCACCCTCCGGAGCAGCCTCCAACGGAAACAGAGAAGCCGGCGGGTCTGAGCGGGATCCTGTCCAAAGGCAGGGACGCCCCTCCCGCTGCTCGTCCTGACCGTCCAGTCCCCGAGGCCACAGTGGCAGAAATGGACGTGAGGAGGGGCTGCCCCGAAGCGCACCGCCTGGGAGGGACCACAGGGCACGCTCCTGCTCCCCCGTCCCTTCCCCTCCTCCCTCAGCAGGGCTAAGGGGTGCCCTTCCCCATCAGCCGGGAGCTGTGGGGCTTCTCCCCGGTGTGGGCTGGGGGGCTGAGAGCCCTCTGCCTGCTCATCTCCTCCTCCCCCACCCGCTCTCAGTCCTCGGGATGCACTCAGACATCCCCCTCCGGAACACAGCTATTTGAAAGTGAAGGGAGGGTCAGAATTCTTAAAATTAACGAGAAATGCGGACGGGGTGAATAGCAGTGTGCCTGGAAAGAGAAAGCCTTTGGTAAATGCTGACTCAATCCATTAGCGTAAAAATATGCCAAATATTTAAAATACATATATATACACGCCAAACAGTTCTTAGCTTAAAAATAATAACCTTTGTGACTCCCACACGCCCACCGGGGATCACCCCAGTTCAGCCCCTCGGAGAGCCGGCTTCACCTCACCCTGCCCCTCCCATTCTCCCGACCCCTCCATCATCCCACCCTCCGTGGCCACCATGTTTCTGATCCCCACATCCAACGGTCAGTCTGGGGTCCTCCTCTACACAACCCCCAGCAGCCTGGGACACAGGTGGTCCATAAGCCAGCACCTCAGCTAAGTTTTTTTTTTGTTTTGTTTTGTTTTTAACATTTTTTTATTGATTTTCTACAGAGTGGAAGGGAGAGGGACAGAGAGCCAGAAACATCGATGAGAGAGAAACATTCATCAGCTGCCTCCTGCACAACCCCCACCAGGGAGGTGCCCGCAACCAAGGTACATGCCCCAGACTGGAATCGAACCTGGGACCCGTCAGTCTGCAGGCCGACACTCTATCCACTGAGCCAAGCCGGTTAGGGCAGCTAAGTTGGTTTTTAAAAAGAAATTAGTGAATGAATGGATGAAGTAATGCACTCACCGTGCTTCCCCCCTAACCACTCCACTGGGCTCCGAACACATCGGGGTAACCCAAGCGGACACCCCTCAGCTCTGGCTTTCCCAGCCAGGCCTTTTCCAGCGAGAGCGGGCATGGGTGTTTGTTCAGTGCCTGCTATGCTCCGGGTACTTTGTCTAGCATTCTCTCAGTTCTTCCTCACAATGGTGGGCAACACTATTCCTATTTTGGAGATAAAGGGCACTGAGTCCCAGAAGAAAAAGCATCACCTCCAAACCCATCCAGCCCTGGAGGGCAGAGCCCAGATGTGACCCCCACTTCTCACGCTCCCAGCTGTCTCAGAGCCTTCCTCCCACCAAGGGCCCCTCAGAAACTTCAGAGGAGAAGGGAGAGGGAGAGAGAGCACACACACGTGTTCGTGGGCCCTGGTACATGTCTCTCTTTGCCGGAAACCGAGCATTGTCACTGGTAGTAAAACGTATAAAGAGCTGGCCAACCTTAATGGCTCTGAACGGTCGGAGCTATCAACTCATTATTTAGCTGAGATAGCGGTAGTTGAAGCAACTTTAATTTGTTAATCATATGTAAATTCTTGTTGGTTTTCTGTTGTTGGAATTTCCTGCCTAAAGGGTGTCTTTATCTCAGAACCTCAATAAAAGGGATGGCAAAAGGCCAGAGCACCAAGTAGTCCTCCTGGCCCCCCATTTTCCCAAATAAACTTTTTTCCCCGGTCTCTATTCATTTGTGTGCGGCCTTCTCCAGAAACACGGAACCCTGAAGAGAAATCCTGAACCACGCGGGTCGTGTTAAGGGATCCCACATCTCTTTTCTCCCCGGGGGAGTATGGCCACTGTCGAGAGGGCCAAATGTGTTTCTCGTCCTTTCTGAGTCTCCTGGGAAGATTCAGGGAAAAGCAGGAGCCAGGCCCACATGCCGTCTCCCGTCCACTGAGAACAAAGACCCGTCCCGGCTGGAGCAAGGGGCTCAGTCAGCGGCGTCCCTTTGGGGGTGAGAGAGGTGGGGGTGGAGGAGGGGCTGTTCTAAGCCCCAGTGGGGAGTCCGGGGGCCGTACCTCCGTATCAGCTGTGTATTTACATTGAACCCAGGCTGCAGATCCAGAGGGCACCCCGGACTGCCTTCGCCCTGTAAATCCTAGCCTACCACCCACGTGTAAGGCAGGAGGCGGAGGGGCAGAGGAATGCAGAGGGCTGACATGCCTGCGAACTTAACAGTGTTCAGGGCACGGCGCCAGGCGCTCGCACACTATCTCCCCGGAGCCACAGCTCCCTGCCAGGTAGATAGGATTCCACTCCCCTTGTTTTACATGAAGAAACAGAGGCCCGGAGACACGAAGGAACTTGTATAAACCATGTAAGTGGGTAATACGTTCCTTTCCTTCCATCAGCTGTTTCTCTGACAATCGAGGCCTGGCTCTCTGTAGCATGTTTCCAACTTAGCATTTTCCCAAAGAAATCCGCTACCAACCCATCTATTCACACACCCGCCCACTCATTCGCCCACCCTCATACCTCCAGCTAATCAATACACCCAATTGTTCACTTGTCCCTCCATGCACTCAGCACCTCCTCCCAGCGATCTCGTCCATTGGTGCATGTGTGTATATGATCCCACCAGACAACAGTGCCACCACCAACTGGCCCTACAAGTTTGCCACCCAACTAATCACCCCTATATCCACTCACACATAGATCCACCTACTTATGTATCTGTCCCCTTCCTACTCATTCAAGAAATCATTCCAAGATTTACCTACCCATCCATCCATCCATCCATCCATCTATCCATCCTCCGATCCAAATACATCACCAGCCACCTACTACCCACCATCCCATCCACACTCCAATTGTCCACTCATTATTCATCGATTCATTCAGCCATCCAGTCATCCGCATGCCATGTAAACAAAAACACACACATGTTGCAATGGCCAATTTCATGTATCAAGTCGGCTGAGCCCGGTACCCAGATATTAAGTCAAACACCAGTCTAGATGTTGGTGGGAAGGCATGTTTTGAGGCAAGGTTAACTCAGTAGACTTCGAGTAAAGCAGATTACCCTCCATAGTGGGGTGGGCCACACCCAATCAGGCGAAAGCCTTAAAAGAAAAGGTGCTGAGGTCCCCGAGGAAGAGGGAAGTCTGATGTTTATATTTTTAAAGCAGCTTCGGCAGAACCTGGTGACTGAGGAAGACGGTGGCCTCAAGGAGGACCCCGCGGTTCTGGCTTGAGCGGTAAGTGGAGGTGTCACTGCTGAGAACAAGGAGGCGGGCGAGGCAGGGAAGGCCGTGGCCAGCCCAAGTTTGGCCACATTGGGTGGCAGTTCCTGGGGGGTCTCTGGGGGGACGTTGAGCAGATGGAGAGAGATGAGCAGCTGGAGTTGAAAGAAGAGAGAACTGAGGCCGAGTCAGAAGGAAGGAGTAGGTGACAATCTAATAGAACAGAGGGGCCCCGAGGCGGCCATAAACAGACTCCTGCAGGGGGCGGGCTGGGGGGTCCCAGAAGACCTGCTGCTCCCCTGGCTGGGGCCCTGACCTCCCCCTGCTCCGAGCTCCTCGGAGGAGTTTGGTCCCTACCAGGGGGCCCTCCAAGCTGCCCCCTCTTCCTCCGGGGTTCATGGAGGGTTCACGGGAGCAGACGGACCCCATAGGGCTGCTGCACAGATGGGAAATGGGCCAGGTCAGGCTCCGCCGAGGGGTGGGCCCCAGAGCTCCAGCTGGAAACCCCATTTGGAGGTTTCAGGGGGGTGTGCGAAACCGCTCCCTGGGTGGCTCGGGCCGGTGCAGCCCGGAGAACAAACTGTTGTCTCTGCCATAAATCCCCGCGGCCATAAAGTCCCTTCACCCGCCCCCGGGTTGGTGTGAGAAACTGAGGGCAGGGCAGGGCAGTGACCTCCTGACTCCGGCCGCTGGCCTCCCAGCCCACCATGTGGGGCCTTTCAAGGCCCTCTGAGCCCGCTCGGGGCCCCGGGGCTGAGGGACACAGGCCCGGCCTGGGAGCCAGAGCCCGGGGCCAGGCCCAGTGAGACTGGATTTCCCTTGAGGGCTTTTCTCCCACAGCTCAGTTCCTCACTAGCAAGTTTCCTTCGGGAATCCCTGTCCTGCTTCTGGGCGGAACCCTGGGGGTCAAAGAGAAGGTAGTTTGACATGCTCCACCATCACTGAACCTCGGGGTCTCAGTTTCTTCACCTGGAGAATTGGGGTGATGATGAGACCCACCTCAAGGCTTGTGTGGATAAAAAGATACTGAGCGAGGTGCTACAGCTAAAGAGCAGACCCCGCCGAAACCAGTTTGGCTCAGTGGATAGAGCGTCGGCCTGCGGACTCAAGGGTCCCAGGTTTGATTATGGTCAGGGGCATGTACCGTGGTTGCAGGCACATTCCCAGTGGGGGGCATGCAGGAGGCAGCTGATGGATGTTTCTCTCTCATCGATGTTTCTGGCTCTCTATTCCTCTCCCTTCCTCTCTGTGGAAAATCAATAACATATTTAAAAAAAAAAAAAAAAAAAGAGCAGACCCCGATGCTCTAGAGCAGGGGTGGGAAGCCTTCGTCTGCCAAGGGCCATTTGGATGTTTGTAACATCACTCGAGGGCCGTACAAAAGCATC
This sequence comes from Nyctalus aviator, assembly GCA_036971965.1. Lineage (NCBI taxonomy): Eukaryota > Metazoa > Chordata > Mammalia > Chiroptera > Vespertilionidae > Nyctalus > Nyctalus aviator. Next base: position 91,865,800 of record CM072927.1, on the reverse strand, counting down.
AGCTTAAAAATCAGCCTGCTGCATCTGGTCAAGCATTCAATGAACTCACCCCGAATGCCTTGGCAGGGCCAGACCCAATGAGTCCCTGGGCCTCATGCCGCCCCTGGGCTGTACGTCCCCACCTCGGCGTTAGAGCAGAGCCTTTTGAAAGGAACGTATGTGCACTTTCCTTTATGAAATGTTTAAAGGATGCTAACACGCTGAGGCAACACTTGGATGGCAAAGGAGCCGGTGATTAATGATTTTGTAAAATGCCTGGGAAGCGACATGATGTTTCTCAACTGTACTTCATTTTCCTAGGATCCTGATTATTTTGTTTTACAAATGCACGTATGTCTGTAAAAATACATGCACCTGGCATGAAACTAAAAGCGTGTAAGCAGAAAGCGAGCCACCTTCACACTCATCTTTCCCAGCTGCCTAGCTCCCGACCATTACTAACAGTGTCTGTGCATTCAAAAAAACTTTGTATATCTGTAATACCATCAATAAAAAAATATATTTAAAATAACTCTGTATACATACATACTAGGTGTACTGGTTAATAATGGCAGATTTTATAATCAAAGAAAGCCTGATAATTTCCAGAGAAACATCAAAAGTACTCATTCAAAGTAAGGCCCATGGCTAGCTACACATTTCCCCATCTTTAGGTAATTTGTGAATACTGTCCCAACAGAATTTTTCTTGTTTTGAGGCAAACCATTCAGAGACCCAATTTTCCACTTCTTCATACATTCAGAAAGTGTGTGTGCCATTGATCGGAACAAGTGGTCATCTGAAGGAGCAAGGTCTGGTGACTACATCGGGTGGGTTAATACTTCCCAGGCAAGATCTTTTAACGTGTCTTTCACTGGTTTTGAAGTGTGTGATGGTACGTTATCATAAAGCAAAATTACTTTGCTAAGTCTTCTGGCACATTCGGGTTGTTTCACGATCAAAACATGATTCACATTGATTATTTGTTGTCGGTAGCAATCAGCATTAACAGTTTCACCTGGTTTTAGAAGCTCATCATACCCCACACCTTCCTGATCCCACCAAACGCAGAACACTGTCTTCTTTCCGAAGCAATTTGGCCTTGCAGTCGATGATGATGGTTGACCTGGATCAACCCATGATTTTGTGCATTTGAGATTCTCAAAATAAATCCACTTTTCATCGCCAGTCACAATTCAATGCAAAAAAAAAAAAAAGACCTTCTTTCATGCTGTTGAAGCAACATTTTATTGTTGCCTTTTTGGTTTTCCATTTGTCTTTCGTTCAGTTGATGTGGAACCCATTTTCCTTCCTTTAAATCTTTCCCATTGCTTGTAAACGATCGGAAATTGTTTGCTGAACCGCATTTAATCTTTCTGCAAGTTGTTTTTGAGTTTGACACACATCTTCATCCAATAATGCTTGTAATTGTTGGTCTTCAAACTTTTTCGGTTGACCTGGACATTCTTTTGTGTTTCACATCGAAGTCATCACTTTTAAAGCATTTAAATGAATGTTCACAAATATCGAGATGAATCATGTTCACCATAAGCTTTCGGAAGTATTCAGCAGCACTTTTCTTCAAAATAATGAATTAAAACTTCCCTTGAATGTTCTTTTTTTGGCACAAAATTCACCATTTTTAAGTGTAAAAGTATCTATGATGTTAACACATTCAGCAAATTTGACATATGAAGCTTGATGTCAATACAACAAAATAGCACACCTATCAAATCGCGTATATATCAACATATGTGTAACTCCATCTATTGAAAAAAAAATCCACATGATTAACCGGTACACCGAGTACATGCACACACACAGCGGGGATGTAACAGAATGATGCATAGGTGAGGTCACTGACTAGACTAGACTCACGATTCCAATAATTACAGGCTGTTGTTGTTCCTTATGATTAAGCCCCTATCCCAATGTCGGCAAATTCATTAGTCAACAGAGCAGCAAACCAAGGCTCAAGAGCCACTTTGCTAGCCACTGGACTAGACCATAGGAACCCTGAGAAGCAAGGAAGTGGGGAATGTATAGATCAGTGGTTCCCAACTGTTTAGGCCACGCCCCACCCAAGCATCTCTAAAACCCCGATGCCCTCCTGTGACATATAATTCTTATTATTCAAAAAGTGAACTGCTATTCACATGGAGGAAGCCTAAAAGGCCGTTCACTTGGTCAAAACAAGCTTCCAAAGACCGTGGCCTCCGTGAAAGAGAAAAATAAAAGGACAAAAGGACAGTAGAAGTCCAGAGGAAGAAATTGTTTCAAATAATAATCATAGCATGAAGTGATGGGGAAAAATAGCAAATAAAGTTTCAAAACATGTAATAGAGAACCAAAATGCATAAATATGTCACAACGTATGTATTTATATGCTGTATATGAGGCCCCTAGGACCGTAAGAAATGCAAAAAATTCCCTGTTAATAACTCATTCTCAAATTGCCCCCCTTAAAACTCAAATGGCCCCCCTGTGGGCCGTGGGCCCCTCGCTGGGAACCATGGTGTAGAGGAAGCCCTGAGGCCCAGGGGCCGCCCCCCCTCCCCCCCCCCCCCCCCCCCGGGGCAGGTCCAAGGCCCATTTCCCAGCTCCACTGAGCGAGGGCGTGGCCCCTCCTTCTCCCTCTGCCCCTCCCCTGCTGCAGGGGTGAACTCTACAAACTCTCCCCGGGTGACCGGGATGGGGCGCAGGCGCCACACCTCAGGCGTGAGAGGTAGGGGAGGCGGTCATTGTAACGGCCCGGAGCAGAGGCCAAGGGTCCTCAATGCTTCTCAACACCCCCTCAAGTCAGCAAGAGGCCACACATTGCAGGTGAAACGTGAGCGCCACAGCTCTCCTGCAAACAGAGGAGGGCCCGTGAACCCCGCAGGAGAGGTCGGGACGCTGGGATCCAGCCCAGAGGTCACTGCAGTGGAGTTCAGAGCAGGTTGAGTCTCCAGCCAGGGGCTCTGCCAGAGCCATCGTCCTCCTTACAGGAGGGGGACCCCAAGGACCGGTGTGGGGACCGAGGACCACTTCCCTCTCTTCCTCCCTGGGTGTCCGCTCGGCTGCACGGTGCTCACCCCAGCGGATCTGAGGCAGCAGGCGGCCGCCGAGTCCTCCCGTGCGGCTGCATGGCCGCCCCACACCCCCCGCCCCGTTTGCAGCGCACACACTGACCCTCTCCGAGGGCCGCAATCAGACCCAGCTGAGCACACGGCCTGGGGAGGGGACTCCAGCGAGTCTGCACCCCAACTGACAGGCAGAGGGGCTGTCAGCGGGAGAGGGCGGGCTGCCCAGTGTCAGGGCACAGACCTCCCCTAGGCCGCGGGCTCTAATCGGGGGATTACGCACGGGCCTATTTTTAGCCAGGTGAAGCGTGTGTGGAGCAGACAGGCCTGAGAGCGCAGCGGGAACCTGCTTTGAATTTGCAGAGCAGACCTCCGTGGGAGAGGAGGGGGTGGATGGAGGCTCCCTTTCCTGGAGGAGAAGGTGGAGGAAATTCGAGAAAAGGTGGGGGAGGGCTCATCTCCCCCTCCCCCCCGCCCCGAAACCCACCGTGGGCCAGGTAGCACGCTGAGAGGCTCAGAAATGAGTTCGGGGAGTAGCCCAAACGCCCGTCACCCCTCCACAAGGACCACCTGTGTGTCCCTGCTACGATGAATGCAAGTTCCCATCATTAGAAACAGCAGCAGCAGCCCGGCCCATGTGGCTCAGTGGTTGAGCATCAATCTATGAACCAGGAGGTCACGGTTTGATTCCGGTCAAGGGCACATGTCCAGGTTGTGGGCTCGGCTCCCAGTAGGGGACGTGCAGGAGGCAGCCGATCCATGATTCTCTCTCATCATTGATATCTCTCTCTCTCTTCCTCTCTGAAATCAATAAAAAAGAAAAATATTTTTTTAACAAAGAAATAACAACAGCAATGGACTGAACATCGGAAGGGCCGGCAACCTTTTGGTAAGGACCTGATGGTAAATACTTGGGGTTTGTGGACCATTTGGTCGCTGCCTCAACCACGCCACTCTGCCACTTTTGTGTGAAAACAGCCTTCGCCGACAGGTGTGGCTCTGGTCCAATAAAACTTTATTTGTATAAATAAAAGATACTTGATTTTGGACTGGATTTGGCTCACCAACCATGGCCCACCCAAATGTCAACGTAAGGTTACAGAACACGATAGCCTGTTTTAAATATGAGCGCAGAACAAAGGAAGGCTTTTTAACCCCCACAAAACGCAAGATGGTTTCAAGAGACTTTCAGGACTTTTAAAAAAATAAATATCATCATGGAGCACCACAGGCAGGGCAGTGTAGGAAGCTGGTGAAAACAGTCTTTTCTTAATCCCACCGGGGCGGTGTGGGGCGGAATGTAGGGTGAACAGATAAGGGACAGGATGCCCAGAAAAACTCAAATTCCAGATAAACAACAAGCAAGGTTTGTTTGTTTTTTGTTTTGAGGGTTTTTTTTTTTTATTATTATTATTGATTTTTTACAGAGAGGAAGGGAGAGAGATAGAGAGTTAGAAACATCGATGAGAGAGAGACATCGATCAGCTGCCTCTTGCCCACCCCCTACTGGGGATATGCCCACAACCAAGGTACATGCCCTTGACCAGAATCAAACCCGGGACCCTTCAGTCTGCAGGCCGATGCTCTATCCACTGAGCCAAACTGGTTTCAGCGACAAGCAAGGTTTTAGTGTAGGTATGTCCATGCTTAGGAGTTGGAAGGAACTAGACCCTTTGGAACATACTTACACACACACACAAACACACAAACACACAAACACACACACACACACACAAACACACATACACACACACACACACAAGATTCATCGTGTTTCTGAAAACACTTGTATTTGCTAAACCTGGCAATCCCAGCAGCATGTGCAATCTCGTTTGAGGAGAATGCCGAGCTTCTGTCCTATCGACAGGCCTTCGTGGCTGCCAGACCAGGGCCAGAGCCAGAGGGGACCGGTGTCCCCAAACGCCCCCCGCCACCCACCGAGGCCCCGAGGCCAAGTGGAGAGGTCACTGGTGAAGCCCCCAGATGCACCCTGCTACGGTCAGCGCCACACCAGGCGGGGCCCAGCCGGACCCTAAAAGGCAGACTCGCCTGCAGTTTGGCCTCCACAACCTCAGGCAGGGATCCCCCAACCTGCTGAGCGAGCTCCCCGCGGCGCGCGGGGGGCCCTGCCTGGAGAGCCAGCACCTTTCCCCCTGGTCAGGTGGCAGCGCTGGCGTCCCACCACCCCGGGTTTTCCTGGCCGCTGTCGCTGAGATGGCGGAGCAGCTCTCTGCCCCTCAAATATCCTCTTTCCTCGGCCCGAGGAGCCCTCCCTGGTGCCATGGCGTACGGAGGCGTCCTGGCCTCGTGGTCCCCCTCCGTCCCCACGGCAAGTACTTACCCCTTTCCAGTCTCCACCCGCCCTTGAACTTCTCTCCGGCAGCACAGGGCACACCTGAGACCGTCCCGTCAATGATGTGCGATGATTCCCTTCACGTGTCCTCACCCCCACGCTGGGAGCTCCTGGGGTTGAGACTCGGTCTGTGTGCCCTGCTGGACCTCCAGTGCCCAGCCCAGTGCCTGGCTCAGGGAGAGACCCCCTCCGCACCTGCGGAAGGACCGACAAAGCTGAGGCTGCTTTCCGGGTACCGCTGCGCCCTGAGCACGTGGCCCTCGTTCCTCGTTGCAGGTTCCCATCCGTTCTCTGAGGTTGGAGCCAGCCGTCCCATTTCACAGAGGAGGAGACTGAGGCTCGGAACCACAGGCACAGAAAGCACGATGACACGGCCGTCAGGAGGGCGGCCTCGGCCCCTTGCTGCTGTGCAGTCACCGGCAGACCCCACGTCTGTAAGGGGACAACGGTCTTACCTGCTTCCGGGGGCCCCTGCGAGGACTCGGACACGGGAGGCTCGGACTGCCCAGCCTTGTCCCCGGGCCACGCACGCTGAAGGCGCAGAATCCCGGAGCTGTGGCTCCGACTAACTCACGGCCAACGAGCGCTGCTGCTCGATCCGGGGTCTGCCATTCCGGCCCCTGGGGGAGAAGCCAGGCCAGGAAGGGCAGGGGTGGGAACGGGGGGAACCACAGTTCTTTTGGGGCTGCAGCCAGGCCTGGTTCCTGAAAAGAAAGGCCTGGCTCTGTCACTCCTGACCCCGGGGAGCCGGCGGGGCTGGGAGGCAGCGGGCAGAAGCCCTGCCTTCTGCTGAGGCCGGTTAAGCCCCCAGGAGGGCTGGGGCTGGGCAGGCCGTGCTGAGGACTGGATGGGGAGGTGAGGGAAGGTCAGGACTGTTCTCTCCCCAGAATAGCCCTTCACCTCTGCTCTCCCCCACCCCTGGAGCGGAAGCCTGCTTTCCCAGGAAAAGAGGGAAGACGCAGAGTGGAGGAGTCCTCCGGAGGGAGCCACGTGCCTGGGTCCGGCCCCCGCCCCAGGGCATCCTGGGAAAGACCCAGGCTCTGGAACCCAGCACACCTGAGGGCAGCCCCGGGCTCCGCGCCCCGCCCCGCCCCGGGCCGGAGATGTGTGTGACCCGGGCAGGCGGCCTCAGCCTGTGGGCCTCGGTGCTAGCCACAGTGTGGGCAGAGAAACACACACACTCCGGGTTGCCTTGGGGATCAAATAAAACTAACGTAAGAAGTGCACTTGGCGCACGGCAGGAGCTCCATCAATGTCAAGCGAGAGTCCCCACCCGCCCCGTCTCCCAGGCCATCTCCTCCAGGTCTCTCTCTCCCCAGCTCGCTGCAGGGCCGGCGTTGGAAGGAATTAGGAGACCATCTTGGAGGCCAGCCTCGGGCCCTGCAGAAGGGATCGAGGGCCAAGCATAACATCAGATTATTAAAAATGTGGATTGTAAACACCAGCACAACTGGCCAGGACACAGTGGCCACCAGACCACAGCCCAGCTGCCTCACGCCCGCGGCCACACCTCCTGCTGCCCCTGGATCTGGGAGGGCCCCAGCTCCCCGGGCACCGGGCACAGGCCGTGTTTTCCCGGAGCGGAGCCCAGGGCCCCGGCCAAACCCTGTCCTCTGAGTCAGGAGGCCTGCGGAACAGCTAGGGGGTCTGTCCGCAGAAGGGACAGGCCTCCCACACCTCCCCGTGCCCCTGAGAGGAGGTGACCGAGCCCAGGCCCCCGGGGACTCTGCCCTGGCGAGACCGGGTGGGAACCCCAGCACCCCCAGGTAGCCGCTGTGTGAGCAGGGGCAAGCCACGTGACCTCTCTGATCCAGGGTCCTCATCTAAAAAAAAAAGTGAAGATTTTAGAGACCTTCCCCTCCCCAGAGGGTGGTATGAAAGTTCAGGGAAAAACGCATTGAAAGCAGAGCCTGGCAGAACAGAAGGTGGGACCGGGCCTCAGAGTACGCTTGGGTCAGCCCCGAGCCGGGAGAGATTGAGGGTGGAGGCCAAGGCCCCATCGAACCTGGGTGCTGTGGGGCCCAGGGACTGGCACCGAAGGGGGCACCCGGGCACCAGGGGAGAGTGCGTGCTTCGGAGCCAGCCGCTGGTTCGAATGTCATCGCTGTGACTGCCCCGCTGAGCTCCAGGGCCTCACCTACAGAGGGCTGTTACTGCGCCCCGGCCCGGCCCCCTCCGCTCAACCGTGGGTGACGGCTGGCACCACATTGTCTGCAGCCGGAGAGCCCAGGGAAGGAGAGAAGATTCGAGGAGATGCTGGATGGGCAGTGTCTGGCATTTTCTTCCTTCCTTCCTTCCTTCCTTCCTTCCTTCCTTCCTTCTTTCCTTCCTTCCTTCCTCCCTCCCTCCCTCCCTTTCTTTCCTTCTTTCCTTCCTTCCTTCCTTTCTCCCTCCCTTTCTTTCCTTCCTTCCTTCCTTTCTTCCTTCCTTTTTTCCTTCCTTCCTTCCTTCCTTCTTCTTTTCCTTCTTCCCTCCCTCCCTCCTTCCCTCTATGCTAATGCATGAACCAGACATTGGCCCTCTGGGGATAATTATGTGGAGAGTGGGGGTAGAGCCCAAACCCCCTCCCTAAACAGGTGCCAAGCCCTCATTGGCGGTGCAGACCGGGGCCTGGGCGGTAGAGCCAGAGTCAGTGGCTACAACAGGAAAGAGGTTTTAGAAAAACAAAGCCCTCCAGTTCCCTTCTCACAGACCAAACCCCAAGACCTCCCTGCAGCCCGAAGGCCCCTGACCCCGAGCCCCGAGCGCGCCCACCGCTCAGGGCTGGGTGACGCCGCAGCCCTGGCAGCACCTGGCCCAGCCCCCCGCGGGCCGGGGCAGCCCCTTCCGGGAGAAAAGATGCCAGTGCACAAGCCGGGGCTGGCCCCGGGAACTCCCCGGAGTCATGCCAGGGTCACGACCTCACGGAGATTGGGGCTGCGGGCCCTCCCTGCCAAGGCCTCGCTGGCCTGTGTCACCGCCCAGCCGGCTGAAACCTGAGCCAGAGAGATAGAGGCCCGGCCAGCCAGCCGGTTATGTCTTAATGTAATTTAGCTGTAATCGCAGCGTGTTTTCCTTCGCTATAATTAGTAAAATGTGCTTGTTTTCTGTGTTCCTGGAAGATGTCTGAACTGGAGCCAGCTCCCCATGGCGGTTCTGACAGGCTCTCCCATCAGGCCCACCAGCAGCACTCGGCGTTTACCAACACGGTTGTGTTGTGTGTGTTTTTTCTCCCTGAACCTGAGTCCTCCTGATTCCTCTGCCTCTGCCCCTGAGGACAGGCTCCCGGCCCCGCCCAGTGTGGGGCGCTGTGGGCGCCCCGTCAATGTGGGTGGCTGACGAGCCAGTGAACCACCACCACCACCAAAAAGGCACGTAAGGAAGGAATTCCTTTTTTACGCATTCCTCAAGATCCTCAAAGAAATGTGTGTGTGGGAGAGAGAGGGGGAGAGAGAGAGAGAGAGAGAAGAGAAGAAGGAGGAGGAGGGGGAGTGGGAGGGGAGGAAGAGAAGGAGGAGGAGGAGGAGGAGGAAGAGGGAGAGGGGAAGGGGAAGAAAGAGGTGGGGGGGGAGGAGGAGGGAGATCAGGCACACACAGCTGTCCACATATGAACAAGCACAGGCAGCTATCCGGGGGCTCTACCTGCTGTGACTAGGTGTGTGTGTCCACCTGGCAGTACAGGAGCCCCTGTGGGTAAGTGTGAGGGCCCTGTGTGACCAGGGCCACCTGTAGGGTGCCAGCACTGACCATGAACGCTGATGGCCTCGTGGGAGGTCGGGACGGTAAAGAATGTGGAGCACCACCTCATCTGTCCTGCGATCCGTTTCTCACATCGTCTGGCTTGGATTATATTTTGACACAGTCCTTTGTCAAAGGAGACATACACTGAGTGGCCAGATTATTATTATGATCTCTGAACTCATAATAATCCGGCCTCTCAGTGTGTGGGTATATGAATTCGTGCATGGGTGGGGTCCAACCAGCCTGGCCAGGGGGAGGGGACATGGGCGGTTGGACAGCCAGCCTGCCTGCTGGTCGAACTCCTGGTCAAGGGGACAATTTGTGTATTAGCCTTTTATTATATAGGATATATACTGAGTGGCCAGATTATTACGTGTTCAGAGATCATCATAATCTGGCCACTCAGATGTTTTGTGTTTTTTTTTTTATTTGATCGGCAACTACATAAAATGGGGTGGTCACAACACCCACCTCAGGAAGTTCTTGGGTGCAGTTTGAGTCTGAAGTACCTAGCACAGTACCTGGCACACAGGAGGTACTCTTAAATATCAGAGGTGGGAGAGTCCTCCACTGTGGGACCTCAGACAGGCTCCTTAACCTTTCTGAAGGCATTTTAAACATGATTGATGCATAAGTGCTCAGTAAATATTAATATGTTAATAACTGTGAGGGCATTAATTTTCAATGACTTGTAATTCTTGGAAAGTGCTCCCATCAGCCACTTCACCAGTTAAGCCCCTAAAGTTCTGTCACTGGCAAAAATCAACTGTTGTCTGGGCCACTGGGCAGCCTGAAGCAGAGGAATGCTGAGCTCTGATTGGCTGAATTAGCCCAGACTCTGAGCATCCTGGTTGGCTGGAAAATTAGTGGGTGTTACTTCTCCAGAGTGCACATAGGAGTAATTGTTGGGGAGTGATGTCAGACCGTGAATTTACCTGGATTATTGTTCTTTTTATCTTTCCTCAGTAAAACTCACCAGTGTCCAGCTCTACAATTTTTTTGCAGATAAATTCCTCTAAAACTCAGTGGTCTACAGTGCATATAACATTAATAAGTGTACTTATAATACCAATAGTATATATAGTATAATGTACGTCCTATATAATAAAAGGGTAATATGCAAATTGACCCTAATGGCAGAATATCCAGAACGACCACTGGACCAGTCACTATGAGGCACACTGACCACCTCTCAGTCCCTTCCCACGGCCATCAGCACCAATCATCGGATGACAAATGGGGAACTGGGGGTGGGTGGCGGTGGGGGCGGGGCCAGCTGCGGGCAGCTGGGGAAGATGGCCCCAATCACAGGCCAGGCCTAGGGACCGTACCTGCGCATGAATTTCGTGTGCCAGGCCCCTAGTATAACATAATGTATATATAATATAATATTTTATAAAATGTTACTAAAGAATATATTTTGTTCTTGAATAGTGTTTTGATGGGATGGTTTCCTTAAATCAATAAACTAGGTTTTAGACTCTAGATTTAGAGTAATTTTAGGTTCCCAGCAAAATGGAGTGAAAAATAGATTTCCCATACACGCTGCCCCATCCTTAAGCAGGCACCGTCTCCTCCATGGCTGACATCCCCCTCCAGGGTGGGACATGCGTCAGAGTGATGAGCCTCCACGGACCCCCTTGTCACCAACGTCCATCGTTGGCATCTGGGCCCCTCTGCGTGCTGCACTGTCCGTGGGTTTGGACAGGTGCGTAATAATGACATGCACCCGCCATGGTGGTAACACACAGCGTTGTTTCAGTGTCCTGCATTACCCTCTGTGCACTTTCTCAGAATACTTACTGTGTGTCTGTTGTGCTTATAATCATAAAAATATAATAATAATAATACAACTAATAAAATGTGGTTAATGACATATTCAAATTCTAGTTTGCACTTGCAGTGTGTTGCTTCAAAGTGTGATAATCTGGAAACCCGGGAAGAAACAACACGCAAAACATGTGCAGAGTAAGAGCTGAGCTCTCAGTGAGCAGCCCGGGTGGGAAGGTCCTCCGATGCCTGAGGAGCAGGAACTGGATGACTCGTGTTTTGGCTGCTCGGGCGTCTTTTGTTTGCGCGTCCGCCCACGTTGTCCACTGTGTCCAGATGCAGGAGGCTCCGTTTGTAAGGGAAAACGGAGCTGGACCCTGTTGTAGGATCAGGCGACAGGACCAGAGAAAGAAGAGGGTGCGGTACACGGGCTGGGGGTACACGGGCGAGGGCCAGAGAAAGCACGGGAGAGGGACTGAGGGGCCGAGGGAGGGAAGGAAGGCGGGAGATTCTTCTCAGTAAGTCGGAGCAGATGGGACGCCGAGGCACACCTTTCAGGGCTGGTGTGGAAGAGAGGGTCCCACTGGTGGGGCGTCTGGTGGGACCTCACGGCATCCCCGAGCTGTCCTTACGAAGGACTCCCCCATGTTCTCATCTCAACTCTCACCAGGTCTCGACCCCGGTGAGACTCTCACTAACTCCCAATCGCCCTCGGAAGGAAGCCCAAACCACCCATGCGGACGCTCGCAGCACCGATGTCTCCTCATGCAGCTGCTTTGGCTGCACCCAGACCCTTGGCCGCTCCCAGCTTTTGCATCCATCTCCTCTGCCTGGAGGCTTTCCCAACGCCCCCGGCCTCCTGGGGTGAGTCATCCCTCTCTCTGGACAGACAGAACCTTCTACCCCCCTGCACAGCTATGGGGACCTAAGTTACGCCTGCCCCCACCCCACACGGTGGTCCCTGAGGTCAGGGACATAGAACATGCACCCTGACATCCCTGGCGGCGGCCTGTGCCATCGACGTAGGCTGTGTGGTTTGGAGTCACTCACGCTGGTTTCTCCACGCACCCCCACACGCAAGCCACACCCACTGCCATCGTCACCGCCACACGTGGACCACAGGCTTGAAGGGGTGGCAGAAAGGCGGGAGGACACACCCCACGACACGGCTCGTGAATTATCTCATTTAATCGTCATTAAGAACTTTATAAAATCGGCGCCACCGTGAGCCCCACTTGCAGATGCTGAAATGGAGGTTGGAGAGGTTAGATCTTTGCCCCAAACCACACAGAGGGGGAGGGAGGCAGGGCTGGAATGTGAACCCCAGCTGTTGGGAGCCACGGCCCCCACTCTTTACGAAGCATGAGACGCCATAAAGTTGTAAAACAACCAAAGATGACCTTATTCCTTGTCGCAACCTCATGCACTGACCCTAGCATCCATCCGGAAGGGACACTGCGGGAGGAAAGGCCATGGAATGTTTCAGAAGAAGAAGAATGACGAGGCTGGGAAAGGTTTTGCTCCACCGGATGCTGAAATGCATCCTAAGGCCGTGCTGCTTGAAACGGGGCATTGGGCGGGAGACTGCAGACAGGCTTGCATAACAGCGGAATCATCTAGCAAAGGTCGGTCTACCTCCACAGCGTCTCGCACGGCAGGCAGGGCGGGGATTGCTATCGCCACCGGCCCTCCGCAGATGTGGAAACCGAGTCCCAGCGGGGAGGCTGAGTCACACTTGACAATCTGGCCCTCTCTGAGGGGGAAATGTCTGAAGTCACCGAGGGAGGGGTCCAAAGAGCTAAATAGCAAAGACGAGAATTCCTCACCGGAGAGCATGCAACACGCCCGGGATGGATGGAAGCGGTCCCAGGGTCTGCACCCTTGGCAGGCATCACTAATCCATCTCCGCACTCCTCCTGGCTGAACCGGCACAGCCTGGAGTTCTTATTCACGCAGAGCTGGGGCCGATCAGTGAGGACTGACTCATGAGATGAAAACACTTGCCATCGGAGTCGGGGTCAAGCCACCTTCCCTTGCCGACGTGGAGGGGCGCTCTTTTACCCCAGCGATGGCCGGAGCTCTGCAGCAGCCAAGCGAGTGCCGTCTCAGCAGGGGTCACCCAAGTCCCCTTCCCTTTAATCCCGGACACACTGACCCGGCGCCCCGCCCTGCGGCTGCAGGAAACACGGGGCCTCCCGAATGCTTCTGAGGAGGCCCAGCGTGGATACTTGCCTTCTGTCTCCTCCTCCCAACGCCACTGCCTGTTGTTCTGATTTGACTTTAAAAAAAAACAAAAACAAACAAACAAACAAACAAAAAACACAGAGATTCAGACCACCTTGGGCCCTTAGAGCAACAAGCAACTAGAGCGGACAGCAGTCACTTCCCTAAGATGGGAGCCTGAAGTTCGCCACACTCCCCACCATTCCCTATTGCCTTACGCTTGGCCCCTTAATTATTCGCCTTACTTTGTGTGGGCTTGTGGCCCGGTGCTCCTGTACCGTGTGCCCCTGATCTGCCTTCGTCTCTCTAACTGCACCGTGAGCTCTGCACAAAGGGGTGAAAGCTCAGTCAGACTTCGCCCTGGCCTGGTCCCCAATGGGTAGTTTTGGCGCCCACAGCCCCAGCCTGACCCACCCACCACCTTCTCTCCCCAGCTGCACGATTTGTTGTCCATCCTGAAGGTGAACTTAGTCCCTGCAGCATCACTGCGAAGTCAGAAGGTTCCAGGTTCTACTCTTACAAAGGTAATAAGGCGGGCCCAAGGCTGGGCCCGGAACCGGGAGTCATCTCCTGCACTGCCCTTGGCCAGCCCTGTGCCCGGGCCAGGTCCCTACCCCTCCTGGGGCTGCATCCAATCAGGAGTCTTCTAGCTCACGTCCACGTCCCGTCCTCCTCTGCTCCCGCCAGCTCTTCTCTCTTAAACATCTGGTTCTGGTGAGGACAGGCGGCATCGTGTAGACATTGAGAGTCACAAGCTTGGGCAAACAGACCTGGGTTCCAATGAGGAAGCATGCGCCAGACAGTGGGCCTGGCTGAGCCTCAGTTTCCCCACCTGTCGAGTGGAAACCGCACCAGAAACATCCCCACTGGGGTATTTGTAAACATTAGGTGAGCTGGTGTACACTCGGGGTGGTGCCTGGAACATGGTGAGTGCTTGGTGGATGTGACCTCGGTATAATTATTAAAAGACTCTGTTGGATTTCTTTAAAGCTTGCAGCCATCCCCTTTGAGGGTCTCTGGCCATCCCAGTCCCAGCCTCCATCTGTAGGTCCCATCCCAGGCATCGTCCCCACCCCGATGGCTGGCTCTGGGCCTGAGATGAGCCCCAGTTGGGTTTGGATGCTGGTCCCAGCTCTGTCCCTGACGAGCCGGGTGACCTTGGGTCAGTCATTTCACTTCCCTGGACCTCAGTTTTGTCATCTGTCCAGTGGGGGCAGTGGCACTGCCTGCCTCCTGGGGATGCTATGGAGACTGGTACAGCACCTGACACACACTCAGTCCTGGGGCTTTACCATGAAGTTCAGATGGGGCCAGCCTTTGGGTTTTACGTTTTACATTGGGTTTTGGGGAGTGGTGGGCGCCCTCTGGTGGTGGAGTCCCACATGGAGGGGTGCCTGAGCCTTGAGCCTGGGGGCAGGAGGGTAGTGCAGGGGGGGGGGCGGGAAGCTGGGGATGAGATCTTACAGGCGAACCTTCTGAAGCCTGGGGATGAGTCTCCACCGCCACAGCAGGGCCCAGGACCAGTGGCCTGTGAGCTGGCTTGGCCGGGAGGCACAGTGGAGGGGTCCAGCTTAGACCCCTGGGTAAACTTCCTGCAGAGGAAGAGGGGTGCCCCTCCCCCACGAAGGTAGGAGACAGTCGTGAGAGGATGCAGAGGCAGCTCTCCTTCCCTCTCCTGCTGCAGAGTGCAGTCTCCCCGCCCGCTCTGTTCCATGTAACAGATGGGGAGACACAGGCCCCCAGCGGTGAAGGGCATTGCCCGAGGTCACACAGGGTGCCCGAGGCAGAAAGCAGACCCGACCCCGGACTCCAGGTCCAGTGCTCTCAGCCCTGCAAGGTCAGCGAGGCCGAGCCAGGCAGTGGGGAGCAGAGGACCCGGCATTGAATCGCAGAGTGAAGTTTCGAAGAAGAAGAAGAAGAAGGAGAAAAAAAGAAGCAGCCGGCGGAGTTCCCAGGGCTGGAGGCCTGCCCAGCCAGTCCCAGGGCTCGGGGAGGGCGGGAATGACGCAGCCTGGGCCCGGGGCGGTCTCAGGAGCACCATTCGCCGGGAATCTGCCTGCCGAGGCCGCCAGCACCGCGAGGCTCCGGGAAGGACAGCTGCGCCAGACGCCCGGGCGGGTAGACTCCGCGGGGCTGGGTGCCTCGGGCACAGCGTGTGCCCAGGATCCCTCCGTCCCAGCGCCCGACAGGACCCCACCCACATTCGCACCCACAGCTGCCCCCGGCCCGGCAGAGGCAGCGCCTGGTGGGCAGCAGAACCGCCCTCAGCAGGGAGGAGGTCAGCCTGGAGCGGGGAGATCTCTGAAGGCCCCTGAGAGGGGGCGGCCACTCCTGAGCGGGAGTCCAGGCCCAGCTGCCGGCCCGGGCCAAGGTCCGAGGCCGTGGACACGGCCAGCTCGCTTCCCCGCTGCGAAGGCCCCTTCCTGGCCTCCAACCTGGGAGGCCTCGCCCACCGGGCGTCCGGAGAGCTTTCTCACACTCCGTAGCTCAGCTCAGGCACACGCTTTCTTTTGCTGATCTTCCCAACCTACAGATGGAAAAACGGAGGCCCTTTCGACCCCGTGTAGCTGTGCATCAGTCCGGGGACCCCTGGGATTAGGCTCCTGGGAGAGAGGAGTCGATTCTGTTCCGCCCGAGGCCACTGGCCTCCAGGACCCGCTGAGATGCCAGCTCCAGCCCCCAGACCAGCCTTTACCGGCCACCAGCTCCCAAGGAGCGTGCCATCCCAGGGCAGGCGGTGAAACCGGAAAAGCAGGCTCTGGCACCAGCGGGACCTGAGTGTAAATCCTGACTCCCACCTACCGCACCTGTTCTAACCCCTCCAGCTGCACAGGCTGATCTGGTCCTCCCCGCCGTGCTCTGGTGGCGCCATGGGTGGGCACTGACGGGACCCAGCTGGGAACGGGCAGAGTCGGGATTTGAACTCAGCCTGCCACGTAGGTCCTTTCAGTGTGATGTCCGCGTGTGACGCGTGAGAAGCTCACTGTGCACAGTGGGTGCTCTGAGGGGCTAGGAATTTGGGGTTGGGTGGAGGTGACATCACCAAAAGAGAAGGAGACCTCATCCCTGCCAGCATCCGGGGAACTGAGTCCGGGGGAGGCCGTGGTTGGAGTCTGGGGTCCCAACTCACAGCTCCAATCTGGTCCCCTCGCCAAAGTCATCTGGACACCAAGGACAAGGGAGGGAGGGGGTCAGTCCCACAGCCCCCTCCACGGGGCAGGCCCAGCTGGATGCCATTCTGATGAGGAAGCAGGAAGCCAAGGCACCGCTGAGAGGGACGGGCCCACGCATGGGCTGCGGGGAGGCACTGAGCTCAGACCCCAGGGCAGAGCGGCTGAGGTCGCCCATGGCCCCTGCCCAACACGTCCCTTGAAGAGGTCTGGCCCTTTAAGAAGAGAGCCAAGGGGTCAAGGCTATTTCCCACCGTGTGCCACCTCCAGCTGCAGCGGCAAGACTCCTGACGTTCGCAGCCTGGCAGCACTGGGGACAGGGAGCCCCCTGCCCTCCCCTTGACCTCCATGCCACCCCCGGCCCGCCCCGCCCCCTGTCCCTGTGCCTGGTCCCGGCCCCTCGGCAGCCCAGCCATCCGTCGGCTCTTGATCCTGTTCCCTGGCTGGGACTCCTGGCTGGGGCTCCGCAGCCCTTCCCTCCCCACTCCGTGCTTGGCAAAGGGGCGAGTGTCTGTTCTCGAGCCGGGGCCCAGGGGGCCGGCCGGGGCCAGCAGTGCAAAGGGGGGTGGGGGGTGGAGGGCAGGGCTGTCTAGAGGGAACCCCTTTCCTGAGGAGCCGGCTCCATCCACCACCGCGCTGTGGGGTCAGGACAGGCAGAGGGAGAGCAGCCCACGCTTGAAGCTGGAGAGCGCCTATCTCCACGGAAGACCGGAGAGGCTTCTAGGGAAGCGGACGGGGCGAGCGGAGGCCATTTTCCTGCAGGCGCGGAAGCCCCGCTGCCCCAGCAGCCCTGGCCTTGGATCGTGGGCGGGCACGAAGCCAGGAGCCCGGGTGGGACTCACTCTGAGCCGGGCACCACGGGCCTGGCACCAGTCCGCGCCTGGCCCTGCCCCCCCCCCCAACCTCCGCTCTCCCCCCACCAGGAGGACGAGCTAGAGCCTGGGCCTTGGGGTCGGACAAACGCTGGTGCGTACATGTCCTGGCCGCGAAACTTTCCACCTGCATGACCTTGAACCATTCCAGTCCCCTCTCTGGGCCCCGCTTGCTCGCGTGTAAAAGGTTCCCACAGAGCCCACCGCGGGGGCTGTTGGCCCAGCCTGCAGAGGGTGCTCAGTCATTCCCATCCTTCTTTGTGTGGCCGCCTGCCTACACACCCTCCCAAGTCTCTCTGGTCGGGTGGAGCCCCGAGGGGGTGGAGGTGCGGGGGCTCAGGACCCACACAGCAATCTGCCTGCGGACAGAGGACTCTGGCAGGAACGAACAGGCCGCCCTGTGGCTTCCCTCACCCCGGGCTGCCAGGGCCTCCCCGTGCTGTCACCCCGAGAACCCACGTGAGGCAGAGAGGGACCATGGATGGCGGGGGGGTTCCCCCCAGACCGGAGTCAGACGGCCCAAGGTCAAGTGTCTGCCTGCCACTCTCCGCAGAACGACCTCGGCCCTCCTGCACCTGGCTTTCCCGCCTGTGAAGCGGAGCGCACGGGAGGGTCCCCGGGGACCCTGGCGTGGAGGCGGTTAGCGGGCTTGGCTGAGCGAAGCCGAGGGCTGCAGACTCGGGCCTCAAGGCTGCCCTCGCCTTTGTTTGCTTTATTGAGTAAAAGAAAATACTTTGAACATTTTATGGGGACTTGGGGAGGGGAGGAGGGGTCAGGGAGAGGCTTCGTCCAAGAGAAACAGCCTCCAAGGAGGCTCCTGCCAAGAAAACCCAAGGGCGGGGGCCGGGAGGGCTCCCCTCCGAGCGGCCGGGATGGAGCCTGCGGAGACACGGGAGCCAGGAGGGGAGCCGGGGCGCCGTGCGTGGCAGAGGGGACCCCTCGACCCGTGGAGTGTCCCCACATAAGGAGCCGGACGAGCCCCTTTCCCTGTCCGTCAGTCCAGGCCTCCTTTCCTGCTGTGGCGGCGGCTGCCTCTGCCCCAGGGGCCACCCCAGAACCAGCTCACCCATTCACTCCCACGGAGCACGTTCATTCATTCCCTCATGCACGCCTGGACTCATTCATTCATCCGTGTAGGGAAACCCACTCTCCCGTTCATTCGTTCACTCCTTCATTCATTCTCTCACCGGTTCACTCATTCATTCACTGATGCCTGCACTCAGAGATGGACAGACACAGACCATGGGTCCGCTGCAGGGCCTCGCAGGCAGGGGCCACCTGGGAAGGTGAGTGCAGGGCACCAGGAAGTGAGAGGGCAGGAAAGGGGCGTCCAGGAAAATGGCAGAGAGGTGGGCTCCAGGACGCTGTGTTCCGGAAGGGGGAGAGGAGACCAGAAGAGGGGCCCAGAGCATCACCCCCAGGGCAGGGCGCTTCACGGGGTCCCCAGTTCTGTTGGGGGCCCTCGCCGTGGAGCCAGGCCAGGATTCCCTGGAATTCCCCAGCATTCCACGTGGGCCTTCTCTCTCCAGCTGGTCCAGGCCCTTGCTTCCCAGGGAGCTGAAGCCAGCCTGCAGCTGGGGCCCCTCCCAGCAGCCGGGGGAAACCCTGGAGTGTCCTATCTCCCCCAGCCCTCAGGAAACCCTGGCGCTTCCTGCCGTCTGGTCTCAGAGCTGAGAGCCTTCCTCTGGGCTCCGGTCCTCAGGGGCCGGGTCTTGAAACTCAAGCTCAGAGACTGCCAACGCAGCTAGGAAACTGCTGAGCAGCTTTGTGAAGGGGGAGGAGGAGCGCTAGGGAGTTGGGAAGAAAAGAGAGCCCGGAAAACGGGCGAAGCTAGCTGTGGGTTGCCGTGGCTCTTACAGAAGCCCACGGCCTGTCCCCCACAACAAGGGGCACCCCACAGTGTGGCCTGGCTCCTCCAAGGTGGGGGCCCTGGCTCCAGACTATGTCTCCACCCAGAGGGGTCTTTCAACCAAGTACAAGATTCTCCCCTGGAGCCGAAACCAGTGTGGCCCAGTGGTTAGAGCCTCGGCCTGTGGATTGAAAGGTCCCAGGTTCGATTCCGGTCAAGGGCATGTACCTTGGTTATGGGCACATCCTCAGTAGGGGGTTGCAGGAGGCAGCTGATCGATGTTTCTAACTTTCTATCCCTCTCCCTTCCTCTCTGTAAAAAATCAATAAAATATACTATTTAAAAAAAAAGAAAAAAAGAAGAAAAAAAAAGATTCTTCCCTGGGAAGTCACTCAGGCCCTTTGCCTCCTGCTAGTGCCTGGAGGCGTTAAAAGCTCCCAGGTCGCCAGGCTGGTGTGACTCAGGTGGTTGAGCGTTGTCCTGTGCACCAAAAGGTTGCCAGTTCAATTCCCAGTCAGGATATATACCCAGGTTTCATTCAGGCTTGATCCCTGGTCAGAGAAGTCAACCGATCAATGTCTCTCTCTCTCTCTTTCTCTCTCTCTCTCTCTCTCTTTCTCTTTTTCTCTCTTTCTCTCTCTCCCTTCCTCTCTCTAAGCATGTGCTCGGTGAGGATTTTTTTTTTAAATAAAAAAGGTCAAGAAAATGGCCCCCCAAAACCACCCCCCAGGTCACCATTCTTCTGGGGGTGCTGGCTGCCACCCAGAACTCCAGGGGAAGAGCCCAAGGTGACAGACAAGCCCTCTGCTTCCTCCTCAAGGGGAATAGAAAGAGGAGCAGTTGAATGCAAGAGCCATCTCTGCCCCTTCCTTCGTGATCGTGGGTCAGTCAGTCCAGCTACCTCCCTGGATGCCCGTGTCCATGGAGATGACAAGAGCTGTGAGAATAATAATTGTATTTACTGAGTGTCTGCTACCTCCCGGGCTCTGTCGGAACACAGGACCTCACTTAATCCTCACAGCAATTCTACGGAGAAGACACCTTTACATTCACCACTTCACAGATCAGGAAATTAAGCCCAAAGAGGCAAGGATTCCAACCCAGCCACTCCATGTCTGGAGCCTCAGACTTGACTTTTATGGGGCATCTCATGCATAGTATGTGTTCTCACGCACCCATTGAACGAGCAGTTACGCAACATCTAGTTCAAGGCTCTGTGCACAGAGAAGCCTCGTCCCTGAAGCCAAGGAGCTTCCAGCCCGTCGAGTGAGACCGCTAAGTAACCAATCATAGCGCAGCGAGATTACGGCCATAACAGATGAAGTATAAGGCGCTGGGGTGTTAGGGCATTCCGTGCCAGCTGCTTCAACAAGTAACCCCAGCATCTCCGAGCTTCACAAGACATCCCACGGCCAACGCACTGGCAGGGGCTTCTGCTCCACCGATCGTTACAAGGTCCAGGCCTCCTTGGAGTCCTCTCCTGGGTGTCAACCAACGAGCAAAAGACAGGCGTCATGAAGAGCTGCATGGCACCCTTTAGAGCCTCGCCCAGAAACCCCGTCCCTCACTTGCCCACGTTCCATTGGCTAGAACCAGACCCTTGCCCCACTTCACTGCATGAGAGGCTGGGAAGTGAGGAGCCAGGCTGAGGGTCTAGCAGGTCTCTACCACAACGGGGAAGACAGAGGAGAAGGTAACTCACCCCATCAGGCTGAGTCCAGAAGCTGCCCCGGAAGTGGAAATGGAGCGGGGTCCAGCAGTAAAGGGGGTCATGGGAGGGCATCCCAGGCAGACAGAACTGCCTGTGCAAAGAACTGTGTAAGATCATCCAAAATGCTGGGCAACCAACTCTACAACTCTGTGATGATTGGGTAATTCCCTAAGACCAGAGGGAGGGAAGGAGGTGTGCTAGGTCGGATTACCCAGAGTCCACTCAGGGAGCACTTCGGGCAAGTGGTTTAGTGAGGACCTGCTTGCCGTGCGAGAGGGGGAGATGGACAACAGGGAAGGGAAGGAGGCCAAGCAAGGGCCCGCGGGAAGACTCCGGGCCCAGGTTACTGGTCCAGCCAGGCACTGGCCACGGAGCAGAGTGGGAGGGAAACGTAAGCTCTCAGGCACGCCCATCTGCTGGCATCTGGGTGGAGCATCTCCAGTCCTGGCAGCCCTGCAAAGAGGGTGCCAGTCAGGCGGATGGGCACAGAGAACACAGGCCAAGGGCGGGGCTCAGACAGGGAAGGGGACTGAGGCACTCTGGGTAGAGCAACAACAGATAGCGTGGCAGCCCAAGGGGAAGGGGCTGCAGGGTGGGGGCTGGGGTCCCCTCAGGCCTCTGTATCTGGAGGCGGGTGGAACTGGGGAAAAAGCTATGGACCCAGAACCCCCGTTGTTATGCTGATTCTGCCACTAGGAGAGCATGTGGCGACCCTCTGAGGTCAGCAGCATCGTCTGTAAATGAGAATAAGGACATGAACCTGAATGGCCATGCTGAAGAGGATGGGTGGGGCAGGCACACACAGTAGGCGCTCAATAAATGGTGACCATCTGGCCATCTGGCCACACCCTGAGCCTCGGTATTCCGCAACGGTATTACCTGCACGAATTGTGAGGGAAATATTTAGTCTGTATCCCTGCACGAGACTTGAGTCCCACCCACTTCCTAGTCCTGAAGACCCCAGGATGGGGGGCAGAGGGGAGCTCCATCTAGAGCTCCCCAGCCACGAGGTGCCTCCTCCCTGCACCCCCGCCAGGACTTAAAGATCTCCATTTTCACACCATCAGAACTGGAACACATTGTACAGCTCATTTGGGCCACATTTAACAGATGGGGAAACTGAGGCCCAGAGAAAGGATGGAATTTTCCCAAGGCCCCACAGTCCCAGAAACAGGACTGGCAAATAGGTTTCACCTCGTGTGCTCACTCTCGTCCATTGGTGGTGACTACCTGAAGGACTCTGCGGAGATCTGTGGGGCTTTATTTGGGTTCCGTGGGGAAGGATTCCAGAATTGATTAGCCATGTCTGCCATGGGTGGTGGCCAGAGAGGGTAGAGTATGAATTTACATGAATACGGAAGCCTCTACCTTCTCCTCCCTAAAAGGGTTAGCAACGTTCTTGCTCATAGGAGATGGTTCCAAAACAAGTCAGAAGGACTCCAGGGAACACAATCCTAATGCCCCAAGTTGTGAAATTACTTAGTAAAAGCTAGAGTGTAGCAACCATAACTCTTGACCATCGCCCTGACATCATAACCCCAAAATCCGGTAAGTGGCCCACATGGCCTGAATTAGCGATTTGCTGTTCCGACCTCCCTCGCCTAATGCCCCAATCCCTCTTGTGAATGGCCAGTTCCCCATGACACACAGCCACTGCGTCTGCTCGAACCTGCCCCCACCCCAGCCAAGCCTGGACTGTGAATCAGATGCCAGGAGGTAGAGACGGGAAATAGCGGAGGCTCATCCCTCCAGTGGTGAACTGCTGACCAGCTACTCAGGCCCAGAACAAGGAGGGCGCCCCCATTGAAGATCACTGCCGTGGTCTGTGTCTCCTGCTGGTCAGTAAGTTCCTTAAGGACAGGGACTCTGTCTTATTTACTGATGTATTTCCAAAGTCTAGCAAGATCTCTGCAGGTATTAGTCATCTGATCATTTCTGTTGTTTTTGAATGAATGAATGAATATAATCAAACTAGAGGCCTGTTGCAGGAAGATTCCTGCAATAGGGCTTCCTGCTGCGGTAACTGACCCACCTGCTTCCCTCCCTTTTCCCCCGCTCCACTTGCTTGCTTCTCCACAGCTTCGCTCAGCTCTTGGCTTCTTTCTATACTGCCTTCAGCCTTCACTCTGGCCTGGATATGCAAATTAACTGCCATCTTGGTTGGGTTAATTTGCATACTTGCCCTGATTGGCTTGTGGGTGTAGCAAAGGTGTGGTCAATTTGCATATTTCTCTTTTATTAGGTTGGATGCATGGATTCTGAATCAGAGGACAGGATTTGAACACTAGCCTTGTGTCTCACTAGCCATGTGGCCCTGGGCACACCTGTTACCTCTCTGACCCTCTCTCATCAGTACAGTGGGTGCAATTACACACACTTTCCAGGGTTATTGACAGGTCTAAATGAGATAAGGGATGTGAGAGTGCTTTATAAACTGTAAGTGACATGCAGTGGGTACTTACTCTCTTCACCGAGGTGGATAGGAAGCGGTTGGTCATAGGCCTGGATAATGCAAACAAATAGCCCAGCCTGAAACATCATTAGGGTCAGGGTGAAACAGGCATTGTCTTTGTCCAAAAACTGTCCGTGATTCATTGTCTACATCACATGTAAAGTCACAGAACACTTCAATATAAGAATCTGTGGACTCAAGACACTGGCAGTTTTTTGTACCAGCTTCAGGTAAGGTTAGTTCAAGCTGCTTAAGTTCTATCACTAAGGACCTAGTTTCTAAGTAGCAAAGACCTAGTGGCTAAACTCTAATTAGTGGCTCAATTACTGATAACATGGTAAGAGCAAAGGACATTTTTGTTGAAAAATATAAACAAAATTGCCCTTAATCTGACACCAGAACCAATAGAACCACTGCTGATGCAGGAGTCGGGTCTTCGGTTGCATAAACAGAAACTATCGTGGGCAAAAGGAACTTCTTGGAAGAACTGCTGGGAGACCGGCGAGTACAGCCTGTAGGTGGACAGGAATCAGTGATTGGCAGGGCCCGGCCAGGAAGGGCCTTGTAAGCCATCACAGAGAACCCCAAGGTCAATGCGAAAGCCGGGAGGACTTCCAACAGGAGAGGGGCATGTTTCTATGTGCATTTTAGAAAAATCCCTCTGGAAGGATGGACATGGAGCTGAAGAGTGAGGACCTGAGAAATGACACGAAAGGGAAACGGACAGGATGTGAGACAGACTGGGTATGGCAAAAAAAAAAAAAAAAAAGTCAAGAATGACCCACAGCTCGAGGCATTGGTGGGGGAGGGGGACGGAGGGGCGCCCTGGCACCATTCACTGAGGTGAGGGAGGCAGGGAGGAAGGCTCCACGCCACTGGCCCTTGGGGTGGTACGGCCGGCGCTATTTGTCCTGCAGAGGCCGAGGCCGGGCAGCCTGCCCGGGGAGCCGGCCAGAGAGGGACGGGCTCGAGCAGGATGCCCAGTCCGGTATCGGACGTCAGGGTAATTCCAAACTCTTTTGGGTACAGAGATGGGCCCGCGGAGCCAAGTTCTGGGATGCTCTCCGCCTCTGGCGCCCCGCCACGGGCATCGTCTTCAGAGGCTATTCGGAGATGTAAACACGATGATTTCATCCAGGTCCGCGTGTCAGGGGACACATGTGCAGCCCGTGGCAGCCCATCAAACCGTGGAAATTCTGACCCGGGAGGTTCAGACACAACAATGTGGAGGCCTCCCTCCCCCGCGCCCCCTCTGGCCCGCACCCAGTGCTCCAACGTGGTTAATTAATGTAATGAATTATAACAAACGTGTATAACGCCTCTGATTTGCTGACAGCTGATACAAACAGAGGCGGTGGCCAAGAATCCCGACGCATACATTACACACACACACCACACCACAACGCCACCAAAAATAGCTCGCAACTGGGTTTGTAATTCAGCGACTTTTCCATCTGGACTGGAACATGGCAAGGGATTGTTGCTGCTGCTAAGGGTTGAGGGAAGAGTTGAAAATATGTTGCTCCCTACTTGTTTTTTTTATTATTATTATTATTACAAAGCCTGCCTTCTCCTCACCACCGTCTCTCCTTAGGATGTGCATCCCTTGGTTACCTTTAACCAACCCTGCATTCCACAAAGGAAGGAAGGGACCCTCGTTCACGGAGGACCTACTGTGTGCCAAAGGCTTTACCTGTCTTAAGTCAGAACTCGTTTGGTTGCAAGCAACAGAAAACTCCAATGGGCCAAAACCGGTGTGGCTCAGTGGATAGAGCGTTGGCCTGAAGACTGAAGGGTCCCAGGTTCGATTCCGGTCAAGGGCATGTACCTTGGTTGCGGGCACATCCCCGGTAGGGGGGTGTGTAAGAGGCAGCTGATTGATGTTACTCTCTCATCGATGTTTCTAACTCTCTATCCCTCTCCTTTCTTCTCTGTAAATAAATCAATAAAATATATTTTTTTAAAAAAGAAAAAGAAAGAAAGAAAACTCCAATGGAGTCAGCTTAGGGTAAAACACAAGGAGGTGGGAGGTTTTGACCTTGAACTGTGTCATGTAATCAAACAAACACTGAAGACTCAAACCACAAGAAGGGTAGAGAAGCCACCAGAGCCATGACTCAACTCCACCAGAGCGAAGCCAGCATTTGCTGTCTTTCTCTAATCTAATTTATCTGCAGTTGATTCTCGTTTTTCATGGGTTCTGCACTTGTGAATCTGCCTGCTTGCTAAAATGTTTTCGCCACCCCGAACCAATATTTGTGGGGCTCTCACAGCTACCCACGGACACGCACAGAGCGGTGAGAAGTTTGAGTCACCCGACCGACTCTCACGCTCACAGCTGACGTCGAGGAAGGTGGCGTTTTGTTACAGCAAAACGGTAAACAAGTGTCCTGTTTGTAATGTATTTATGCTTTTCTCGTTTTCAAGTTTCGTGTTGGTGGTTTTACTGTTGAAATGGTCTCCACTCCCCACCCCACTCCTCACCCCCCAGCCGTGTAGTGCTGAAGTACCTTCTCTTGTTCCTACGCTCACGGGGGGAGGGGGGGGGTTGTGCCTTCACGGAGAAAATACGTGTTGGGTGAGCTTTGTTCGGGCCTGACTTAAGAGTGCCGCTGGCTGTGAGTTCATTGTTAACAATCAACTGTGTATTAAATAAGGCAACAGAAACACAGACGAAACAAGAGGATGTGTCGATCCGTTGGTGAAAATGTGCTGACCAGGGGCTCACAGGAACCTAACCCTGTATTTCCCCTAAGAACAGTGTTTCAGTTGTTACTTACCAGTATGTGGCCACTTTATATCAATAGCAAGAATTGGCTATAGCTCTTGTGTCTCCTTCTCTTTGCCTACCTCCCTCACTTCAGAACCTTGGTAGAGGAAAGAACAAGACAAAGGCTCCCAAGCCTCGTCTCATAGCATCTGCCGCTGGACAGGGGCTTTTCATGGTTTGAAGAATCCTCGGGGAACAGCTGGGACCGACTAACTATGAAGGGGATAAGGAAAGTCATGTATGTATATAGCGTCTCCCAGCAAAATCACAAAAAATGCAGAAACAGTCATTCCTAAAAGAACAGAAACCTGTTCTCCTATGAACTGGGCACAAGCATATCACACACACACACACACACACACATGCCCACTGCACAAGTTTTACCATATTCACATGCCGCCTATGATATTACCAACTAGTTTTCCTTAAGTTAATCCCTTTTTTCTTTGCTTAAATATATTGAAAAGGAAACTTTATATGTCTGCCATACAAAGAGATTGATTATCAAAATAACCACATAACTGCTCCAATAAAAACTAAAGCTTAGCTCCTGAACCATGTACAACCCTCTCACCTGAGACTGATCACATGTTTAGAAACCTCGGCTTATGTTTTTGTCCCTGTGCCTGGACTGGGGCCTCTGTTCACAGGGGACCGCATTCTGTGCGTTTCAGCCCAGGGCAGGGCCTGGCAGAGAGAATCACCATTGGACAGTTTCTCTCCAGGCTCAGATTGCGTCTCCCTGGCAGGCTCATTCGGAGAGGAGCCTGACTAAAGAAGCCCCTCCCGGGAATGAGGGACTGACGGAGGCAGACAGAGCGGGGGGGAAAGTGGGTGGTGCCTAACCTGGCTGAGCCCTATCTGACCTCATTTCAGAACTAGACTGTCCATACTGACCGTCCTCCCCACCTTGTGAACACTTCCTGTTTCTCAGCTCCTTCGTCCGGGCTGTATCCCTTCTCTTTATGACTCATTCATCTCTACCTCCTTCTGTACCAGTTGGGAAGCTTGTAGCAACACATAACAGAAAATGCAAATGAAAGAGACTTAAACACAATAAATTGTTGTAACTTCCGACGGTGAGAAGTCTCAAGTCAGGAAGGCCCCCTTATGGCTTATTCAGCAGCTGAGCAGTGGCATTGAAGACCCAGGTTCCTTCTGTCTCTTTGCTCTGCCATCCTCAGCACAGCAGCTAGCACTCATCGTGGGTGCAAAAAGGCTGCAACAGCTCCGGCCATCACATCCTCACCAAATTCCAGAGTCAGGAAAGGGATCATGACTTTCTCGTGTCTATTTTTTAAGAGTAAAAAAAAAAAAAAAACTACCCTAGAAACATGTCCACCAATCACCAGCGCCCACAGACTTCTCCTTATAGCTCATTGGCCAGACTAGAGTCACATGGCCCCTTTTAAGTCAATCACTTTGCAGGGGGATGCAATTAGCATGATTGGTTTTGAAGGATCAAGACTTGCTGACATAAGGCTTTTCTTAACTACATGACCCCATAAGGAAGCAGGGGACTTGAACCAAATCTGCATTCTGTAGTGAAAAGTCTGGCACATTCTCTTAAATAACTACCCTTTCAGGCCACATGGATACAACCCCTCTTTTGTTCATGGAAGCCTCATGTTCGATTTTCAAATGTCTTAGCCTTGGCTCCCCTTCTAGACTCTTCTGCACAAAGATCACTGCACACCCTCCACCTTCTTTGTCTGGAATCATTGAATTGCTTTGCACTTATCACACCCAGTATCCTATATAATAAAACCCTAATATGCAAATAGACCGTATGGTGGAAGGACCAGTCACTATGACGAACACTGACCACCAGGGGGCAGATGCCAAAACCGGGCTCATGGCTGGCAAGCGCAAAGCCGTGGTGGGAGGTGGTAAAGAGCAAGGGGTCCTGGACTACAAGAACCCCAGAATGCAATGCCAGGGGATGTCTCACTGCCCAAGGGGATTGGGCCTAAGCGGGCAGGCAGACATCCCCTGAGGGGTCCCTGACTGGAAGAGGGTGAAGGCCAGACTGAGGGACCCTCCCCTACCCACCCCAGTGCCTCTAGTAATTTATAATTTACCTGTTTATAAGTCTGTTTCTGTCACTAGGCTATGACAGCCTGCTGGGATGGACCTGAGGGCCTGGCTAACTGGTGCCTTGTGAGTGCCGGTTACACTGAATTTACTGAATTGAATTGTGAGGGCGAATGGGGTGGGTAGGAGGAGACAGGAGCAAGGGGGAAAGGGAGAAGAGGACAAAGCAGTCAATAAAACACAGGCTTTGGTTGCAGACAAAACATAGGATGCCTGGAAGAGCCAATTCACTAACTGGGTTGCAAGGCTCTATTGTGGGAAGTAATCATTTGTTAGCTTAAATAAACCCTTTCACCTCAATTACCTGTAATAGAATACAAAGGTATTGACTCAGCCTGGGGAGGAAGGCCGAGGACTTCAAACCCACCACCACTTCCCCAGCAGGCACTAATTGCCTCGGGGCTTAGGTCAAAGGTGACTGAAGGATTAAAATCGACAATGAAAACAAAAGCAAGGCCTTGACTCCTGAATTAACTAATTGCTCCTCTCTCCTGTGGGCTTAACCTGGCTTCTCCCTAATGGACTAGTGCTCTCTTGGCCGGCAGGTCCCTCCGCTCAACAAAGCCCTACACCCAGCCCTTCCCGGCCAACCTGAACCCTCATTCACCCAGCATCCCTGCCCCCCCCAAGTCCCCGGGGGCATCTGGCGGTACAGACACCTAGCGTCAGACAGCACCAGAGACTGAGAAAGCAGCTGGGAGGAGTTCATTTCTGTTCTCAAGAGTCACCGCAGCATTCAGTGAGCCCTTACTATGCCCCGGCCCCATGCTTGGAGCTGCGTGTGCATCATTTCTTTAACCCTCATTCGGTCCTGATAGTCTACACACACAGGAACGGGGCTCTGGGACAAAGAATGGGTCCCAGGTTGGGGTGGGAGCATCCTCTCACACCAGGAAGCGAAGAAGCCATCAGGACCCTGGGATGATGGCAAAGGCCACCGGAAGGCGTCCTCACTGGCCAAAGACGAAAGGGCTTGACCTTCCAAAAGAATCATTGCTGCCATGGACTGAAAGGCATGAAAGAAGTTTTTTTTTAATTCCTATGATTATACTAACAACAATGCATTGATTTTAGGAGGAGGCAGGTTAGCTAACTATTCTGAATGGGTCAATAAAGAATCAGGCACTTTTCTTTTTGATATGAGCCCCGTATGAATTGTTTCCTGGAGTAACTGAATCATCAATGGGGGAAGTCCTGGTTTGCAGGAGAGTCTCGGTCAATAAATGCAGAAGGAATGATAGAACCAGAAACTCAGCCATTTGCCATCCTCCTGAAAGAAGGACCCACGCCACAGTATTTAAACCTCAGCACAGTTCGTGTTTGGGGCCGGTGCCTCTGGCGCGGGGCGGTCCCGTACAGCAAGCATGTCAAAATGGCGGCCTACAGGCCCCATGCAGCCCACAAGGAATATTTTTGCGGCCCAGTCAATGTAACGGAATGTAAGAATCGTTTTAATAAAAATTTCATAGCTTAATTTTTACAATATCCTGTTACACATAATTATTAATAACGAACTACAGCGTTCGCTAATGACTGATGACTATAATCGTGTTGCATTCATTTCCCTTACGTGCCTTACACACAGGCGCGCCATTTCTCCCCACTAATACCAGCAGCAAATATTTTAGCAGCCAAAGGCCACGGCAATGGTCCTGGATGGACTTGTTTGGTGTGCGCACCAGGGAATGTTTTGGTTTCAGAGAACAAGAAAAAAGGTTAATTTGCATTACACTTATTAATGTGTGAAGTTGTTCAGTGTCTGGTAAGTGAACATTCAAGAAAAAAATATTCATTTTTATTAACTTTCCCAGAGTGCTTTGCACTGGGAAAAAATATTCATTCTTATTAATTTTCCCAGAGTGCTCTGCGCTGTGAAGTAGCCATCATCCCAGGGTCCTGATGGCTTCTTCGCTTCCTGGTGTGAGAGGATGCCCCGTTCCTGTGTGTATAGAATGTCAGGACCGAATGAGGGTTAAAGAGGTGATGCACACGCAGCTCCAAGCATGGGGCTGGGGCATAGTAAGGGCTCACTGAATGCTGCGGTGACTCTTGAGAACAGAAATGAACTCCTCCCAGCTGCTTTCTCCCGGGGCCTGGGGGCATTCTGCGTTGGCTGGAGCCAGAGTAACAAGATGGCGGCGGAGTGACAGGGTCCCTGCGGGCGGGAGTAACAAGATGGCGGCAGCGGAGTGACAGGGTCCCTGTGGGCGGGAGTAACAAGATGGCGGCGGAGTGACAGGGTCCCTGCGGGCGGGAGTAACAAGATGGCGGCGGAGTGACAGGGTCCCTGCGGGCGGGAGTAACAAGATGGCGGCAGCGGAGTGACAGGGTCCCTGCGAGCGGGAGTAACAAGATGGCGGCGGAGTGACAGGGTCCCTGCGGGCGGGAGTAACAAGATGGCGGCGGAGTGACAGGGTCCCTGCAGGCGGGAGTAACAAGATGGCGGGGGCGGAGTGACAGCGTCCCTGCGGGCGGGAGTAACAAGATGGCGGCGGAGTGACAGGGTCCCTGCGGGCGGGAGTAACAAGATGGCGGCGGTGGAGTGACAGGGACCCTGTGGGCTAGGAGTAACAAGATGGCGGCGGAGTGACAGGGTCCCTGCGGGCGGAGTAACAAGATGGTGGCGGAGTAACAAGATGGCGGCGGAGTGACAGGGTCCCTGCGGGCGGAGTAACAAGATGGCGGCGGCGGCGGAGTGAGAGGGTCCCTCTGGGCGGGAGCCGGCGGCGGGGGAGGCAGCGGTGGCACCCCTACCTCTCGGCGC
The DNA here is from genome assembly GCA_036971965.1 of Nyctalus aviator. Taxonomy (NCBI): domain Eukaryota; kingdom Metazoa; phylum Chordata; class Mammalia; order Chiroptera; family Vespertilionidae; genus Nyctalus; species Nyctalus aviator. The sequence goes on along the minus strand of CM072927.1, from coordinate 91,835,011 downwards.
CCCTTTTCCAGCCAGCGACGTCGCCGGGACACGGGCCCAGCCTGGGAGCCGGAGCACCGCTCACCTGGCAAAAAGGAACCGGACTGGGCGGCGGCCATCGGGTTCCCCTCAGCGGAGGATTTGGGGCCCGGTGACCCCTGAAGCCGACGACGACGTGCTCGGTTCCCTGCCGCCTCCCCGCAGCCCAGCTCCGGGACCAGCCCCGAGGCCCGCGTCCTCCCCCCCCCCCCCCGCCCCCAGGCGTCCGGGGCTGGGCCTCCGCCTCCGCCTCCGCCTCCCGCCATGGCGAGCAGCAGCGGCTCCAAGGCCGAGCTCATCGTCGGAGGGAAGTACAAGCTGGTGCGGAAGATCGGGTCCGGCTCCTCCGGGGACGTCTACCTGGCGGTCACCATCACCAGCGGCGAGCGGGTGGCCGTGAAGCTGGAGCCCCGGAAGGCCCGGCGCCCGCAACTGCGGTGCGAGAGCCACCTCTACCAGATCCTGCGGGGCGGGGAGGGCATCCCGCGCATCCGCTGGTACGGGCAGGAGGAGGACTGCAGGGTGCTGGTCATGGACCTTCTGGGGCCCAGCCTGGAGGACCTCTTCAACTTCTGCTCCAGAAGGTTCACCATGAGAACCGTCCTGGCGCTGGCCGACCAGATGATCAGCAGGATCGAATACGTGCATGCAAAGAATGTCATACACAGAGACATCAAACCGGACAACTTCCTCCTGGGCCTTGGGCGTCACTGTAATAAGCTATTCCTTATCGATTTCGGTTTGGCCAGAAAGTACAGAGACGAGGGGACGAGGCCACCCCTGCCACACAGAGAAGACAAAGCTCTCACTGGCACCGCCCGCTGTGCCGATAACGTCGGTGCGCATCTTGGCACTGAACAGAGCCGCCGGGACGACATGGAATCCTTAGGGTACGTTCTGATGTATTTTAACAGAACCAGCCTGCCGTGGCAAGGGTTAAAGGCTGCCACAAAGAAACAGAAATACGAAAAAATCCGTGAGAGGAAGATGTCCACTCCCGTGGAAGTTCTATGCGAGGGCTTCCCCGCAGAGTTTGCCATGTACCTCAACTACTGTCGTGGGCTGCGCTTTGAGGACGCCCCGGATTACGCGTACCTGAGGCGGCTGTTCCACGTTCTTTTCAGAACCCTGAACCACCAGAACGCCTACGCATTTGATTGGTCAGTGTGAAAGCGGAAACAGCCCAGGAGGCAGCCTCTTCGAGTGGGCGGGGTCAGCAGGCCCAGCCCCCCACAGGTTCCTAAGCATGAATCAAGGGACAGAAGGAGCAGTGCGGATGATCGGAGCAGCATTTGTTTCTCCCAAGATCTAGAAATTTCAGTTCAGTGGTTATGGACAACCATGTACTTGGTGTAAAGGACTTAATTTCGGTATGAACTGGCCCTGGGCAGCATTGGTGATGCTGTGGCCCGCGTTGTAGCTGCTGTCATTGTGAATATTAACTGAGACGGTGAAACATGGTGTCCAGTTTTTCTTTTCTTTTCTTTTTTATTATAGCTTATTGACTTTTTACAGATAGGAATAGAGAGTCAGAAACATCGATCAGCTGCCTCCTTGCATACCTCCCACTGGGGATGTGCCTGCAACCAAGGTACATGCCCTTAACCGGAATTGAACCTGGGACCTTTCAGTCGGCAGGCCGACGTTCTAGCCACTGAGCCAAACCAGTCAGGGCTCTATTGCATTTTTTTTCAAGTGGAAAAGTTAACTAAATGGTTGACACCACAAATTGGTGGAGAAATTGTGCATATGCCAATTTTTTCTTAAAATCTTTTTCTTCGAACTATACTGCTTTGCGATCTCGTTTCAGAAGAACGGCATGAACAGTCTTCAGCCGCAGTTGTGATGGTTGTACATGCTCACAATTGTGCATTCTTAGGGTTTATCCACCCCTGGGGTTTGCAAGTTGTTCACTTAAAACATTCTTAAAATGGTTGGCTTCTTGTTTGCAAGCCAGCTGATAGGGTAGCAACCAAAGACTCCAGTGTTTGAGCATATGAAAGACTGCCTGCTCACCTGTGCTAGGGATAACAGCATCTAAAGTGAAGACTTAAGAAAAACTTAGTGACTACTAGATTATCCTTAGGACTCTGCATTAACTCTATAATGTTCTTGGTATTAAAAAAAAAAAGCATATTTGTCACAGAAATTTAGTTAACATCTTAAAACTGAATATGTATGTATGTTGCTTAGATAAATGTAATCACTGTAAACTTCAAAAATACTTTATTAGAATGTTCTATTATTTTATGTCAACGATGACTCATTTATTTCAGCCCTTTGTATTCAGCATGTCTTTATCGAAATAAACCTACGTTTCTATGGAAATGGAAGCTTGTGTTTTCCTGCGGCCCACCTACACGTCAACCTTGTTTATTTGGCCCGTGTCAGCCTTTGAGTTTGACACGCTTGCTGTACAGTGTACGTGGTCCTGCAGCATCCGTGGACTGGAAGTCACAGCGGTACCTCGGGGTATCTCCACACACTGCCGTGTCCCCAGGGGACAAAATCACCTGCCTGGGAACCACCAAGGCAGCCGTGACCCTCAAAGGCTGCTGAAACCAGGAGGTGAAAGCTGATGAGGACGGAACCACGCCAGGCTTGAAAGCAGCCCCGGCCGCCCTAGCAAAACAGAAACCCAAGTAACATCCCCTTCCCCATTTTTGCCAAACAAGTTGCCGCTCCTCTCCTGACATCCCCTGGCCCCGCTGTGTTTTTCTGCAGGACATGTGCTCTCCCGGCCAGGTCTTTGCATCTGCTGCTGCTTCTACGTACAGCGCTTCACCCCTTCCCACCTCTGGCTGTTCCTGCTTCCTCGTTCTATCAGGTCTCAGCTCCCGTGACTCTTCCTCCAGGAAGCCCTCTCTGACTCCCCTTTTGTACAATCCTTGCCCACTGGGCCCCTTGGGACAGAGGATTGTTCGCTGTCTGATTCCTCAATAAGACTTGTGGGCGCAGAGACCGCCAAGTTCATTGCTTTATCCCCAAGGAACCCGGTATGAAGTGACAGCGCAGACCGCCCTCGCTCAGGCGGGCGTGTCCCGGAATGCCTTTTCTAAATCCTGAATATTGTCATTCGAGAAAACTTCCTTATCGGCTTAAGTCAGCGTTCACACATATCAGTCCCTCACGGTCCGGTCCCGAAGAATCCGGAATAGCACCGGAACAGAAGCGGAGGGTGGGGAGGAGTGGCAAGAGGAGATTCTAGAACCCAACGGACCTCGTTTCAAATCCTGGCTTCCCTCGTCAGTACCTGAGTGGCTGGAGCCTGTCTCCTTGCCTCTCTGATCCTCTGTCCTTGTGCACCACGGTTTGCCCAGCTCCCTGGGGGGGGTGAGGGGGCTGCTCTGAGGTGTAAGGGTCACGGGCAGGACGTGGGGAGCCAGACAGATGAACCTGAGCCGGTGACCTCCTCCTCCGAGTCTCCGTTTCCTCCTTGGTGGGACAGATAAGCATAGCTACGGCAGAGGATGGTGGTGAGCATGCTGGGAGAGAACTGGATGAGATGCCCACACAATGCTGGTGCTCAGCAGAAGACAATGGCTCCGGGCTCCGAGGGCCGGGCAAGTGAGACGTAAGCCTATGACACTTCCAATCAGCCGGCGCCTCGGATCGGCCCCAGAGGGTGACACAGGCCTGCAGCTGCAGAGTGGTCAGCCGGGGAGGTGCCTCATTGCAGGAGCGGCTCCCTCCGAGGGGCTGGGCAGAAACTCTAGCAAGTGCTAATTAGGTCACGAGCCACCCGAGGGAGGGGAGGAATGCCTGGCTAATTACCGGCCCGCTCTGCAGGGGGCCGCGCACCGGCCTACCTGCCGCCGCCTCCTCGCCAGAGCCCAGAGCCTCCGCCAGGAAGCCAGGCGGTCCTGGGACCAGGCTGCCAGGGTGAGCCGGCCGCCATCTGGTCCCCAACTCCCCGCCTAATGTCTGTAACAGACCTGCTACCTAATTGCATGTTGGGGAGCAGCCTTCACATCTTTAACACCTAATTCACCATTGTTCCTTTGGAAGCCCAATCCCGCAGGCTGGCTGGCTGCGGAGGGAGGGTTCTGCCCGTTTATGGGGCTTTCAAGCCCCGGGCATCCCAGGCCAGCCTTGTTAGACTCCAGCTGGGCACGCAGCCCCAGGGCACCTCCCTGCACAAAGCCTGGCTTCCCCCCCATGCGTCCCCACAGCTCACCTGCTTGGCAGGAATACCCAAGGCACCCCTCTCCTCACTGTCATGTCCTCCCCACCCGCCCGAACCCAAATCTCTCCCTCATGCAGGGGCCAGTCTCCCCATTCTGGCCTGCGGGACCCCTTGAAACGCTAGGGCAGGAGCCTGTCTTTCCTCATTTCTGGCGCTCGTTCCCATGGCATCGCTGTGGGGTGGGGAGTGGAGGGGAGAGGGTGAGGGTCTGGAGAAAGGCACCTCAGCCCTCTCCTCGCTGCCCTCCGCGTCTTTGAGTCAGAGAAGCAGGCTTGGGAAGGATGCTAAGGGGGACCTGGCTGATCCCTGAAGTGGCTCCCTGACCCTGAACTTCCTGGAAGAGCTCTGACTGGCCTCCTTTTCCACTTCCCCTGCTGGTCATATCGCTGTCATCACTAGTCATCGGTCATCTAACGGGCTCTGTCACTAACGCACAGGGTGCCGGGAGCAAGTCACGGCTCTCCTCTGGGCCTTGTGGCTCCCTCCCTGAGGGATGAGGGGGAAGGGAGAAGGAGGGAGAAGGCTGAGTGGATGAAACACCACACGCATCCCTTCCAGCTCTTGCTGGGCAGGAATAATCCCAGGTATTTGCTCTGCTGTCTCTCTGGAGCAGCATCAGCCCATAAGGCGAGACAATCGGATTGGTGAGAAACACCGCACAGGAAAGACAGGACGCATCCGAGGTCACGCAGCTGGCAAAGGGGCCAAGCCCAAAACAGATTCAGGGGCCTTCGTCCCAGATACCCACACCCTTGCTGACATCCTGACGGGATGGGGGGGGGGGGGGACGGGGGTTTAGAGGAGGGAGGGGTATCATTAGGCCCCTGGGAACGGGACTCCCTGCCTCCTCCCTCTGGTGGCTTGGGAGATGGTGGCCACTGAGGCAGGTCCAGGGGACTGAAGGGGGAGAGGAAAGCCCTGGACAAGAGACTGAGAGCTCCAAGCATCGAGCTGAGGCTGAGCCACAGCGCTAGGGACGGGCAAACTATGGACAGTCCACACCCCAGCTCCTCTGTTTCCTAGCCGTGTGGCCGCAGGCAGGAGACTCCACTGCTCTGAGCCTGCCTTAGAAGGCGGGCTTGAAATGCCCGCCCCAAAGGCTGGTGGGAGGATTCGGTAAGACGGTGCTTGGTACAGGCTCTAAACGCGGTGGGTTATGACCGGGGTTCCCTCCTCAGCTGGGCCGGGGTTCCCTCCTCAGCTGGTTCCCTCCTTAGAGGAGCCCGCTCACGGGTTCCTCCCTCAAGTACGGGTTCTAAGAAGACTCCTCTGTGGCTGGGGGCTCCGCCAGCCCACCGTGCGGATCACCCACAGGCTGCTCATGGCTCCAGAAGCGGCCAGGAAGCTCGGTCCAAAGTGAACACAGGTTGGTCCCACGTCTTCCAAAGCCAGGAAGTGTCTCGAGGGGTGGAAATGGGAAATACCATGGGCCCCTGGCCCCTGGGGGACTGAGGGCAAGGTGTTGGGTATGGGAGGTGCCAGCCGCCTGTGAACAGAGAATGGAGGCGGAGAAGGCCCCAGGATGCACAGGGGAAGGGGGCAGGCGGTGGGTGCTGGGTGAGAGCCCAGGTATGACCTCACACCAGGCAGCCCCAGGCTGGACGCTGCCCGCCCTTCTCCACCCCGCAGCCGGAGCCATCTCTTTAAGGGGTATCACATGTAGCATCCCTTTATTGGGTGTCACCCCAATAAAGAGCTCTGGGCATGCTCCGAGACCCTCAAAAGCTCTGCCCCCGCCCCCGTTCACTCTGCAGTAGCCCCACTGGTCCCTCCTTGTTCCATGGAAGACCACCAGGCCTTAGCTCTCTCTGTTCCCTCTGCCTGGAACGCCCTTCCCCTCAGTGTTGGCATGGGTCCCCCTCCAGAGGCCTCGCCTGGCCACCCAATCTAAAACAGGAGCCCCATTATCCTCTACCCCTCCCCATCCTGTTCTATTTTTCCTATGATTTACTGCTACTTGACCTTGAATTTTACAACTATTTGGTGTATTATTGCTCTTTCCCAAGAATGTATATGTCCGCAAGGGCAGAGGCTTTGCTCAGGTCACTGCTGTACCTTCAACCCCTGGAAGAGCATGTGGCACAGAGTAAATCAACACGTCCATTGGATGGATGGATGGATGGATGAATGAATGAACAAATGAACGAATGAATGAACGAATGATTGATGGAATTCTGGATCCACCATTTTCCAACCTGAATTTTTTGGGCAGGTCATTTCACTCCACCAAAACTTCCAAACGGAGCAGACACCCATCTCCCGGGGTCACTGTTTAAATGGAATTAACAGAATGTGGATGGAGCTAACACACACTGGGTGCTCCATCACCACCACCGCTATCGCTGACATCACCACCCAGGGGCTCGGGCTCAGGCGCCTGCTCCCTGAGGCCTGGCACCGCAGTGATCTCTCTGAGCCCATGTGTCACCTGCCAGACGTGGCGGTCGGGAGGCCCTGGGTCCCACACAGGGGTGCTTGGTGGGCACCCAGGCATGCGTGCAAGGCCCCCAGCAGGGGCTGACACCCAGTAGGCACTAAGTGGCACCCACTAGCATCCTGGAGAGTCTGGGATTGGGATACCGGCCCCATCACTTTCTTATTCTGCAAACTTGGGGAAGTGACTTAACATTTCTGAGTTCAGTGCCATCTCTGAAACCGGGATAATGATAGGCCCTTCCTCACGGGCTGGCCCGAGGGTCACGATGAGACTGTGCCCCTGACACCCTAAGGCAGTGGTTGGCAAACTCATGAGCCAGCAGAGCCAACTATCAACAGGACAACGATGGACATTTCTTTGGAGAGCCACATTTTTTAAACTCAAACTTCTCCTAACGCCACTTCTTCAACACAGACTCACCCAGGCCGTGGCATTTTGTGGAAGAGCCACACTCAAGGGGCCAAAGAGCCGCATGTGGCTCGCGAACTACGGTTTGCCGACCACTGCCATAGATCAATGAATGAAGCAATGGATATAACAAGGGGGGCGAGGCTATTTTTTCTTGCGTTCTTTGATCAACCCCAGTGCCTCGAATAGAGCCTTGGCACACAGGAGATGCTGAGGAAATGGCGTGAGAGTCTATGCGTGCGACCGTACGGCTGAGTCAATCATCGAACCAAGGGCTCATTAGAAGGTAATCTCCCTGGAGGCCAGGATGGCCACCTGCTATGTTTAAGGCTGCATCCTCTGTGCCGGGAACACAGCAAGTATTGGACGAATCAATGAGTGAGAGAGGGAGTGAATGAATTGAATGAATGAATGAATGAGCAAGGCCCCGGCTCTCAGTGCAAAGACCACAGACCAAGAAGAATGAAACACAATAGGGCTGCCCTGACCCTCCCCCCCACCCACCCACCCGGCCACCACTCAATGCCTCGTGGATTTTTTAAATAATTTGTCGATTGTTTTTAATGGTTGAGGCAGTTAATACTTGGTTCATGAAACTGCAATATACAGAGAGGTGAAATAAATAGCTTATATATATATATATATAATATATATAATATAGCTGGTTTTAAAATATTCCCTTATCATTGGTGTGCTAGGTCACGTGAGTCACGGAAGGTCGATAGCAGCATCCTGCAGGCTGCGAGCGAGGCAGGGTCACCGTGATTGGACGGGGCCGTCTGTCGTCGGAGGTCGAGGCGCCGAGAATTCCGAGGGGGCACGCCTTCCCTGCGCGGTGTCTCGGGACAGCTTGCAGCGGACAATAAATAAATGACTGCAAACCAGAGAGCGATTTTTGTTGGAGTTTGGGGGGAGGACAGGAGAGTGGGAAAGAAGGGGGCGTTCCTTGGGGGGCGGGGGGGGGGGGAGGTGGGAACGGTTTACTACTTGGTTTTTTTTTCTTTTTCCTTTTCTGTTTTTTTTCTTTTCTTTTTTTTTTCTTTTTTGCTTCTTTTTCTTTTGCTTTCAGAACCTTTGGGAACAAGGACTTTGGTTTCTCCGAGGGTCGTTTTCCTCGTTCAAGTCCTCCTCCTCCGGGGACGCCTTGAGAGTTGTCTGTTCCGAGAGAGAGAGGGAGAGAGACACAAGCACCTGTGCGTTGACAAAATCAGTCCCTTTTGCGTGACGTGAGTCTCTGTCATCGGGGGTTTCAAGTCAACCGTGAAGTCCGTATCGTCCCCCCCTTTCTTCCCCCTCCCCCCCGCAACCCCGAGAGTTTTGGTTCAGTTTTTGTCTTCTTGGAAACACAATGTACAAAAATAGAGCTTCTTCCTTCTGTGTCGTGTAAAAATATTCCTCTGACGCAGTCCTCGCGGCCGTGGGCGCGGCCGGGGGGCGGCCGCCTAGCCGGGGTGCGTGGGGCGGATCCGCCGGGACCGCTTGGTCACCGTGGTGTACTTGAAGGGCTTCTGCAGCTCCGCCTGCCCCTTGGGGTAGCGCTTCATGAAGTGCACGTCCTGCTGGTTCTCCCGGGTCTTGGGGCCCTTCCGCGGCCGCCCCTTCTTGGTGAAGCCCACGTACCAGCCCGAGTACTTGGCCGACATCAGGGCCGTGTAGTTGTTCTCCAGGACCTTCTCGATGAACACGCACTCCTTGCTGGTGCCGTCGGGCTGCAGGGGGGGAGAGAGGAGGGGCAGGTGAGAATGGCAGGGCGGGGTGCGTGGGGCAGCGCAGGAGAGGGGGGCCTCAGCCATATCACTCCCTGGGTCTGTGAAGTGCCCGTGTGGCACTGGCCCTCGTTACAATTACGCAACGGACTCCCGTGGTCACCCAGAAATCCAGCCATCCCTCCCTCCCCTGCTCTCTGCCCCGCAGCCAGGGGCCCCCCCGCTCCCACTCGGTGAGAACGAGAAGCCCAGACGTAGCCCACCACACCATGGTTTCCCGGGACGGGGGCAGGGCTGGCCGTGTGGCACAGCCAGCCGTGCAGGCAGTGTTCCTCGAGACCCCTGCGTGAGCAATGGCCAAGCACACAGGCTGACATCGACTCGGGGGACATGGAAGGCTGAAGCGAAGGCAGCCATTTGGCCGCCACGAGGGGAAATGCCGTCAGACGGCAAAGCCAGCTCGGAGGAGGCAGCCACGTCCGGAGGAAGGGAACGAGGGAAGCCACGCCCCGGCCGCCTCCCGGGAGCTCCCGGACCAGGCTGCACCTGACACTCAGTGACCCCGTCTGCGTGGGCCAGGGGTACCCCTCCGAACCGGCCGAGACCGTGTCCCGGCGCCTGCCAAAGGGAGGAGAGAGAGCCGCCCAGAAACCAGAGCTTTGGCGGGGCCAGACTCCGGAGCCTGGGCCCTTGCTTCCGAGACTCGTGGCTCCCAAGCGGGAGGCCGTGCGGGGCGGGCAGGACGAGAGTCGGACTCAGGAGCCGAGGCAGCTCTCGGGCTCCCTGGTGTGGCCTTAGGTCGGTTCACTCCATGCTGCCCCTCGGCTTCCTGGCCTCGGCACGCAGGGCCCCCGTGTCACAGACAGGCAGGGCAGGGCCCTGCTAGCTTATGGCTGGAGGCCCCGGCGGTTTGACGGCCTGGCTGCCCTCCTCGGGCCCGGTCTGGACAGAAGGGGTGGGCGGCAGGCTCCGAGGCTCCACCCCAGGCGGCCGAGGCGCTGCCGGGGGAGAGTGGGAAACGCACGGAGCTGGAAGGCCCGAATTAGCAGCCGGAGTTTCCAGCGAACATCTCCAAGCTCAGGCCGGGCCCACTCCTCGTTACGGACGGACGCCGGGCCAAGTTGGAAGCCCAGCGGTCTGGCCGAGCGCGGAGACGGAGGTGCGAGTTCCAGCCTTTTGTTTGAAGTGGAAAACAGGCCGGGCTTCCAGGAACGTTCACCTTTGAGCGGAGGGCAACGCCTGGGCGCCACAAAGTGCTGAACTTTGCAGAAAGGGACAGGCAGGGCAAGGAAACATTCTCCAGAGGGCGAGATCTTTCGAGGAGGCGGCGGGGGCGAGCAGGCAGGCAGGGGCGGGGCGGGGAGACACACGCAGGGCCCGGGAGACCGGAGGGTGGGCTGAGGAGGGCGGGGAGCCAGAGCATGTGTGTGTGTGAGGGGGTGGGGGTAGAGGGGGAGATGGGAGTGGCCTCTGGGCTCGGAGTCCCCCGTGAATAATTCTGGAAGCCGCCTATCCGACCTGAGCCCAGGTCCCTTGGCCGGTCTCGATGGAACAGTCGGAGCACATGAACAAAAGCCACGCCATGCTGCTTCCCCACCCTGGAAAGCCTGCCTGGAAAAGGGCTGGCGCTCCTCACGGCTCAGTCCAGCGGCCGCCTCCCCCGGGGAGCCTTCCCTGACTGCCACCTTCCTCCCTGGGGTGCTTCTGCCTCTTCCTTCGAGATTCCGTTCAAGCACCAAGCTGCATGGGATGCACATGCTCCCATCGTCTAGACCCGCCTCGGCACCCATTTCTCCTCCCACCACCCCACCCTCAACAGAGCAATTCCCTGTCTGCCTGCCCACCAGCCCAAGAGCGTCAGCCATCCTCATGGCTCAGCACAGGCCTTAACCCGGGACGGGGCCGCCCAGAGCTCCCGTGGCTGGATGGATGGCGTTCTGCTGGGGTAGAGATGGTGGGAGCGACGCCTCCTGGACCCCTTACTAACGTCCCCCAGATCGCCATGAGCTCGGAGAGGCCCCTCCTGGGCACGTGCCGGGAAGGGGATGGAGCCGGCAGAGGAGCGGGGCGCGGTGCCTGGCCCACCCATCACCCTCCTCATCCGCTCAGCCACAGGCCAGATAGCCCCCCACCCATTATTCCCTTGAATCCCCTTAACCCACCGAGTCAGACTCTATGTGGTAGGAGGAAACAGGTCAAAGAGGCAAAAGGGCTTCTCCCAGGTCGTGGCACCTATAAATGGCAGCCTGGGCACTGCCATCTAAACACCCCCCACACAGTCACAGCAGCACCGCGCCTGGCACAGGCCCTCACGCACGCCTGGGTTTGCTGAGAGGGTTGGGGAGCTGGGCTTTGGGCTAAAATTCTCAACACCCCGAATGTGGGAGCCCCTGGGAGCAGCCATGGAGCTGGTGGCGATCACCTGTTCCCCACGGGGAACTCAGACACAGACGGTAAGACGCCCACGCGGCCGCACCTGGGCTGGCCTCGGCCCTGCTCCCGGTGACCTCTGTGGCCCCGCTGCTGCCTGCCGAGGGTCAGAGACCCCGGTGGCTGGGCTCAGCCTGGCAGCGCTGGCTCCACTGGCTCGGACGAGGCACAGCGGCAGGATCTCGAGGGCGACTGTCTCAGGCCAGAGCCTCAGGGATCTGGAACTTGATCATCTCCCTCCCCGCCCCCCTGCCACCTCCAGCCTCCTGCCACCCAAACCAGAGTCCTGTGCCTCCCATCTGATGGGAAGACTGGATCCTGGTGACATCATCTGGCCCCCAGATCCGGGCTTACGTGGAACCAGAACAACCCTCTGGATATTCTCAGTTACACGGGCAGGACTTTCCACTTTTCGCTGAAGGTGGTGTGAATTGGGTTTCAGTCGCAGCCAAAGCAATCTTCACGGGGATGAGCTGGTGGGCAGGGACCCTCCTCCCACCCCCTCCTCCCCCAGACTGGGGCCCTAAGCTACCTCCAAAGAGTGAGCACACGGGAGGGGACAGACGAGGAAAAAACCACACCTTTTTTCCTCCTCTGTCTCCAGAGATGGGGGAAAGCCTAGCACATAACGCACCACGCTCAACAACTATTTGTGGAATGAAAGGAAGCAGACCTCCCGGGCCAGATGGATGTGGGGTGCAGAGGAGGAGAGGGGGGAGGGGCCGCCTGGGCAGGCAGGGGCTCGGGCACATGTCTGGTGCGAGGCAGCAGAGAGAGCAGCTGCAGCCAAGGCTCAGTGATGTGCCCGGCTGCGGCCAGGCCGGCCCCCAGGGTCAAGGCCGCCTGTGGACGCTGTCCTACGGAGCCACCGCCCAGGAGCCGGAGCCAGGCCGCGGCCAAGGGCGCCCACGGGGGAAGGGGCAACTGGGCGGAAGGGAACTGACATGTAATAAGTCAGCGCCTCTACATGCAGGCATCGTCCTTCCCACCTCCCAGGCGAGCGCACTGGGGCTCAGCGAGGCCCGGGCGCGTGGACTCCCTGGCCAGACGTGGGTAAGTCTGGCTTCAGGGCAAGAGTGAGTCCTCAGAAAGCAATGACCGCACTTCCATGGCTCTGGTGCCCTTGTAGATTCTGGGGCAGGTGAACGGATCCCAGAGGGGAGGATCCAGAACGGGCCCTCGGCAGAGGGTAGGCCTGAGGTCACCCCCAGGCGAGCAGATAAGCAACAGAGGGCTGTGGGGGGTGTGGGGGGGGCCTGTGGGCTCCCATTCGGGTGACTGAGGGGTCAGCGAAGCTAGAGGCTGCTGGGGATGAGCGAGGACCCAGGGCAGAGGGCAGAGGGCAGAGGGAAAAGCAGCCCCAGGAGAGGGGACCGTGTGTACGGAGCCTGCAGGGGTGCAGGCTGGCAGAGCCCTGTCCGCAGCGTGTGCCTGAGGCCTGGAGCCTCCCAGGGAGCGCGGCCTCTCTCCGGCCGGCGTGAGGACAGGGGACAGGTTCTGAACTGGACTGGGCTGGGGGGCAGGGGACATTGGCCCCTGGCGCTTCAGAAAGCTGAGGGGGACCGTGGGGACAGGCCTGGCGCTGCAGCCTGAGCGGGGACCCGGGGAGAGCTGGGCGATGACCCCTGTGAGGTCTGAGGCCGGGCCAGGGGCGGGCTAGGGAAGTGGGGGTGCAGGCCTGAGGCCTGGCTGTGCGGGGGGCCTGACAGCAGCACAGCCCGGGCCCAGGGCTCCTCTGCGGGAGCCAGAGGGAGTGAGGGGCGCCTGTCTGAGCCGAGGCCATCAGGGGACCTGCCCCTGGCAAAGTGGGGACAGGTGGGTTTGGGGGCGCCCTTGGAGCCCCCCAGGCCAGCCCAGAGGACAGAAGCCTGGAAGGGGATGATGGGGGGCCCCAGCGAGGGGCAGGCCTCCTGGACCGCTGGGCTCGCCTCCCCTCCCGCTGAACCGTCCCCGATATTAATGGCGGGGAGAGGGAGAGGGGGCGGGAAACCAGAGCAGCTCCCGTGGAAGCTGACTCAGCGGCCAGCGGGCGAGGGCGGCGGGACGGCCCGAGGGGACGGGGCTGCTCTTCTGACCCCACGAGGGCCCTCCTGGGCTCAAGATGCCGGGAACCCTGCAGCCGGGAGGGAGGGAGGGAACGAGGGAGGGAGGGACGGAGGGAGGGAGGGAGGGAGGGGGCGCGGGCACTGGGCACAGCAGGCCGCCCGCAGGAAGGCGGAGGAAAGGAGGAAAGAAGGGGAGCCTCCGCCTTCCTGTGAGTGGTCGGGCCTGGAGGCGGCCGTGGGGCGGGCAGAGGACAAAGCACCTGGCGCGGGCAGCCGCCGCCTCCCCGGCCCCGGACCCCTCGCTCCCGGGCCTCCGGCCCCCGGACACGTGGACAGTGAGTCACTGACTGAAGCCACTGGGTGTCCCGAGCCAATTCCTGCTACTCTGTCTGCCCTGAAGGAGCTGTCGCTGGTGTGGGCCGCCCGGCTGGAACCTTTGCCTCCCGACAGGGCTCCGCGTCCCGCCCAGCTCTAGCGAGGGGCCCCTGTGGCACCTGCGGGGCGGGGATGGCGGGATCCTTCGGGGGCATTTGCTTGGTGCCCGGCAGAAAGCAGGTGCTCAGTTAACGGCGCTGGTGGCACCGTCGCTGTTAACAACAAGCACCAGGCCTGGCCCCGGCCGCTTGGGTAGGGTGACAGCAAGAGGGATGAGTTGGGAGACTCGGGAAATGAAGTAAAAACACGTGGCTTAGGGCAGGGGTGGGCTAGAAGGAGCCCATGGAGGGGAGGGGAAGACACGTGTGATACTTTCAACAATAAAGGTTTTTTAAAATAAGCAAATAAACGCGTGGCTTATTAGGCAAGACGTGGGTGACCCCCAGCTGGGTGCAATGAATGTAAGTCATCAGCTGGGGCCCTGCCCACGAGCGGGGGACCCCATCCTCCCTGGCATCTGGGTCCACTCTCCACCGCACCCCCACTCCACCTGCAGGAGACGACCCTCCCCTCCCCCCCACTCCACCCCCGTTATCCAAGCTGAGCACCGGGGTAAGGAGGGTCCCGAAAGCAGGGGACGCAGGCGTGACGCCACACAGAGGTCCTGCCAGCCCCAGCCCCAGCCCCCGCGGCACCCACAGGCAGCGAGAGCGTGAGTGGCACCGGCCAGCGCGGCCGGAGAGAGGGGGGACCTGCCTCCTCGGCGGAGGCTCAGCGGCCTGGCACGTGGGCCCGCCCGCCGCACCCCCACCCCGGCCCTAATTTGTTACATGCAGCTCCGTCGCCCGTTCCAACGTAATAAAATCTGCCTGAAACGCTAGAACCGTGAGCCCGGCGCTGACGCGGCGGCTGGGTTCCGGAGCCTGGCGATTGTTAACCATCGCTCAGCCCCGCCCGCGGCCGCGGCCCTGCCCCAGACAGCAGGTACCGAGGGCGGCGGGGGGGACGCACCCCCTCTGAGCCAGCCAGAGCTCCCCATCCCCCGGAGCGATCAGGGCCCTGGTTCTCTCTGAAGCCACAGCCGTGGACACTGTGTGAGTGGTGGGCGCAGAGAGGAGGGGGCAGGAGGGGTGGCCGTGGGAGTCTCCCCCATACTCCCCGGGCTGCTTCCCTCGGGACACCACGGCCGTGGCGCCCTGTTCCGGCCCCCGGGGCTGCCGGGGAGGACCCGCCCCCGTGCCCGGAGTTCCCGGCCGGCCGCCACTCACCTTGCCCACCAGCTTGCCCTTCCGGTTCATGCACAGGTAGAACTCCGTCTCCTTGCCCTTGATCCGGACTTGACTGCCGAAGGTGTCTGTCTCCACTAGGAGCTGGGCTTCGGGAGGCAGAAGCAGAAGAGAGACACGCTTTTTTACCCGGGCACAGACGTGGCCTGAAGACTCAGGGGCAGGACTCTGACCCTGTCCTGGTCCCACACACACACCCTTGAACCCAGGCCTGGGAGAGGCCTCTGTCAGGACACCCTAGAGCAGTGTTTCCCGAAGTGTGGTATGCATACCCTCAGGGGCACGGGATGAGTTTGGTGGGGGTATGTGTGGCACCGGAATTTGGTGGGGATATGCACCTAATTCTACGTTCTCATGAGTGCGAGAGGTACTCAGCATTACGAAAATTATAGAAGGGGTACACAGATGGCAAAAGTTTGGGAAACACTGCCCTAGAGCATCCTTCAGGCAGAGAGAGGGGGCTGGTCCCCACCTGTTCCCCAACCCCCCACCCCCTCCCCCACCTCTCTTGACTCCACTTGGGGCCCACATGACTCCAGCCAATGGGGCGTTCTGCCCGGTGGCCGAATACCAGGGTGTCTTCTCCCCTCACCACCCAGCTCCCCAGCCCCTCAGCTCCATTCCCCAGAGCAGGGCAGAGAGCTGTACAAATGACCCCGCACGTCAGAGGTAGCAGGCTTTGGGATAAGGGCACAGACAAATGCACGTGAGTTCTCACGGCACACACACGCTCCTGCACGCATTGTACACGCATGCACATGCCCTGAACATGCCCTGCACACACATGCACACATCCTCCCCTGGGGGATGTCAGAGGCTCCTTCCTCCAGGGAAAACATCCGGAAGACATGTCGGGGTCCCCTCCTGCCCCCGTGCCTTTGCCACTTGAGGTGGGGGGAGGCCCGGGGAGGGAGGCCCTCTGCAGGACTCCCCTTTCCTCGGTCAAGGCCAGCACCTAACTCCCAGGAGCCCGGACGTCCCAATCAGGGCCAATGGCCCCCGGGCCTGGGCAGGAGACCGCACCCTAAACTACCCATGCTCCTCAGGGTGGGGGTCTCCAGAACTGACCCTCCAAAGCCCTGAAGGTCACAGGCTCCCTGCCCCTGTGAGGCCTGCTGTGTCCAGACCCCCCCTGGCCCTCGTGGGGTCTCGTGTGACGTGGGTAGGCCACGCCCTCTCTCTGAGCGCTCTCTCCTCTCCGGTCCGAATCCCCGGCTGGCCGCCCCCTCCTCACCTTCTCTGCCTGTGACCCTCCCGTTCTCACCCTCCCATCTCTGACCCTGTGCTTCCTGGCACCTGCCCCTCCCTCAGCCACAAAATTTTAATTTCGGTGACAGGGGACTTGCTTCTCCATAACAAAAATCATAGCCCTCCATACGGCATCCTTGGAGCCACAAAGAGCAGACCTCGGTGGCCCTAAAATACACGAGGTATGATTTTAATTAAAAAAAATTAAAAATATATACCCTGGTGCCCTGCTGAGAAAATGAAAACCATCTGGAAAGCAGGATTTCCAATAATTAATCTAGCCCTCCTTTGACACCACTACTAATTAAAATATGATACCCCACCTTTCCGAGGGGAAAAAAAAAGAAAAGAAGAATTTACATAAAATTTAAAGATCTAACAAGAATTTAGTAATCCTAGAAACAAGGGGGAGGGCACATTCTTCTCTCCACCTTCCCCCAGCCCTAGTAAACACCGAGTCAACAGCATTCGCCGACACAGAGATAGGGGTCCCAGGCCCTCGCTGCCCCCCAATTCCAACGCCCGGTACCTCTCCCGGGAAGCTCGGTTTGGGACCCAGCCCCAAACATGCCAGCAGCCCTGGGCGCATTCTCTGCCTCCCTCCTGGCTCAGCCCCCTGCAGACGGGCTGTGGGGCCAGGAGGATCTGAGATCCCAGCAGCTTCAGCAGCGTGTGTGTCAGGGAGGGTGAGCGCTCTGGAGAGCACAGGCCTGAGTCTAAACCCCTGGCCCAGGTGTTTGACCTTGGGCCTCAGTTTCCGCACCTGTAAAATGGGAGGAATCACCTCTGATCCTTAATAGCTACTAGGAGGACGACACAGAATGATGCTGCAAAGGGCCTGGCGCCTGTCCTCAGGGGGGCACGGGGCGGGGGGCACTCGGCACCTGCTGTCCGAGTGTCCCCATAACCGCAAAACAGAAGTGTTTTCCCAAAAGAAGATATGCACGCATTGTGAAAAGTCAGGGTGGCTGAAGCCGGTTTGGCTCAGTGAATAGAGCGTCAGCCTGCGGACTGAAAGGTCCCAGGTTCGATTCCCGTCAAGGGCATGTACCTTGGTTGCGGGCACATCCCCAGGAGGAGCGTGCAGGAGGCAGCTGATCCATGTTTCTCTCTCATCCATGTTTCTAAAATCTCTATCCCTCTCCCTTCCTCTCTGTAAAAATCAATAAAATATATATTTTTTTAAAAAAGAAAAGTCAGGCCGAGACCGGTTTGGCTCAATGGATAGAGCGCTGGCCTGGGGACTGAAGGGTCCGGGGTTCGATTCCGGTCAAGGGCATGTACCTTGGTTGCGGGCATATCCCAAGTAGGGGGTATGCAAGAGGCAGCTGATCGATGACTCTCTCTCATCGATGTTTCTAACTCTCTATCCCTCTCCCTTCCTCTCTGTAAAAATCAATAAAATATATTTTTTTTTTTAAAAGAAAAGTCAGGTGGACCACAGCCTGCCTCCGACCTGAACTTCCTCTGCACCCTCGGTGGGGAGGAGGGGGGAGAGGGGGGGGTCGCCGGCACCCCACACATCAGACAAGGCCTCGGACTGGGACTTCTGGGGTCCAATTCCCTTTCCTGCTTGCACTCTGGAGCTGTGTGACTGCCACCCTCCCTGCGGGCCTCCGTTTCCTTCCCTGTGCAAGGTGGGGCTCCACCCTACCCTGGCTCTCTGAGTGGGGGGTGGGGGGTGGCTCTGGGGCAGAGGCAGAGATTGGGGCCACAGGGCTGGGCGCAGACAACCCTGAGTGACTCGCCCGGGGGAGACAGACAGCTCCCGCTGCTGCCCCATCAGCCTGAGGACTTCTGTCCCCATGTGCAGTGGAGGGAGCCGGGCAGAGTAGAAGCAACCCAGCAGGGAGGGCTGGCTCCAGGTCTGCCTGCCTTCGTCTGCGGGGCCTGAGCTCCAGGGGAGGACCCCGGCTCAGGGAGCCTACTCCAGCACAGCCCTCCCCCCCCACACACACACACACCAGCCACAGCCTCCCCAATCCCCAACCCCCAACAGCCATGGTCTTTGCAGGAGAATCCGAAGGGCCTGGGACTGGGGCTGGACTGCCCTCCACCCCCTCCCACCCCCACCCCGAGAAGCCTGGCCGCCCCCACCCCAGTGTGGGAAGGGTCTGTGCCGGCCGCCGGGCCAGAGGAGCCAGGAGTCTGTTCTCCCCCAACCGCAGCAAGCCACGGACTGGCCGAGACTCCGCTGGGCGCATGACATAATGAGGAAGGAGCTGGGCCAGAATTATGTAAAGTCTTTGGGGAGTAATAGCAGCAGCAGTTCTCAGAAAGAGGGGGGGGCAGGGAGAGAGAGAGAAAGACCCCACCCACAGGCCAGGTTTTCCCCAGAGCCAGCCGGTCTTCAGCATCCATGCCCCTCCCTCCAAGCCCCGAGCCCGAGCCCCAAGGCCCGAGATGCGGCTGGACGGGACCCCTCCTCGCCGCCCAGCTCTGTTCCCAGGCCCGCACCGGGCCAGGCGGGAGGAGGCGATGACATTATCTCACTCCCCTCCTCACCCCCTCCAGGCTTCACAATTTAACAGCCTCCTCCCTCAGCCACTCCTGCCCCTCGCCACCTCCCCCCTCCACCCCAGCCAGGGGGGTCTCAGCGGAAAGGCTCCCGGGGACTCTGCCACCCACCGAACACCCAGCCCCTTTACTGGAACCCACAGGGGTGCGTGGCCTGGTGCCCGCTGACATCCCAGCTCCTGCCCCTGCCCTCAGCCTCCAGCCAGCTGGCCCCTTGCTGCCCCTCGCGAGCATGCCCAGCACATGAGGGCCCCGGGACCTCGGCCCTCGCTGTGCCCTCTCCCTGGGGAATGCTTTGCCCAGAGCTTCCCCTGGGGACTTATCTCCAGGGTCACCTCCTCAGAGAAGCCCCCTGGCCACGCCGTCCAATGTCTCACTAGCCCCTCATCTAGCACCACCATCCCCGCTCCGCTGTCCTCAGAGCTCCTCCCGTTGTCTCATCGGCTGCCTTCCTCTTGTCTGTCTCTCTCTTCACCGCAGGCGCGCGCCACGCGGGCAATTCACCGCTGTGATCGCCAGGCCTCCCCGCTCCCCGGCTGCCGGTGAACGGCCAACCTGCCAGGTGTACTGAGTGCACCCATTCCCTCGTGAGGGAGGTCTGGGTAACAGGAAGAGCATGAGATTCAGGCCGAAACCGGTTTGGCTCAGTGGATAGAGCGTCAGCCTGAGGACTGAAAGGTCCCAGGTTTGATTCCGGTCAAGGGCATGTACCTTGGTTGCGGGCACATCCCCGGTAGGGGGGTGTGCAGGAGGCAGCTGATTCATGTTTCTCTCTCATCGATGTTTCTGACTCTCTGTCCCTCTCCCTTCCTCTCTGTAAAGCATCAATAAAATATATTTGAAGAAGAAGAAGAAGAAGAAGAAGAAGAAGAAGAAGAAGAAGAAGAAGGAGGAGGAGGAGGAGGAGGAGGAGGAGGAGGAGGAAGAGGAGGAGGAGGAGGACAAGGAGGAGGAGGAGGAGGAGGAGAAGAAGAAGAAGAACATGAGCTTCAGGGAGGTGAAGGGATTTGCCCAAAGGCCCAGCGGGTCAGAGCAGGGCAGAGGCTCGACCCCACGCTCCGATTCCACAGCCACTGCCCTTGGCCCCTCCGCTCCCCGCCGGCGGGGTCTCTCTGACCACTCCCTGGCCTCTGAGCTCCCACCCACCCTCCCCCAGCCTCAGGGTGACCATTGCGTACTCTGACGTGCTGTGTGACAACGGGGAACACCCTGCCTCTCTCTGGGCCAGGACGAAGTGACCTGCCAGGCCCTGGTTCGTTCTGCTTCTCCAGGAAGGGTCAGTAACTTACATTCACGTAGCGCTTGGGAAGTGCTGGGCACTGTCCTAACAACCTAACCGGCATTGCCTCCCCGAATCCTCACAACCATCTCAGGAGGTCAGAGCTGTTTTCATCATCCCCATTTTACAGGTCCGCAAACTGAGTCCCAAGGTCACACAGGGGTGGAGTTCAAACCCAGGCAGGACCCAAACCCAGGCTGGCTATCCCAGAGGTCTGGGTCTCCGCCTGTCTTAGTCTCACCCCTCCCTGCTCCCCGACACCAGCCCCCTTCCTGGGGAACGAGTGCATGGACACAAAGGTGGGCGGCGGAGGTCCTCGCCGTGACCTCACTTCCTCCGGGCAGAGGTCAAGGGGCAGAGAGGCCCACAGAGCCCAAGGCCAGGGCCCCTCCCTCCCAGCTCCACCTCCAAATGCCCAGGAGGGAGGAGGGGTCCCCAGAGGGTCACCTTCAAGCTGATCCTGGAAGGCGGGGAGCCCTCAGAGCACCCAAGGCTCAAAGCCCTGCGAGAGGGGCAGGAATGGCCAGATCTGGTCAGGGGCGTGAGCACGGGAGAGGGGACCCCTCGACCCAGGCCCGCACAGAGCGGGGGCCAGCACCTGCCCGTGGCTGGGGGCCAGGAGCTCCCAGGCCTGCCGCACCCAGAGAGGAAAGCAGAAAAGGGAAGAGAGTGGGAGAAAAAGGAACTGGCAAGAAAGCCCTTTCTACAAACACACGCTGTCTCTCCCCGCCCCCGCACCCCCCTCCCCACGCCCCCTCATTTCTCCGCAGTGGATGGAGTAACAGCTATTTAATTTGTTAAACAGCAGCGAGTCCTTATGTAAGCACTCACCCTCTGCTGGGCACGGGGCTTGCAGTCTGACTGTGGACGGTCTCATTAGCTCCTCACCGCCCTAAGGGGTGGGCACCGTTATGCCCATTTTACAAACGAAAAAACTGAGGCGCTCGGCGGTTCAGCTACTCGCCAGAGCCACACGGCAGGGCGGGGATTTGAACCCCGGCAGAGTACTCCCTCCAGAGCGGGCCTGAGACCGACAGAGGCCGAGGCGGGCAGAGGGGGACAGACGGGCGGGAGGCCTGTGACGGCCCGGAGCAGAGGAGGGACAGGGACTGGTCGGGCGACTGGAATTCCCAGCGGGAATCTTCAGCGCGAAGACTTTGGTTTGGAGGGGGAAGCAGGAGGACGCGTACAGACACAGACACAGAAAAACAGGAGCTGGCGTGAGGGACCCGGACTGGGTGGGTCTCTTCCCACCCCCACCCGCCAAGCCTCAGCGTGAACCCCAAGACCGGGGAGCACCCGGGGAGCCAGGAGCCAGGTGAGGCCGGGGCCCGGGGCGGGGCGGCCGGCAGGAGCAGCTGGCCGCTCCCTCCCGGTGCTGTCAGGGCTGCTGGCCGCGCTCCAGGGGCCGTGCTGTCCTGCAGAGGAGCCGTCCTTGCCACAAAGACACTGCGCGGGCCCGGGAACCAGAGCGCCCTTCTCCGCGCCGCAGGGGGCCGGCCGAGGGGAAGGGACGGGGACGGGGCAGGGGAGACCGAGTCCTTCCTGGAGACGTGTCAGCATCACCCTCGAGGGCCTTTCTCAAAGAGCCCACGGCTCTCCCCCTCCCTCCCCCCCCCACCCCCCCCCGGAGTCCCCGCAGAGGCTGGCGGGCCACGTGGGCTCCCGGGAAGGACGCGGGGACGGATCGATAGGATCGATCGGGGGGCTCAGTGTGAGCCTCGCTGCGGCTCTAATTGGCCCTTTCAGCCGTGCAGTCAGCGAGGCGTGGGTGGCCACGCCCCTGGGGACAGAATCTGCGGGACCCGAGCTCAGAGGGCACGCACGGGGACCCTCCCGGCTGGGAGAGCCCCGAGGGGGAGCCGGGTATGCTGCAAAGGAAGAAGTCGGCTGGCTGGGAGGACCTACTGTGTGCCGAGCATTTGCCCTAGGGCCGTGGGCAGCAAACTGCAGCTGGAGAGCCACATGCGGCTCTTTGGCCCCTTGAGTGTGGCTCTTCCACAAAATACCACAGCCTATTTTGAAGAAATGGCATTAGAAGACGTTTAAGTTTAAGCAATTTGGCCCTCAAAAGAAATTTCAAACGTTGAACTGTGGCTTTTTGGCTCCGCTGACTAATGAGCTTGCCGACCACTGCCCTAGGGGAGCCTTGCCCTCAGCACACGGGAGCCGCCCGGGCACTGGTCCGGGCATTCACTGGGCACCTGTGCCTGAGGACACAGCCGTGGACCAAGCAGACCAGAACCTGCCCTCAGTGAGCCTGCATCGTACCAGGAGGGGCAGAGAGCGAATAACTAAGCACATAACGGAACGTCAGGCAGCGTAAGCGCTGGCACGAGACACGTTCCCGAGAGGGGACGGGGGGAGGGATGCGGGGGGGGGGGCACACTCTGGGAGGGGACAGCTGGACAGAAGCCACAAGGGGTCTGGGGAGGAGTGTCCTCGGCCGAGGGGACAGCCAGCACCAAGGCTCCCAGCCGGGAACACGCCCGGAGCCGCAGGGTGTAGCAGAGAGAGCGTGGACAGACGGGGAGGAGAGCTGGATGCGCTCGGAGTGAGAGGAGAGCCTCTGGGACGGCGCCCGCCTGCCCTGGGCTGAGCCTGCAGGATGGCCCCGGGCGTTGGGCTCAGAGAGTGCGGTCTCCGCGGCGTCGGCCGCACCAGCCAGCCCACGGGACCCTGCTCCCTGCTCAAACCGCCCTCCCGCAGGGTCACCTTCCGGGATCAGCTTCCAGGGAGTCCTCAGGGGCACCCAAGGCTCAAACCCCAGCGAGAGGGGCAGGAATGGCCAGATCTGGCCAGGGGTGTGAGCACGGGAGAGGGGACCCCGCGACCCAGGCCCCTGGGAGGGAAGTCTGTGGAGCCAGGGGCCATGGGAGCCCCTCATGCAGAACGGCATGGTGTGGGGGCCCCGCCGCCTCCCCTAAAGCCGGCGGAGAGCGCCTGGACAGGGCACCCTAGGGTGCGCCTGCAGCCATGCCTGCCCACAGAGCCTGGCGTGGACTCTGAGGTCCTGAGTGATGGCGGGGATTCCAGACTCCGGGCATCACAGGGTCCTGGTCCTGCCGGATAGTCACAGGCTCCCAGGCTGCGCCCTGACCGGGTGTGACACCCACCTCCGGTGGCATCACCGGGCCGAGCCCTGAGATGGAGGAGCCGGTTCTTGGACCATCGGGGTCCCCTGGCCGGGGACTGCTGGCTGCCCCTCCCCCGCAGGTGGGGCCGGCCACATAAATCACCCTCTCAATGATATTTGTATTGATTATCTAGATTGGAAGGCTCAATTGGCTCCATTGTCTCACTTCCTCTCCTGGGGTTCACAGATGGGGTCCGGTCCCCGCACCTGCGTTTCTAATGCGACGTTTAAACGGAGCTGCCTCGGCGCCCTGCGCTGCCCTGGGTGCTGGCGAGAGGGGATGGGGGCCGGGAGAAGCACATATTCCTGAAGAGGGAATCATTAAAGCTAGAGGTCCACGTGGGCTGGGTCCCGAGGCCTCCGAGTGCAGGATCAGAACCACCTGGGCCTGGGAGGGGAGGAAAGCAGAGCCTGAGCCCCCCACCCCCCGCCCCCCCGACCCACAGAGCCAACATCACGCCCAGCGAGAGCCCTCAGCGATTCCCACGCGGGTCGCTGTTCTGGCCGCCCGGGGAGTCTCCAGAAGGGAAGCTGCGGCCCAGAGAAGGCAGAGGGCTCGCCTGGGGTCACACAGCAGGTGAGATCCCCCGGGGGCAGAGGACACGTGAAGACCAGTGGCTTCTGGAGGGAAGGGCCCCCGATTGGCCCAGGCGCCTCTCCCTCCCAGGCCCTGCCTCCTGTCTCAGGGCGTGGACAGATGGTTCAGACCAAAGTCTGTCCCCCCTGTGCTCTCCCAGCCTGGAGGGGCCAGCCAGAGCCGGGGCACTCCCCAGGAGGGCACCTCCCTCCCGCCCGGGCCAGCCAGCTGCCCCTTCCCTGGCAGCAACTGGACAGCAGCTCCCAGGGAAAAGCGCCACCTGGGTCTGCCCGGCACAGCCGGACGTCCAGGAGGGGGGCACGGAGGGACGGAGGCCCCGCAGCGCGCGGCAGCGAGGGCCGGGGAGAGGTGGGGACCAGGGGCGAGAGCTGAGGTCCAGGGAAGGAGGCAGAAAGGGCAGAGATGGTGGGGAGGGGGCGGGCAGAGAGGACCAGACACAAAGAGGGGGAAGGAGAAGGGGCCAGAAAGAGAGACACCTGGATGGGAGGAGCAGCCCGGCTGAGACAGGAAGGAGGGGAAGCGGGAGGACGGGCAGGGAGGCAGGGAAGAGTGATGGGCAGGGAGAGGGGGGGAGGCAGCTGGCCTGGAGAAGCTCAGCCAGGGTGGCCGGCCCTGCCCGCCCGGCCTGCCCAGCCCCCAGTGGCGGTGCAGCTGCCACACTAGGGCCCTACCACGAGGTCAGTCCTGCCCTGGGGCTGCGGGAAAATAAATGGTGTCCGAGATAAAAGGTCCGAGGAATTATTTGTCTTGTTGTCACGTCTTGACTGCAATGGGCAGGGGCCGGCGGGGCATCGTCCCAGAAAAAAGCCGGAGCTGGCAGGCCCCCAGCTCACACACACACACACACACACACACACACAGGAGACCCGGCCCCAGCCCCAGCCTCAGCCCCTGTCCCAGCCCCAGCCCAGCCCCTACTGCCTGGCCTAACAGCTCCCAGAACCTGGCCTGAGAAGGCAGGAACGGTGGGACACGGTGGGGTATTTGCTCAGCATCTATCCCCAAACCCCCTCCAGGCTCTGGGGAGTTGGGTCCTGTCCCTTTCCCTCACTGAGGGTCTGTGGGCTGGGGGCTTGGGCAGAGAAGGGAGCCAGAGAATGGTGTCTCGCTCCTCCCAACCGCTCTGCAAAGGCAGGTGATGGTTCCCAAACAACGGATTCCAGGGTCAAGGCCAAGTTAAGAGGATGGTGGCCCAAGGCACTGTCCCCGTGGCTCCCAGGTACACACACACACACACACACACACAGGATCTAGGCCATCCCCAGCCACTGCTGGGGCTTCGCCAGCCAAGGCCCTTTTTATTCGCCTCTCCATTAGTGCTCCCCACGAGGCTCTCGGGGGTGCACCACCGTGTCCCCATTTCACAGATGAGGAATGGGGCCCCACAAGGCTCCGAGCCAGGTGCAAGGTCACGCAGCCCAGTCCGGGCAGAGCCGGGATCTGAGCCTGAGGTCCCTGAGCCGGGGAAGCGGGGGCCCGCCGGGCAGGAGGGGGTGGGCACCTACCATACTTGTCCCCGTCCTCGCCGCGGGCGCTGATCCTGCGGCCCAGCACCTGGATGTGCTTCCCGCTGGTCCGGCTGTAGAGCTGGTACAGCCGCAGCTGCTTACGGCTCACATCGTCCCGAGCCCGCGTCTGGTTTTCCACGTGGATCCGGAAGTCCACGTTCTCCTCGGCCGCCAGCACCTGCGCGGGGACAGGGGCGGCGGTGAGACCCTCGGCCGTCCGGGTCCCCTGCATGCCGGGGCCTCACACACACTCCCAGCCGCCCCCCTGCCACCCCCGTTTCCCAGGGGAGGCAAGCTGCCCCAGGTGGCCATGCCAGGAAGCGGCGGAGATAAGAATCAGGCCTCAGCCGAAACCGAATTGGCTCAGTGGATAGAGCATCGGCTTCGGACTGAAAGGTCCCGGGTTCGATTCCGGTCAAGGGCATGTACCTTGGTTGCGGGCACATCCCCAGTAGGGGGTGTGCAGGAGGCAGCTGATAGATGATTCTCTCTCATCGATGTTTCTAACTCTCTATCCTGCTCTCTCCCTCTCTGTAGAAAATGAATAAAATATATATATTTTTTAAATGAGGCCTCACATCCACAGGCAGCAAAATCTCAGACATATGCCAAAAAAACTTCTTCACCGATACTTCCCCTAGGGCAATGGAAGCCAAAGAGAAAATAAACAAATGGGACTACATCAAAATAAAAAGCTTTTTTACAGCAAAGGAAACCATCAACAAAACAGGAAAGCCCTCTGTATGGGAGAACATATTTGCAAATGTTATCACTGATAAAGGTTTAATCTCCAACATCTACAGACAGCTTATACAACTTAATAAAAGGAAGATGAATGACCCAATTAAAAAATGGGCAATGGATCTAAATAGAATCTTCTCAAAAGAAGACAGAAGGAAGGCCAAAAGGCACATGAAAACATGCTCAAAGTCACTAATTATCTGAGAAATGCAAATCAAAACAATAATGTGGTACCATCTCACGCCTGTTAGAACGGCCAACATCAACAAATCAAAAAACGACAAGTGTTGGCGAGGTTGTGGAGAAAAAGGAACCCTCGTGCACTGCTGGTGGGAATGCAGACTGGTGCAACCACTGTGGAGAACAGTGTGGAGTTTCCTCAAAAAACTGAAAATGGAACTCCCATTTGACCCAGTGATCCCACTCCTAGGAATATATCCCAAGAAGCTAGAAACACCAATCAGAAAGGACATATGCACCCCTATGTTCATAGCAGCACAATCTACAATAGCTAGAATCTGGAAACAGCCTAGGTGTCCATCAGCAGATGATTGGATCCAAAAACTATGGTACATTTACACCATGGAATACTATGCTGCCATAAAAAAGAAAAAATTCTCATCGTTTGCAGCAACCTGGATGGAATTGGAGAACATCATGCTGAGTGAAACAAGCCAGTCAATGAAAGAGAGACACCACATGACCTCACTTATGTATGGATGATAAAGAACATTATAAACTGAAGAACCAAAAGATAGATATAGAGACAGTAAAGCAACAAGCAGACTGTCAAATTACAGCAGGGAGGTTGGGGAGATCTGGGGGAGATAAGAGATCAACCGAAGGACTTGTATACATGCATATAAGTACAACCAATGGACACAAAACTCTGGGGAGGAGGGTATGTACGGGAGGGGGGGCATTGGTATATGTACAAAAATAATAATTTAATAAAAAATATATATATTAAAAAAAATGAGGCCTCAGTCCGTTGGAAGCTAAAGCTCACTGTCTTCCCACCACAGCCTCCCATCCGAGCAAGACGCGTGGAACGGGGTTTCCTCTTTGACCTTGGGCACACAGTGTGCTTGGTCCCAGGCTCCAGAGCCCCTGCCCGGGCCGCTCCCCAGGGGGCTGTGAGGAGATGGAGATGGGGGAGGGGTGGGGAGCACGGGACTGCGGTCGGGGTCCTTGGCGGGGAGGAGGGAGACCTGTCAAGTCTCTTCCCGGAAAGAACGGGCCAGAGCTCACGTCACTTCTCCCCAGAGCCTGATGCTAAGTGAGCCTGATGCCCTGAGGGTCCTCCCGCCCGCCCAGACCACCACGCACCTGCCCACATCCCGTCCTCTCCTGGAGAAGCCCTCGCTCTGCACGGCCATCAAAACGCCCCGCATCCCTGGAACGTCAGCGCAGGACTGACCACGTCCTCCGCCAACCTGCCTCTGGCTACGCCAACGCCGTCCCTCCGGTCTCCCTCAGGCAGGCAGCCCGGCCTCTCCCTGCACACCTCGCTCCCACATCCTCCCCGGCTCCTGCTCCCACCCTCGCCCCTGGGTTGTCTACCCTCCAGCAAACCCTCATGTGACCCTCCCTCATGTGATTGATCCTCCCCGGACCCTCTCCAGGGCTTCCTGTCACATTGAGATGAAGTCACCACCCCGACTGCTCTCATCTCCTCTCACCCCCTCCCGGCCGGTCCCAGGCGGCCACGCCGCCCCTCGGAGCACGTCCCCCAGAGCGCAGCCTGCCCCAGGGCCTTTGCACTGGCTCCTCCGCCGCTGCCACGCCTTCCCCGGGTCTTCACCTCCCGGCCTCCCCGCGCTTCCTGAGGGCCTCCGCACCAATGTCACGTCCCGGCTGCTTGTCCCAGGCCAGGCCCCACTCTGTCACTGTCCGTCTCTCCCCGGCGCTTTGTTTTTCTTCCTGACATTTATCAACCTGCCATAACATCCCTTTGTCTGGTTTTTGTCCGTCCTCCCCGACCAGGCTGGCAGCGCCGGGGAAGCCGAAATGCTCTCTTTGTCGCGCGCTGCCCTATCCCCGGCGTGTAGAGCACGGCAGACACGCAAGCATTGGTTGAGTGAATGAAAAGAGAAAAGAACGAATGAACGCTGAAAAGACCGAGTCCTGTCATCCCATGTGACGTTAGATCCGGTTTCTGTATGGCCTGCTGATTGCATGCCTGCCCTGACTCATCCTGAACCGGAAAGCCGGACCATCTTAAAGTTCCAGCTTATTCCGTCGAGGCACACAGGACCTCCGTCCACTCAGCTCCCGGCAGAGCTCTGGGGACCCGGGCTGCAGCTGTCTCAGCCCTCAGCTGTGAGCGGCCAGGGTCAGCGACCGTGTTTCCCTCCTGGCTGCACCCCACGCCCAGCCCGGGGCCTCTGTGCCCCCAGTGACCTGCACATCATCCTCCACCCAAACGGGGACACCCCCCCAGGCACTTCCGCTGGACCACACCATTGAACCTTCACTTCCATCCTCAGACTGGAAGGGTTAACCCACTTTCCAGATGAGGAGACTGAGGCTCCAAAGCTGAACAGACAAGGTCACAGAGCGGGCAATGGCAGCCCAGACCTTGTGGCTCCAAAGCCCAGCTTCCAGCCTCTTGCTGACCCTAAGACAAGCCCTGCAGAGGCTCAGATACATTTCGCAAACACGCTGCTGCCTTGGGTCGTCTAGACACCCCTGTGGCGTGAGAATGCTTAACGTACCCATTTAACAGATGGAGAAACTGAGGCTCGGGAAAGGGAGGTCGGCTGCTCTGGCTCACACAGCCCGGCGACGTGGCGCCTGGCCGCTGACCCACGGAGCAGGCACACCCTTCACTCCACCACCCCGACGGCAGCTCCCCGGCCTTCCCTCCACTCCCAGCCAGGACCCCGTCGTGTCCCGTCCTGATGCTCAGGGAGGGAGGCCCACCCGGTGGGCATGTGTCCTGAAGACCTCCCACCCAGGGCCTCCACCTTCCCGAGGCGGCTGGCCCCATCCCCGCCCCCCGGGGCCGGCCCCGGGCCTCCCTCCCTGTCCTCCAAGCCTCCTCCTGCTCACAGGAGACCTTATCGACCAGAGGTCAAACCAATCTCCTCCTCCGGCCCGAGGGGAGCCGCCCTGCCCAGAGCCGGCCTCCCATTACCGATTCTCCCCCCGCGCGCTGGGCGGCGAGGGCGGTGACCCGGGGTCAGCAGCGCTATCCGGTGGCCCTTCCCCAGGATGTGGGAGGGATCATCCATCTTGCCCAGCTTCACCACTCAAGCCCCGCTCTGTGGCCCCATCCATCCCTCAGGAGGGCAGCGGGGCGGCCTCTGACCCGGAAACGGTCCTCCTCCAGGAGGCCCCTGGGCTTCTGGGGGAGACCTCAGGGGGCTCCAGGCCTTTGGGGGAGAGGTGCGGCCTCTGACCAGGGCACCCTGCCCCCTCCGCACACCTGACACCCCCTCAGGTGCCCACACCCAAAGCCTCTGGCCCACCCTCCCCGGCCCGGCTGGGGCCTCCGCATTGGACTGCGATGGCTTCTTGTCCGGACCTCTGGCTCCACCCGGGAGGCACCCCGCAAATATATGCTCAGCGGCTGTGGCTGGGACAGGGAAGCCTGGGGGCCAGACCCGCCCCCGCTCACCCCCCCAGACAAGCAGGGGGCCCACAGGGCTGAGCGCCGCCCGCGGCCAGCTTCCCCGTCGCAGGCACTCTGCTCAGGAGCCTTCAGGCCTGGGCCTCCCTGGTCCCCGCAGCCACCATGGAGGTGGCGCCGGGAGAGCCCCCTGCACAGGCCCAGGCCCGCCCGCAGGGCGCGCGCAAAGCAGAGCAGCGACTCGGGAACCCCTCCCTCCGCCTCTGCTCCGGCCCCGCTGCCTCGGGCTGTCTCCCCGCCTTCTGGAACCCTCAGGATGCTCTCTGCCGGACACCCTCCAGGTGGACAGTCCTCAGGGCGTTTACTACTGACTCCCCGACCTGCCGCCGGGCTGCCAGGGCAGCTCTCCCCCCAGCCCTGCCCCCGGCCCTGCCCCCGGCCCTGCCCCCGGCCCTGCCCCCGGCTCCGCAGGGACTGGGTGCCAGTGGGCCTGGGCCGCCAGCTCCCTCCGCACAGGCAGGCACACAGGCACACAGGCGGCTGCTTCCCTGCCCCGAGCTCCGCCCCCCCGGCCCGAACACCCGCAGGTGTGTGCCCAGGTGGGCACAATCTGCCATCCAGCCCTCCCACCTCCCAAGCTCCTCCCAGCCTCCCTCTGAGCCTCCTGGTGGGGGGGGGACCTATGGGGTAAAAAGAGGCTGGTGAGCCCCCAGCCCAGTGCAGCTCCCAGACCTCAGCCCAGTCCTTCCCCACTGCCTCCCACCAGGCAGCAGCCGCCCCCGCTCCCAGAGATCCGGCCTCACCCACACTCACGGCTCTGAAGGCACAGCGGGGGCTCCCTGTTTCCTCCCGGCCACAGGCCTCCTCCCCGGACATCAGCCGCATCCCGCACCACCGTCCCGCACACAACGCACACACACACCACACTGTCCCACACACAGAACACACACACGCCACACCGTCCCTCACACACACGTCACACTGTCCCACACAGAACACACACACGCCACACCGTCCCGCACACACAACACACACACACGTCATACTGTCCCACACAGGCAACACACACACGCCACACCGTCCCGCACACACACGTCACACTGTCCCACACACGCAACACACACGCCACACCGTCCCGCACACACACGTCACACTGTCCCACACAGAACACACACACGCCACACCGTCCCACACACACAACACGAACACGCCACACGCTCCGACGACCCCGCAGCCAGCACTGACCTGGAGGGCGTCCCGGCCCCCGCTGCTCTGAGTGCTGCAGCCTCGGCTCCCTCCCGCAGGCTGGGAGCTGTGCACAGACCTCACCTCAGAAAAAGGCACACTCGGCGATCGCCGCACCTTCCTCCTCCTCCTCCGGTGTGGTTTCCCGAACCGCCCGCTGACTGACCGCGTCCTCTGTGCGCAGAGCCACGCTAACGGGCCTCCGTCACCGCCCAGCGCGGCCCTGGGACTGGTGTGGTTATCTCCCCATTTTACAGACGCGGCGACTGAGGCCTCGTCCAAAGCCAGAACTGGTGAAGAAGCAAATCTAGATCCAAACCCAGCTTCCCCCCTGTCTGTTCTAGAAACCAGCTCTCATCACGCCCGCCCCCCCCCCGCCCCCCTCGCCGGCTTCCATCCCCTTCTCCCCTCACCCACCCCTTCTCCCGAGCAGGACAGCAGTTGGTTCTGGCCACAAGCCGTCGCCGCCGGGGGCAGGGACTGGCTGGAGGCCTCGGGCTCGCTCCCCACCCGAGAGAGCAGGACAGGGTCAGACTGCCCCTCCCGCCCAGGTCCCCATCCGAGCCAGCCGTGCCCCTGTCTCCGGGCAGCCTGCCCGGAAAAGGGAGGGTCTCCCCGGTCCCAGGAGGGGCAGCCCACAGGCTTCCGGCCACATTCCACCACCGCCGGCCTCCTCCCGTGCCAGCCGCGTGTGCCAGCCGCGCCCAAGCCTCGTCCAAAGGCTTAGATTCGAACCCGAGACCGGCACCCCGGACTCCGGGAGTGGCCCCGGACAGAGCCAGCCCCGCCCTCCCCACCAGCGCGCAGCTCCCACACTCTTCCTCGAGAGCAAGCAGCCGAGCGGGCGCCGGCAGCGCTGCCAGCCCCGGGCCCCGCGGGTCGTGATTAGCAGGGAGAACGGGGCGGACGCTGGCTCCCGCTCAGTGGGTGCATGCTCGGTGCCAGGCCCGAGCTAAGCATTTTCCAGGCACCGTCTCCTTCCTCCTTGCATGACCTGGGCAGGTCTGATCGCTGCCGTTCCCGGGACAAAGGGAGACAGGCAGGCCTAGGGGCTCGACCGAGCCATGCAGAGCGTGACAGGGCCAAGATCTGAGCCCATCCCTGGCTCTGGAGCTCCCTCATTCCCCCCGGCTGGCACCCCCAGACAGAAGGAGGAGGAGGAAGGCCGGACCCACCCCTGAATCTGCGCCTGGCCCAGCTCGACGCCCCCACCCACTGCTCAGCCCCAGGCTTCTCCCCCTTCTCCCGTTACACTCCCCGCACCCAACCCAGCCCGCCACGATGCTTCTCAGGGCTCTTCCCCACCCCCAGCCTGGCCATTAAGCTCCCAGGGCTATCAATGTATTGATCGGCAGGGCTGAGCCGTCAGCAGGGGGGTGGGGGGCGCTGCCACCCAAGCAGCTGGCCGGAGCTCCCGCTCCCCATACATCAGCCTCCTCCGTACAGATCATCAATATGGGTGCTGCTGGCGGCCAGCGCGAGGGCCGGCCTGGGGGAGGGGGCAGGACTCCTGGAGACCCATAGGCCCCTGCTCTCTTTCCCTTTTCTACCCTCAGCCCCTCACCCCTCCCGCCCTGCCTGCCCCATTTCAACTCCCTCTCCCTTGCCGCTCCTGGGCGAGGAGAGCAGTCACGCCTACAGGGTGGTAAGCAGGCCCTTATTCCAGCTCTCAGTGCCCACCACGGCTTTCTACATCACCCCCATCCCTGGGCTCGGCGCTCCAGATACCCCAGCCGGCCGGGAGTCCCTGAGCACACGGGGACCCTCCCCTCTCTGAGTACAGAGGTTCTGCTGCCTGCAAGGCTGGTCCGCGCGCACACAGGTGCGCTTACACACGCACACGCACACGCACACGCACGCTCACCTCACCTGGCTCGCTCCTATTTCAAGCTGCAAACAGGGCGCCATCCCCGGCCCGGTCCTCCGGCCCTGGCGTTCGGTTTCCGGGCCCTCCATCAGGGACACCGGCACCCTGTCCCCTGCACGGATCCCTCAGGCCACTCTCAGATCTCCACGGGCAGGGCAGAGCCTGAGCATCCTGTGCCACGTGCCTGGCACCCTGGGGTACGCAGAGGGGTGCTCAATCCAGGTGCCCCCCTGCCCTCCTGACAGCACGGACCGCATTCCTCCTGCAGCCAGGCCTGAGCCAGGAATCAGGGGCTGGCGGGCAAGCAGGCCTCAGAAACACCAGTCCCCCCTGAGCCCCCAGCTCACCCTGACGGAGCACTTACAGGGAGCCGGGCGCCGGGCCGCGTCATCCCCTGGCGACCACACCCCCGGGGGCTCTCTCCCCCGAGAGAGGAGAAGGAGCCACACCGGCTCCAGCGATCCGCTCAGCCCAGGGCTCCTGAGGGCCGGCAGGTGTGAAGGCAGGCGGGGGCGGGCCCGGGTCCAGAGCCCTGAGCCCCACCAGAGAGCAGGCTGGTCACAGGAGCCAAGCAAGGGGTCCTGAGGCAGAGGCGGTGGGTGGGCAGGGGTGGGGGACGGTGCTGAGTGAAGCTGCCGGAGTGCCGGCCACCCCTTCCCAGGGAGCACGCTGAGGACAGCGCTGAAGCCTTGGGTGTCTTCGTTCTGCCCCTCCAAACCCAGTCCGGGCCAGCCGGGCAGCGGGCATCCCAGGAGCGCTGGCTGAGTGCCCATGGGGAGAAGCACCATCTCCGAGTGCCCACTGCTCAGCTGGCCCGAGACCAGCTTCAGTGACTCCTCCCACCAGGGGCCACAGTGGTAGTGGGCTGCCCATTTCCCAGGATGAGGAGGCAGGAGCTCAGAGAGGTCAAGGACCTTGCCCCCGGCCACACAGCCTGCCAGCGGCGCAGGGAGGGTTCAGTGCAGACCGGGGTCCGAAGCCTCAGCCCGGAGGCCGGATGGCGCTCACACAGGAGCGCGTCCGGCTGGCTTTCCCCGGCACCTGCAGCCTGTTACGAACCCAACGTAGACTCGACTGGGCCCGTGGTCGGCAAACCGCGGCTCGCGAGCCACAGGCGGCTCTTTGGCCCCTTGAGTGTGGCTCTTCCGCAAAACACCACGGCCTGGGCGAGTCTATGTTGAAGAAGTGCGTGTTCGAAGAAGTTTTTCCAGTTTAAAAAATGCGGCTCTCCAAAGAAATGTCCATCGTTCTCCTGTTGATTATTTGGCTCTGTGGCCTAATGAGTTTGCCGACCGCTGGACTGGGCCACCATCGTTACTCCGTCCCTTACTGAGTGTCAGCTGCGTGCTAGCTACTCCCTCTGCATCATCCCACCTAGCCCTCGCAATAATCCTTGAGAGGGTTTCCCGTTTTACAGATGGGAAAACCAAGGTGCAGAGGGTTGAAGGTTGAGAGATTTGCTGCTTGTCTGCTCAGCGACACAGACACGACTCAAATCCATGTGTCTCCTGCCTAAAGCCCAATGCGTGCAGGCACCACAGAAGCCACCTAACTTACCTCCCTAACACCCAGGACGGTAAACTGAGGCACAGGGAGGGAGGTCACCCGGTGAGCCAGAATCCCTGGGACCCCGAGAGTTTTCCTGTTTTGTGACCCACAGGAGATCTGTCCGTGGCCCCACCCTGGGCACAGCAGCACAGCGCAGGGGCCTGAGGCCCCATGCCATTTCGACGTCACAGCAAACAGCATCCCAACGCCTCCCCGCCCCTCCCAGCCAGCCCGACGAGAGCCAGAGGGGCCCACTCACTCGCTGAGGCCCATCACAAATGGCCACACTCAGGCCCAGCGTGCGGACAGTGGGCCTCAATTACTGTTACTTTCTGAGGCCCAGAAGCTCTCCCCTCGCCGGGCCCACGCGGGCAGGGCCCTGGCACTGCCTGTCCCGGAGTCCTCGGCCATGGGCCTTTCGAGTGGGGACACCCACCCAGCAAAAAATACGGTGTACACGGAGCCAGCAAAAAATACGGAGCCAGCCCCTGCCCTCAGAGAGGCAACAGCCCGTGCCTGCCCTCTCCCTGTGGCCAGCTCTGGGCCGGGGGGCTTCCTACACTGACAGGAGACTGATGGCGAGGAGGGCCTCCCGGGGGCACAGGGCCAGGTCTGCAAATGCAGACGAGAGGTCAGAGGGCAGGGCTCCTCGCTGCCCCTGCTCCGCACCCTCAGGAAGGAGGCCCTGTCTTGTTGGCTGTTTTCCTCCCATCTCACTTGTGCAGCGGCTGAGCCCCAGAGAGGTTAAGTAACTTGTCCAAGGTTGCACAGCAAAGACAAAGGCTGAGCAACAATTGGAGCCAGGCTGCCAGACTTGGGCCCTCACACTGTTATTTAAGAAGTCCGGGTTCTGCTTCTAGGAATAGATCCTAAGAAACCCGAAATACCAATCAAAGAATGTCTGCACCCCTGTGTTCACAGCAGCACAATTTCCAATAGCTGAGGTCCGGAAAGAGCCCGGGTGCCCATCAGCAGAGGAGTGGATAAAAAGCTGTGGCACAGTCACACCAGGGAATACTGTGCAGCTGCGGAAAAGAAGGAACCCTTACCCTCTGAGACAGCACGGAGTGACCTGGAGAGTATCGCGAACAGTGAAATAAGCCAGTCAGAGAAAGACAAGGATCACATGATCTCGCTCACATGTGGAATCTAAGTAACAAAATAAAGTGAGGAACAGAGTGGATCCGGAGACTGGAAGCATGGAGCAGAGTGCGGAGTCTGGGAGGGGAGGCGGAGAAAGGTGGGTGGGTGGGTAGGATCAGAGACCTTGTATGCATATAGGCATGGCCCATGGACACAGACAATAAGGTGGTGAAGGTCTGGGGGGTGGGCAGGAGTGGGCTGGAGGGGGTCAATGGAGGGAAAAGGGGGACACATGTAATACTTTCAACAATAAAGATATTTAAAAAAAAAAAAAAGAGGAGGAGGAGGAGGAAGAGGAGGAAGGGGGGGAGGAAGAAGAGGAGGAGGAGGAAGAGGAGGAGGAGGAGGAAGAGGAGGAGGAGGAAGAAGAAGAAGAAGAAGAAGAGGAAGAAGAGGAAGAGGAAGAGGAGGAGGAAGAGGAAGAGGAGGAGGAAGAAGAGGAAGAAGAAGAGGAAGAGGAAGAGGAGAAGGAAGAAGGGGAAGAGGAAGAGGAGGAAGAAGAAGAGGAAGAGGAAGAAGAAGAGGAGAAGGAAGAAGGGGAAGAGGAAGAGGAGGAAGAAGAAGAGGAAGAGGAAGAAGAAGAGGAAAAGGAAGAAGAAGAAGAGAAAGAAGTAGTAGTAGTAGTAGTCGTCTGGGTCCTAGAGCCGCACAACTCAGAGGAGAAACCACCTGCGCCTCCTCGTGCTATTCAACCCCTGGCAGCTTATGTGCGGCCTCTGAGCCTCACTGTCTTCGCCTGCAGAATGCCCACGTCCCGGCGGCTGGAGGCTCCCCAGAGCTGAGAGCCAGCACCTGCCTGTCAGGGGGAGCGCCATGCCTGCTGGCGGCTCCGGTGTCACCGCCAGGCCAAGAGCCTGCACTCCGCTTCCCACACTCACAGAGTTCCTGCCGGAGGACAAGGTCAGAGCCAGAAGGTCCTGCCGAGGACACGAAGGCCCTCCCTGCCCCCTCGTGCTCCCTTCGGGGCCCCCGTGCCCAGGGCAGGGGGGAGGCAGTGCCACGGCCCGGACACGGAGCCCCACGCCTGCTGGCACTGGCCGTGCCAGCCACCAGAAATTTTAAAAATCCACCTCCTTATCTCGGGGCAGGTGACATTCCCGGCAGCAGGAATGCTGGCAGGGTGCCCCCTCCCCCTCCCGGCTGGGCTGGGAAAGAAGCTGGGAGGGGATGCCCAATCCCCCGGCCCTCCCCCAAAACACCCACCACGGGCTCCGAGACCCTTCAGACCCCAACATTCCAGGAGGTTCAGAGCGTGCAGGCTGAGCCAGGGGGCCTCCAGCGCAGACCCCTCCCCGGGCAGGCCCATCCCCCACCCCGCGGCCACAGGGAGCTCTGCCCGGGGACCCCCAGAGAGCCTCCCGGGAAACGCTCCCCACCAGCATTCTTCCTGAATCATTTCCCTATTCCTCCTGAAGACACCTGCCGGGGGTGGTGGGAAGAAATACAAGCTCCCGGATCCAGGAATCCTGGGCTTGAACGAGCCCCTGGCCTGCCCTGTGCCTCAGTTTCTCCGTCTGTGGAGTAGGAGTGTTACCCTCACTTACTTCAGGAGGAAGACTAAAACAAGCTTCTAAAGAAAAACCACTTTCAAAGCCCTAAAGCAGGGCTCTGACGGGAGACACCTGTCCCACCACACACACACACACACATGCACATGCATGCACACACATACACACATACATACATATATATACACACATACACACACTCACATATATACACACACATACACACTCACACACATACACATACACACATACACACATACACGCACATACACACACATACACACTCACACACATACACACACACACACACATACACATACACATACACACACACACACACACACACACACGGCACAGCCCGGGAGGGGGACAAGGCAGAGGGGGGCGGGAAGGGGGGGTAAAAGGAGCTCCTGTTGACCCAACATTCTGCCCCTCTAGATGGGAACCCTGGAGGCCAGCAACACAGGGCCAGCAGGAAGCAGGCTCCCAGCAAGTGTTTGTTGAATGACTAGCTGACTGAATGGGTGGAAAAGATGATGTCACCGCTGTGAGGGATGGGAAGAGATTAACCCAAGAACATATATACATATAGGCGTAGCCCTTGGGCACAGACAATGGTGTGGGGAGGGCCTGGGGCAGGGGTGGGGTGGAGGGGGGGGGCAAGGAAGGGGGGATGGGGGGCATCTATAATGCTGTCAACAATAAGTAATAAAGAAATTAAATTAAATTAAAAGCTCTATCAGACAGGGCAGCTTCCCATCCTCTTCATGCCACGAAAGACAGTGTCCAGCCAAAACCGGTGTGGCTCAGTGGATAGAGCGTCGGCCTGCGGACTGAAGGGTCCCAGGTTCGATTCCGGTCAAGGGCATGTGCCTTGGTTGGGGGCACATCCCTAGTGGGGGGGGTGCGGGAGGCAGCTGGTCGATGATTCTCGCTCATCGATGTTTCTAACTCTCTATCCCTCTCTCTTCCTCTCTCTGTAAAAAAAAAATCAATAAAATATTTTTTTTTTTTAAAAAAAGGAAGACAGTGTCCAGCATCCCCCACCTGGCCAGCCTGCAGGGTGTAGCTCCCGGGAGGCGGGCCAGAGGGAGGGTCAGGCTTCGGGAGGGCCATGGAAACAAACCTGGGGAGAGAGGAAGTGGCGCTGCGGGAGGGACGGGCCGCGGAGGCCCCCTCCCCGCCCAGCCGGGCCGTCTAGGGGCGGCGGGACCTAGCCGAGCCTGGCGGCGGGAACAATGCCGGGCAGGTGCCGGCCGAGCGGCGTGAAAGGCCCGGCCCGGTGTCATTGTCAGCGCTCAGCCAAGTGCAGAAAAGCAATTTACTGGTCACGCCGCTTGCTCCCCTCGGAAATTTTTAAAATTCTTCCGATTCGAGCTATCCGCGGTGTCCCAGGTCGGGCGGAGAAGGGGTTTTATTAAATCTTGGCTTCCCGCTTCCTGGGGCGGCCGGCGGGAAGGCGGGGCTCGCCCCGTGGGGGTGGGGAGGACCCCGTCTGGCATTGACTGTGCTCAGGGAATCGTGGCTGGGGCGGGCGGGGGCTGATGGATGGGCAGAGGGGAGGAGCCCCAAAACTTCACTGCTCCGGTCCCCCAACACAGGGCGGGCGGTGGGGGGAAGGGCACGGGTGTGCTCCTGGGTGGATGCGGCTTTACAATACTTCTTGCACACCCATCGGGGTCACCGTTCACAAATGAGGGAGCCAGGGCTCACGGGGGTCGGCAGATCGGGAAAGACGGGGTTGCACAGCCCTTCCCCTGAGCAGGAGGCCGGCCCTGCTCACTGGGGGACCCCCGTGCCCCCTAAGGCTCACCCTGTGCAGGAAGCAGTGCACTGCAGGAGTCTGCCCAGCATCCCTCCTAGGGGGCAGGCTCAGACTCCCACACTAACACAGGCCCCCCACCCCACCCTGCCTCTCTCATGGCCACTCCACCTTTGTCCCCGGAACATGAGTGGGACATGAGCCTGCCAACCTCCTGTGCCACCCTAGGTGCCTTTGGAAATCTGTGGGGAGCTGGGAACCCGAGCCCAGACACAAGCACATGTGGACACGGTTTGGGCGCAATGTTTGGGGGGGCCCTCCCGGTTTGGGCGCAATGTTTGGGGGGGCCCTCCCGCCCCATCCTGAGACGCTCTCAGGGGGAAGGGGTTAACAGCATCAGTCCTGCGGCAGTCTGAATGGGGGAAGGCTGCAGAGGAGGGGGGAGGCGGGAGAGGGGGCTCCCTCACCTGCTGGAAGTCCTAACCCAGATGGACGGAACCCAGACAGACCACCCAGCTCTTCCCCGGGAGGCCGGCTCTCGCTCTGGCCAAGGAGGTGGAGGTGGGCTGCAGGGGCCAGGTTCCCTCCCTCACACTCCCCCAGAGAACACAAAGACCACACAGCAACCCCTCCCGGGCCCCACGGCAAGGGTGGAGGGAGAGGCAGGAGAGGCGGCGAGCATCGGGAAGCCGGGGCAGCAGCGTCCGCAGCCTCCTCCCTGCACTGCCCGGCTCCGGGGAGAGCTCCTGCCCCTGTCAGACAAGCAGATCGGCCAGCGCGACCCGAGGGCCTGCCCTCTGCGTAGGGACTCAGCTGCAAACCAGGCAGGCCATGCCTGGCACTGGTCTCTCTCTCTGACACCAGCCATCCCCCCGCCCCCGCCCCCGCCACCACACAGGGTCACATCTGCTTTGGCAAACAGCCAGTCTTAAGTTACTGACTCCAGTTGTATTGATTCAAGGAGTCACTGGGGACCCCCCAGCCTGGCCAACAGGAGGAAAGAACCCATCAGTCCATCCATCCATCCATCCATCTATCCGTCCATCCTTCCTTCCAGGCCCCAGCCCCAGCAAGCTGCCCCCAGCTCAATGTCCATCCCGGGGGTAACAATCCTCCCCCAGGAGTAGGAGAGAGAGAGGCAGACCCAGCACCAAGCACCGTGCCAGGGGCGGCTGAGTGTCCACGGCACCGGCACACCTCACGCCCGGTGCTGGGACCCTGAGCACCGCCCGCTCCCTGGCTCAAGGCCCCCTCAGCACCGCTGGCACCCAGACGCCTGAAGCGGGAGCATCCTCTCTAACCTTGTGAGGACACCTGCCTTCCACCAGGGGAGGACGGGGAAGACAATCTCTTCTGGCCCCGGGCCAGCTCCTCCGGGGGCCCCTCCCCTGCAGCCTCGGTGGGTGGGGGGGGGGCGAGGGCAGCTGGCACTTCCTATTCCCTTTCCCTTTGCGCGCCCCCCCCCCACCCCGTGCTGAGGTAGCCCTGGTCTGGTTCTAATCGGGACTGAAGTCGGCTCCCTCTTCCCCTCTCTCCTCTGCACCGCCCCCCCCCCTTCCTTCATTTCCACGGCTTTGGAAGCCGGAGTGTTCCAACTGTCTGCGTGCCAAGACCTTCCCGAGTCTGAAAGCTGCTGAAGTAACAGATCAGATTTTAGCAAGTGCTTTCCAGGCCGCGCGCCAAGCCCTCTTCTGATTCACTGGGAGCGAGCGGGGAGCGAGCGGGGAGCCAGGCGGGGAGCCGGCCGGGGCTGCACCACCGCGGGCGGGCGAGGGTGTGCGGGGCGCGGGCGGCCTCGCGGAGACACCCCCCTCGGCCCAGGCGCCCTGCTCTGCTCCCCCTCGGACCCGTCTCCCCGCGTCCCCGCGCCCCTGCGTCCGTCCGTCCGTCCGTCCGTCCGTCCCGGGGCTGCACATGCCTTGGAAACCACAGAGTCATTTACAACTGAAGCTAATTCTCCCCGGACTCGACATCCACTCGGCGGCTGAAAGGAGCCTCTGTTTGTTTGTTTGTTTGTTTGTCTGTCTGTTTGTTTGGAA
Organism: Nyctalus aviator; assembly: GCA_036971965.1. Taxonomy (NCBI): domain Eukaryota; kingdom Metazoa; phylum Chordata; class Mammalia; order Chiroptera; family Vespertilionidae; genus Nyctalus; species Nyctalus aviator. Next base: position 91,794,407 of record CM072927.1, on the reverse strand, counting down.
GAGCGATCGGGGATGTGGAGGGACGGAGGGCAGAGACAATCCCCGAGTCCCAAGTCCTCCCCGCCGAGGCTGCGGGCGGGGGGCTCGGGGCAGCCCATGGCCGCGGCTCGCTCGGCCCGCGGGCTCCGGGCTCTCCTCCCGGCACCGGCCGGCGCCCCGGAGCGGAGCCCCCCGCCCCCGCCGGCCCCCCGCCGCCGCCGCCGGCGCAGGGCGCGCCCGGGAACAGGTGCACCGGGCCCGGCGCCCGGGAGGGTGGGGCGCGGGGCGGGGGCGGGGGGAGGTCAGAGCCGGGGCCCCACGTACCTGGACCTGGAAGCACAGCAGCAGGACGTGTAAACACCTGCGGGGGAGACAGGAGAGCCGTCAGCGGGCGGCGGGGAGGGGGCGCGCGGACGGGCGGAGACCCGGCCGGGAAGTCAGACGGGAGCGCGGACAGACGGAGCCGGGGCCCCCCAGACCCACCACCCGGGCGGACGGGCAGCCCCCCGGGCGCGGGCGCTTACAGGCAAGTGCAGGCGGAGGGCGCTGGATACATCGCTGGGCGGGGGGCAGGCGGCGGCTCCTAGCCCAGCCTGCACATGTCCGCTCCGCGCGGCCGGGACCGGGCGCCTCCGCCGGCGCCGCCGCCGCCGCCGCTGCCGCTGCTGCTGCTCCCCGCGGGCCGGTGGCTGCTGCTGCGGGCTCTGCTGCTCCGGGGCGCCCCGCGGCGCGCCCTGCGGCATCAGCGCCCCGCGCGGCTCCTCCCGGGCGCGGCGCCCTGCGGGCCGGCGCGGGGGCTGCGGGGCGGCCGCAGCGGGCGGGCGGCGCCCTCCGGGCCGGTGCGGGGAAGCTCGCTCGCTGCCGGCCGGCCGGCCGTCCGGGCGTCCGCGGGGAGCTGCTGGCCGCGCGGGTCACGCCGGGGACAGCATGCGCGGCGGCGGGGCTGGAGGCTGGGCGCGCTGGCTGGCCGGGGCGCGGGGCTGCGCGGGGCCAGGGGTCAGCGCTCCGGGGCTGGAGCGCGCTGCGGCGGCTGCGGCTGCTGCACGCCCGCGTCACGGCCGCTCCGTCTGGGCGCCCGCCGGCTCATGTCTCCTCCTCCTCCTCCGCGTCTCCCCGGCCGTGCGCATCGCCGCCTCCCACCGCTGGCGGCGGCCGGGGCGTTTTCTACGCGCGGGCGGGCGGCGAGGGGGCGGGGGGGCCGGGGGCGGGCCCGGGCCGGCACAATGAGGATGCTCGGGGCCCGGGGCTCCCCCCTCGGGGCGCGGCCGGACGGGCGCTCTCAGCTCGCCTGGGTGCGCCGCGCCCACATCAAAGGCGGCCCTGCCTGCCTGCCTGCGAGCCTGCCTGCCTGCCTGCCCGCCGCGGCCTCTCTCCGCCGCCTCCTCCTCCTCCTCCTGGCGGCCCGGGCGGGAGGGAGGGAGGCGCTCAGGCTCTCGGCGATGGGACCGGCAGCTCCAAAGGGGCCGAGCCCGGGAGCCTGGGGCTGGGGAGCCTTAGGAGCCGTCGGAGCTCCGCGCCAGCGAGCAGTGACCCGCGCCGCGGCGCCAAGGGTGCCCGGATCGGGCAGGCAGCGGTTCCGTTATCTGCGGGACGTCCTCGCTCGCCCACACTCCCTCCCCATTCTCACCCCCCGCTAGCGCTTGCGGTGGGGAGCGAGGAGGGGGGCGGGCCAGGCCCAGCCCCTGGGGCGGCTCCTGGTCACAGGGGTCACTTCTACCCGCCCTGTGAGTCCGTCCACGCAGGATGGTGGCGTGTCCCAGCTGCCCTCTCGGTCACCCGGCCACGCTAAATGGCCCCCTCCCGCTCCCTCCTTGCTGCATTCGATACAAACAAGTGCAGAAAACCTTGGGAGGGGGAGGGGGAGGGGTCTCCGGGGTGTCTCTCCCCCTCGGGGCTCGCTCGCGGCCGGGTTCTCGGATCCCAGCAGGGCTCCCCCGTAGGCGAGCCAGCTTTGGAAACGCAGGACTGCCATCTAGAGGCTCAGAGGCTTCACTGCAACCCCAGCCCGGGCTGGCTTGGCAGCGGACCGGGAGGAGCCAGCAGGACTCTGGTCAGCGACCACTCTAGGCCCAACTCTGGTGACCTGGCTGGAGACTGGCTTCCCTTCGCGTGCTCAGCAGTTTGACTCCTTTAAGCAGGACCCCCTCTGAGGACATCTCTTCTCGCCGCCTCTGCCCCTTTTGAGGCATCCCTCCTCTCCTCCCACCAACCTCAAAACCATGTTCTTGTCACATGCCGCTGCTGGACTGGGGAGCCCCCCACAGCAAGTCCCTGCCTTGGACACTAAGGGGAGAAGATCAGAGTGGAAAAGAAACTGAACAAGCCCCAAACACAAAGCCTAGGAGTCCAAATTACTGGGTGTCACGGGCTGGGGTTGATGTTCCCATTTCACTGGAGTGTAAACTGAAGCAGGTGCTATGGAAACCCTGCTATTCCCTAGTCGTGGCGTATGAAATGGCAACCATTGTCCAAAATACCAGGCCTCTCTGCAAGCCGTGATGGGCTCCCTTTCGGAGCTGAGGCTGTCTTAAACGGATTGCCTGTTTCAGCACTGGACTCAAGTGCAGATAACCTTTTCAAAACTAGCTGTCAAGTGGTGGGAAAAGTTCTGTGTGAAGTGCTGGGCTGAATGCACTTAGACATTCTCATTGGCAGAGCTGGAAGTCCCGAGTCCTAGAGAGAAATGAACCTACCCCGATAGGTGCAGTGGCCAGATGCCACAGACACGGACAGAAATGCCGTGCACGGCCCGATACATCAGTCCATTTGCATTTAGGAAGAACTCTGACACAAGAGGTAATTTTGATCAAGTGAGGTGTTTGGAGTATGTCCTGGCTAAGAATCTTCCAAGTTTTCTACCCTGTTCACTATTACTTTTGGATGGCATAGGTCTCTATGGTCTACCTAAAATGCTTACCATTTTTTTCAATGCTCAGATAAAGCGTATTTGTCCATCTCACAAATAAGATGTCACCCAAATACGATGGACCAAAGAGTTGTCAAGAGAACAGTTCTGAGTAAGGGTATAAACTCAAGTCAGAGGTCCTGGACATGAGTATTGCTTCTAACATTTACTAATAAACTACAGCGGGTCTGACCGCTTCCTACCAACCAACCAACCAACCATGGATAACAGTTACAACTCAGTTGTGTTGCTGAATGAAGCCAGACACACCTGAAGGCTCCAGGTTTTAACTTTTATTCATTTGCTATTTACGGATTTGAGGTTATTTTCACATGAAGTTGGGAGGTGTTCAACCTGACTCCAAATCCAGTCATTTCATATAGTTTCCACATAACATACATGAATCTTAAGTGTTCTTCCCATCTGAATTTGGCATGTTCGTATAGCATTTGGGATGTGCCACTATTCGTCACTTCTCATCAATTTAATCACCGCCTATTGGGACCCTGTGGAGTGGCAAATAAGCAGAGCTGACTGCGCAAAGGAATATTCCAGGCAAAAGACATCAGGTGCCTGCAGGCAGGCAGGGTTGGCTGGGGGGGGGGGGGGGGGGGCGCGCGGCAGGTGAGGCTGAGGGTGAGAACAGGCAATGCTTGGTCATCCCTTGCAAAGGCTTTTTAGGCTTTTTCCTAAAAGGTACTATTGACATAAAACTTTTAAATGCGTGTTTCAAGTATACTTGGAGCCTAACAAATGCTTAGTTATGCAAACACCTTTCCAGGTAACCTCCCCTCACCCATCACTAGCCCCAAGTGACCACTAATCTATTGGCTCTAGATTCTAGTTTCACATAAATGGAACCACCTATTTTGTGCTTGTGTCCAGCTCCTTTTCCTCAGCATGTTTTTGAGACTCATCCTTCCTTGTCTGTTGTTGCTTTTATGTCTAGATGTTCCTTTTTATTGCCAAGTAGTACTCAACAGTGTGGATATCCCAGTTTGACCACGTATCAAAGGCTTTGAAACTGAAGGTTAAACTCATTTTTAGAAACTGCAGGTGAACTGGCATTATGCGACAGTGGCAGCAGTGCGCAGGCTGCCAGTCCAGGCCACAGTTCAATAGTTGGGATTAGGTGGCTGTGCTAGTCCCTGCTGGAACCATCAGACCTACATTTCACCCCCAGCTCTAGGCTAGCGAACTCTCCATTTTCTGAGATTCACATCTCACATCTGCAAAATCCCTGATTGCCTTAAGGGAAATTGAAAAGGTATGTTAACTGCTAACCCCTAGCCCCAGTAAATGTCAGCACCTCAGGGTGTTTTGCTGATTGACTAATGCGCTAAACACTTCAATCATCAGTATATATCCAAACTAGAGGCTCAGTGCATGACATTCATGCAGTATGTGGAGGGTGTCCCTCAGCCCAGCTTGTGCCCTCTTGGTCTGGGACCTCTCAGGGGATGTCCAACTGCCAGCATAGGCCTGCTCCCCCGAGGGGATCCCGCCATCACTATGCTCGCCAGCTGTGAGCTGATCTGACTGAGCAGCACTCCCCCTGTTGAGAAGTGCACTGACCATTAGGGGGCAGCTCCTGCATTGAGCATCTGCCCCCTGGTGGTCAGTGAGATACAACTAGTTATTCTTCCATTTGCATATTAGGGATTTATTATATAGGATGTTTAGATCCTTCCTATCAGGTTTTCAAGTGAAAGTAAACAGCATCTCAATTTATTTCAGCCTCTCTCCAATGATAACTCTTGTCAGATAATTTGCACAATACAAACTTTTTGAACCAAGATGGGAGAACCTTCAGCCCAAGAACATGAGACAAAACTCCTTCCAGTCTTCAACAGGATTAAGCGGTTTAATAAGAAGAGAAGTACACACTTAGCAGGGGAGGCTCTAAAATGTTCTCAAAACCACCTCTTGAAGCTTTGACAGCACTAAAACAAGACCTCGACTGCCCACCAAGTTTGAGTCAGGGAGCAACTGGCTCTTTGGTGAGAAAGGGTGGAAGATAGCATTTTCAGAAATAAGTTTAATCCTTTTCTCTCAATGGCTCACACCTCTATCTTTGATGATTAAGCTCAGTATTTGCGACCCTTGGAACATTTTTGCCCTTGAATAAAAGCCCCACACCCTTGACAATGTTTATCTCCTCCAAACCACTCCCTTCTGCAAGCTTTGTGACATACCACTATAAACCTCCACCCATCAGGCCCCATCATCTGCACAATCCAGTTCAGACAGTCCAGTCTGCTCTCTGCAAATGGCCTTACTGACCTATTTTGTTCTTTGGAGAGGCTGAAGGTAACAGCTCTGGAGTTCTCACCATGACCTAACCTTACACCAAATGAAAAGAAGCTTCCGGCAGTCAGCCACTAAGCGCATCTCTGCCTCTGCTCAGCTAACCATCAACAAGCAGTGCTCTCACCACCGTGGTCTCTAATACCAGTTTTCTTAAGAACCAAAGCTCCTTGAATAAATGGATCAAGCCAGGTCTGAGAAAATTAAGATGCTTGACATCAAAGACACATTGTGGGGGGGATTCCATTGCACAAGATAAAACACACTGGGCTGAAACACAAATACCAAAAGTCTGATTTCAGGATACTTAAACTCACTGGTTACTCTGAGGTTCTAGGACAAGAATCCATCATTCTGAAAATTGGCAAAATAAAACATCAAGAATATTTTTCAAAGTTAGGTATAAATGGAGGTAATAAAATGGGGATTTTAAAGAAAATGCCTGCCGAAACCGGTTTGGCTCAGTGGATAGAGCGTCGGCTTGGGGACTGAAGGGTCCTGGGTTCGATTCCGGTCAAGGGCATGTACCTTGGTTGCGGGCACATCTCCAGTAGGGGGTGTGCAAGAGGCAGCTGATCGATGACTCTCATCGATGTTTCTAACTTGCTATCTCTCTCCCTTCCTCTCTGTACAAAATCAATAAAACTTTTTTTAAAAAAATGCCTGCAGAATAACGAATGGTATTTTGCTAAGGCTAAATCATAAAATAAAAATTAAAAAAAAAACATTCATGTTGACTGACTTATGGGAATATGGGAAGCAGTTGATTCAAGCAGCAAGTACTTTAAAAAGGCAAACTGCAGACCCACCTAAAGCCAAGTAGTATTCCTAGTGAAGGAACTATAAATCCTCAATTTGATTAACAAACCAGCTTCTCTTAAAGCTTCCTCCACTACTGATCAACCTTTTCTCCTAGGAAACACAGGCAATTTGTTTTTTTTCCTTATTGGTCTTAAACTTTTTCCATAATAGGTACCTTAATATTTGTCAATTAAAACTACATTGACCCAAGTATGGCCAATGCCACATTGCCAGTCTGCACTGTGCAAAGTCAAGTCCATTTTTTAAAAAGGTATTTTCTAAGTTAGAGCCCAGGAGTTCCCTTTTCAGATCACTGTCATTCTTAGTTGGCCAACATCTAATAACTAGCATTCTTAATGACTGCTGGGGCACAGGAATCTCTAATTTATTTCCAAATAAATGAGCCCTACCTGGAATATTCTTCCAAAGTGGATCCGATTAGTTCTTTAAAATAAGCATGAACCACGGGTACAGCCCCTCGCTTCCCCTCAGAATGGTGAAGGCCCTTTGGATTTCCCATTTAAAAGTGCCCATCAGCCAAACCAAAGGTTTAACTTCTACACAAAGCACTGCAACTTCCAGATCTACTTTTGGTTAAGACATTATACTACTACTAGTACACTTTCTACTTTCTGAACATGTTAATTAATACTAGCAATTACCTACCATACTGCAATTAAACACAAAGACAGACACTATTTGGGGGAGGAACAACTCAGCTTTAACACAGTAACCTTTTTAATTAATGTGCAGGTTGCTTTTAGTGTTTTACTTTGGGATTGTCTTATCAATTTAAAGTAGATGATCTTTTAAACTTGGAAGTATATAAATGTCTTTTAAAAGACAGGAACTTCCCAGTGATGCAGTTTACCTTCTCCTAATGAGCTCCCGTTAAAATAAAGGTAGAGGGAAGTTGTAAGGACAGACTGTGCTGGAGAGAACGTATCAATGAAGAAAACTACAACATAAAGTAAATGAACTGACAGCTGGAACTGGGACTCAACAGCAAAGTACTGCACCAATCTTCCCCCCACCCTTATCTAAGCCAAGGATCCCCTGGAAAATCATCCCGATTAAAAGGCTCATGTCTGCAGACCACATCAAAATGTACCTGGAATTGGATAGGCTGGTGCCACCTTCCTAATCAAAGATAAACAGGCTGAGGGGGGAAAAAGGGAAATGGGTAAATAGTGCATGGAATAGAAGTTTCTTTATACTTTAGCATACAGCAACACAAATTTGAAGACATTAAATAAAGTCTCTTCTCAAGTTTAAACAAGAATCAATCAGAAGGCCTACAAATGAATGAGTGAAGTAGGAGGCTGAAATCTCTCAAGAAAATAGTCCAGAATTGGAGGCTCTGGAGAACAGACTCAGTCCAGCCAAGGCCCAGAACAAGATTATAAAACACATAAAATCTCAGAATCTGCAATAAAAACCTAACTAGCACACATACACCCCACACTCCTGGTCACATGCAAGAAATACATGAAGCCCTAGCTGTGAATAGAGCTTTGGCATGCAGTCTGAAGGGTCGTAAGTTTGATTCCAATCAAGGATCACATGCCCCAGTTGCAGGCTCAATCCCTGGGGGAGCTGGGATATGTGTGTATGTTGGGGGGTGGGGGAGAAGTACAGCTGAGAATGTAGTTTATTTTCTGTTCTGCTTGGACCATTTGGAAACACATTCGCATGGTTACAATTAACTATTATCAGGAGATAAGAAGGTATAAGCACTAATACCTTGTAAAGGTATTGTAGAAAAAGTAGATTGGTTAGCTGTGAGAAGCATAGAGCAGAGACTATTTCTCATGAGATTTTAGGATACTGTTTGACACTTAACTGTGTACATTTCTGATAAAGCATAAAGAGAATAAATTAAATAGACAGTGCTACTTTATTAAAATACTGAGTTTTATTTCACATGTATATTTTTGTCTCCCCACCATTCCCATTTGTCTGACCACTACTACTACTATGTCCTATCATAACATTCCATACATACTTAAAACCAAGCAAAGGGTGGAGTTCCATCTTTAAAAACTAAACAGGCATTTTGGACAACACATTCTTGGCAATGGAACCTGGACAACATTTATCAGACACGGTAGGGAAAGTTCTCACTCTGCATTATAAAAAGGACAGCCAGATATCAACTGTTACAGAAATGAAATAAGACGGAAAATTTTAACAAACTGTTTAAACTATTTTCTTAAAGAGACTTCCTCCACTGCCAGAGATCTTGAATAGCCTGGAGAAAAAAAAGAAAAGGAAATGTGGTTAAAGAACCACAGCACTTCACAGACAACCAATAAATTAAACCACGTCTCTTTGTACAGTTCAACATACCTATTTTTCATTCTACCACCAGAAAGGCTCACTCTAGATAATTAAGATTTTTTTTTTAATTTATACAAGTATCATTGTCAATTTCTTAGATGATTTCTATAGGGTGGGGCAAAAGTAGGCTTATAGTTGTGAATATGCAAAACACAGGATTCTTGTATTTTTACTGTAAATTTACTATATTTGTCCCACCCCATACTTGTTCTCATGCTGGTAATTCAGCAACATTCATGTAGAAATAAAATTCTTCAAGTGATAAAAACCCATTCCATATGAGTCATGGTAAGTACAGTATAATCTACTTCCAAAATGGCAGTTCTTTTTCTATTCATAAACAATGTTCTTTTTTTAAAGAGCCGTCTTGATGGGGTGTTGTTTTTTTTTTAGCTCTTAACTCAAGAGTTTCTGCAGAAACTTGCTATTTCTCAAAGTCCACCTGGAAGGGATTTTACTAGCCAAATCCTCACAAGCAACACTTTTTCATAAGAAAAACTGCATAAGCAATGGGAAAATTTTTATGGTGACTCCTTACTTCTGTAGCTATGCCATAAAAAACGTGCGACATTTAATTTTGATCATCTCTGTAGTAGTAAACTGAGCTATTACACTCTACTATTGTAGGAATTTCATCTTGGTACTTTTCAGAAAATAGTGAAGATACTTGGGGAGTCAGAAGATATTGCTGTAAGCAGGGAATTCAGTCATTTCAGCTCAAGACTGATGTTATACTGTGTGGAAGGCCATTGCACCTTTATTACTTTGATCTTCACCTGAATTTTTCTTGATCAAAAATTTCAGTTTGCCACTTTCCTTGGTTCTGGTTACCTGTGAGTACATGCTGGTTTCTGACTTTCCACCATTTTCAACATTAACAACCGCATACAGCAGTTTTCAAAATGTTTAATAAGTGTCAACTATTCAGAAAACTTGCAGAATTTTGAAGTTCAAATACATTCACACACACACACACACACAAAAACACAGAGTAACAACCAAAATAAAAAGGTGACCTTGATCATCTCATGGCCACCAACTCAAAGCTGAACTCATAATCACCCAACCATAAAGTACTGAACCATTGAAAGGGTTTCAAATCTGAGAAAAATAGTGCCACCATTTTTGTAATTTAAATACCAAGTATTATGGCAGAAAAATAGCTCTGACAAATTCTTTATTAAAAAAGCTGAAAAACAGGCCCCAGTTGCCTAATGGATAAGGCACTGGCCTCCTAAAAAAGCTGAAGAGACTTAGGGAGCCCTGACAGAATCGAACTACAGGCTATGTCTGGGATATGAACAATGCCTAGCAACCTATGTAACTACTTTTACCTTTTCCTTATAACCTGAGTCACTAACTGTGAACACGACAAAAATTAATACCTAGTTTTCATTGATAAATACCTTTACTTGTAAGGAACAGAAAGTCTACAGTGACTCAAGCTACAATATTGAGCATTAAGTACAATTTGGTTTCTTGCTGCCAGGTTTTACACCTTAGGTTCATTTCAGCAAAATGTGCTTCCCATAAGATCTATGGAGAAATGGTTTCCCGCCGCCAACTCAGGAAAGCAAAAGGCCAGACTGCCCAAGCAGCCAAGTGGAGCAGCAAGGAAAACCACAGCTCAGGTCTTAGCCAACTTAGTACCAGCAGTAAAACCGAGCTCAGTAACAAAGAGGTAATTTACTAACTATATAATAAAAGTTGGGGAAAATATACTAAGTTATCTTCTTAGTCTCTGCCAACTAAATTCTTAAGCATTTCCATGTATTCAATCTAAAGTAATGTCTGTGGTTAGGAATCTTTTAAAAGAAGCCAACACTTAAAGAGACTAAAGAATCATAATAAATCACAATAAAAAATTGGATTAGGTCATGTCTTGAGAAAACTCAGTTACCTCCAAGTCAGTCATCCGGAAGCAATTCTTCACATAATTAATGAACTTGGCTTCCACTTTGGGAAGAGAACCGCCCTATTGAGACAAAAGCGTTACTAAGGGTGAGTATATAAGCACTATTTGTAAGTTAAGAAATTCCTCATATTTGCATGCTATTATTACATGGGTCATCCATCAGTTCATGCCTTATCCCTTCAATTCTTTAAAATCATTGAATACATCTGAGTCTTTCAGGCCCAGAAAGACCCGAGTAATTCTTAGGACCTAGGTCTTTCATACCACTCCCATACTGACCAGCTTTGTCAGTTTCAAATTCTCCCCCGATCTTTAAAGTAAATACAAAGTACAAGCCATGCTTTAGATTCTTTAGGCACTCAAATGTCAACTTGGCTGCCTGATCACCACCCTCTTCCACCCAGAACCGAATACAAAACAAAGCAAATACACACCCCTTTCCAGTACCATATGCACACGTCACCAAAACTGTTAATAGATCACTTTAATACGTACAAAGAACCTAGGCCCAGCACAGTACTAACCCGCGTCAATTCAAGGAGCATATGAATGGGGGGGAAATTAACGTGACATTTCATTCATCTCAAACTAAAGTTTAGCATTTCCTTCAATTCTGAGCATAAGGAAGAAACCCTAATAGTGTTAGCACCAAATTATTTTCTGAGGAATTACAATTATGAAATGTTTACCACTACTTTGGATTTAATGTGCAACTAAGTATATCACTTATTTCCTCTTTTGGTAATTTTTATTTCCCCCCAGTAACTTAAATCCTTTTATGCATTTTAAAAAGGTCAAGATGACTTCAGGAATGCCAAAGGGACCATGGCATGAAGTAGGTTAGGGATCAGGTATGGTACTATCACCTAGAAAGTAATTTCCATTTTTAAATTATTGTCACATACATTCTTCATTCATTCAAATATTTATTGAGCAGCTAGGGAGATACAAAGGTGTTTAAAACATGGTCAAAGGCGAGATAAATGAACAAGTCAAGAAAAGTTCACTGAATCACAGCAAAAGAAAGGTGCATTAGGAGACTAAGTGAGATTGCTTCCAGCCTGGAAGGGGGCATGGGTGAGTGATAAACCAGGAAAGGGCATGAGATTAAAATAGAAGACTTCAGTCTGGATTGCTGATGATACTCAGTATGGACTATATTTGTCTCTCCTTTTCCTCTTTCCCCATCTTTGGGCTTAATTTACCAGTAGTGCCCAGGATTGTTCAATGTGCCTGCAATTAAACCAAGGAGATAGGTCCATATTAAAATGCGGGGGAGGGGTATCTAAAAGGTTATTTTAGCACTGTATGCAAGGGATAAATAAAGCAGGAAGGCAAAAAGGTTTACAGTAGTACAAACGCAAAATCTAGAGGTACATTCAGGCCCTAAAATTTTATTTTTCCAATCGACTTGACTCATCACTGCACAAGGAAGCCTACTAAAACACGCAGACTAGGCACACAGGAAAACGGGGGGAAAGAAGTCAGCAACTTTCCCTCACCACCACATTTACTCTCAAAAACTGGGGTCTAAGTAACAATTTATAAATTAACACTTTTCTCCAATGTGTTTCAAGATATTTGAATCAATTATCCCATACTCTTCAAGTCCAGAGTTCACGGAAATTTAGTTTAGTGCCCTGGTTAAGTAGTAGAATGAGTCAATCCTCTTCTCACATTTCCACTATTTAAGACAAAAGGAAACTAAAAACCTATTATAGTCAATGAAAAACTCAAGATATAAATCTATCAACTGGTGACACCTTGGTATAAAAGGAATGAGTCAACTTGTTGGAAAATGTTTTTTACTAGAGTCAATCTTGAGTATTTTTTTTCACTACAACACTAGCAGCCAAAGACTGTCTCTACTTTCCCAGCCGCTTCATAAAAATTAAGACTCATGCGCCCTCTGCTGGCTCTACAGCATCTTACAACCAGAAGATCAGTTAAAGGGAAGTGTTTTTGTTGATCTTATTTTAACATCTAGGATCAGAATGCATCTTAAACCAACTTACTTATATTTTTTATAATGAAAAAAAATAAAGCACATGTAACTTCAAACATGCAAAAAAAATTACCAGAGATAATAAGTGATTGTAACTAATAATCCATTTCTAAAAAACTTTCATATCACGATCAAGGAACAGATGTATTAAGGACAGTGCTGTCCCAGACCACCAAAAAAGATAATTTGAGTGAATGGTAAATAAACCTATCAGTTTCTTAAATAAAATTTTACTCACCTTTTCTATGCTTGCTTGCATTTTTGCTTTAATGTCTTCTACAGAACTAGGTCCTTTCGGTGTTTTAGGAGTTTTTTCCTGTTTTTTGAAGGATTCTTGACCCTGGAAAAAGTTTAATTCCAGTTTCAAGAAAACAGCTCTTAAGACTCAGCCTACCTAAATGTTTTGTAAAGTTATTCTTACAATCCTTTCTTATAAACACTAGTAAACAGCTAGAATTGAGTTGCTTTTATTACAAGTAAATGCGAATCTGAACAATTTTTTGTTAAGTCATTCCTTAAAAAAGGAACAGGGATCTTTGGGACACCAAGTCAGTTCTACACTTACAGTTCCCATCAAAAAGGGAACCAGAAGGCCGCTACGCATGAAGCAAGGAAGTCAATGCAGCCTGATGCCTAGGCCCACCCTAGAGCACTTAACATCGTCCCAGGTACTGGGGTTCTTTTCATCTCCTTGTGTGACTAACATCAGCCAGGTTTGAGAATCTCTGCACCATGCAACACATTTACCTTTCAACAAGAAAGATCCCTTACAGGAGGTAACTTATCAAAATAAAAGTATTGCTGCTGGCTTTCTCCCCGACTAAAAAAACAGTAGCTATACACGCGACGGTGTCATGGACGAGCCACCGTGTGCTCTTTGAAGACACCATTACAGTTGTTCTCCAAAGGCTATCAACTTCCGGCCAGACAACATTCACCCTCAGTAGAATCTCTCACTTTTCTAACTAGTTCAACGAAGCCTGGATTTGTATGTTCCCACTTACTTTTGATCTTGGTGTTGATGGTTTTGAGTCTTTTCCATTTTGATTTGATTTTTGTGCATTTTTGGCTGGAGTATCTCGTATGGACTGTAATTAAGATTAATCATAATCAGCTCACATACCAGAGTACATAAAACTACCCCAAAGCATGTAAGAAAAGCAGCAGTCAGGCTAAGATGAAGCAATCATTTTGATGTTGCAAAGGGGCTAGCAAAGAGGAAGAAAGCCGCATGAACAAAGAACACAAGTCCTTTCCCACCATTAGCAAAGTTTTCAGGTCAGCCCTATTCGGGACCAACTTCAAGTATGAGGTCATTTCCTCCTACAGGCAGCTTTCATTCCTACAAGTCAATAGCACCAAAAATTTCCCAACATTTTCTAGTAGCTATTTCTGACAATCTTCTAGCATTGTATATCCTACTTACTTTCTTTACTGGAGCTTTTTCTTCTGCTTCATCATCATCAAAATCATCATCATCATCACTACAAATGAAATAAGTAACTATTATTGGCACATTCAACAACAAAAAAAAACTAAAAATTGGCTGAATCTCCATTAAATCAGGAATTTTTAAATTTTGGAGGGTTGTCAAGAGTCAAAAGGATCTTGAAAGACAGACATGCACTTCATATTCACTGCACTATCTACACTAATAAAAGGAAAATGTTACTTGACCGTACCCTCTCTATGCCCACAACCAATCAGAGAAAGTATGCAAATTAACCCAACAAAGATGGCGGTTAAATTGCATACACTGAGGGAGGAGTGAAGATGGCATAGGGCATAGAAGAGGGAGGGAAAGGAGAAAGCAAGGGCAGGGTGGTGGGACGGGCAGGCAGGCACTGCCGCAGCCCCTAGTCTATAATAAAAGGGTAATATGCTAATTAGACCAATGTCCTTCGGGATTAAGCTGGGACCGGAGCAAAGCCCAGAGGGAAGCCAGTGCGTGAATTTTCATGCACCAGGCCTCTAGTTATTCATAACTGCCAAGAGGTAGAAGCAACCCAAGTGTCCCCCAATGGTTAAATGGATAAAGAAAATGTCACAAGTACACATGACATTATGTCTTGAAGGAAATCCTGTCACATGCTGCACCTGGATGAACCTTGAGGACATTATTCTAAGTGAAAGACAGTAACAAAAAAGGCAAATACTACACAATTCAACTTAGGAGACATCTAGAATAATCAATTTATAGAAACTGCGATTGGCGGTTGCCAGAAGCTGGGGAGAGGTAGAAATGGATAGTTTTTGTTCAATGGGCACAGTTTCAGTATTACTAGATGGAAAGAGTTTGAGACCTGTAAACAATGTGAATATGGTTAACAGTACTGAACTGTTAAAAAATGGTTAGGATGGTAAATGTTTAGTTTTTACAACTAAAAACATAAAAACAAAATTATTTAGGGTTAAGGTAGATGAAAAAAATTGTAAGCAGAAAATATCCCATGTTTCTAGATTTAATATTAAGGTAGCAACTCTCCAAATTAATTTCGATTTAACACAATCCCTAAAGAATGCCAGCTGGCTTCTCCATAATCATTCCTTAAATTATTGAAATTCAAGGGACCCAAAGTAGACAAATAGAATGTTAAACAGATCCAAGCTGAAGGGGGTTCACAGTTCAACTACAACACAGAAATCAACAGTGTTTTACTGGTAAAGGATAGACACATATCAATAGAATGGAATCTGAGTCTAGAAATATACCCATACACAAGGTGGGGCAAAAGCAGGCTCAGTTGTTTATATGAAAAAATACAATAAAAGTTTTTGTGTTCTCACTACTGTAAACCTACTTTTGCCCCATTCTATATTTATGGCAATTACTTCTAAAAAGAGTGCCAAGACCATTCAAAGGAGAAAGAAGTCTAAAATGATGTTAGGACAACTTGATATCCACATGCATTAAGAGCAAAGTAGGACCAAAGGTCTAAATGTAAGATAAACCTATAAAATTTTTAGAAAACTTGCCGAGACCGGTTTGGCTCAATGGATAGAGTGTCGGCTTGGGGACTGAAGGGACCCGGGTTGATTCCGATCAAGGGCATGTACCTTGGTTGGGGGCATATCCCCAGTAGGGGGTGTGCAAGAGGCAGCTGATCGATGACTCTCTCATCGATGTTTCTAACTCTCTATCTCTCTCACTTCCTCTCTGTACAAAATCAATAAAATATATTTTAAAAAAAAAATTTTTTAGAAAACTTGGCAATGACTTCTTAGGTATCTTACATGGTGGTTACATAAGAAATTATCCCCATTTTAAAGATAGGAAATCTTCCAAAGCCCAAGCAGAATCAAGATACCAATCAGGTCCTACTCTGAAGTCTCCCGGGAAAGGACTGTGGACAAAATCTGACTTTGTGCTATTAGATGTTCACTTATAAACCTACACCAAGGTAACTTGAAATCACCAGACTAAACTCAAGCCTAATTAAGCACCCAGATTTCTCATTTTTGTCCTACATCCACTCCCATTCCTCTTGGCATATTATTTTAATCCTTACTAATGGCAAATTTTCTAACAGCAAACACCCATTACATTAGGTTTAAAACGAATTTTTCTCAGTATTAAACTCTCAACCTTCCCATATTTTCTGCCTGTATTCGCATGCTCAAAGGGCCAGTTGAGGTTGCTGAAAACCTCTCTTCCAGAGTAGATAGCATTCTTATGTCTTTCTCTGATTCTATTTAAATGTTAATATATATGGACCAACCTAGGACTCAGGAATAAAGTTATTGGGCAATTAAAAGCTAATGTATTAAAAATTACAGATTCTGCCGAAACCGGTTTGGCTCAGTGGTAGAGCGTCGGTATGCGGACTGAAAGGTCCCAGGTTCGATTCCTGGTCAGGGGCATGTACATTGGTTGTGGGCACATCCCGGGTAGGGGGTGTGCAAGAGGCAGCTGGTCGGTGTTTCATCGACATTTCTAGCTCTCTATCTCTCTCCCTTCCTCTCTGTAAAAAAAAAAATCAATAAAAATATATATGTATTTTAAAAAGTTACAGATTCTGTTGCATATAGGAAAACCATAAATAGCACTTCTTTAAAATCCTCTCTGTGGATTTTTTTAAATTGACTTTAAGAGAGGAAGGAGGAAAAAAAAATCCTTCAGTTGCCTTCCATATGCATTCTGACTGGGAATGGAACCCTCCAGGTGTATGGGACAACACTCCAACTGAGCCACCCAAGATATAAATGGCATTCCAGTGTACACCTAATTATTTACCATAGCCTTAGGTTACTAAATACATCAAATCTTGTTTCCAACCTAATTTTAAATTCCCCAGGAAAATCCTATTCTTCTAGAATCTTAATTTCTCAATAAGGACCAGAGAACCACGAGACAAAATCTTTGAAGGGTGAGGATCCAGAAGTGACAACTTACAAAATGAATGCAGCTAGAGCTATTCTTAGTCTCTTTCCACCTAACCCATTTATCATAAACTATTCAGCATAAAATACACCTGTTAGCTACAGTCATGTGACCACTACAATATTCTTCAGGAAAAAGGTACCTAGTAAAACACATCAGGGAAATAGTTCTGAAAATTCTCAATGCACTGCAGCACTTTAAGGTTCATAGTTCCGACAGTATCCTTTAACTTGGCTCATTTAACCAAAAATGACAACCACTGACTATTTACCCTTTATTTAAAGCTATTACCCAATTCTACAGGAAGACTTTGGAAAATAATTTCCATAAAACTCCCCCATACAACCTTGTCAAACTTCTAAGTCCATACTTACTCTTCATCGTCGTCCTCCTCATCGTCATCATCCTCATCATCTTCAAGTTTTACTTTTTTCTTTAAAGAAAAAAAAAAGAAGACCTCATGAGCAAGTGCCCAAACTGAAGGCCAGAATAAGGTACCTGTAATAAATTACATCTATACCTGAGGAACCTTGCTACCGCCTCCAGGGGCTGACCGCTTTCCAGACATACTTAGGAGTTTCACATCCTCCTCCTCGTCTTCTTCCGACTCTGCATCTTCCTCCACAGCTAAAATAAATCTCTTTATTAGTCACTACTAAAACTCAACCTAAAAGCAGTAACTCAGGGGGGGAAAGGGTATTAATATACAGTAATGAGTATTTTAAAATTCTACTACTTAAAAGAGGCAAAAAGCAAACACATTTTTTACAAAGAGGAACTACGAGACCTAACACTCATTACTAGGTTTCAAATGCAATGTAACAGGTATTTCCAGATATAAATTAGTAAAATAACTACTAGATTCCCATTTGAAGCTCTATAAAGACAGCAGTCCAGCAGGAACAAGGTAACTACGTAAAAGATAATAAAAATAACATACCTACTAAGTGCTGTCCGCTAATATGCACAGGCCCCGAACCACACTTCAACCGCAACACCACAGGTGGTGTTATTTCAAAGCCGCCAAGGGAAACCTAAAAGAGATTTGAAATCACTAAGTACTGTAAAGAAAGTAAAGTTAAATGTTTTGGAATAAAACCTTCTCATAGCTTACAAATGTTTGTGTTACAGGCTCGACAGGCAAATCCATAAACCAAATGAGCAAACCAATGAACCCGTTTTCCCACCTGATACACAAGAGCAACCACCACGTTCCAGTGTTCACCATTCAGCCCCGCAGCAACCACCCTCGCCATCTCCCGGTGTAACCGCCTCAGAGGTGACAGAATTAGACCCTGCCATGAAATCCACATTACAAGTGCCCTTACCGTTGGCTGTACGGACATTTTCAAAGTTGCCAGTGTTACTTTAATGGGACTGCCTTCGTAATTCATGGCCTCTGCTTCGACAATGTGCAGCTCATCCTTTGCTCCAGCCCCTAGACTGACCTGGGAACAGAAAAAGAGCAGTGCAATTTAGCTTTCTGTGTATGTTCAAAGTTACTTATAAACTTTTTGTTATTATCACTAATGGAAAACTAATCTGTGCACAATTAATATTATTTTCAAGTTTTATGGGACTTTGACAATCAATTTCTCATACCCAGTAAATTTGAACAAATGCATAAAGATGCATTTGATAACATACAGGGTGTCCCCAAAAATACATACACTTTAACAGCTGATTTTGGAAATGAAGTGCATTTTAATAAATACTGCCTTTACAATTATTCAACGCGTGTGTATATATTGGGGGGAGGGGACACCCTATAGTTGTACATGTCATCACCTATCCACAGTATAATTACCCAACATTTACTGACCACTTACAAGTTGAGCAGCAGGCTATGGGCTAGTCTCTGCAAGGGACAAAGAACATTTAACACTACCCTAAAAGACTTTCTAAGGCATATTAAGTATATGGAAATATAAAAAAGTTGAACAGTAGTGTAACTGGACTTTTACATGATTACCAAAGGAGTGGTAAAAATACCAAGTTTTGTATCACAGGTATACAGAAAATCAGTACACAATACCCAGTTATAAAAATACTATAATAAAAATTGGAGCCGAAACCTGTTTGGCTCAATGGATAGAGCGTCAGTTTGAGGACTCAAGGGTCCCGGGTTCGATTCCGGTCAAGGACATGTACCTTGGTTGCGGGCACATCCCTGGTAGGAGGTGTGCAAGAGGCAGCTGATCGATGACTCTCATGGATGTTTCTAACTCTATCTCTCTCCCTTCCTCTCTGTACAGAATCAATAAAATATATTTTTAAAAAATTGGATATTAAGCCACACAAATAGGAACTAAGGCTGAAATCAAGAAAGGTTTAGTAGTTTATTTTGAAAAGTTTAAGTACCGTTCGTAAAGATAGCTGGTGCTCATTTTCATCATTATCCACCTTAAAGTGATAATCTTTGTCGGCCTTTAGTTCACAACCTGTAAATGAAGAAAAAGAGCAACTAAAACACGGAGAAAAAATAATGAAACTTGTGTGGGTAACCAAAAAGGAAACGATTAACTTGTGGCTTTTCACCATTCTATCCGAAGGCCTCTTCCTAGATTCCAGAAGACCAACGCTTACAAATAACATCCCTACAGGCCTTAACATATATCCCTAGGACATGCCTACTCTTGCCTTAAACACAACTTCTGAACATAACTTAATGTACATCATTCAGCGATGGTATGTCGACATATCCTAGGGAATAGTTCCAATAGAAAGGACCAACAAAGATACCTTGATATAAGTTGATCAAAAACCCAGCTATTCAAAATGGCTAGAAATAAAAGCATTAAAGTATACTGCATATTGCCTACTCCACCAATAAGCAATTAAGTCATCAAAGTAACATTTTTATTAATTTAAATGACCCCATTTAATTGCAACCTAATCGTTACTGGTACATAGATGCTTAAGTGTTATTGCTCTATTAACAAACCTCAGCATGGCATAAGCAACAAAATAAACTTGGGGCAGAATCTGCAGTATCTTGAAGACTGGCTGACCCAAAGAAATGGCTTCAACAAGTTTACCGGAAACCAAATTCTGCTCTCTCCTTAGTATGATATGCATTGTGTCCTGGGAAGAGGCAAAATCCCAAAACCTTGGTATAGAGTATAGGAACAGTACCGGGTCTTAACGACCCACATTGAACCTTAGCACGTGTCTCATCTTAAAAAAAAAAAAAAAAAAGCTATTTGCACGATTCCCCACATAAGGCATCCTAACCCTCCAAAAAAAACAAAAAATTTATAGCTCGCCAGCTCTGGAGTCCAGAATCTCGGCTTAGATCTTATCCATTTACCTCCAAGTGCAACCTGCCTTAAAGCACTAGCGTTCTGAGCATCACCATTGTCACACCTGCCTAATGGGCGACCCACCTCCCGCGGTGACGACGGGGAAAAGGGCTCCGTGGAGGGCTGGCTGAACAAAGGCCTCCACCGTCCCGATCCTACCCACCACCTCACCGACCACTCCCCGCCCGACAGCCCCTGGGAAGCCCCGGGACCCCGGGGTGACAAGACCACAGAGAGCCCCGGATGTGGCGCCCACACCCCTCCTTCCCCCGACCACGTGGCAACCACGTGCTCCCGGCGCCTGCGCCTCCTCAGGCCGGGCCGCGCCTCCCCTCCCCCTGGAGCCCGCCGAGGCCCCGGGGCGTCCGGGCGCCGGCATTCCCGAGGCCTGGAGAGCCAGGCCAGGCGCTCCATCCCCTCCTCCGGAAAGGAAGGGCCCGCGCCTCGCACCACGAGCCCACACGACCTCCTGCACCACCAGCCTGGGGCCCTGCACCGAGGCACCGGCCGGGAATCAAACGCCCGCGGTCTCACACACCCCTTGGGGGGAAAATGACGCCTGGAGCTCCACAGTTTACCCCCGTCACCGCTGAGCGCTCAGCCAGCCGGTCCCAAGGAGCCCCTCACTCCATGGGTCTCGGACGGCCACCCCCAGGCTTCAGCACGCCCCTCCCTCCCACTCCTCAGTGCTCACCCCTCCCGGCTCTCCATCCCTCAGGCTGCAAGGCCCCGGCGGCTCGCCTCCCGCCCGCCTCGCTGCTTCCCTCCACAGCCCGGCCTCAGCCGCATTCCCGCCCCCCCCACCTCCAAGCCGCTAGGCCCGGCGCGGCCTCGCTCCAGCCCCCCCAGCCCTTACCGAAAAGGTAGTTCTGGGGCCGCAGAGGGCTCATGTCCATGTCCATAGAATCTTCCATGGGGCGGGAGCACGCGCTCGGGTGGCAGAGGAGGCGGGCGGAGAGAAACGGCGCCGGTGCCGCGGCGGAGCAGACGCGCAGGACGGAATCGCACCAGGGAAAGGACGCGGGCTCTCTGCGTACCTATAAAGCACCAGGAGGTCTCGCGAGAGTTCCCGGAGTCTCGCCGCCGCGCGCGGGCGCGTGCTCGAGAGCCCCCCCCACTCCTCTTCCCGCACGGGAGCTCTCCTGCGCAAGCGCTCTCCGACCCGCCTCCTTCCTCCCGCGACCCCGCCTCCGCCAGGTGCTGGAGGGGCGGCCGCCGGGCACGCGCACTCCTCAGCGGGCCCCACCCCTCCGCCGCCGCCGCGGCCGCTGCGCACGCGCGCTTCGCCCCCGCCCCCGCCCCCGCCCCCGGCGGCGCGCGCCCCCTCCCCTTCCCGGCCCCACACGTCCTGCTCGTGCGCGCGGGCCTGGCGCCAAAAGTCTGCGCAGCCCACCCTGCAAGATGGCGACGGCGGCCCTGGGCCTGGAGCAGGCGTGCGGAGGCTGCGAGCCGGAGAGCCGCTCCACACTCCCCTCTCCCCCGCCCCTCAGGCC
This sequence comes from Nyctalus aviator, assembly GCA_036971965.1. NCBI lineage: Eukaryota > Metazoa > Chordata > Mammalia > Chiroptera > Vespertilionidae > Nyctalus > Nyctalus aviator. Next base: position 91,772,979 of record CM072927.1, on the reverse strand, counting down.
TCGCGGGCCTCCAAACCCGCCGAGCCGGGATTTGGGACTTGCCCGCAGGGCCTGGGCTCACAGTTCCCTGTTCTCCCAGAGTGAGAGCCTCAGGTGCCGCAGACAGAGCGGGCTCCCGAGGAGTCTTTGTTGGGAAGAAAGGATGATGATGTAGCTAGCTGCTGGCCGGACTGCCTCAGCCCGGTGCTTGCGGAGGGAGCGCCTCCCGAGCTGAAATCCCGCATCTTTATGTCACGGTGGGGCCTGAAAGCCCGGCACTGAGTCAGCCTCTTTTGTATGCGCCCAGGGCAGGAGCCGGGCCTGGGAGGCTAAAAGGGGTGTATACCCCCAGTGGGTACCAGCTCGGGTCCGGGAGGCAGAGGTGGCTGTGCCCACTTTGCAGACAAAGGGAGGAGTGGCGAGGAGGAGGGGGAAAGTGCCCAAACCGAGGAGACGAGAGAGTTCTCCAGCTCATGTATGCAGACTGCTCGGTATCTTTGTACATCTGTCTTTAGGGATGTCTAGTAGTTCCATCCCCAAGGATATCTGTCTGCATAAATATATGCTAAGAAATGGGCTTGTGCCCCAGCCCGCGTGGCTCAGTGGATAGAGCGTCAGCCTGCCGACTCAAGGGTCCCAAGTTCGATTCAGGCCAAGGGGGCTCAATCTCCAGTGGGGTCCTGCAGGAGGCAGCCAATCAATGATTTTCTCTCTACATTGATGTTTCTATCTCTCCTCCCTTCCTCTCTGAGATCATTAAAGAAATCCCTATAAAAAAAAAAAAAAAAGAAAAGAAATGGACTTGCATAGGAGGACAGGTATTTACTTACAAATGTATATACATGTAATTGCATCTTTGAGCTGTTTACATACATTGTCTTAGTATCTGTTTGGGCTCCTAGAACAAAATACCACAGGCTGGTTAATAAACAACTATTCACGTTAAGTGACATTCAAACCTGTAAAGACTTTTTGTCAGTTTATTTGAGCCAATTGCCAGGCAGGAACCAGCATCTCAATGAACTAAGATAATGTTCAAGAGAATGTTTTATACATTACAATCAAAAGGGGTTATATAAAATCCATAGGTGATAGATTAGGGAGAAGGAAGAAAGGACAGAGGGGAGGGGAATCTGGGATTGGATAAAAAGTAAAATGATAGACGCAAGCTTCTTTGACGTAGGGTGGGGACAGGATAGTTGAGGTAATTAACAAGATAACAATAACAGTGAGGATTTGTGGTATCGGCCCGGCCCTGGGGCCCTAGCACATCGGTTGTGCCGTGGAGGGGTCCAGAAGAAAGGAAACTTACCAGTTCCACTCGGGTGCAAAAAGACAATATAGGCTCAGTAAAGTTCATCTCTGGGAAAATATGGCCAAGGCCTTGACTCCCCACTAGACAGCTTTTTCATTGGTTTTCATTTCGGACCATCCTTGGGGGTTACTTTAGTCTGGAGTTTGCAAGGCCGCCCGCCGCGCAGGTCTCTCCTGAGCTGGTCAGGCTAGCATGTGGCCCCTTCGCTCCCACACAACAGAAGCTTGTCACAGTTTTGGAGGTTGGAGCCCAAGATGAGAGTGCCAGCATGGTCGGGTTGCAGGCTTCTCTGGTTGTAGCCTCAGATGGCGGCAGGGGCTAGGGCAGTGGTCGGCAAACTGTGGCTCGCGAGCCACAGGCGGCTCCTTGGCCCCTTGAGTTTTTAGCAAAGGCCAGCTTAGGAGGACCCTAATTAAGCCAATAACAATGTACCTATCTATATAGTTTAAGTTTAAAAAATTCGGCTCTCACCAAGACCGGTTTGGCTCAGTGGATAGAGCGTCGATCTGTGGACTGAAGGGTCCCGGGTTCGATTCAGGTCAAGGGCATGTACATTGGTTGCGGGCACATCCCCTGTGGGGGATGTGCAGGAGGCGGCTGGTCGATGTTTCTCTCTCATTGACGTTTTTGGCTCTCTATCCCTCTTCCTTCCTTTCTGTGGAAAAAATCAATAAAATATATATTTTTTTAAATTCGGCTCTTAAAAGAAGTGTCCGTCGTTGTACTGTTGATATTGGGCTCTGTTGACTAATGAATTTGCTGACCACTGGGTTTGAGCATCATCTCTATGCCAGGGTTTCGGGTCCAGTCCCTGTCAGGGCACATACAAGAATCAACCTAGGAATGCACAGAGGCTACTGCAGGAGACCGAGAAGACCAAGGACCTTCGGAGGAAGTAGGAGGGACACGGTTTAATACGCCGGCCGACTCAGCCTTCCACACCTGAGTGAAGGATCAGCATGGGGCCCTCCCTTACACCTCCCTCCCTGTGAACTTTGTCCCACAAGCATGGATTATGTTTCTGGTCCTTTTCTCGGGCCTTGCAAGAAGGCCCCAGGCGCTGGGGTCTCCAGGCCATATCTGATGGTCTGGCCTGGCGTCAGCGTTAATAGCCCTCCCTCGGGCAGTGCACCGTCCACAGCCCAATGGCCTCTGTAACCGGCTCTGAAAGACCAGTATCTGGGAAGGAGAGCGGGCTTAATTATAGGCTATCGGGAATGTACACCGAGCTTGCTGACTTGGATTCAGGTCACTGGCATCCAAATATGAGGTTATATCGGAATTACCCCTGGAAGCAGAGGGATGAGGGCAAGGGGGGGTGGGGGGGGAGATAGGGGAGGTCAGTGGGGGGGGTGGGGGGGGAGACATGTACTACTATTTGTAATACCTTAATAAAATTTAAAAAATAAAAAGATAAGCCGAAGCCGGCTTGGCTCAGTGGATGGAGCATCGGCCTGTGGACTGAAGGGTCCCCGGTTCGATTCCGGTCGGGGGCATGTATCCTGATTGCGGGCCGACTCTCTATCCATGAGCCAAACCAGCTAGGGCCTGCCTGACTCTGGCCTGGGAAAGTCTGTGATGGCAAAGCAAAGAGAGCTGTGGTGGGCTTGGCCTGCGCTTCCAGCATTTGGCACATCCAGCAGCAGCCCAGTGCGAAAGTTTTACACGCACCTTACGGGAAGGACTGGTCCGCTGGAGGAGGGAGGCAGCCCCGCACTTATAAAGGCTGTCTCCCCCGCAACACCCCCCCACCCCCACCCCCAATGCATCGCAGAAATAGAACAAGGAACTTTTCTGTATCTTTCATCCAGATTCCTCCAACGTTACCATCCTACATAATCACAGTACCGTGATGAAAGCCCGGAAATTAGCGCTGATACAATAGCATTATCGGATCTATAGACCTTACTCCGGCCTCACCAGTCCCGCTAAATAGCCCTCTTCTGTGCGTTTAGCTGTTATGTCTCCTTCGCCTCCTTTAATCTCGAAGTTTCTCAGTCCTTTGTCTCCCATGACCTTGGCAATTTGTGGAGATGCGGGCTGGTTATCGTGAAGAATAGCCTTCATTTGGGGTTCGGCCGAGGTCTCCTTGTGATTAGATTCCGGTTACGCGCTTTTGCGGAGGAAACCGCAGAAGCGATGCTGTGTCCTCCGGGCATCATATCAGGAGGGACACGCAGTTTGTCCTATTCCTGATGAAGTTCACATCCATCACTTGCTTAGGCTGGTGTCTGCCACGTTTCTTCATCTCAGTCCTAAGTCAATGCCCCATTTCTCGTGGAATTTCCCAAACTCTTTCCAGCCTCCATTCATGAGTTACCTAGAAAGTTTATTTCCATGGTGTTTCCAAATAATGTTCTATTTTCATGTACTAGTTGGGATTCTACTGTAAAGAAGAGCTTGTCCTTCTTGTCTCTGTAATTATGTCAGTATTGATTCATGATTCTTGTTTTATTCTATACTAGAAGCATAGGCGAGAGGGAGGCGGGGGGGGGGGGGGGGGGCGGGCGTTCCTCAGCCCAGCCTGCACCCTCTCCAATCCAGGACCCCTCAGGGGATGTCTGACCGCCTCTCACAATCTGGGATTGCTGGCTCCTAACTGCTCATCTGCCTGCCTGCCTGCCTGATTGCCCCTAACCCCTTTGCCTAAGTGCTTGATCGACCCTAACTGCTCACCTACTGGCCTGATCACCCCTAACTGCTCCCTTGCTGGCCTGATTGCCCCTAATCGCTCTCCTGCTGGCCTGATTGCCCCTAACTGCCTCTGCCTCTCCGCACACCCAGGACCCAAGATTCCCTCCTCTGGCCGGTCTCAGGCACCTGGGACCTGGACTGGCTTTGCCCCGGCGGCCGCAGCTGCAGGGGACCGTGGGCAGGCGGCTTCACCCAGGCCACAGCCGCAGGTGCCCAGGACTGCAGGGCCAGTGGCTTGTCCCTCTCTCAGGCTGCAGCCTGGCCCCATTCCTCTCTCTCCAGTGTTGACTGTCTGAGCCTTTATGATGGCGTGAAGGCATGATGACCATTTGCATGTTAGCTCTTTATTACATAGGATGTTGTAATTTAATACTATTAATATCAAATTAATATCAAAATTCTACTACAAATTAATATCAAATTAATATCAAATTAATATCAAATTAATATCAAAATTCTACTACAAATGCCATGGAAACTCCACAAACCTCTATGACTTTGCTTGCTAGCAGAGGGGTTAGGGGCAATCAGGCAAGTAGAGGGGTTAGGGGCACTCAGGCAGGCACACAGGCAAGTGGTCCTGGATTGTTGTTGTTTTTTTTAAAATATATTTTATTGATTTTTTTACAGAGAGGAAGAGAGAGGGATAGAGAGTTAGAAACATCGATGAGAGAGAATCATCAATCAGCTGCGTCCTGCACACCCCCTACTGGGTACATGCCCGCAACCAAGGTACATGCCCTCGACCGGAATCGAACCTGGGACCTTTCAGTCTGCAGGCTGACGCTATATCCACTACCAAATACTAGTAATATCTCTTTAAAAAAAAAAAAAAAAGAATGGACAGAGTGCACTTAAGATGAAGACTGACCTATGCTAAGGGATGTGACTAAGGCCTGGGATGTGACTAAGGCCTGGGACGTGACTGCCGCCATGACCTGCCCTGGTAGGAATTTGTGAGCAGACCCTCCTGTGTGGTCACTCCAGCAATGTGCTCATTGGAAACTGACAATAATAATGGATATTATGAGGCACAAGCCATAATTCTGCCAGCAAACAAGGTCATCGAGGCACGGGGTTTCCATGGCACTTGCAGTAGATAACCCAGGGTCCCATTCCAGCTTCCTGGGGGCTCAGAGACATCCCTTCAGATGGTGTGAATCACGGCAAAGGCTGTGAGCCTGAGAGCCTGCGGCTGTGACGACAGCGTTCTCCTTCCCAGCTTCCCACCGTGGGCCGCCAGATCTGTGCTGTGGTTCTGTAACTCCTTCCTGGAGCCCAATCAGCTCTTCCAAACCTCCTAACGATTTCCTAATATCTGGTAAGAAATCCTCTGCTTCCAGCCGGAGCAGATTCCGTTATCTGCGAGGGAGCCTTGACATTGGTAACACCCAGCACCCGAGAGGGTTCGGGAACCAGGCCCGTTCGCACCCACTGACAGGACTGTAAGCGGATGCAATCCTTGTGATGCCGGTTGTGTCTTTAGAATTCTTACCTTTGGGTCCTGTTGTTCCCTTCGAGGGCTGAATCCCAAGGAAACTATCAGAGATGCATGCGAAGGTTTGTAATACACAGAAACCACGAGGACACTTGACAGTTGTTAAAAAATAGTTTTTTGAGCCACAGCAAATAATGAGCCAAACGATTCATGATGTCATACTAAATGAAGAAGGTCATCTACACACGCACATATTTCAGTGCTGTGAGCGAGATGACGTGATGCTTTGGATTGGTTTCAAGATTCCTCAGAAAAAAGAAAAAGGGGGAAAAAAAGTAGGAGGAGACAGATGAAACAAATTGGCAAAATGGGGATGATTACTGAAGCCAGGTGTTGGCCACATGGAGATTCACTGTAGTTTTCTCTCCTTTTTTATTTCACTTTATTTATTTTTTAATCCTCACCAAAGGATATTTTTTCTTTTCTTTCTTTTCTTTTTCTAATATATTTTATTGATTTTTTTACAGAGAGGAAGAGAGAGGGAGAGTTAGAAACATAGATGGGAGAGAGTCATCGATCAGCTGTCTCTTGCACACCCCCCACTGGAGATGTGCCCGCAACCAAGGTACATGCCTTTGACCGGAATCGAACCTGGTACCTTTCAGTCGGTAGGCCGACGCTCTATCCATTGAGCCAAACCAGTTTCGGCAAGGATATTTTTTCTTTTGATTTTTAGGGAGAGTGGAAGAGAGAGGGAAAGACAGAGAGAAGCATCGATGTGGGAGAAACACATCGATTGGTTGCCTCCTGCATGAGCCCTGTCCAGGGCCTGGCCAGGAGGGAGCCTGCAACCGAGGAACATGCCCTTGACCAGAATCAAACCTGGGACCCTTCAGTCTGCTGAGCCACACTGGCTAGAGCACCCTTATTTAGATGTGTCTGAGAATTTCCATATTATAAACTCTTAAAAGTTTAAAAGGAAAATGAAACAGGAAATAAAATTGCATGCATAGTATATGCCCAGTTTTATGATAATATCAATACACACACACACACACACACACACGTAAAAGAGAGACTAAAAACTAAGCCCAGATGAAAAGATCAGGGATCGCCAGGGGTTGGGGAGGGGGGGGATGACTAGGCAGAGCACAGAGGATTGTCAGGGCGTGAAACTATTCTGTATGACATTGTAACGGAGGACACATGGCATTATACCTTGGTCAAACCAAGAGTGAACCCTAATGTCAACAATGAGTGATAATGATCATTACCATGCCAATCTAGGTTCATCGATTTTAAGGAATACCCCGCTCCGGAGGGGGATGTTGGTAATGAGGGAAGCTGAGCATGTCTTGGAACGGGGGTATATGGGAAATCTACATATCTCCCCTTTGAGTTGGTTGTGAACGGGGAAATGCTCTAAAAAATAACTATTTTTAAACAATACATCAAAATGTTAATAGACATTATCTCTGGGCGGTGAGATTAGCCTGATGCTAACTTTCTTTTTCTTTTTTCTTAAGATATTTTATTGATTTTGTACAGAGAGGAAGGGAGAGGGATAGAGAATTAGAAACATCGATGAGAGAGAGTCATCGATCAGCTGCCCCTTGCACACCTCCTACTGGGGATGTGCCCACAACCAAGGTGCATGCCCTTGAATCGAACCCGGGACCCTTCAGTCCCCAAGCCGACGCTCTATCCATTGAGCCAAACCGGTCTTGGCCTGATGCTAACTTTCTAAAATGTCTCTATGTTGCTATCAAAATGTGTATTATGATTCTATAATAAAAGCGTACTATGTTAATTAACTGGACAACTGAGTGACCTTCCAGACATCCTTCTGGATGACCATCCAAATGAAGCTGGCCTGCGAGGGCTGAGCCTCTTCCCCTTGCCGAATTTTGTGCATTGGGCCGTGTGTGTGTGTGTGTGTGTGTGTGTATCAAAGGGTGTCTGTTTAAGTCAAGCTAGCATAGATAATTTAGCAAATACTTTGAATTGCAAGTATATCATATTTTATTTACCAAATTTGACCCATAAAGGCCGGTAGTCAGCCCTTGGCTCAGTGGCTAGAGAACTGGCCTGCGGCCCGAAGGGTCCTGGGTTCAGTTCTGGTCAAGGGCACGCACCCCAGTTGCAGGGTCTTCGCCGCCTGGGCCCTGGTCAGGGCTCATGCAGGAGGCAACCAATGTGTTTCTCTCATATCGGTGTTTCCTCTTCCATCCTCTCTAAAAACCAATGGAAAAATATCCTTGGTTTGGCTTGGTGTATAGGCCATGGGCCTGTGGACTGAAGAGTCCCGGGTTCTATCCGAGTCAAGAACATGTACTTGGTTTCAGGCACATCCCAAGTAGGGGGTGTGCAGGAGACGGCTGATCAATGTTTCTCATTAATGTTTCTAACACTGAATCCCTCTCCCTTCCTCTCTGTAAAAAAAAAAAAATTTAAATCAATAAAAAAATATATATTTTTAAAAAGATCAGTGGTCAAAGGGGCCACATGAGGGTCTCCCAGAACAAGCAACAAGTTACCCTCAGCGGTGACACTGGTAAGACTCATCATATCCTGACGCGGTGAGCTCCTTAGAGGCGTGAGACCCATCACGAGATGGCCCATGCGCAGACTGGGGGGCTCCACGGCAATCCGGGGCCATCGCAGGACCGAGCTCACCAGCGTGCAGTTTCAGGGAGCAAGGAGGGAATGGGGACAGTCAGACGCCCTGCCCTGCGGGAGGACCGCTGGGGGTCAGAGGGGAGCCCCTCTGCCTCACTATGGGAGGGCCAGCAAGGACAGACTGGCCCTGGCCTCGCTCTCCACCTTGGACTGCCTCCTGGGGAATAGCATGCTGATGTTCTTCCCGTTGTCATAGATGCTTCCTATTTTTTTCATGGTGACTGAACGCCCTGACGTTCTGCTTCCCATCTTCGGCTCCCTGGTTCATTCCGTGTATCCGGCAGGTATTTATAAAGGGCCTACTGTGTGCCAGGTGAGGGGAAGAAAGACATCACCGCCAACTTCAGGGTCCGGGGGCGGAGCAGCAGCGTGAGCGGTGGTCCAGGAGCACAGGCAGCGGATGGAGGAACCCCGGAGCCTGGGGGAGAGGGCGTGATGGAGAGAGCATTCCGGGGAGTGAGTTGGGGACCATGGCTTCCCAGATCCTGCCTAGAGATTGGTTTACCACCTATTTGGTATTCAAGCTCTGAACCCTAAGACTGAGGATCTCACCCTGAGCTGGAGGACCCCTCCCTGAGGTCCTCTCCAGGCTGAGAGAAGGGTGATAAACTCGCAGAGGACCAGCAGAGGGCGCTGGAAACTAGACGGCTCCTTAGGTGGATGTGGTACTGGGTCGATTTCAGCTTTTAGCACATTGAAATAATTGGCAAAGGGTACCCACAGCTTGGCTCGCAGCCTAAAACAAATCAGACGCTGTAATATTTTTACCTTGAAACAGCCCTGAAGTTCAAATAATACCATTAACAAGTAGTAAAGAACAAATTGATCATTTATGTGATGTAGTTAATGATCTTATGAAAGTTCTTTAAATTCACAATGGTTAGCCCTGTCTGGTTTGGCTCAGTGGATAGAGCATTAGCTTGTGGAGTGAAGGGTCCCGGGTTCAATTCTGGTCAAGGGCATGTACCTTGGTTGTGGGCACATCCCCAGTAAGGGGTGTGCAGGAGGCAGCTGATCATTGTTTCTCTCTCATCAATGTTTTCACCTCTCTATCCCTCTCCCTTCCTCTCTGTAAAAAAAAAAAAATCAATAAAATACATTTTTAAAAAATTCACAGTGGTTTGCAAAGAGCTAGTATTTTAGAAGATACATTTTGTGCCCGAGTAAAATCCTGATCAAGACTTGTATACATGCATATAAGTACAACCAATGGACACAAAACTCTGGGGAGGGAGAGGATGTAGGGCGGGGGGGGGGCAATGTTAAAATATGTACACAGATAATAATTTAATAAAATAAATAAATAAAACTGAAACAATGAAAAAATAAAATAAAATCCTGATCAAGTATCCTCTGAGCAAGAGTTAAAAGTTGATAAAATGGTGGGCACTAATTACAGTCATCTGTTCGTTGACACGTGATAGTAAGAACTTTCCCCCCCCACCCCCAGCCAGGTGCAAAGTAGTTCTGACGCTGACAGCTACTCGTAGGGCTGACGTGCACAAACCAAAGGAAAGCAAAGGACAAAACAGAAAATGTGTGCAACTCGAGACGTAAAAATCGATTTGCCTCTCCATGTGCTGTACCGCTTTGTGCAGGACTCAGCGAGGCAGCCCACCCGTGTCTGTGAGACACCGCAGAGCCCGGCACACAGCAGGCGCTCAATGAGTGCTCGTTCTCTCCTTCCTCTGCTCCTGGGTTGAATTCTCCTCTCAATTTACTTCTTATGAAAACATCGTGTTTCCCACATAGATTAGTAGCATTCAATATCGTTCCCTGTTATTGATTTGGGATGTCAGGGATGCAAAAGCTACAGGCAGGGGCTCCTGGTAGAGAGAGAGAGAGAGAGAGAGAGAGAGAGGGAGAGAGGGAGAGAGGGAGAGAGGGAGAGAGGGAGAGAGGGAGAGAGAGAGAGAGAAAGAGAGAGGGAGAGGGAGAGAGGGAGAAAGGGAGAGAGGGGGAGAGAGGGAGAGAGGGAGAGAGGGAGAGAGGGAGAGAGAGAGAGAGAGAGAGAGGGAGAGAGGGAGAGAGGGAGAGAGGGAGAGAGCAGTTTAAATGGAGAAATCGCTCCGCGGGTCGGTGGTGGCTGTTTGTTGTTGATAATGCGCAATTACAGAAATTCACAAAGATCCTTTTAAGTGGGCAGTGCCCTGCTTTCAGACTGGGTTTGCGCAGGCATACATCAACCCAGAGACTAGCTGTCGCCGGACTATCGAATTAGAGCTATGCTTTTGACAAGTACGGCAGCCGCATCAGCACGTTAATCACCCAATCATCCACCGTGTCTCTTTAGGCTAATAAATAATACATCCTTCGTTAAATGTTTCCTAGTAAGCACTGGCAGACCTGTAATCCCCACCCCTATGCTACAAAGTAAGATGATAGAACAGCCACCCAATCCAATCCAATCATGTCTGGGACTTCCACAGACAACTAATAGCTGCGATTGCAAAGTGCACATCGGATACCAATTGAAGGGTACTTTTCTCTTTAATATAATGTACTATGCATATTTCACTAACTGTCTCATGATATCAAATGAATTTAACAAGATGATTATGTAGGTCAAATTACTTAGTAAGTTCTTTGAAGAATGGCCTTTAAACCTATTATGACTTTTAATGGCGCAATTTGTTAAATGATTGGAATTTCTAAAATCCTGCCTGGTGAGAGCCTGTCAGAGGCACTGGCTCGGTCCTGGGGAGTCTATTTTTAAAACCTACTTCTTGCTCCTGGCAACTGAGACAGAGATAACCACCAAAGAGCGATGTCTCGCAGCTCATTCTTCATTTTCAATTATTTAAACAACTTCCTGATTGCCAAGTCATAATCTGAATATTCCATTTTCAAATAGCCTTCTGACCGAATTTCTTTCAACTCAGTATGAGAATGTCCTGAGAGTTCTTCTCCCCGGCCCCGCCCCCCAGTATTAAAAGTGGCCCTGCTATGTTATCTTGGGAATCAAAGCTTAAACTTATTAAAATGGCGAGCCAGTTCTTTTGTTGTGAATTTGTGACAGTCATTTTACTGGAATATGATGGAACTGTTTGGTTTCTGCGCCTGGAGTATTGTCTTTGTCTAGATTGCCTCTCAGAAATGTAAACATTTTCATTTTTCTTGGTTTAAGAAGGCCTGGCCCTAGCCGGTGTGGCTCAATGGATAATGCATCACCTGCAGACCAAAGGGTACTGGGCTCAATTCTGGTCAAGGGCCGTATTCCACCAGTCCCATCCCAACCCTGGTCAGAGCTCATGCAGGAGGCAACTAATCAGTGTTTCTCTCCGTTTTTCCCTCTCTCTTCCATTCTCCCTAAAAGTCAATGGGAAATATCCTCAGGTGAGGATTAAGAAAAAAAAAAAAAAAAAAAAGAAAGCGTAAGTTTTACCAAATTGTCCACTAAAATTCACGTACTAATCTCTCTTAAAAATATTTTTTGCATTGATATTTAGAAAAAGAGGGAGGGAGAGAGAGAGAGAGAGAGGTAGAAACATCAATGATGAGAGAGAATCATGGATCTGCTGCCTCCTGCACACCCCCTGCTGGAGATTGAGCCCACAACCCATGCCCTTGACCGGAATTGAACCTGGGACCCTTCAGTCCACAGGCCAACTCTCTATCCACTGAGCCAAACTGGCTAGGGCTGTATTAATCTCTTCATGTTCTCTCCTTAAAAATTATTTTATAGCCCTAGCCTATTTGGCTCAGTGGATAGAGCGTAGGCCTGCGAACTCAAGGGTCCCAGGTTCCATTCTGATCAAGGGCATGTATATACCTTGGTTGCAGGCACTTCCACGGTGAGGGGCAGGCAGGAGGCAGCTGATTGATGTTTCTCTCTTCGATGTTTCTAACTCTGTAAAAAAAAAAAAAAAAAAAAAAAATCAATAAAATATATTTTAAAAAATCATTTTATAGAGTAACTTGAAAATGCCTTAAAGTAATAACTAGTCTTAGAAGTCAACCTTCTTTAAAAACGAATCTTCCGTCTCTGGTTTCTACACGCCTTACCTTGACATTCTTCTAAAACTCCCAAGAACCTTGCGGTCCTAGTGCCTCCTGGTGCCTCCTGGCAGTTACAGGGCCTGCCCAACCCGAAGGCTGACATTCCTGCTGTGGAGCAGAGAGCATTCGGGGGCAGGAGTTCTAGGTGGTTCTGCTGCTTCCCCACCCCGGTCGCCCTGGGCGGCCTTGGCTGAGAGTCCCCAGCCCCTCGGAGCCCTGGCCCCACGGCCCCAGCTTAGAAAAGAGGCTCCCAGCTCTTGATTCTGGCTCCCTGGGGTCGTCACAAGCTTCATGAGCTCCTCCTGCTCCTGCTCGTTTTCTCTCACTTCTTCCCTGAGTTCTAGGTGGGGGCGGAGCGAGCACGGGAGGTGGAAGCCCGCTCGCGTGTCTGGGTGGGAGTCACTGCAGGACAGTGTTATTTAATTTTCCTACTTCTTCCCGTTCAATGGATGCAGCATTCACAGCCCTCTCTAAGCCCATCAACCACAAAAACTTAATTAGATATTATATCTCCTTGGTTTAAAATAGTATTTAATTTTACATAATGTGTTCAGCCAAAATATTAGGATTCCCTAAACAGAGATGTTCCCTCCATTTTTTCCCCTCGGGCTTCGATTTCAATTTTTTTCCCCCTGTAGCTTTTTTTAAAAAAAATGATTCTCCTTAAAGTATGATTTCGGCAGCTTCCCTCTGTGAAACATCGCCGGCTCCCCCGCCACCGCTACTTAATTGAAGATGTAATCCCCACTTAGCGGCCGTGCAGCCTCCCGGATAGATAGCGCGAGCGGCAACCAGTAAATATTAAACACTCCATTCCTCTGGTTCCTTTCCCCCCCCACAAATTGTCTTCCCGCTCCTCCGAGTGTCGTCTGAAGTGAGACGATATTAACTGTGCCTTCGCTGGCGCCGGGATTAATGGGTAAACATGCTTTTCACTTACAGAGTAAATGAACACCCCACTTTGGGGCGTGCCCAGGTGTGACCGGGAGGCCCAGCCCGAGGGGGCGAGACCAATGCCTTCCATGTGCTGCTGCGGGCCGGATCCGGCCCTTCTTGCTGCTGGATGGACCGATCTGGAAACGCAGAAGACGGCCCTCAGGAAATGTGGCCTGGGGTCCGTATGAGCCTCTTCACCATCTCTCTCGAATCCTTTGGTGCTGTTTCTGTCTCATCTCAGGGAATCCTGGGACCTTGGTCAATTTGCTTTCCTCTTCCATTCCATTGGGGGGGGGAGCCCTGGGGCTGATGTAACAGGGCGCCCAGGCTCTGCTGGGCACACCTGTCTTCCAACCGTAATTCTGGCTGAAAACAGAGCCACATTCAGGTGACACTTGTGAGCAGTGGGGCGGGATGGGCCCTCCAGGAGCCTGTATATCCCCCTCCCACCCCCCGGACTGGACGGCAGAGGGCGCTGGAGTCTCTCTGGGCCGGGGAGGCTGCCTCTCTGCCCTCAGCACAAATGTGGGGCCTTCAGAGGAGCATCTCTGTTGTTTGAAGAGATTCTCCCCCCAGTCTTTGCGTCTGTGGAATCCGACGCCGGGAGGGACCCTGGCTGCAGGGATCCCCTCGGTGTGCTGGCCCGCGTGGAGGTGTCTCCAGTGTGCGTGTCCCCATTAGCTTCGGCACGTGTGTACAGAGAGGCACATGCATCATTTTTTAATCAAAACCAGAAGGAAAGATGATTGCATAACAACCACCTCGCTCCTACCGAGGGCCCTGTCCCGGGGACCCTGAGGGACTCGGCGAACATCTGTTCAGCATCAGCCCCCTCCAAGAAACCAGTCTTGTGCTCACTGGAAAGGCTGGCGGACTCGGGCTGCGGAGACCTGCTCGGATGACAAACCAGCCTCCACCAGCGGAACGGCGGGCTGGGAGCGAGTCAGCAAAGGCACCGCTTGTTATTCCGAAGAGCATTGAAGGCTGGCACCCGCTCCGAGGGCCGGAAGTCACGTGGAAAGGCCTCTCCTCTCCTGGAGCACCTGGGAAGCTTCCAGGCCATTAGCAGGGCCCGGGGCGGCGCCAGGTCACTGGGAGGGCATCCATCACGGATGGACGGAAGACGGAGGAGGTGAGTCCGGTGGATTCCTGGCCCATCGAAACGTGGAAGACAGATCCCATGGGGCCCCACGCTTGGAAAGTCTATCCCTGCCCAGGAGGCGTGGCTCCGTGGCTGAGCATCAGCCTATGAACCCGAAGGTCACGGTTCCATTCCTGATCAGGGCACGTGCCCGGGTGTCAGGCTCGATCCCTAGTGGGTTTCTCTTTTCTGTAGTCCTGCTCACTGCAGATGGAAAGCCTGGCGTCAAAGCAGGGCCCTAGCCCCGTGGTCAGCACACTGTGGCTCTTCCACAAAACAGCCGTCTATTTTGAAGAAGTGGCGTTAGAAGAAGTTTAAAAAATGTGGCTCTCAAAATAAATTCCAATCGTTGTACTGTTGCTATTTGGCTCTTTTTTTGGGGGGGGGGGGAGGAGAGGAGGCTGCCAATCAATGATTCTCTCTCATCATTAATGTTTCTATCTCTCTCACCCTTCCACTCTGAAATCAATAAAAATACATTAAAAGGAAAAGAAAAGAAATTCTATCCTTATTGGAGGGTCCATCTCAGGGCTCCTAGGGAGCAGTCTGCTCCGGGGTGCCCTCTTGTGGAAGGGTCCAAAAAGGATGCATTTTAGGATCATGTTCCTCCTTTGTTTCCCCTCTGCATTCCATGGGTGTGTGTGTGTGTGTGTGTGTGTGTGTGGCTCAGTGCATGGACGTCTGGTTTCTGAGATGTGTGACTGTTTCTCCTCAGGAGCACCACCTGCCTCCGGCAGAGAGTCCCTCTCTGTCTAGCCGCACTTCCCTGGGCAGTCAGTCCTCAGGCTGGGGCATCCAGGCAGGCCCCCCACATCCCCAGCACCCCCTCCCACACACACACACACCCCCACCCCCCCACCCCCCGCCGCCCTTGCTGACATCGTGATGGCCTCCTCTGACCTCGGCCCCGGGCCCTGAAGGATGAGGCCACACTGTCATTCTCAACTGCAAGGCCCCTCCGATCTCCCCAGCTTCTCCAGAGGCCCCTCCTGGGAGGCAGGAGAGTCATCTTACTGAGCTCTGTGCCCTGGGGGTGTGGGGCACTGGGGGAGGTGGTCTCAGCCCATCTGTCGCCCCACACAGCCACCTCCGCCACAGGCTCACACTCTCCCTGCACTGTGAGGGGGAGCAGGCTTCTCCGGGGACAGGTTCCTCCCAGCAGCCTGGGATCTGCTGCTCCTGACTCTCAACTTCCTTTTGTTCTCTTCTCCACCAGCCTGGGAAGCTTCCTCCATTCCTCCAGCAAAGCTCTGCTCCCAGTGACTCATCCCACCCCCTCCCTTACCCTCCCCACTCCACCGCTCAGGCCCAGGGCCTCAGAGCTCCGGCTTTGAAACTCTAAAGATTTTCCTCCTCCTTCTCCAGTGACATACCTTCCCCCAGGCGAGAAAGCCACCTGGACTGGTTGACTGAATGAGGGAGGGGTAAGGGTCTAAGGAAATACAGGGAGGGGAGAGCCATCGGTGGAAAAGCCATGGTATTATTGTAGCCTTGTACCCTAAAGTCTATCCCAAATTAAATAGAGAGTCAGGGGCAGAGAGCACGTCATGGAAGCAGAAAATCAAGGCCCCTCCGATCTCCCCAGCTTCTCCAGAGGCCCCTCCTGGGAGGCAGGAGAGTCATCTTACTGAGCAGGGAAAGCACGGACGGAAGCGCCTGCTCTCACGCCTCACCTGTAAGTGAGCTTGTAATTTGTCTCTGAGCTTCCTGGCAGCCACAGGGAAAAGGACACGGAGACACGGTCACTTTCCATGTTCTTATTTTCAAAACAGGGGAGGAAATACACAAATTCGTCCAGAGAAATGAAGGGGCTGTCTTTTGCTAATTCTCACCTGGGACCTTACAGGCACATAACCTAGCCATGAGCCACAGGCTCTTCTGTAGTCCTGGTCCCTCCAGATGGGAAGCCCGGCGTCAAAGCAGTGCCCTAGCCCCGTGGTCGGCAAACCGCGGCTCGCGAGCCACATGCGGCTCTTTGGCCCCTTGAGTGTGGCTCTTCCACAAAATACCACATCCTGGGCGAGTCTATGTTGAAGAAGCGGTGTTCGAAGAAGTTGTTTAAAAAAATGTGGCTCTCCAAAGGAATGTCAGTGGTTGTGCTGTTGATGTTTGGCTCTGAGTTTGCCGACCACGGCCCTAGGCCTCAGAGGAAGCTCCCTCTGGCTTGGCTTGCTCCCATGCTGTGTTTCTGGTAAGCACGGGAGGCGCTGCCTTACTCATGGGAGACCCCGGCCGAGCCCACAGGGGAGCCGGGAGGGACGGCGCAGGCAGGGACTTGGCCAGGCGGCCTGGGGCGTGTTCTGCCAGGGGCCTCACACCATGCACACTGTGGTGGGTGCCGCCGCGGGGATCCCCCGGTGGGACAGTCTGTTCAGATGAGACAGAAAGCCCGTGGTCGCCAACTCAAAGCCCCTCCTTCTCAGCCAGTCACTGACCTCCAGGCGTCAGCCGCCCCTGGCCAGGCCCGCCCCTCCGGGAGCTGCGGGCTCATTCGGGGCAGGTGGGTCACCGGCCACGGCTCCCGAGAGTCCCCAGCTGTCCACGTAGGCTGGAGAGCAAGGCATTCTGGGACTTTTCCTTAAAGGATGTATTGAATGCTGGATTTAGATTTAAGTGGTGAATTTTTTAAAAATTTTATTAAGAAAATCTTCCTTAGGGACTTTTTTGATCTACTGAGCACATTTTCACTGAAATAGATATATGTCTTCAACAGGTGGGCGAGGCTGCTTTAAAAAAAACGTTTTGCCCGTGGCCGGCGTGGCTCAGTGGTTGAGCGATGACCTATGAGCCTGGAGCTCACAGTTCAATTCCTGGTCGGGGCACATGCCCGGGTTGCAGGTTCCACCCTCAGTGTGAGGCGGGCAGGAGGCAGCCGATCCATGGCTCTCTCTCATCATTGATGTTTCAGTCTCTCACTCTCTTTTGCTCTCTCTTAAATCAATAATATATATATATATTTAAAAAAAAAACACACAAAATACTTTTCCAAGTTTGGCTCCGTGTCAGCCCTGTCTGCTCTGGGGGCTGAGAGCTGGTTCCATCAGGAACAGGGCCCCATCCTCGGGAGTCATCCCCTGGCCCCCCGAGGGCGGTCCTCTCAGTCACCTGTCGCCTCTCTGCCTCTCCGGGGTCAGCTGGCCTGGCAGAGCCCGGGCGGGCGGGCGGCTGAGGAGCCAGAGGGAGGCAGACAGGGAGGCAGGGGGCGGGCGGGCAGATGCATCTGTGGTCTCGGGTGTTTCTGCCAGAACCGACACGCTGCCCCTTTTTTTTTCCTGACAGGAGTCTGCTCAGAAATGAATGCACTGAGACTGGTCTGCGGCTCTTCCCCCAGGCACGGTGATGGCTCCCAACCGCCGCCTGCCCTGGCTCCTGGCTGGGCTCCCCGCATGCACACCCCACACCCCTCACCCGCACCCGCACCCGCATCCTGCACCCTGCACCCGCACCCCGCACTCTGCACCTGCACCCTGCACCCCGCACCCGCACCCCGCACCCACACCCCGCACCCTGCACCCCGCACCCACACCCTGCACCCCGCACCCTGCACCCCACACCCGCACCCGCACCTGCACCCCGCACCCACACCCCGCACCCCACACCCACACCCCGCACCCGCACCCACATCCTGCACCCCGCACCCGCACCCCGCACCCGCACCCCGCACCCCGCACCCTGCCTGGCATGAGCATTTGTGAATGGCCCTCCGGACAGTCAGACAGTGATCAGCCCCGCTGTTTATGGAGCAGCGAGGAGGTGGTGGGTAGAGGTGAGCAAGGCGGGTATCCTTGTGCCCAAACCACAGGGAGGGCGGGACTGAGCTTCAGAGAGGGCAAGTGACCTGCCCCTGTCACAGAGCTGCGGGCAGGGCGCTGGGATGGGGCCTGCGGTCTCCTCACCCTGCCTCCTGCGGGTGACCCGGCAGAGGGAGATCTGGGCGGTGAGGCCCTCTTGGTCCCCCGTCCCCCTCCTCAGAGCGGCCTCACCCTGGAGGAGAAGGAGGTCTCTGGAGCCCGCGCCCCTCCCTGGCCCCCTGGGAACCCCTCTGTCACAGCCGGAAACGTTCCCCACTTGCAGTCTCGCAGGGACCCTCCCCGCAGCCGCCAGCCAGAGAAACTCCCCTAGAATCCCCTTCCAGGGCCTCAGCCACCCCCGGGGAGGCCGCCGAGCTCCCCGCCGCGCTGCTGCTCTCCCAGCCCCGCCTCTGACCCCGGCTCGGGCCCTGAGACGGAGGTCTCCCCCCACATCCCCTGCGCCCAGTCCCTGCCCCGGGCTCGCTGCGGTGACACCTGTCTGCCCACCCCCCGTGCGTCCCTCCCGGCCAGCGAGCCCTTCGCCCAGTGTCTCCAGCACAGCGCAGGGCCCCGGGGGGGGGGGGGGGGGGATGGGGGGGGTGGTGGTTGTGGAACCCAATGGGTGAACTCACTTCGATGTTTACAAGAAGGTCCCACCTGGGAGGCTTCACCTGGCCCCCACCCTGCCAGGGAGGGTTTTTCTGGGGTTTTTGTTTGTTTGTTTGTTTTATAATATATTTTATTGATTTTTTACAGAGAGGAAGAGAGAGGGATAGAGAGTTAGAAACATCAATGAGAGAGAGTCATCGATCAGCTGCCTCTTGCACGCCCCCCACGGGGGATGTGCCCGCAACCAAGGTACATGCCCTTGACCGGAATCGAACCCGGGACCTTTCAGTCTGCAGGCCGACACTCTATCCACTGAGCCAAACCGGTTTCGGCAAGGGAGGTTTTTGTTTTGTTTTGTTTTTCAATCCTCACCCAACGATACGTTTCCATCGTTTCTTAGGGAGTGTGGAAGAGAGAGGGAAAGACAGAGAAACATCCATGTCGGGGAGACACCTTGACTGGTTGCCTCCTGCAGCGCCCTGACCAGGGCCTAGGCCCGGGAGAAGCCTGCAACGTGCCCGTGACCGGAACTGAACCTGGCACCCTTCGGTCCGCAGGCCCCCACTCTAACCACTGAGCAGAGCCAGCTGGGGCTGCCCGGGAAGGTGAATAGCAGGTTTGGGTCAAGGACAAGGTTAGCTGGTGATGTCACCGAGAGGGTGAAAGCGGAGGCGGCATCCGGGCAGGAAGGACAGAGGGAACCCAGCGGGACACCATTGCCACCTTCCTGCCCGACACTCCCTTCTGTGCCTGGCTCACCTGGGGTGACCTGGGGGCCAGGGACTCTCCCAGGCTGCCATCCTGTCTGCTCTCTGCCTCTTCACCGAAACCAGCCTGTGTCTCCAGCGGCCCCAGAGCCCACCACACCCTCCCTGCCGCCCAGGAGAGTAACTAAAACCCGGATTAAGGAGCATCTATATCCACTCGTTACCGGGAAAGCTGTTGGTGTTGACGTGTGGGGATGTCCACTTTAATTATGGAAAGGGAGCTCCTTGTTAATTATTAAGACCCACAGACAATAACACACTGCAAACCAGAGAGCACATCTAGCTCAGCCTTCTGCCTCAAAAATGGGACACAGGTGTCCTACCTGGTTTGGCTCAGTGGATAGAGCATCAGCCTGTGGACTGAAGGGTCCCAGGTTCGATTCCAATCAAGGCCATGTACCTTGGTTGTGGGCACATCCCCAGTAGCAGGTGTGCAGGAGGCAGCTGAGCAATGTTTCTCTCTCATCAATGTTTCTAACTCTCTATCCCTCTTCCTCTCTGTAAAAATAAATAAATAAATAAATAAAATCAATAAAATATCCTTTTTAAAAATTGGACACAGATGCTGTCAGGGTACATGTACATACATGCACCCCACATACCATACACACACACACACAGAAACACACACACACTCAGACGCAGTCATCACTGTGATTGCATTCTCCCAGGTTCTCAGATAAGGGATGAAAGAGTAGAAATTAACGTTGGGCACGTTTGCAAAAAGCCACTGAAAGACAGGCCACATATCGCACAAGCTGGTGGCAGGTGTTTGCAGAATGTCCAGCCGAAGTAACCGATGCCCTCCTGAGCTCCAATCAGTCTGCCGGGCTCGCCAAAACCAAGTGCAGGGGCGAGGCCATTACCCCGATGGGCCGGGCAGCACCGCTCGGCAGCGGGCCAGGAATCGAGAGTAAAAGGCTTCCCCGGGCATCCCTTCCTGCTCCGGCTGCTCAGCTCCCATACGCCCTCGCACTTGGCACATGGAACAACCATTTCGTCTTATAAATGTCTCAGGTTCAACATCTTGCTGGACCCTGAAAACTATCGGAAATTGCAGTAAGTATTTTAATTCTTCAAAAATGTGAGGCTGAGAACGGAGGGCGTTCCTATTGTGTGCAAGGCGCTGGGAGAAACAGAAGCCAACCCTGCTCAGTCTAGAGTGTCGTCTTTTGATGTCTTGCAGGGGATTTTATATTTCTTTTAATTAAATCTTTATTGTTAAGATTATTACGGTTGTTCCTCTTTTTCCCCCCCATTGCCCCTCTTCACCTGGTTCCCACCCCACTCTCTTATCTCTCCTCCTCCCCGGGACTCATCCATAGGTGTATGATTTTTGTCCAGTCTCTTCCCGCACCCCCCACACTCCTTTCCCCCGCGAGGATTGTCAGTCCACTCCCTTCCTATGCCCCTGATTCTATTATATTCACCAGTTTATTCTGTTCATCAGATTTTTTATTCACTTGATTTTTAGATTCACTTGTTGGTAGATATGTATTTGTTGTTCATAATTTTTATCTTTCCCTTTCTCTTCTTGTTCCTTTTCTTAAAGAATACCCTTCAGCATTTCATATAATACTGATTTGGTGGTGATGAACTCCTTTAGCTTTCTCTTGTCTGTGAAGCTCTTTATCTGACCTTCAATTCTGAAAGGTAGTTTTGCTGGGTAGAGTAATCTCAGTTGTAGGTTCTTGCTATTCATCAATTTGAATATTTTTTGCCACTCCCGTCTGGCCTGCATAGTTTCTGCTGAGAAATCAGCTGACAGTTGTATGGGTACTCCCTTGTAGGTAACTAACTGTTTTTCTTTTGCTGCTTTTAATATTCTTTGTCTTTTGCTCTTGGCATTTTAATTATGATGTCTTGGTGTGGTCCTCTTTGGATTCATTTTGTTTGGGGTTCTTTGTGCTTCCTGGACTTGTAATTCTATTTATTTCACTAAGTGGGGGAAGTTTTATGTCATTATTTCTTCAAATAGGTTTTCAGTATTTTGCTCTCTCTCTTCTTCTGGCACCACCATAATTTGGATGTTGGTATGCTTGAAGTTGTCCCAGAGGCTCCTTACACTATCTTCATATTTTTGGATTCTTTTTTCTTTTTTCTTTCCTGGTTGGGTTGTTTTTTGCTTCTTTGTATTTCAAATCGTTAACTTGATTCTTGCGATCCTCTAGTCTGCTGTTGGATCTCTGTATATTATTCTTTATTTCGGTCAGTGCATGCTTAATTTCTTGTTGGTCCTTTTTCATACCATCACTAAATTTATCTGTGGTTTCTAGAAAATTCTTGAAAAACCTTATAACCATGGTTTTGAACTCTATATCCAGTCATTTGCTTTTCTCCATTTCTTTCATTTGTGACTTGTTTGTCTCCGCATTTTGGCTGCTTCCCTGTGTTGACAGAGTGACTTTGTGTGCTAGGTGTCCTATAGGACCCAGTAGCTCAGCCTCCCCAGTTACCTGAGATAGACACTCTTGGTGCACCCCTTTGTGGGCTGTGTGCACAGTCTTGTTGTGGTTAAGCCTTGATTGTTGTTGGTATTACTGGGAATAATTAACCTCCAGGCCAATTGGCTGTGTCTACAATGGGAGAACTTCTGTGCTGGAGACACCTTTATGAGGCAAGACTTGCTTCAGTGGGGCTCTGGTGCTCACTAAATCTGACCTCTGAGTGTGTCCTTATGGATCTGAGGAGTTGTAATCTGGATGGTCCTACTCTGACCCCTGGATACACTGGCTCTTGGGTCTCCAAGGAGGTGCTAATTTAGCTTCTGCCTGAGGCCACCCAGCAGGAGCTACAGAGAGATCTGAAGATTCCTCTTCTTTGTTTGGGTTTTGGAGGTGCCTAGATGAGGCCCAGCTATGAAGTAATGCAAGCTGCTGTGGGGCTTTGGGCCTTCTTCTGGATGATCTGGGTCTGTCTGTCTCAGCTGCAGTTTGTTAGGTAAGTTTAGATTTCAAAGAACCAGGCCATCATATGCAAAAGCCTCTGTACACAGCTGGGGTCGGGTGGAGTCTCAGGGCAGAGCAAACAGCAATAGCTTCCTGTCAGCCCTGCCCTAAGAGGATCTCGGGTCTCAGTGTCCCTTGGTAATCGCTGCAAGCACCTATGCCAGACAGTCCAGTTTCTCCACGTATGAGGCTGGGTCCCTAGGGTCTCGCCTGGAACTGGAGTTCAGAGCAGTCGGAAGCTTGTGTCTCCTTGCAGATTGAAAAAGCCAGCTGCATACCCAGTTGCCAGCTCTCTCTGGGCATATGCCTCCATACCTCTGCCTTCCACAGCTCTTCTGAGTCTCAGTGTGCTTTTCTCTTCCCTTCTAGTTGTAGAATTTCCACTCAGCCAGCCTTCCTGTGGTTCTGGATGATGTCTGTTTTGTCTTTTAGTTGTAGTTTTGAAGTGGTTGTGTGAGGCAACAAGTTCAGGTGTTTACCTATGCCTCCATCTTGGTTTCTTCCAGTTTTTATATTTCTTAAAAAAAATTAAAAAAAAAAGCCAAAACCGGTTTGGCTCAATGGATAGAGCGTTGGCTTGGGGACTGAAAGGTCCCAGGTTCAATTCCGGTCAAGGGCATGTACCTTGGTTGCAGGCATATCCTCAGTAGGGGGTGTGCAAGAGGCAGCTGATCGATGACTCTCTCTCATCGATGTTTCTAACTCTCTATCTCTCTCAATAAAATATATTCTCTCTCAATAAAATCAATAAAATATATTTTTTTAAAAAGTGTACTATGAGTTCAAAAAAGCCAAAAACTTGCCCTAGCCGGTTTGGCTCAGTGGATAGAGCATTGGCCTGGAGACCGAAGGGTCCCAAATTTGATTCCGCTCAAGGGCACGTACCTCAGTTGCAGGCTCTGGCCCTGGCCCTGGGATTCTCTCACATTGATATTTCTCTGTCATTCTCTCTCTCCCAATCTCTCTAAAAATCAATGAAAAAATATCCTTGGGTGAGGATTAAAAAAAAGAGAGAGAGATTAGCAACTAATATAATCCACCTATATAACATGTATTAAAAAAAATCTTTGAGCCAAAACCGGTTTGGCTCAGTGGATAGAGCGTTGGCCTGCAGACTGAAGGGTCCAGGGTTCGATTCCTGTTAAGGGCATGTACTTTGGTTGCAGGCGCATCCCCAGTGGGGGGTGTGCAGGAGGCAGCTGATCGATGATTCTCTCATCGTTGTTTCTAACTCTCTATCCCTCTCTCTTCCTCGCTGTAAAAAATCAATAAAATAAGTTAAAAAAGTCTTTGAAAGGTACAAACTAAAATGATTCTGTGGCAGGATTTTGGGTCATTAAATATTATTATTTAATTCTGCATCTTAAATATTATATAATTTTTTACTTAATTCAAAACATATTCATTTATTCTTTAAAAATCTCCCACTCCAGCATTTTTCCCCCCAGCAAATCTTTTATTTGATGTCTTTCCATTCACTTTTGTCCTATATTGATGGAAGGTACACCTGTGTGTGTGTTTTTATTTTTATTTATTTACTTTTAATATTTTTTTAAAAAATCTATTTCAGAGAGGAAGGGGAGAGAGAGAGAGATACATCAATGATGAGAGAGAATCATCGATTGGCTGCCTCCTGCACGCCCCACGCTGGTGATTGAACCTGCAACCCGGGCAAGTGCTCTGACCTGGAATCCAGCGGTGATCTCCTGGCGTGTGTATGTCTTTTAAATGGTATATAATATACTTGTTTGCAACTAAATTGTTTCACTTAATATTGTAACATGGACATCTTTTCATACCAGGTGTATTAATTTGTTGTTGATAGTTACCTTACATTCCATTGCATGAATGATTTTATGTGCCCAAACTCTAAATGATGGACACATGGCTATTTCCAACTTTCATTTTTACAGCCATTGCTGTGATGGTCAGGTACATGTAGCTTTGGACATGTATGTTAGAGTTCCTAAGGTGCCTTCTTTAAAAAATTGAGGTGAAATTCTCATAGCATATAATGAACTGTTTTAATGTCCACAGTTCAGTGGCATTTAGTGTACTCACAATGTTGTGCGACCACTGCCTCTCTCTAATTTCAAAATTTTTTCATTGCCCTAGAGCTGTGGTCAGCAAATTGCGGCTTGCGAGCCACATGTGGTTCTTTGGCCCCTTGAGTGTGGCTCTTCCACAAAATACCATGGCCTGGGTGAGTCTATTTTGAAGAAGTGGCGTTAGAAGAAGTTAAAAAATGTGACTCTCAAAAGAAATTTAATTCGTTCTACTGTTGATATTTGGCTCTGTTGGCTAGTGAGTTTGCCAACCACTGCCCTAGAGAAGCACTCCTTACCCATTTAGGTCACCACCCCCAATTCCCCCCTTCCCCTGTCCCTTGTAGCCACCAATCTCTGTTCAGTGTCTATGGGTTTACCTTTTCCGGACATTCACAGAAATGGAATCATGTAGGATGTGACTTCTAATGTCTAGCTTCTTTTCACTTAAGAGAATGGTTTCCAGGTTCATCCAAGTTGTCATATGTGTGGGCACTCCATTCCCTTTCGTGGCTGAATGATATTCCATTGCATGTGTCTACCACAGTGTGTTTATCCATTCCTCCTGCTCACAGGGAATAGTGATGAGTTACAATGAGCTCCAGCCAGTCTCATGGGAGGGGGGTGGGGGGAGCTGGTCTTAGACATTACATTGCTTTTCCTAGAAGTATCCTGGGAACTATTTTGTTGTTGTTAATCCTCACCCGAGGACATTTTCCCACTGATCTTTTAGAGAGAGGGAAAGACAGAGAAACATCTAGTGAGAGAAGCACATTGATTGGTTGCCTCCTGCATGATGGTTACGAATTTTACCTGGGCCCTGAGCCAGGGAGGAGCCTGCAACCAAGGTACATGCCCTTTACAGGAATTGAACCGAGACCTTTTGTTCCACAGGTGATGCTCTATCCACTGAGCCAAACCGGCTAGGGCCATCCTAAGAACTTCATTGTTGTTTTCTCTTTCAGTCAAAGGTGAGGTAAAAGAGTCATCAGCCCTCAAGTGCCTGCTGCTGTGGAGTTTCTCAAACAGGAGAGAATGTGAGGAAGTTAAGAAGTTTTTATTGCGCATGCTAGGAAAGAGTCAGTCATACAAAGAATTCTGGCTGCTCCCCAAACCAGGCCCTTGGGCTGGAGTAAGGGCAACAATAAGAACCCCTCCTCCTTCAGCGAGGGCAGTGTGGGCTCAGTGGCCTGGATGGAGGGACTTCCTCCAGTCCAACAAAAGATGTCTCCCTAGGGTCAGTATTTCCCAAACACTGCAAGTGCAAGGGAAAGAGAGGGTGGAGAAGAGAGAGAGGGGAGGGGGGAGAGCGAAAAGGAGAGAGACACTGACTTGTTGTTTCACTTATTTATGCATTCATCAGTTGATTCTTGTACGTGCTCTGACCTGGGCTCGAACTTGCAACCTTGGCATATCGGGATGGTGCTACCCGGCCAGGACTTTCTTGAATCTTTTTATTTTTTATTATTTTTTAAAATATATTTTTATTGATTTCAGAAAGTAAGGAAGAGGGAAAGAGAGAGGAAAAACATCAATGATAAGAGAGAATCATTAATTGGCTGCCTCTTGGATGCCCCCTACTGGGGATAGAGCCACAGCGCAAGCACTGAGGCATCTTGGCCAAGCTCCCTTAAATCTTTTTAAAAGGACCTGCTTCTCTGGCCCATGTGGCTCAGTTGGTTGAGCTCTGTCGCATGCACCAAAAGATTGCTGGTTCGATTCCCGGTCAGAGCACACACCCCAGTTGCAGGTTCAATCCCCAGTAGGGAGCGTGCAAGAGGCAGCTGGTAAATGTTTCTCTCTCCCTCTCTCTCACTCTAAAATCAATAAAAACAGTATTTATTTATTTATTTATTTATTTATTTAGAAAATGGGCCTCCTATGTAGCAGGCATGGAGGGTCTGACGAGGGTAAGAAATGGCCCCTGCCCCTGTGACCTCAGAAAGAGCGCTGCCCCTGCGGTGCCAGCAGGACCCGTCCAGATCTCCTGAAGCACATGGGAGCATCCAATCGCTGGTCGGGACATCCCCTAGCTGACGTCACATGGACAAAAGGTGCAGATGACAAGGGGGTTGCTGGCTCCTCACCGTGGCATTGCCACACAGGGTCAGTGCTGTGAGGTCTCCACAGACCTCCGTGCGAATCCTGCCCTCCCCTCCAGCTGTAGGACCTCGGGCAAGGGCCTTACCTGCCGCAGGGCTGCCCTTTCCGGGCCCACAACAGGGGGAGCATGCTAGCTCTCAGCTGTGCCCGTGACAATAGACATGTGTAAGCAGATGGCTCATAATAGATGCTCGTAAATGTCTCCTTTTCCTGTTTTCCCCAGCCTCTCAAAGTCCCACCTGTTCCCAACTGGAACTGAAGACCTATGTGCCCGGAAGCTAGTGTGTGTGCTTGTGTGCATATGTGCGTGCGGGTGTGTGTGTGTGTGTGTGTGTGTGTGGCTCGTACTGTGTTCCTCTCCTTTGCAGAACATGCTAACTTTCTTTCTTTTTTTTTAATATATCTTTTTTTAAAATATATTTTATTGATTTTATACAGAGAGGAAGGGAGAGAGATAGAGAGTTAGAAACATCGATGAGAGAGTCATCGATCAGCTGCCTCTTGCACACCCCCTACTGGGGATATGCCCGCAACCAAGGTACATGCCTTTGACCGGAATCGAACCCGGGACCCTTCAGTCTCCAAGCCGCTCTATCCATTGAGCCAAACCGGTCCCGGCATTTTTAATATATCTTATTGATTTTTCACAGAGAGGAAGAGAGAGGGATAGAGAGCTAGAAACATCGATGAGAGAGAAACATCCATCAGCTGCCTCTTGCACACCACCCACTGGGGATGTGCCCCGACCAAGGTACATGCCCTTCACCAGAATCGAACCAGGGACCTTTCAGTCCACAGGCCGGTGCTCTTTCCACTGAGCCAAACCGGTTTTGGCAGAACATGAGTTAGACTTGGCGTTCTACAGCTGTGCCCCAGGTTCCCGTCCCTGAGTGAGAGCCCGCTCAGTCCCGCTCCCCGAAAACCTCTCTCAGAGGCAGGGCCTCCCACCCCCAGCCTTCGCCCCAGGAGCCCCCGCAGCTCCCCAGCATCCCCAGACCCCGCCTCGCACAAAAGGCTGCAGCCACGCTGCCCCTCCTGACACACGCAGCCCGGAGCGGTTCAGATCTCTTCTGTTAGAACTTTTTAACGGTGTCATAAATCTTTTATTAACGTTTGGTATTATACTAATTAAAACTGTTCTCTGTATGTATTATTAATTTCCCTCGCACTCCTGGCCGGGGTGACGTTTTTCGCCAGCTAAGCAGAATGTAGCGCACAGTAAATAAGGAGAAACTCATTTCCAGACAATTAGCCTTGCAGAAAAATACGTTGGTTAATGGAAGGCATGATGATTACAAATTTTACCTAAATAAACAGGGTATCTTAATGGTAACTCTTCAAGCTAAGTAAACAGATTGGGGTGGTAATGTCCTAAGCAATACTTAAATGTAACTGTTTAATAAATTGGTAAATTACTCATTTCATCTTAGAACAAAATGGTAATACTGCAGTAATAACCTAGTATATATTCCGTAAATATGAAGCATTATCACTTTAGCTCTGTAGAAATCACCGCCGTGATATGTCAGCATTGATCTAAAACTGCAGCATTTTA
Source organism: Nyctalus aviator (assembly GCA_036971965.1). Lineage (NCBI taxonomy): Eukaryota > Metazoa > Chordata > Mammalia > Chiroptera > Vespertilionidae > Nyctalus > Nyctalus aviator. Next base: position 91,744,980 of record CM072927.1, on the reverse strand, counting down.
TCTCAAGTTTATTACCCATTTTTGAGAATCGCTGAGATTTTCAGAGCATAATGGCAATAAAAGAAGAATTTAAAAAGCGCTTTAATGTGCATAAGTTAATCAGAGGTATCCTCAGGGGGAAAAGGAAATTTGGTAAAACATGAATTATAAGCATCATTTAAACTTACTTTGGACACTAGAGATAATAAATGGCACCATAATTTAGAAATAGCTTTTAACATCAATGACGGTAAGTACCACTTTACTGTTCATAAGGATTGCAGAGCATTGGTGCTGAGGCCAATTTTATTAGCCATTTTTTTCTTTATAAAAGCAATCCAGCCCTTTCCACCACCGAGGAGACAGGAACAAGAGTTACGCGCTAATATGCAAAATGCATTTAAGTTTTTTGAAATAGAGAATAATAAATTGTGCCAAAAGATAGAGTCTAGAGACAAATGAACGATCATTTAAAAAGAATAAGCCCTCTCAGAGTTTACGTATTTGGGGAAACTTGATAAAAAATAAAAAAATAAAAAAAGAGACCAACAAATTGTTCATGCATTTTCCCATTTGCCAGAGCACACGGGTGTGCTTTCAAACCCGAGTGATGAAGCTATAAATCTCGGCGATTGGGAGATGCTGCAACGGAAATATATTTCTGAGCGTTGTCGCCACTGACAAATCATCTTTAACTCTGCGAAGTGCAGGTTCAACTTTCTCCCCAGGACGCCCGCCCGGGGAGCAGCTCACACTGACCTTCCCTCTCCCAGCGAGCCGGGCTCACCCTGCCCCGCCCGCCCGCCAGAGCAGCTTCAGCTGTGAGCGAGCAGCTGGTCGCCAGGATTCGATGAACCACCTACTAAGTGCCCAGCGCGCTGAGCATTCTGGGGCCCCGGAGAAGCCTGACTGGCACAGCACAAAACCAGGTTGGCAAAACCTGGCTCTTGTGAAAGAAACACATCCCACACGTCTGCCCTTCAGGATTTAGGAACTCCAGATTCAAGGGCTTTTGCTTTGATGTGAGGACAAACAAAATCATCCGCCTTGTTTGATGTTTAAGTGGTAGGTGCCACTGGGGAACACAGATGCCCCCCACTCCCCGGGTCTCTCTGCAGATAGGCGGGCACAGACCCCAGCAGCGGGAGGAGAGAGGGACAGCGGGAAGGAGGGAGGGACAGCGGGGAGGAGGGAGGGACAGCAGGGAGGAGGGAGGGACAGCGGGAAGGAGGGAGGGACAGCGGGGGAAGAGGGAGGGACAGCAGGAAGGATGGAGGGACAGCGGGAACAGCGGGGAGGAGGTAGGGACAGGAGAGGGAGCTGCTGAGGCAGCGAGCAGGCGCTCCCGCCCCGGGAAGCTCTGTGCTGAGACTTGCAGGCCTCCGGTCCACCGCAGCCCTGGCTTCTCGGTTTGCCTCCATCTTCCCTCCAGACCCTCCATCACTGCCTGCTCGCCGAACATCACTGGCCTTCCCTCCCTCCCTCTGCCCGTCCAGGAAATGCCAAGTTGGCCTGCCTCCTCCTTGTGGGAGGAGCCACGTTTTGTGTGAGAGCGACACCCTTCAAAACCGTGTCTGCCCATCTCCACAGAGCACCCCAACTTTGGTTGAAGACCTCAACTTTCCAAATAGATTGGCGCATCCTGGGCTAGGAGAGAGAGCACTGCCGGGGGCAGGCAGCTGTGTGGCCTCCAGCAGATACATGTGCGAGTCACTGAGCCCCCTTCCCTCGCCTGCAAAATAAAGTTCAACAACAAGCTTATTGCAAGGAGGGAGCGAGAAGCCGCAGCGATGTCCTGAGTGTAGAGTGCGGCTCCTGGTAGGCTCGGAGCACACCAGCCTCCTCCCCCTCTGGAGCAGACCCATGCCCCCTGGCACGTTCCTGAATGTCCCCAAACCTCGGACTTCTCATCTCCCACGTGGGGTCTCCTCCCCAGGTGTGTGTGAAGGGTTAAGTGGGATCACCCGTGTAAAATGCTGGGTTGGCTGCCTGGCCCACAGTCGATGATCTGAAAAGGCTCCTCGCTGTTCCTATTATGTAATAAACATGCACTGAGCGGTTGCCGTGTGCCACACACTAGCCACCAAAACACACGGACGCCTCCGACTGCCTCAGAGCCCCAGGTTACTTTTACAGAGCCAGGTCACAACCATTTCTAGAAGATTCTTTAGGGGGTTGAGGGGGGAGACTTCGCACAGATTGAGGTGAGCCAGGGCTCTGAACACAGACGTCACGGGGTTTGCATCCCAGCCCCAACGCTTACTGTCCGAAGGTGAGCAAGCTACTCCTCTCCGGGTCTGCCTCCTTCTCTCAGCTCAAGAGAACAAGAACAACTTATCCCGGGAAAACGCATCTCCCACTAACAATAAGAACAGGAACTGCATCAGGCTCTCAGTGGGAAGTGTCCTTCCATCCCCAGCCCCGGGAGGAGGATCCATCCTTGCAGAGTGCAGGCAGGACACTGAGGCTCAGAGAGGCAAAGAGCTTGTCCAAGGTTGCACAGCGTGTGAGGGTGATGCTGAGAGATCACCCCAAGCCTCAAGCCTGTTACAGGTCCACACTCCCGGGGAGGGGGCATTCTGGCTCGGGAGGCCTGCCCCGGACTGGTTCCACCTTCCCGGGGTCTGGCAGGCTCTGGCAGCTGAGGGCTCCACCAGGGCCCATGGGCACCCAGATGGCCTGGTTGAGCCGTTAGTTAGCCAGGGCTTAGGGAGAGGGCAGCGGCCACCTCTGATCCCTTAGATAGCGTGCAGACCCAGCCCCTTCTAACCACGTATGTCAGGGGGCTCAGAAAAGGAACACCAGGGGGTAGTAAGGGGAGCAGCAGCCACACAGCTAAACTGCCGCCAACACAACCCCAGGTGTTCTGGTTTGCCTCTGGTTTAGGGAGGATAACTTCCATCTGCTTGGGTTCAAGTCCTGGCTGGCATCAGCGTGGCCTTGGGGATGTGTCCCTCCCCAGAGCCTCAGTTTCCTCATCTGTAAAATGGTGATTGCGCCGAAATCAGTTTGGCTCAGTGGATAGAGCTTCGGCCTGTGGACTAAAAGGTCCCAGGTTCGATTCCGGTCAAGGGCATGTACCTTGTGCGGGAGGCAGCTGATCGATGATTCTCTCTCATTGATGTTTCTGTCTGTCCCTCTCTCTTTCTCTCTGTAAGAAATCAATAAAATATATAATATAAAATAAAATAAGCAAAATAATAAAATAAAATGGGGATTGCAATAGCACGTACCTATCTCCTAGGACCGTGGTGAGGGTTACGTAAGACTGCACACACGTTCTCTGCGGACGGTGGCATCCGGGCGCCGGATCCGCCGCGGAGGGTGTTGGAGGCGGAAGCTCTGGCAGCGGAGGCTGTGAGGTTCGGGGGGGCTGGGGACCCCCTAAACCCCGCACAGGGCCCCATCCCTGCGCAGAGGGGCCACGCTGACACACCCACTGAAACTGCCGGCTTCAATAAAGCCGACCCCTCTTCCCGCGTCTGGCCGGGGCCGGTTTCCTCTCTGCCCTCCCCACCCGCCTCCCCCAGTCCCGCCACTTCCAGGAACACAGTGTCCCAGCTGCGGGGCCCAGACGGCAGATGCAGCGCGGGCTGCTTAGCATTCCGGGGAGGCCCCGGGGCCGTGCTGGGCCCGCACCCCCTTCCCCAGCCCCGGGCCCCGGCGGGCTGTGACCGTTAGTTTGGGGGGGAGGGGGGTGCCTTCCGCGGAGCCCGGGGCTGCGTCCCCGCGGGCGGCGTCCGGGCGGGGCGGGGCCGGGGAGGGAGGGATTTCCCCCGGATGCGGGATGAAGGATGCAAGCGGTGCGCCGCCGCCCCAGCTCCCAGGCCTCGGAGAGATTCAGAGAAATCCATGCATCCCTCGGGCTGGAGAGCAGATCTATGCCGGGTGGCCGGCCGGCGCGGGCTCTGGAGGCTGAATGTTAAAGCCAACCCAGGCCTCCCGGATTTTAAAGAAGCCAGAGGAGGATCTGGCTTCTCTAGAACCCGGGAGTCTGGGTCGGCACACACCTCAGGACCGGGATGCAGCAGAGCAGGGGACCCGGGCTGGACCGCGGAGTGCAGAGCGGAGTCAGGGTGCAGGGTGGACGTGGGCGGGTCGCCTGCCCGCCAACTTCCCTGTGTGTAGAATGGGACACGGATCTTCCTGGGAACTCAGTGGGATGGTGGGAGGTGTATTCTGTTGACATATATTTTTTCTTCTCCTGCCCGGCCCCATCACCCCCATTGGGGACGCCTCAAAGGGGTAAATAACGGACTCAGTAACTGGCCGGACACCAGGACAGCGTTGTGGGCTCATTTCCACCAAAGGGCGAGGCAGACACCACCCGGTACTGGCACCTCTGAGAAGACCCAGCCAGGCCCGGCCTGCCCTTCTCTGCCAGCCTCCCGCGAGGGACGCAGGAGAACCGAGGGAAGCGGAGCCTTTCCTTCCAAACAGCAACGCCTCCCATCAACCCCCGCGTTACCAGAGGCATTTAATTAGGTATCTGGTTCATAAAGAAATGTACAGAATGATCCTGTTCTCACCATAAAGTGACGTTTTTACTTTCCCCGGAAGAGCCTTTAGCGACCAGGTAACGCGGTGGGAGAGGAAAAGCCACCGGTTCATGGTCCCAGCGAGGAGGGGGGCCCAGCAACTCGGCAGGTAATCGCAAGTGTCTGAACCACACACACACACACACACACACATACTCACACACACACACACTCTCACACACACACACACCTGAACCACACTCACACACTCACACACACACACACACACTCACACACACACATACACACACACACTCACTCACACACACTCACACACACACTCACACACACACACACACACACTCACACACACTCACACACACACTCACACACACACACACACACACACTCACACACACACACACACACACATACACACACACACTCACACACACACACACACACCTGAACCACACTCACACACTCACACACACACACACACACACACACTCACACACACACATACACACACACACTCACTCACAAACACACACACACACACCCCTGAACCCCTCCCCCCCACACACACACATCTGGGGAACCCCGCCCCCCCCCACACACACACTCACACGCACAGATTGGCGTCGCGGACAGAGGGGCTCCTAACGCAGTGGACGGTGGATGCTTAGAAATGAAGGGGCCTCTCCGCGGCCGGGACTCCGCGTTAGAAACCCGCCAGGACCGGCGCCTGCGCCCGCTCAGCCCTCCGCCTTGGGCTGCGCTGCGGCCAAGGCTGGGCATTGGCGAAGGTTCCCAGACCTTCAGGGCCCCGCAGCCCAGGCCGGTTGGCCAGGCGGCCTCGGCGAAGTCGGAGGCTACACTGCGAGGCCTCTCCCCGGAGCGCCTAGCCTCTCCCCGGAGCGCCTGGCCTCTCCCCGGAGCGCCGGGCCTCTCCCCGGAGCGCCTGGCCTCTCCCCGGAGCGCCTGGCCTCTCCCCGGAGCGCCGGGCCTCTCCCCGGAGCGCCTGGCCTCTCCCCGGAGCGCCGGGCCTCTCCCCGGAGCGCCTGGCCTCTCCCCGGAGCGCCTGGCCGGTGGCCGCCGAGCAGACGCGCGCCGCCCGCTGCAGCCTCGGACCCCGCTCAGCCGGCGGCCCAGTGGGCCTGGCCAGGGGCGCGCCCTTCGGCCGCGGGTCCGAGCGAAGTGCTGCAGCTCCAACCGCTCCCCAAGCAGGCCAGGCGGGCGAGGTGGCCTGCCCAGGGGCGCAGCAGGGCCTTCGGGTCTCCCCGCGGAGCCGAGGCGGCCGCGGCTAAGTCTCCCAGCTCCTCCCTGCAAGGAGGCCGCTATCGGGCCGGGAGGCAAGCCCTGCTGCTTCCCCTCGGACCTCGGAGGAGCCCGAGACCGCCCAAGCTGGGCCGGGAGGTCCCTCTGTCCACCGAGACCCACGGGCCCTGCAGCCCTCACCAGGCAAGGCCCCCCTGTCCTCCCAGGTGCTACGGAGCGCAGGTTGGGAGGCGAGAGCTAACTTTCCGGAGAATTAGTTCCTCCAACTGCAAACGGGGAGGAGCATCCCGACCTGGTGGAGCCGGTGTTGAGGCGTGCGAAGCGCCTGGTTCCGGCGGTTCTGCACGGGGAGAGGTGGGCGGGGAGTGATCCCCACGCGCTGGAAGCGGGTGCCGGGCCCCGTCTGGTCTGTCTCTGTTAGGACAGATCCCCTTGCACCCCCAACTCCGCCCCGGCTTTCCCGGCGCTGAAACGGAGGCGAGGGCGGCTGGGGGAGGGCGGCGAGGCGGCGTCTCCAGCTCTGGCGGAGGCCGGGGGCTTCTGGCCGGCGGACACTCTCAGGTCTCCGGAGCCTCGGCCGCGTCCCCAGGCCAAACTGAACCCTGATGGTGGGTGGGGATCGCGAGGGAGGAGCCCAGGAGGGCCTCCCGGCCTCTTCTGGCTCTTTCCCTGGAGCTCAGCCTTGGGGCCCTGCCCGACCCAGACGTGTCCGCGCCCAGACCCTGCCTCACTGCCCTCCTGACCCGGGACTGGCAGCCGCGCCCCTCCCGGCGCAGCCACAGAGCAAACGGCGAGCTCCAGGCTTTCCCGGAGGGTGTGGGGTTAGGCTCTAAACACCCCGTGTCGCTCAGCAATCGCTCCCACCCGCTGGGGGCGCCGCATGGCTCTGGGGAGGCAGGAGTGGGGACTCAGTCGCGAACTCCTAGCCCATCTCAAGCCCAGGAGGGGCAAAGCGCTGAGAGAGGGGCAGGGGGGGGGGAACCCGGGCTCTCCAGGGCCACATCCCTGGGCCTGCCCCACCCACAGTGAACTTCGCCACCGGAGACTCTTGGCTCAAAGCGAGGCAGCGGAGAGAAAGAAACACGCGCGCACGGGTCTCCCCAAAGGCCCAAGAATCGAGGTTTGCCCGGGCAGAACCACAACAATAATTTAGAAAAAACAAAGCCCACTCAAACCACAAAAATAATTTAGAAAAACAAAGCCCACTCGGCTTATTATTCTGGAGAAGCGGAATCGGAGCGAAGGAAATTGGAGAGGTGACAGCAGTCCCGGGGAAGGGGCAGGGCGGACAGAAAAGACAAAGAAGGCCGCTCTGGTTCTTAGATGCTCAGTCCCCACCCCAGGGCCACCCTCAGCATCCCGCATCCCGCATCCGGTGAGGCCTGCCTCGGGCCTCCGGGCGCAGAGGACAGCGCATTTCCGGAAAACACCCACAGAAGAGGCACGCAGCTCTGGGCACCCCAGGCCCTCTCTGGGGGGTCCGGTGCCCCCGCTTGGGGCTCAGTAGGGTCTGGAGGTGAAGGGGAGGGGGTGGACAGGAAGGCCGGTAGCTCCAGCTCTGTTTCTTAGCCTCCCTCGCCCTTCCTTCAGCCAGACCATCGCAGGAACCCCGCTGTCCGTGTACAACGAAGGGGCGCCAACCCCCGCGATCACGGGTGGCTCCTGGCCTGGGGGAGTGGGGGAGGTGGGGGAGGTGGGGCAGGTGGCAGAGGAGGAGGGTGGGACTGCTACAGGGCCTGGGACAGCGCCCCAGGGGTCTAGTCTCGGGGAGTTCCTGGGACGAAAGGAGTGGGAGAGAGAGAGAGAGAGAGGCAAAGAGATCCTTAGGGGGCAAGAAAGAAAACGAAAAGGACAATAAAGAGGAGATGTGGAAAGTGAAACAGAGAGAGACACAGGCCGAGGGGCGAGAGGGAGGGAGAGGAAGAGAGGACGGGACAAAGAGTTTGAGAAGTTAAAAGCAACAGAGGACCAACTATGCAGAGAAGCAAAACTGTAAAGAAAAGGAAAAAGATACAGTCACCCAGCGAGCAGGAGGAAATAGAGAAACAGGCGGGACACTAAAAAAGTTTTTTAAAAGACCGAGAGGGAGGGTGATAAGAGGAAGAAGCAGGAGGAAATGAATGTTCACTGACGTTTGGTGCGTGCTTGTCGGTGTGGGAAGGGGTCTCCCGCTGCCAACCCTGCGATCCCCAAACTTCCTGCCTTTGAGCCCCGGGAAAGCTGGGGGGGGGGGGACAGCCCCACGCTTTCACACCTGGGCTCAGGGTGCAGGGCCTTCCTGGCGCCCCCCGCCCCCCTCGTGTCCGCAGAGGCTGCAGTGATGTCACATGACGTCACGCGCTACCTGTGGCCCCACGCAAGCTGAGAGCGCTGGTGGGAATCGAACCCAGAGCCAGGATGCGCTCCGGCCCCTCTGTGCGCAGCACTACCTTCCTCCGTCCTGCGCCCAGGTCCCCGCAGCCGGCGTGGGTCGGGCCCTCGCCTCTGGGAGGTTTTACCGGGAAGAGCGGGGACTGGAGTGGGTTGTGGGCTGCGGTTGGGGAGGCCTCGAGTTGCCGGACACTGGGGGTCACCGTGCCCACCACCCTCCGCGGGGATCTGGCCTGGAGCGGCCTTCGCTCCCCCCTCTGGAGCCAGCCAGACCTCCGGGCCCGAGAGGGCCCTTCCCACGCGCACCCCTTCCCGCGGGCACCCGGCCGAGGCGGCCGGCACGCACTGACCTGCACCGGGGCCTCCGCGGGGCCCGAGCCGGGTTCGAGCGGAGCGGATGCGGACGGACGAGCCTCGGAGAAGCGGCCTCGCCCGCGCAGCGCGCCTGGGCCGCCTCCGCCGCAGGAGTGGGGCGCAGGCTGGGGGTCGCCGGACGGGCGTTATTGGAACGAAAACGAAATAAGAGCGGCGTTAAGTGAAATAGCTAACTTTCTTTTATTAAATAAAACGACTTAAATAAAAGGACGGAGAGGAGCGGACCCTGCCTGAGCGCAGGGCTACCCCCGGCCCCTGGCGCTTCCCCCCACCACCCGGCCGGCCGCCCCTCCTCCAGCGGCCCCGCCGGGGAAGCAGGTGGCCGGCTTAAAAAAAAAAAAAAAAAAGCCGAAACTTTTATTATGTACACGTTTGGGCAAAAGTACAAAGTATAATACAGGCGCCCGGCCCGGGGTGCGGGCCGGGGCGGAGGAACGTAAGGCGCTTTCTTTGTCAGCCCGGCCCGGGGGGGACGCGGTGCGGGGCGGGGGGCGGATTGTGCGGCCGCGCGGAGCCCGGGCCCGGCCCCCTCCGCGGCGGCGAGGCGGCGGCTGCGCCCCGGGGCCTCCTCCTCCTCGAGCCCGGCGGCCCCTTCCCGTCTGTCTCGGCCCGGCTCCCCCCAGCCCGGCTGGGGCCCAGGCGCCCCACTGCGTGGGGGTGGCGATGCTTGGCGAGGTGCGCGCGGGGCGCTCACACCAGCGAGGTGACGGCGGGCACCTTGGCGCCGTCCTCCTCCCAGGGCTGCAGGTTCTGCAGCGCGAAGAGCGACGAGTTGTGCAGACACAGCGGGTCGGGCTGGATGGAGTCGCTGAGGCTCTTTTGGAAGGCGTCGTGCTGCAGCTGCAGCATGAGCCGGCTGGCCTGCTGCCGCTCCGCCTCCCGCTCCTCCGCCGTCTGCCGCCTGCGCCGGGGGAGGGAGGGACGGCCGTCAGGCCCCGGCCCCGCGGGCTCAGCCCTCCGGGAGGGAGCCCAGGCCCCCCGGGCCCCGGGGCGCTCAGCCCGCTGCCTCCCGCCCGCGCCGCGTGGGGAGGCCGGAGGCTGGAGCCCGGGGAGCGGGGCGAGTGGTTTTGTGTGTTTGCCGCGCGCCCCGCCATCGCGGCCAGGGACCTCCGCCCGCCCGCCCCCCTGCGCGCCCGAGAAGGCGGCCTCGCCAGCCACACAGCTCGTCTCCTTGGCGGGAGGGACCCGAGCGCAGCAGCCTCGGGGGAGCCGCCGGTCACCGGGCTCCCGGGCGGGCGGGCTGGCTGGCATCGCCCGCGCGGGGTCCCCGGGCGCGGCCGGCCTCCTCCGGTTCTCCCGGGCCCGTCCCGGACCCCTCCTCCAGGACCGCTTCGCTGTTGGCGGGTTGGATGAAACAGGGACACACGGATACACGCAGGGCTGGAGTCGGGATTGGGGGCTCCAGAGGAACCCAGAACTCGCGCGGATGGTGGGAAATCGAGAGGACCAGCGGGGGAGGGGGGTCCCCGAAGAGCAGTGCGGGAGGACCCCTGGGTGCTGGGAGAGGTGTTGGGAGAGGCAGGTGGGAGGAAGGAGACGAAATAAAATGAAAGGGATGGGAGAGGCGCAGGAATGGCCACGAAGGAGAAGCCGGGGCGCGGGCGGGGAGAGGGGAGGGGAGCGTGGGCCGGCCGGAAGGAGGGACGGAGGGGCGGGAGGGGGGTTAAAATCCGGGAAGGCGAGTTGTGGGGTACGGGGAGGCGCGGCCCGGCTTGGGGCTGGGGGCTGGGGGCTGCGCGGAGCGGAGGCCGCGGCGCGGGGAGGGCGCGAGGCGGGCGCAGGGGGGCCGGGCCGGGCCGCGCTCACCGCCACTTGGTCCTCCGGTTCTGGAACCAGGTCTTGACCTGCGCGTCCGTCATCTTGAGGGACTTGGCGAGCGCCGCCCTCTCGGCCGAGGCCAGGTACTTCTGGCGGTGGAAGCGCTTCTCCAGCTCGCAGATCTGCACGCGCGAGAAGGACGTGCGCGGCTTCTTGCGCTTGGGCGGCGTGCGGTTCTGGTAGGGGTGGCCGATGCGCCGGGTCACCGTGAAGGGCGTGAGCGCCGCCGCGGCTGCGGAGACACACGCGGCCCCTGAGGCCCGGCCCCGGCCCACGGCCGTTCAGGCCCCCGAGGACCCCGTGCCGCCGCCCGGGCGCAGGGCGCCCCGCTAGCTCGTTGGTTCCGCGTCCCCAGCGGCACCAGCCGCTTGGGAGCTGCCCCCTGTCCCCCGGGCGCAGGCTGATGTCCCCGAACCCCCCGGTCTCCCTCCCCCCGCGGCTGGCTGCCCGGGGCCCTGGGCGCCGAGGCCTCCGCCGCGCTCGGGCCTCCGGAGTCGCTTCTTCCCGGAGCCGAGCGCGCAGGGCGCGGCGCCCGCCGCCCGCCCGGGAGGAGGCCGGAGGCCCGGGGCCCGCTCGGCGCCCCGCTCACCTGTGAAGCGGTCTTTCACGAAGCGGCGGCTGCTCTCCATCCACGGGAAGTTGAGGCCCCCCAGGCTGGACACGGCGGGCACGGAGGGCATGGCGGGCAGCGCGCTGGGCAGGGGCGGCGGCACGGCGCCGGGCAGCGGCCTGTGCGCCGGCACCCGGATCACGCCGGCGGGCGCCAGGCTCAGGTTGACGCTGTAGGACCCCGCGTCCTCGAAGGGCGCGCCGAGGCCCGCGAAGGAGGCGGGCAGCGAGGGGTACGCGGCGCCCGGCCGGCCCCCCGGGGGCGCGCCCAGGTAGCCGGCGCCGTCGGGGCCCCGCGGGGCCGGCGCGCTGTCCTGGTCCGGGCCGTTGAGGATCTGGTCGATGCCGAAGCTGATGGGCTCGTGCGGGTGCGGGGTCTGCGCGCCGGCGGGCGCCTCCATCCCGGGCGGGCGGCGGGGCTGCGCGGGGCCGGGCGGGGAGGCGGCTGCTGGGGCCCCGTCACGCCGCGGCCATGGAGCGCCCGGCGCCTCTCGCCGCACTGAAACTTTGCCAAGAGTGCGCGGGCCCGGCAGGCTCTGTGTCATCTTTCTTGAACCGAACCCGGAGTTTCCGCTGCTCATGCCTCTCCCGCCGCAGCCATTGGCTGCGATCAACAAGCCTCTCCCCTCCCATTGGCTCCCGGCGTTCAATAAAGGCCTAATTCATGGAAATGGGAGCTTAGGGACTGTTCCAAGGTGACATCATTTTAACAAACGAACAATAGGTCAAATTTATTAGCCGGGGATAATGGGCGGCGGATATGAGCGCCCGAACCGCAGCCTCCCCGAACCCGAAATCTAACGGCGCTGCAATTAGCAGACGCTCCCCGCGCCTCCGGGCGGGCCGCTCCCCGCCGCCGCGCTCTCCCGGCGCAACCCTCCTTTTTCCGAGGGGGTTTTCGTTTTCTTCCAAAAATTTTTTTTTTCCGTCTGAGCAAAAACCAAACCCTACGAATCCTTCCCGTGGCAATGGAGCTGCAACCTCGGGACGGCCCTGCTGCTCCGCGGAAGCATCTCGGACCCTCCCTCGAGCGCCGCCGCGGGAGCAACGAAAGGGGCGCGCCCCGGGGTGCCAGCCCCGCGCCCCCTGCGCGCGCGGGGGGACGCGGGCACCACGGCGCGCCCCAGGCTTCCGAGGACCGACCCGCGTGGGCGGATTCGCCCCCCGCCCGGGCTTCGGCCGCGGCGCCGCGGCCACTTTGGAGATACTCCCTGGCTCCCGCCGGGCGCACCGCCGAGTGACTCACAGGTGCCCACGCGCGCCGGGCCGGCCGGGCTGGGGACCCGGGGCCGCCCGGAGGGGAGCGGGGACCCGGCCCCTCGAAATTCGTTGCAAGATGGTCGGGCTGCTAGTCGCGCGTGGGGACCGCCCGTGGCGCAGCTGGTGTGGGGGCCTAGGGTTCCCCAGGGGCAAGGGCGGGGTGGCTAACATTTAGGGCGAATAGCGGGGTTTGGGGAGTAGGGGAGCGGTGGACTCCTCTCGCTCCAGTGCGGCCGGGGCGCGGGAACCACTCCCAGCTTTGCTCCGGCCCTGGGGGCCTAAGGGGGCGGCTGAGGGGCTCGGTGGACAGCCCCAACTGTCTCCCCTGGGAGGGGGGGGGACCTGCAGAATCGCTCTCCACCCGCTGGTTCCTAAATGGCTGGGTGCGAGCTCACTGCTGCACCCGGCCAGGCCTGTCCCTGGCGCTCCCTTTTTCGGACTCGGTGAGAGGTCGGATGGGCGCTTGGCCAGGAGTGAGTTTAAATCCGGGCCGGCCACTTCCGAGCTGAGCGGCCTTGGACAGGTGCCTCCACGCCTTTCGGCTGCGCTTTTCTCATTTGTGGAAAGAGCGATGCGTGCATTGCTTTGCGGGATTGTCTGAGCCGGAGCGAGGCACTGAGAGCGCAGGGCTGGGCCTGGCTGGCACACAGTAGGCACCCAGCCAGCGGCTGTGCCTGCCCTCCGGTCTCCCTGCCCCCCCCGCCCCCCCCCCCGCCCCGTGATGGCTGATGCTTAGGATCCTTGTTTATTTGTTTGCAGTTTTGTTTTGTTTGCGGAAGCGCAGCCTCTCGGGGAGAAGGATGGTTTTGTCTCCAGTGGGGCCGGTCTCAGAGGATCAGGAGGGGCAGGAGGCAGCCTGTGGGGGACTCATCCTAATCATGGGCCTGGACTAAGGGGAGGCCTCGGGATTTGCATCTGCAGGCCCAGGTCCCTGAGGCAGGGCGTCCCGGCTAAGTCGCTAACCCTGGAACCTCAGTATGGGGGGGGGGGGAGGGAGGAAGAGGGAGGCGCAGGCAGCATGGGGTGGGCCCCTGCCACTCCCCCCAGGGACAGGCACCTTCAGATGGCGGACAAGTCCTTGCTCCAGGCCGGCATCCTGCTTCTAATCTGGGCTCTGCCTCTGGTGGGCGTGGGGGGGCCGTTTGGTCCCTCATTGCCCCTCCTGGAGCCTCATTTTCCTCATTTGTGAAACGGAAAGGGTAAGCTACCCCCAGGGCGGCTGTGAGAAGTAAATGAGATGGAGCGGGCGGGTAGATAATAATAACTTCGATGACAGCAGCCCGGCTGCCTGAGGTGGAACTCGGTGCGCGCCAGGCAGGAAGTGGCACTTGCTTGTTCCTTAGGAGAGGCCTGTGAGGAAGGGACTATTGTGGACCCCACTTTTCACCGATGAGGGAGCTGAGGGTCAGAGAGCTCCGGGGACTCCCAGGCCGCCCTCAGGGGCCTCGCCAGTTCCACTGCCCTCCTGGCTTCCGGAGCCGGAGCCGGGGTCCAGGCCCGTCCCTGCCGCTTCCCGGTCTGTTCCATTGGGACAGGGAGGCCCGCCCGCAGGTGTGTGGGCATGGAAATCGGGAGGAGCCGTGGGAGGGGTGGACAACGCTGCTCTCGGCATGGAGAGGAGCCCAGTGCTCAAGAATTGGATTCCCACCTGTTTACCAGCTGTGGGCTCAGGGGATTGCCCATCCTCCTTGTGCCTCAGTTTCCCCACCTGGTAAAGCAACAGGACCACACCATGGGATTCCGGGAGCTCTTCCGGTGAACGCATTCAGCACAGTGCCTGGCAGGAGAGGGCCGGCTTTCTGAGGCCTGGGGTGTGGGTCAGGGCGGCAGTGGGTCCTTGGGCCAATGGCCACACACCCTCTCCTTTCTGATCCGGACAGAGCAGAGGTGCCAGGAAGGGGAGTGAACGGGGCAGCCATCATCCCTGGGACAGTGGTTCTCAGTGTGTGTTCCTGGACCAGCGGCAGCCGCACCCGGGAATTGGTTAGACGGGCAGGTCCTTGGGCCCCAGCCCAGGCGCCGTGGGTCAGAAGCGGGGGTCGGGCTCAGCAATGGCTTTAACAAGCGCCCGGTGATTTGGTGCACATTCTGACTGGAAGCCAGTGCCACAGCGCTGTCCATCCCACCCCAGTGTTCAGGTGCATGAAACGCCGTGGACACATTCTCTCGTCGTTTGAAACTCTCACATGGATCTGAGTTCAGTTCTGCATTTCTGTCTCAGTGTTCCTCAGTGGGCCTTTTGATCTTATCTGCCAAAGGTCTGTCTATTTTATTGGTCTTAAAAAGGACATTTGTTTCATTGTTGTTTTTTAATGTTTCAGGAATGTTTTGATTTTTTTATTTATTAATTTCTTATCTGTTGAAGTAAAATTTAGTTCATTTAAAAAGTCTTTGTATTTTTAAATAAACATACTTAAAAAAATAAATTTACCTCTGAGCAGTATTTGGCCAAATATCCTTTGCATACTAGGTGTTCCTGAGATTGTAATTTTGCTGTCTCTACTTGCCTGCTATCAAATGGCCACACACACGCGTGAAAAATTAAATTCTAAGAACTGGGGCCAGGTCTCCTGACTCCAGAAGGACTTCTGGGACGCAGTGCATTCTCTACACTTCCCAGGCAGCCGCTTGAGGAGGGACAGAGCTGGTGGAGCCCTGGCTGGGAGTCAGACTGGAGGGGGAGGCTTGGGAATGAAAGGCAGATGCTGGGATTGCCAGCTGTGCACATGGCATGTGCAGGAGGCGTGCTGCCCTTGACTTCCGGTGTGACTTTACTCAATTTCCCTGCCTGTAAAATGGGGTAGAGGTTGAGTCAGGGCTCTTAAACGTATTTGGATCTGCAACCCTATTTGAAAGATTGATGAAAAATTTATGGACAACTTCCCGAGACAAAGACACAAGCGCAGGACTCGGTGCCCATGCCATGTCACCTGCCTCCTTCCGTTCCTGACTCACACACCCTGGTTAGGAGCCTCAGGGGCCCTCGCAGTTCCCACGATGGAAGGCTCTGGACACCTGCCGACATTTATCTCCGATTCATTCATTTATTCAACAGATATTGATCACTGAGCCCCTATTCAGATTTTCTGAACCCCACCTGAACTCCACTATCTGATTTCCCATCTGATAGTGGAGTTAATGAGTCAGGGCCCGCAGTTGGGAAGGCTGGAGCTGGGACCTGACCTCAGGACGGTCAGGTCTGCAAAGCCCATGCTTTTCCCTTTATGTCTTCTCCCCATTTCCCCCGTGGGAAAGAAATCCGGGGAGAGTCTGGGTGAAGGAGCTCAGGAGTGGGGTGAGGCTGGCCATGGGACTCACTTGTCCTCCCCACTGGCCCGGAGTCCCTTCACAGCGGGACAGCATTGGCGGCATTTGGTTCCGTCTCCTGGGCTGGGCCCGGGCCTGACCCACACTGGAGGATCACTAGGGGTCTATGGTATTAAACCAAAGAGCACACAGCAGGTCAGCCGAGGGGAGAAAGGGGAGAAGGAAAGGGTCCCTCGTGTGTCCGTGTGTCCAGGAATTCACGTGTGTCCTCAGCCCAGGACTCACTGCCCCCTCCTAGCCCCCAGCTCCATGGCGGGCCTTTCCTCGGCGAAGACCCAGGTCAGCCATGGCCTCTCTGCCCACCCTCCCCAGCCGCCCCTCTCTTCCCCCATCCCTGTGGGTTCTCATCCTTGCTCTCGTGGCCTTTGGGACCAGATCGTATGTATCCTGCTCACCAGCTCTCGGAGGGCAGAGCCTTTGTCTCATTCACGCTTTCTCAGTGAGTGAGTGAACGAATGCTGCCCAGGATCCTGGTGCTGAGTCAGACCGGCCTGGCCTTGAGGATGCAGCCTGGCAGGGAGGTGGGCAGCTGCCTGGGGAGCTGGCCTTGGGCTGGGGCTGCCGAGGGTGTAAGAGGAGAAGCTGAGGGGAGCTCTCCCTGTGGGCCAGGCTGGTGGGGATGCAGAGGGCTGTGAGCAGGGACCCCAGCAGGAAGCAGTGTGTGCAGGCAGCCCGGATTGGTCGTGGCATGAGCAGGCTGTGCCATGGGCCTCCCGACCCATCTCGTGCCCGCTGTTTGCCCCCCCCCCCCCCCCGCACCCAGCAGCCATTTTCCCGCTTCGTGTTCCACAACTTCCCTCTCTCCCTGACAGATTTCTCTACTAAATTTGACTTCGTTTCAACACTTTCGTTGGGCAAATTACATTAAGATGGATGTTGCAGGTACCCTTTATGGTTTATTTATCGCGATACTGTTTGTATCTCACGCTTATAAATAACTTATGTTATAGCTTTTGTTTGTGGAAATGTAACTTACATATTTTATTACGCTTTCTGTAAACCTCAGAAAGAATCCTGTCAGGGAAGCGCTCGTATCAGCAATCCAAACTATGGGACGTAAAAATCGACACTAACATTATTTTTTAATATGCCAAGGAGGCAGGTTACTCTTGCTGTAGTTTGAAAGGTTTGCTGTCATCGTAAACTTACACCTCAATAAAACATTAAAAAGTCTCCGGAATGATTTTATAAAGTTCATGGAGGAGTAGGAGTAGGTGGCAGAATCCAGAGACACGAAATATGGGGGCCCTGGCGTTGGACTGGCCTTTCCTGTGGGGAGGGCAGCCACATTTGGGGGTCCCCAAGGGTTCCAGACGCATTCCCTCTGCCCAACAGCCCCCCACGCCTGGCCTGAGGACCCGGTGAGAGGGATTAAGTGGAAAAGAAAGGGGTTTTGGAGTCGAGCTGACCTGACTTTGAATCCTGGCTTGTCCACTTTTCAGCTATGTGGCCTCAGGTCAGACTCAGTTTTCTGATCTCTAAAATGGGGATAATCTTTACCCGACCTTCTTATCGGGAAGCATTACATTTAAACCAGGCAGCAACCTGCCGCGCTCCAGAGGCGTGCATCCTGAATGACTGCGGTTCTAATGGCTTAAGTTTCAGTGTTCGACTTGAAACTTCCCCGCTCTCCCGTTCCCCTCCTCCCCAGAGGAGCCAGTTCTCTCAAATGCCGCCTCAGCCTCCCCACGCTGCTGGGCTGGCCCCACGTACAAAAGGTGCCCCACTCTCTTCCTGTTCTTTGTTCTCATGCTCGGCTCTCCTGGTAGTTCATCTCCTCACCCACCTGAGCTGGTGGCCTGTGCCTGGCCAGCTGTGCCCCCAAAGGGCCCTCCATGCCCCAGGCCCTGAGGAGGGGGTGCACTCTGAGCGGAGGGAGCTGGGGTGAAGACGAGAGGGCTTCCTGGGTGCGGGGCCTTGAGTTCCCTCCCCACCCCCTCACCTGTCCCCTAATCCTAGAAAAGCCAGATTAGAAAGGCCAGAATGGAAACAACGGAAACACCCAGAATACAGCTTCCGGAGGGTTAGGTTCTGAAGCCAGTGCAGAAGGGAAAAATGAGCAAAGTCCGAACACCGTCCAGCTGTTTCTTGCTTGAGCATCAGAGGAAGCAGGAGGCTTGGCACTGGGCCCCTCGCTGCGTGAATGACACCACACAGGTTTGCGCATCAGAACATCAGGAGGAGGAGGTGACCTGCACCTCACTGGGGCCCTGTGCTCCCACTCCTCCCACCCGCCCGCACTGTTCATTTCTTCCGGTTGGTGAGTCTGCGCTTCTGATGGGATTAGAACACGTACCAGACCCATCTAGTGCTCTTTCGGGGAGGGGGCAGCACAAGACTGGGGTGCCCCCGTGTGCTTGTTTTACCCTTGGGACCCGGTGTCCCCATGCCCACTGCCCCTTGCCCAGGCGGACCCTGGCTGGCTGGGGGCGGGGCCCAGTTCCCTATTGGGTCCCCGTTGTTGGTGGTGGGGGGGTGGTGTTTGTGAGTGCACACTGTAGGGTCCTGAAACGTCCCAGCTTCCCCACTCCTTCCTCCCCTGAGAACAGGTGCAGACAGACTGCTCTGTCCACAGGAAATCAGAATCCCAACAGGTCTCAAGGAGAAACTTGCAGCCAAGCTCAGCCAGAGAAGAGTAGTGGCAGGAAGTGTAAGGAGGGCTCCCAAGCGTGCCTGCTCCTGGTGCCCACCCCGTGCTGCCCCCAGCGTGGGGGTGAGCTGCCCTAGTGACCTCAGTGAGTAGACACAGCGAAGGCCACGGGCAACCGAGACTGGTGATGAGGGGTGACTTCCAGGTTGCTCCCTGGCTCCTCTCTTGCCCGCTCTGGAGCACGCCGCCTCTGCGAGCTGCCCCCGAGGAGGACCCCTTGGCAGGGAGCTGAGGCTCTCAGCCCCACAAGCCGCGGGGAACTGGCTCCTGCTAACCACCACCAGTGCTCACAGAACAAACCCTGCCCCTTGAGCCTCGTGGTGGCAGCAGCCCGGGCCACCAACCATGCCTGCCGCCTGTGAGCCCGGCCCTGGAGGGGAGGGCCCAGCTACGAGTGGGCTCACATCCTGCCTGTGTGAGCCACACACCACCTGAGTGCTAGTTCCCTCCTCTCAGGAGTGGAAACACTGCTGCCCTCCTCCGAGGCCACTCACCCCCAGCAAAGGGAGACAAGGCAGGCCAGGGCCCGCGATGCTCAGTACACGTTCGCGGAGTCCGCGCGGAGCCTGCGCCTGCTGCGGGCTCTGGGCTCCCTAAGCAGCCGTGAGCAGGCCCGACGGGTCCCCAAGAGCAGCTCCCCAAGGCCAGGGCTGAGCCTTCCCTGGCTGGGGTGAACCACAGGTGACCTTTGGTGCAGCAGAGAAGAGCAAGGGCATGTGGTTATTTCCTTGTGAGAATCCTGCAAAGGATACTTTGCTTTTTCGGCCCGACTTGTGTAAAGAAAGTGGTGCTGCCTGGGAAAGGCCCACGCGAGGCATTCCTGCGGGCGGGTGAGAGCATAAGCCCGAGAAACCCGCTTCCCGAGTCAGCCTCTGCGAACGCGCGTTTTATAAAGGTCAGATGTGCCTGCTCCGGGACATGGTGTTTCTCCCTGTGAATAAATCCAGTGTGAGGCCGGCCCTGAGGAATAGGCGAAGAGGCCCTGTCGGTGACATACTTTTCCTGATTCCCAGTTCACACACAGCAGATAGACATTTAGAGCTAAACTTGGGTGACGATGCTTTTAATGTGACAAGTCTGTTATAAAATTCCTATCGAGAAAGGTCTCAAGAAACACGGGTCTGAGAGATGAGATGATGACAGGAGCCTGTGGATGTTCTTCAGGGGAAGCCAACCTTTCACGTCTCACCAGAAGCAAAGGGCACAGTATTTATGACGACCCTGGGCCCGAGGACAGAGCAGGGAGCCCCGACAGCTGTCTGACAACGGCACCTCACTCTAACAGCCTCCTTACAGCCCCTCGAAAACGACAACGGCTCCCCCTGTCCCGGGAGCGGGGTCACTGGCCATCCCCACAGCCCTGCGTTTTTGTGGAGGAATGGAGACCTATTCCTCATCCCCTGAATCTCTGGTGCCTAGAACTGATGCCCAAGAAGGCAGCGCTGCCCCGAACGTACATGTTAATTAGACACCCCCAGCTTCTCAAAGGTTAAACGGAGGCGGAGGCTGGCACCCCCGGGAGTGCTGGCTGGGGTGGCCGGCTGCTCCTGAAGACATCTCTCTGCAGGCAGTAATTGCACAGCTTAATTCTTCTAGACTGAACCACTGCAGATTTATGCCAGTGCAAAGCAAATGTTGTTTGTAAGCCATTTAATTGTGTTACTGTCTCTCAACTTTATCAGATGCTGCTGAGGGGAGAGGCGGCGAGTGCGGGGCTGCCTCCAGGCAGGTAACAAACGGCCACCATCAAGCATCGGGTGGGGTTTGTCTCCAGCGGATCCACGGCGAAGGCTGCGTCTCCAACAACTCCTCTGCTTGATTGCAGAACCATTAACGAGGACACAATTAGGCGCAAATCTGGTTTATTATGTTCTTTGGTTAAATATTGTTCCACCCCCTTTCAGAGCATTATAAGAACAAAGATAACAATCTTTTATAGAAAGACGGAAAACACTTTTGCTTTTTCAGAGCGAAGAATGAATTTACATTGTGCACTATATAAATTCTTATAATCAGGCCAGACTTATAAAAAGGTAGGGCTTTTGTTGTTGCTTGCTTTGAAAAATAGATCTCCCTGGGCTAGCCGGCGCTGCTGTCCGCGGCCCAGACCACAGTCTCTCGGTCAGGCTCCGCACGGGTCAGCTCATCATGTCCAGGCTGCACGGATCGGCGCTGCCGTCACTGCGCAGGGCCTCCGCCACGTCTCTTCTGAACACGGACAGGTTCTGGGTGAACCTGTGGGAAGGGGAAGAAAGGCCCAGCAGCGTTAGGGCTGGGCTGTAGAACCTCGTGATGATGACGCCTCGGTGGAGTCAGGACCCTGGAGAGGGCCCTAGGTCCAGCCTCCTTCCCACTCTCACTACCACACCTTTCCCTCCCAGAAGACAAGGGTTACCGCCCCGAACACTGACCATTTTGCGGGGTGAATTTCATGGTTATCCTATATAAAAACTGGAGGCCACGTGCACAAAATTTGTGCACAGGAGGGGGTGTCCCTCGGTCTGGCCTGCACCCTCTCCCATCTGGGACCTCTGAGGGATGTCCGACCGCTGGTTTAGGGGCATTAACTCCAGCCATTAGGACAATCACACAGAATGTCCTTGACATACAAAAGTGTGGTTTTATGAGTTGTTTTAATAATAATGGCCATCCCTTTAAATAATATCTGCTTACAATACAGCTGGTACTATGTGAATTCAGAACGTTAATGTCACAAAATCATAAAAGGTTGTAGTGGAAATAACCTTGAATTGTCTATTCCAAACTTTTATAAATATTGGAATTCCCTTTTCAAAGATTTTGAATGCTTTTTGTCCTAAGAAGCTGAACCAACTTTTGAGGCAACCCATTTGCTGTGAAATGACTGGAGGACTTCTGCCCACCCCTGGTGGGGCTGAAAGGACTGGGAGACTCCAGTGGGGCTGAGAGGACTGGGTGCCACCATATTTGCGATGGCGTGATGGTCAATTTGCATATTCCCTCTTTATTAGGTAGGATTATTTTTAAAAAAGCTGAATTACACATTGATGTTATAAAGCATATAAAGAAAATGCCGAAGCTGTTGTGCCAAACACTGTATTGAGGTTACATATAAATTCAGTTAATCATCACAAGTCTTCCCAAAGGCAGGTATTAGCATCCTCATTTTACATATGAGAAAACGGAACTCAACTACTTCAAAAAGGGGTGCCACACACACGATTAAAACAAAGGGGGGTCAATGGGTTACACTGTGTTCAAATCCAGCTCCACCACTTCTTAGCTGGGTGACCTCCGATGACTACGTGATGGCCAACATGAGTAGCTACCCCACAGGAAGTGAGAATTTACTGAGCTCAGCGGAGTGCCCGGTGCGTGGAAACAGCCAGTCCTGCCGGCTAGTGCACCGGAGGCAGAAGCGAGGAGAGCGGTCTGATACCATCTCACATGTGCTCATGAGGTGGTGCTCACATTCCCCCCTCCCGCCCCAAGCACTGAGGGGTCCCCACTCAATAACTCTCTTCTGCTGGCTTCGCAGGTGGCCCTTCCTGCCTGACAGGGCACCTTGGCCTGAACAAGGGAAGGTGCCCACAGAGCCCATCCACTTGGCTGGAGTTGGCCTTTCTCACTGCCATGCAGCCTACGGAGGTCAGGGCTAATAACACTGAAGGTGGGGAGATCTGACCTCAGAGCAGTGCCCAGGCTGGTGGCTCCTGGACATACTGTGGCTACTGGGATGATGGATTTGCATTTCAAATGGGGAGCCTTTGAAAGATCCCCCTTTAACAACAGGATGCTACAGGCCATTGTTTTCCTGAGAACATTTTTTTTCTCCATCACTCCCCATTGTCTATCTTCTCCACTAGAAGCTCAATTGGTTCCCACTGGTATCCCCAATGTCTGCACATAGCAGCTTCTCAATAAAAACGTGTGCACCGAATGAAGGGATGGATGGACGGATTCAGGCATAGCTGATTCCTCGTAGGCATAGCTGATTCCTCGTATTTAGATCTCACGGGCAACTTACCTGTCTCTGTTCTTGACGGACAGGTTCTGTTCCACCCCTTCCATCAGGCTGCGGAAGCACTGGGCCAGGGCCTCCTGCTTGGGGGGAGGCTGGCTGCTGATCAGGCCTGCCCGCAGCTCACCGAAATGCTGCCGGAGACAGACAGGCGTCAGAGCCCTGACTCCGGACCTGGGGCTGGAGCGCCCCAGCGATGGGCTGGCCTGGCTCCATCAGCTTGGGTCCTGACTCTCAGAGGAGCAGTGGTCCAGGCCCACGCAGAACTTGAAGCCTTTACAGAGAACTAAAGCAACAGAGGCATCCTAGGGATAAACTATTCTCCTTCCTCATAAAAACCTCTCGCTGTAATTGTCCCACCGTCACCGAACAATTTAGGCTGATGGAGACCTGGCTTCCTCGGGGACCGAGTACACGGAGATCTACCCGACGCTGCTCTCAGCTGACAGACCGCAGCGAGGCTGACAGGGAGGGGAGGGCCGGACTAGAAGGGCCACTGAAGGCAAGGCCCAGGCTCCCATGCCTCCTGCTTTGGCGACTCGCTCCTCACACAATTCCAGGCCTCGTGTTGGTGCCGGCCTTCTAGGTTAGGATGGCGCCAGAGACCCCTGCCTAGTTCCTGGAGAACTTTCCGGCATGAGGGAGCTCCGCCATGCTCGCTCACAAAGCCGCACTGAGCCCTCCCCATCGGCGGGCTCCGGGGCTTTGCACACACCGGCTGCACCCAGCTCCTAATCACTAGGAACGGCCTAATTTCAGCACAAAGGCTACACTTCCACAGTCACGTGTGTCTGCTTCCCAGCCCAAACAGCATGAGATTTAATTTCCATCATACATTAAAACAGCTCACATCAAAAACACACATAATTAATATGGAGTCAGACTAATACTTAAATACCATATATCAGAGGCATTAGACTTAAAGCGCAATGTCTTCCTGAACAAGATTGGGAATGCACAAAACGACTTATTTTTCCCTTTTATAATGATGCAGTGACTCACACCAAATAGAAAATTATTAGTTTTTCATCCCAAACCATGAAATATTGCCTCCATCAGTAAAGTATAATATTGTGATGTCATAAGCGTTTTCTAAACACTGAATTTGCCCTCATTCCCTCTCAATCATTTTAAAAGAACTGCTCTCCTTTATAGAGCTCGGATTTAAATCACAGGAACACCGCGGGAAGATGAATGGCAGCGCGACTGAATGTGGCGAAAATTGGATACTTCAGCACAGGTGAGTGATGAGACAGCTCTCCTCTTTTTGATATATTTTCTTCTTCTATTAGTTTCCTTCCAAGGCCGGGATCTCAGTTTGAATTTTAATGTGTGCGGCTGCCTCTAATCTCACGGTCTTTCCCCCAGTACTATCTTATTGTACAGACAATTCATTCTCCCGGCAGTAACGCACTGTTCCCGCTGGCTGCTGGGAGCCAGGCCTTCAGGAGGCGGCAGAGCGGCGGGGACACCAGGACTGAGGGGACTGGCCCTGCCTGGTGTGGAGGGGCTGCTGCTACCACCTGGGGCAGTAGGGGTCCCGGATATAGAAGGAGGCCAAGGAAGGAGCAAAATGTATTATTGCTCAGAACTCGCTTGGAACAGGGAAGGAGGTGAGGTGAGCTCGGAGTGCTGCTGAGCAAACCAGCGCCCATGCGGGCGGCCAGGAGAGCTAGTCTTGAGGCCCTTGCCTCTCAGAAGGGCTGAGGCCATTGGGGAAGGCCTAATTGGGAACATGGCTTTGCCCCTGAGCTCCTGCTCCGGCTCAGTGGCTCCCCTGGCCGTCACTGTCCCTGCCTGGCCCGGTGAGCAGCTCCCCCCCCGCAGTGGCCCCTGCTCCGAGGGCCTCCCTGCAACCACACTCACCTTCTCATGGAGCAGGATGAGGCCCAGGAGAGGCCTGGAGACCGACCACTGGTTCCGGCAGTCCTCAAAGACAATGGTGTTCATGAGGACAGACATCATCTGGAAGACAGAGGCTCAGAAGTCACGGATGCCTCGGCCCAGAGGCTGTCCAGCACCAGGTCTCCCACGGCTCGGTCCCTGCCGCTCAGCCCTGAAGCGCTCTCCCTCGATGCCAGGGCTCCAGGCGGAAGCCCAGCGCACCTTCCCTTCTGTCTCTCGTTTCACCAAAGAGGTCAAGTTATGGAGGAAACATCTGAGAGAGAGGGAGGAGTGGGACACCCTCTACGTGACGTTGGAGTGGAGTTTCCTGCTGGCTTAGTAAGAAACATTTTTTATTGACTTTTTAGAAAGAGAGGGAGGAAGAGGGAAGGCAAGAGAGAAACACTGATTGGCTGCCTCCTGCACAGCCCCGACTGGGGACGGAGCCCACCACATGCGCATGTGCCTGAACAGGAATCCAACCAGCAAACTTTCAGTGCGTGGACACCCAACCATGAGCCACACTGGCCGGGCTCCACTTGTGCTTCACTCACTCACACTTCACTCCTACATGTACATCCTTATCTGGTCTCTTAAATTCAAGTCTGCAAGACACCTAGGGGCGGAAAGAACCACTGTCCTTGAGCAAGAAGCTTCCTGGAGCGACCACCCAGGAGGCAGAGAGGGAAACAGGGCGGGGGGTGGTGGTGAGGGGGGCGACTGTGCAGGGGGAGGTTGCTTCTGGGTTCCGGAGAAGTCAGGGAGGACTGCACAGAGAGGTAATGTTTATGAACTTCATCAAAAATGTGTTCTAAGCAGAGAGACAGCCAAGGAGAAGGCTGGGAACCCCAGCTGCCAGCGGGAAGACCATGCGAAGAACCCGGACTTGGAGCTGATGCTCGGGGAGGCAGCTATGGGTCTGCAGTAGAGGAGAGACGCGCTCGGGTTCGTGGGGAACATGCAGTGTGAGCTGTGCCTGTGGCATTAATGCTGCCAAGCCCGGCAAGTGGTGGCGAGGCAGCTGTGGTCGCTCCCGTGGGGCGCTGACACGACTTCTGCTCTTTGGACTCTTTCCCTCCCACCTCCGCCTTGTTTCCTCAGCTCCAGAGATCCTTCCTCAGGGGCAGGGGAAATGGCAGGGTCGTGGCAAAGGCTGACTGTGCTTTGGTGACACTGGTTTCATCCTCTGGCATTTCTGCATTCCAATTTACCCCAAAAGCTCAGGCAAGTGGCTGGACCCCTCTCTCCGAGTGTTTCATTAGCCTTAGAGAGGAAAACCAGAATCCTGCCCAAGGAAGCGCTGAGAATCAAACGAGAGGGTGGCTACAGAGTGCTGCGACGAGCAGATAGCGCTACAAACGTTTAAGGTATCTAATCACTACAGGAACGGGCTTCCTCATAGCTCCAAACACCCCCCATTGCACACGTCACCATCATCGCGCTTAGGCTGGCTGCAAACGAAACCTGCCAGTGCGGACTGCCTGGGCGTCCGGTCTCCCTGGGCAGAGGCGAGGGCTTCAGCCTGGTGCTGAGCATCATTGTAGATTACACGTTCCCATGTATAACCTAACAAGCCGCCCGAGTCATAGAGCCACAAATTAAGTTGACAAGCAAAACTAACAGATCCACGGAGACAGTCTAAAATATTATGGGCTTCACAATGTGAAGGCAGAATGGATATCTTAATGGAAAAGATTAAAGTTAGAGGTACCCAACTCCTCCAGTAACTGACAAAGCATCCTGGAGTGATGTGCCAATTACTTTCTACGGTTCTCCCGTGGATTCATTTGTCTGAATGCATGTATTTATGTCTGTAATAAGTAAGGGGATGTTTGAATAAAACACTTTTCTAAAAATAAAGTTAGCTAAAATGGATGATTTTTTTACCCATCCGGAAAAATGGAAATTAGTGAGCAAATCTGCTCAGATGGTACTGACGTGGCAGCTCATTGCCAGAGTTCTTTTACCTAATAATCGTGGAGGGTGCGGGGAACAGCTCACCCTGCTGCAAGCTGCTCTGGAGAAGGGCACCGCGTGGAAGAACACCGGTGGGCTGGTACGAGAGTCCTGTCCGGTGACGGGGAGGTGAGAGCTGGGAGGCTCTGTGGTTAGGACGTGAGCAAGCAAAGGCTGCAAGGAGCGCGCTCTCCGATGGGCCAGCCCTCGGTCACGGGCACCGTCGGACGTGCCCAGATATTTTACTCCGACTGCGGTGTGGTCCTCCCTGGCATGGCCCATGGAATCTCCTGGCTCGAGGAAGTGCCCCATTAGTTACTGATTATGTACAGATAGCTCAGATGATTGTCTCCTCACAATCATCTAACTTCACTGAGAGTTACAGTGACAAAAATTGTCCACTATGGTAAAGAGTAAAAAAAGTATCCCTAGATGTCAACCAGATGCCCGGTGAACTCGCTCACAGCCTGGTGTAAACAATTTTTGTCACCTAATTTTTTTTTTTATTTTTTTTTTTATTTTTTTTTTTCAGTGGTTCCATCAAGCCTTTAATGTAAAGGGTCAGAGTGAATATTTTAGGCCTGTGGGATAGTAACTGCCCCACAGTCAGTGCTACTTTATAATGGAACGTGATCATTCCTAAAAATCATTGTGCTTTGCAAAACTGCCTAATTAAATCCATAGGATGTATGTATGGGCACAACATGAAAAAACTGATGTTTTTTAGTAAGTCATTCTCAGAGGGAGAGATACAAACATCTATGATAGGAGGATAATCTATGGCTGCCCTCTACTGGGGATCAAGCCCACAACCCTGATCCAACCCACGTGGTTCATGGATCTATGCACAATCACACAGCGGGGCTGAGTGACGTGTGTTTTAGAAAAGCCTGGCTGCCTTGGCTCAGTGGTTGAGAGCGGACCTATGAACCAGTTTCATGGTTCAATTCCTGGTCAGGGCACATGCCTGAGCTGCAGGTTTGATCCCAGCCTGGGGCATGCAGGAGGCAGCCAATCAATGATTCTCTCATCATCGATGTTTCTATCTCTTCCTCTCTGAAACCAATAAAAAGTATTTTTTTTTTTTTTTAAAAAGGACAGCATAGTTTTTACATACTAAATGGTTGAGAAATAGAGTCCTTTACCTTCAGAAAGAAGTTTGCTTGTGGAAGGCAGCTCGTGGATGTGACTCCTAGCCCACATGCCAGAGGTGCTTACACTTGTGTATCTGGCTTGGTTCAGCTCAGTGCAGTTTTCTGATTTTATGTGGTGTTTCTCAAGGACAAAACTGCATATAAATAAGTGATCATTTGTGTTATGATAAAATCGTTTCCAAATATATTAACTGGTCACATTTTCAAAGGCAAACAAGGCTTCCAGGATTGTACCCTGCCATTGCAGCATGAGAGCAGCCACGGAAAACATGTAAATAGATGGGAGTGGCTGTGCTCCAATGAAACTATGGACACTGGAATTAGAATTTCACATAATTTTCACCTACCACAAAATACTCCTTAAAAAAATTTTCCCACCCATTAAAAAACGTAAACACCATTCTTAGTGCATGGGCATAAGAAAATGAGCATTTGCCGGGACTGGTTTGGCTCAGTGGATAGAGCGTCAGCCTGCGGTTTGTCACCTAATTTTTTTAAATTACGGGGGGGAAAGTATCCGTATTTGGTCTGGCACACGTGTTAATATGGATTTTGAATGATGGTGCTTCTGGTCTGAAAACGTGTAATCTTCTAAACAAAGCTAGTCTACGAACACCTGACCCGGAAAAACAAACGAAGACATTGTTACCGTGTCTGTTCACGCCTACAGCCCGCTGCTTCCACGCAACCTGCGCAGGCCACCCGCTCGGCACAGGCGCTGACTCAGTGCCTCCCGCTCCCCGTCCTGCTGACGGAGCCCGAGCCGCGGAGATGTGGCGTCTGCTGGGTGCCCCCGTGGACTGGAAGCCGGGGCGGGAGGGGTAGGGAGACCAACTGCAAACTTCTGGGTGCTGGGAGCACGAGGGACTGCCTCTGTATCCCCAGGGCCCGGCATGCCATCTGATGCACATCGGAAACAGCTCTGAGTGAAAGTGTGAATTCAGGAAAACAGTAAGTGAATGAATGGGAAAGAATGAGTGGAATATCAAGTGTAAAGAGCTAAAGACGAAGAGCCTGCTGAACAGGGAAATGGAAAACAATCCGGGCCAGGGTAACCTGTCTTGTCCAAGATGGCAGAAGGTGGCTTTGGGTTAGACCAGTGATTTTCAGCCTTTTTCATCTCATGGCACACACATAACTAATTACCAAAATTATGCAGCACACCAAAAATGTCTTTTGCTGATCTGACAAAAAATAGGTATAACTTTGATTCATTCCCACTGGACACCTATTGTTGTGTTGGCTGTTGTCATTGCTTTATTTGACTACCTAAGGCAGTGGTAGGCAAACTCATTAGTCAACAGAGCCAAATATCAACAGTACAATGACTGAAATTTCTTTTAAGAGCCTATTTTTTTAAACTTAAACTTCTTCTAACGCCACTTCTTCAAAATAGACTCGCCCAGGCCGTGGTATTTTGTGGAAGAGCCACACTCAAGGGGCTAAAGAACTGCACGTGGCTCGTGAGCCCCAGTTTGCCGACCACAGATTTAAGGAAAAAGAGGTCAGTGTCCCTGACTAGACAGGGATTGCAGGTCTAAACATTCTTGTGGCAAAGGAAGGACAAATCTAAGGAAAGGTGAGTGACTGAAGAGAAAGTGTCCATGTGCCTAATGGGGGTGTGGTGGGAGGAGGGGACAAAGTAGGGTGACCAGGGATGTGCCAAGAGGGCGTGCCGGCAGAGTGGGGCCCTTAGTTGCTAGGTGGCGTCCTCCTGGGGAAAGGGGTAGAGTACAGATGGTCTGTCTCCCTGGCCAAGCCAGACGGGCCTCGGGTTTGATGTAACAAGTAGCTGAGGAACAACCGACACAAAATGCACCAAACACTCAGGAGCTGTTCTGAGTGTCAGGGAGCCTTTGGCCAGGACCGGCCGTGCCGAAGGCCAGGAAGAGGGGAAGGTCCAGATTTGGGAGAGCCTGAGTGCTACCGAGGGATGAGAAGCTTCCAGAGTGTCTGCACCTGGAAACAGGGGAGATGCTGTCATGTGCTGGGGCTGAGGCCCGGGGCGCAGCGATAGGAAATGTGATCCTTCTCAGAAGAGATACTAGTCATCTTTAGGGAAAAGGAATCAGTTGCTCCTCCTGTCTGCCTACTGATATGGTGGTAGTGGAATGTTATGGAGATGGAAGTAATAGACAAATAAGCATATATTTCCCTGCCTGCATTAACAGCCTCACCATCCGAGTGACATTAAATCTTTTAATATCTGTGCACATTAAGTACACTTGTAAATTCTTGTATGTCTTTGTAGCCACAGAATAGAAGCAAGTGTTCAGCACTTTAAGTGAAAAAGAAAAAAAAAAATCAAATGAAACACAAGAGGAGGTGAGCCTCTTTTTTAAAGAGATAAGATTGCAATCAATTAGGTGACCCCTTCTCCCCCGCAAACTCATCTGGGAGCCCTGCAAAGTGTGAGCTTTGCTTAAAAAAAGAAAAAAGAGAGAGAAAAGGCTTCTTACCAGTGAAGTTACTGGGACTGGATTCCTCAGCCAGCTGGTAACATGTTACAGCTAGCTAGTCACATGTCCCATCTAAACTGACAGCACCCTCCTCCTCCACCCCGTCTCACGGAAAGCTGAGGGGAGCCTTTTCTCCAAGTGATGAATGACCTAGAATATTCCAAAACTCTTCCGTCTATTGTAAAATTTAAGGAAATACACAAACTGGTTTTGCTGTTGTTTCAATTTCCTCCATTACCAACATTACCCCTGTTCTCCAAACATTCATTTGAATCATTGTTTATTGGGGAAAGAATTACCTGCCAGTCTCCTAGCTTATAGGAAAGAAGATAAAGTTGGAACGCAACTTCAGGATTAATTAATTGAGAGGACTGCATGCAATGTGTCTATTCTGAATGTTACAGCACACATCACAATGAAAACAGTTTTATTTTCCATGGTTGAAATAAATTATCATAAATAATTCATTTCGATGGCAGAGATGTACTGGAGAGCAAGAGCAACGAAATTGACTACACTACACTGTGAGCCTCATTCTTGAATCTTCATTATCCATTGGAAACTTTTTATGAGAAGTAAATCATATTTCAAGTGGCTGCAGATCTCATAAAGCAGCTTGCTGCATTAAAATACAACCAGAGAACCCGGGGCCCTGCGAGGCTGCAGGATTTGCCACTCAGCTCCAGCTGGGAAACTCTTCCTTTCTCTTCTCTAGCTAACATCAAACAGAGCACTTTTCAATTTGATGTGAAAACTAAGCATCACTTGTCAAAAACATCATCTCCATTTCCTCTGGGAAGGAATGGTGGGAAGATGTAAGGAGAGGAGCAGCTTTCAACTCCAAAGTCATTTTCCGCTCCTTTTTATTAAAGTGAAACTTATTTCTATTTCTAGTTTATGGTCCTGCGTGAATGACTGGCCTATACTAGCCTCAGGAGGGGGTCCCCAAATTAGCCAACAGGTGTGTGAGCTCACGGGAGACTAACAAAGGCACAGGTCTAAAAGGACCAGCCTGTCTTCAGAGGATCTTTAACTTAAATCTTAACAAATGCCTAGAGCATCACCGGGGACGGAGGATCTATTCCAAATAGGAAATAAAAGCAGGAGAGGCAGGAGGCAGAGCTTGGCACGAGTGAGGAGCAATTAGCTCGCGTATAGGAAGCTTCTGAGAGACCTGAGTGGAAAGAAGGAGAGGTGAGGGCGAGGAGAGGACTGGGCTGAGGCCAGGTTATAAAAGGCCTCTCAGGTTAAATGCAGAGATGAGTCTGGGCCAGTGCATAAATGGGAGCTTTCAAAGGATTTTTGAATATTGATGAGGCTTTTGATTTGGAACAATAGAGGACCGGAGAGTGGCAGGGGTGGGGGTGGGGAGGGGATGTGGAGGCGGAGGCAGAGAGCACGGGTGGCACCCATGGCAGAAGTCCAGTGGAGAAATGTGGGGCCCTCAGCAAGGCCGTGGTAGTGGACAGAGAAAGGGTCACAGTTCCTGACTGCATACCCCATTTCCTTCCCGCTCAATGAAGTCCCCTAAGAAGCATGACCTGACACTGAAGCTGCACATGAACCCTACGCTTTAAGAACACGGCCTCGGGCCCCAGGCAGCCGAGGGATGGACAAGGGGCGGCCTGGGCTGCCCAGCAGTGCGCCTGTGGAGGGGAAGCTGCTCTCCAGCACACCCACAGGCCAATGACGAGTTTGGGGGGTTAGGGGCAGTGACAGGAAGCCCAAGCAGAGGACATATGTATGCATGACAGAGATGACAGGCTCATGTTGATGTGAAATGTTCAATGATAAAGCAAAGCCTAACCGAGGCCATTCAAGCCCAGGGCAGGGAGGGGAGGCAGCATGCTCCCCACCGAACAGCCATCACAGCACAGCCCATGGACATCATATTTCACAGCAGAACAACACGAGGCATAATGGCACGAGGGCAGCTCCCGCAGTCATCAGAGCAGAGTGCAATGAATATTGTATCGCATAATAAATATATTATCCCTGCAGTAGGAGGTTCAGGGCTTCCCTGCCTCTCATCTATCACGTTCTCCCTGATTCCGTGAAGGGATTTGGTTATATGGACATAAACCCCTTCATAACCAACAGGGGGAGGATCATTTCACTCATCATGTTCAAAATGGTTTGGTGCGGGGAGAGAAAGTATTTTTGTGGAAAATTCATGGGGCCCTCAGAAGCACTTTCCATTGAAGAGGAGACTGGAGCTCACATTTAACCAGCAGAGGCCGGCACGCCGCCTTTCAGGTCTGAGGGTTTTTATTTATAGTTGTCTAAATGGTATAGCAAGTCCTGGCCAAGAGGCTCTGAAGGTGATTCAATGATGTTACTAGATTTGGAAGCTCTTTTGCCTTCAGAATCACATAGGGATCCTAAGAACTGCTAGTGACTAAGATTGCTGGGAACCAAACCCCACTCCTGGATGCATTCAGACATTTACTGACCACCTCCTTGTGCCAGGTTCAGGCTCAGACCCGGGGGGTGTACAGATTTGCAAGGCACAGCCCGCCAAGAGCCCGCAGTCAAGTAGAGGAGGAAATACAGAGCATGTAAACAACGATAACACAGCATAGCAAGTGCCCCAAATATATGCCAGCACAGGAGGCCTTGAGAGACCGAGGAGCTGGCTGTGCCTGGGGCGGGGCACGCAGGGACATTAAACTTGTAGAGAATAAGCAAAGGTTGGCAGTCCGGAGGGAAGAAAGGCAGTGAGTGCAAAGGGTTGGAGAAGTGTTTGGGGGACCAGAGGCAGTTCTGGGGGGCTGGGGAGGGAGAAAGGGGAGTGCTGGTGGCTGATGAGGCCAGATCTTGTGAAGGGCCTTGTCATGTGCTAGAACAGGACTTTGTCCTGCAGGAATGGGGTACCAATCACGTTGAAGGAATCTTCTTGGCAGTGATGTGGAGGTGACCTGCAGACCAACCATTCTCCAGAGGAGACTTTCGGAAGCCTGGCTCAGCTGACTTCTTCCAAGAAGAGGCGCCTTTGGCTGTTCGGGGGCTGGGAGGGAGGTTGCCTGCCAGGCCCCTGTGCCCTGGCAGGACATAGCTGGGCGCCTGGCCTGCGGGCTGTTGCTGCTGCCCTGGGAAATGGCACTGCCATTACTGCCCCTGGCCACAGCACATAACTTAACAGTGTCCCCTGTCAGGAATGGTTCTCTTTGTGAGGAAGCTTTTTATTGACATTCAACCTTCATTTTCCCTTTCTCAATTTTATCCCATTATGCCAATACTCCATTGTGCCATGCTAAGTAATTCCCTTTCCTCCTTGGCATTTACATCTTCCAAGTATTTATAGACTTATCAAGAGCCCCATTGAGTTGTCACTTAGGCAGGCTATACATATTTAGCTTCTTTAATCTGGCCCCATAAGCCGGCCCTTCCATTCTCCTAAATCACTTGAGTTACTCTCCTCCAGGTACTGTCAGTTCGCTTCCAGCCTTTGTATTGCAGGGGCTCAGGGAGATGGGGCTGGGAGGGAGGCCTCGCTCTCTCTGTGGGATGAGAGGACAGTATCGCTTAGGGTGGGACTTCTCCCTTAAAGTGCAGACTCCCTAGAAGCAGGGCGGGCCTGTGGAGCGAGGAATCCTGCAACCATTTCAAATCAATACTCCATTCTTAGCTCTTATTATGTGCTAGCTGCATACATGCACTGAGCTCCTACTATGTGTCAGACACTGTCAAAGAACTGAACAAAATGTAGTCCCTGTGGTCTTACAGTGTACGGTAGCCTCGGGATTTATTCCTCTCTCATTGCCCACCCATTCAGCTGTTTCATTCTCATCTCCATGGTCTCAGAGAAATGATCCCCAAGTGCACGAGAACTCTGACACTTTAGTTCCCCGCGTGGACCTCCTCTGTCCCATCCACACGAGATGCTGCAGAAGTACGGCCTAATGCAGCTCCTGCTTAGGGTTTTCGTTCTGGTGAGACTCTTTCACACTAAGAGACTTCTCTTCAGAAGCTGCACTTTCCTTCGCTGTCCCTCCTGGCTGTTTATTTCCTGTTCTTTGCTCATATGACCTCAACTAAGTGTGCACATGATGTTGTTCTCTGTGGCACCAGAGTTCCAGGTTATGGAGTGGGCTGAGTGGAGAGCTTGAAGGCAGTGCGTCTTGGGGAGTCTGGGCTTCAGACTACAAGAGGGAGTAGGTCAGCTGCCTGGTCCAGGGCACCAGTTCAAGGAAGGTGTGGAATTGGCCAGGCTGAGGTGCTGGTATCCTCAGAGAGGTGAAGTAACTATTTCCAGGACACAGGTTGGAAGCACCTAACTGGTATTCCAAGCTGGGGATGTGGGCTGCAAAACCTATCTGCTCTGATGTTATGAAGTGGAAAGTCCTTGCCTGGCAAGCTTCAAACCCAAGAACCGGGAGGTCATGGTTCCATTCACAGTCAGGGCACATGCCTGGGTAGCAGGCTCGATTCCCCAGCAGGGGGTGTGCAGGAGGCAGGTGAACAATGATTCTCTCTCATCGTTGATGTTTTTATCTCCCTCTCTCTCTCCCTTCTTCTCTCTAAAATAATTTAAAAAACATTAAAAAAGTTTAAAAAATAAAGTAAAAAGTCCTTAACAAACATGGAGAACTTGCAATTAAACAACTCTGAAAGGAGGATAGAATTCCCTTAGTTTGAAAAAACTGCGTCTATATTTTTCTAAGCACGACAAGGGAGACAGAAGGAACATGTAAGATCTCTTTTGGTTGCAAATCATACAAAGCAGGATGAACTTACAGAAGGTCGAGGATTAGGGAACGTGTACCCTGTTCTTCACAGGGATCAGACGGCCATCCAAAGAAGTCTTCCCTTACATAATATAAGTATAAGCTCACACCTGCCCCAAAGACTATATTAGTGTTGGTTACACTTTCCCAGAGTTATAAAGAAGTTAGAACATAAATTGTTAAACATTTCCCCAGAGCTGGTGTCAGTATTTAATCTATGGATTAGCAATTTTCCTTGCAGAGGCTTTAAAAAAGGTAACATTTAGTAAACTTTTTTTTAAAAAAAAGATAATCTCTATTTTATTAATATATTTTATTGATTTTTTACAGAGAGGAAGGGAGAGGGATAGAGAGTCAGAAACATCGATGAGAGAGAATCATCAATCAGCTGCCTCCTACACACGCCCCACTGGGAATGTACCCGCAACCAAGGTACATGCCCTTGACTGGAATCGAACCTGGGACCCTTCAGTCTGCAGGCCGACGGTCTATCTACTGAGCCACACCGGTTTTGGCGAACTCTTTTTTCTTTTTATCCTTAATTTACAGTGATAGCCAATTATGCCAACCACTATTAATGAAAAGGCTAAAAACCATCTAGCTTGCCACTCGCATTCTGGTGAAGTGGTGGAAAGCATGCCTCATCACTCCTGGGCCAAGCCTACGACCAACTCCGCTTTTTCCCTCTGAAATGTCCATCTGCTTTACATGAGGGGAAGGAAAGGTATGGCCATTGTTCACTTTTTACAACTCCTTTGATATTCTGAGAGCATTTGCCATGGACTAATAGCAAAACTGACTGTGCTAAACTGCAGATAAAAGAATGATGACAGATTGCAGCCCCTTTAATTCATAAAGAAAAACACTTGGAGCCCCTGGGAATGCCACCGGCACCCAGTGACTTTGTGCCAAGTCACAAACTACTTCCTATTTTTTAGATTAAACACGAAGGTTAATGGACATGTGATCTATTTACTTCAAATTCCGCTTTTATCAAGAGTGAGCTCTTTTATTCGCTCCTCAGAAAACATTATAATTTCCCTCTTCTATAAATACAAAATATAATTGTAAAATGACATCATTCTGTTTTCATTTAATTACTCCTGAAATGCTTTCTAGTTAATATTCATTACGCAAAAGCTAATTTAAAAGAGAAAGAGATGCGACTTATTCAAAAAGATGTACTGTCATTCACAGCAATAGTTATCTAATATACAGAAGTTAATAAAGCAGATTAATCTACAAGTCCCTTTAAGCCATTCTTGAGTTTGGAACAACTGCCTCTTTGACCTTTCACCTTCACGCTGTGCACCAGTAGCAGGTGCCAGCTGTACAGAAATTATGGCTGCGCATTTGAAGGCAAAATCTTTTCTTACTTTGCTTCTGACCAGCAGCTGACCCTGTAGGAGTGATTGTTTCTGGTGCCGGCCTAAAGGCTACATAAACCAGTAGCAGATAAACAAAAGGCTACATATACCAGCTGCCTTGCCTAAGGGTACCATCCCAGGCTGACACCTCCACTCCCTCCCCGGCGTTCCAAATCGCTCCTTGTGTGTTTCCATACATGCATTTCACCCTGGTTATTTTGTGCCAGGGCTGGGCGTAGGAGAAAACCCCTAAACAACAACAAAAACCCATCCCTTCCCTCGAACTTGACTTCTGAGTATTCCATGTCAAACTGTGCCATTATGATGCTAATCTAGGTCTGATTTAGCAACTTTAATAAGAGGCTAAACCCTCTTGTAATTAGATAATAAAATTTTATTATGTATTTTAATATTAAAAGTCTTAAAATCAAACTCTTCAAATTATACACTGGTATAGAGCTAAGGTACTTAAATATCATAGCCCCAGAAAATGGGTACCCGAAAAAGCACATTGTGGCTCATTTTTCATTCTCAGAAAAGTAAACATGGAATTCCTATGTGGTGGCAGCGAAGGCTGCAACACTCTTAATTATGTGCAGGGCAGAATGAATCTGTTCAAGGATGAAGCACACTGTACCATTCCCAGCAACAGCATGAGATGGCTCTGACAGTTATTTCTTGGATACAAATTACACAAGTATAAAAACAATCCCCATAATGATTAAATGCAGTTATGTACATAGGAGAATACCAGTGCAAATGGTAACATATTTAAATGGTTTTCCTTCATTAAAAAAATTATATATGATATTAAACCATCAATCACTGCTGAGGCACAGGATTTAAATGTATTGTCAGTGGCTGAAATGAATGGCTTGGAGACTGAATTCTGGCTCACTCAATATGGTGTCTTTGCTGTTGCTTAGTCACCCAACTCTCTGCTGGTTTGGGCTACATCTGGTGGATTCCATCCCTTTCAATTAATAAGGCGAGTTACGCTACCAATGGATTACATTGTGCTTGGAGGTAGAAAATACATATTCTAGTAAACACACACAAAAACCCCCCTCTCTGTTCTGTTAACCATTTGGAACTATATTTGAAGTATTTCTTTCTTTCTTCACCCATGTTTAGGATGAAATTTTCTTGTGGCATTTCAGCAGGGTGATTATATAGTATATAATAATAGTCTACTAGTATACTGATCTTCCCTTAGCATTTAGTTTACTATGTGGCAAGTAGTCTAAGACCACACCAGATTTGATACCTAAAGTCACCGCCTGCAGATTGGACTTCTGATATCGAATGTTTTGATTAGTTTTGCAGATAGCCATGAACTATCACCAGGTGCCAGGCTCTGCTAGTTACGGGGACAAGTATTAAGATAGTGATGATCTTTGGGGAAAACGAAGTATCCTGTAAATATAGGGTGTTACGGTTATAACAATAATTTGGTGATTTATTAATTAAGAATGGCTTTCTATTTCAACTGGATTTTGTGTTTTAAAATATCATGTTTTGGTTACAGTTGAAATAGTCATTCAACAAATAATTCTGTATTAAAAATAAAAACAAAGTGGAAAAGATATGGTTTGTAACAAAGGATTTGGACTAAAATCCTCTTTCTACAGATGAATAGACACATTATTTATAATATCATGGATAAGATGCCATTTAAATGAAAGTTTTTAGTATCATAAACTTTAGTTTTCTAAACTGATCGGTAGTAGGGCTGGTCACAGATTAATCATTCCGAAGACTGTTACTCCCTTTGGACTTCTACTACCTGGCTGTTATCTAGACACTTCCATCCAGCCCTGGCTCTTTTTGATATTCTGAGTAATTAGATTCTATTCTCATTCCCCCCTCCTTTCTCTCTCTCCTTTTCCCTCTCTCTCAAACTGAAGTTTATTTGTGTCTCAAACAAATTTGGTTATTTTGAAAATAAGATTTCTGAGAGATGTTCACTGAGTTTCATTGCCTGTTTATTGCATCCCTTCTGTATACAAAATAATTGCATCCTTTTAAAACAACTAATCAAAAAAGTGTGCTTCCAAAATTATCAAAACATCAGAGAGAAATAAAAATACCATTGTAGCAGTGCCACATGAAATGGTGTGAGCAGTACCAGGGTCCCTGCATTGGGAAGTCTCATAGTTTTGAAATTCTCTAGGATTATATAGCACAGAGATGGAACAATGGTAACTGGGCATACAGCACTGAAGAGCACATTGATTTTTAGGGAGAGTAGAAGAGAGAGGGAAAAACAGAGAGGAACATCAATGTGAGAGAAACACATCTTTCGGTTGCCTCCTGCATGACCCCTGGCCAGGGAGTTTCAGACTTTGTAATGTGAACGGATCTAGGAATAACCTTCGATAGAGCTAATGGTACTCAGTGGTAGAAGCTTTCTTTAGAAAAGAGAAGCCTATAACCAGAAAGAGATGAAAAATGGCATGATGAATCAGAGATAAAAATCAGGATGCAGCCTTGGGAGTGCTGGGAATGGGGGGTGGATGCAAAAAACACTAGTTCCCTCGAATTCATTTCACAGTTGCCATATTGATTCCATCCTGGAAAAATCAGGTCAGAGTGAACCTCAGGAGCTACCTCAAAGGCATTAAAGGACCGTCACAAAGACCATCTACTACCAGACTCTGATCTTCTCAAGGAGACATGCCTTACTAAATGCTACGCCCGCCCTCAGTGTCTGGCTACAGAATCAGTGATGGGGTATGGGTGTAACAGAGAGGAAGTGCTAGCTCTGCCTCGGTGGTGTGAGTCTGGGCTTCCTGTACCAGCTGGCAAAGCAACCGGCCTCTCCCTTGCCCACTGCCTCTTTGGGTCACTGCCCATCTGTTTCGTTCTGGCTGCAGCACAAAGTCAAGGTATAGGATGATTGCTCTAAATCACTGTACCTTAAGAATGGTCCCGGTGGGACTTACAGGAAGCTCAACTCGCCTCACTCCAAGTGCCTAAGATACACATATTATTCAGATTTGTCACCCACCAACACCTTGTGGTTAAGCACGTGAACTCTGGAGTTAAACAGAGCTGGGCTAAAGTTTTAGTTTTCCAGTTATTGCCTATGTGACCTTGGGAAAGTTACCTAATCTCTTCGTGCCTCTCTCCGTTTCTTTATCTGTAAAATGGAGATCATGTCACAGAGATCTATGCTGACAAAATCAGATTAAATGCGTAAGAGTTGAAGCTAGCGCCTGCACACAATAAGCACTTACATTTTGCCAGTATTTTTTCCTAGAAATAAATACATAGCATACACAGAACCTGCTCACAACAGAATTTGCAAAAAACAACTATGTCATGACACGTGAGGTCCGATTTTCCACTTTCGCTGTCTAATGACCTATCCCTTGCTTCCTTTAAACCTCTTCAAACCAGGCTATCCTGATTGTCTTCTGAATGGCCTGTCAGTGTGTGTTTCTGATATCAATCTACTGCCATATTTTTTATAATAAAGTTGCAAATCAACCAGACTGAGCTAATGGGTCATGTGGAGGGCACACTTTGTATTTAGGATTCACTAGAATGTCTTTAATAACATTACAAATCTGGCTACTAATTATTTTTTAAGAGGCTAAGAGACATGAATATATTTCATGTGCTTAAGTGTTTCCCACTGTGAGAGTCTTGCTAAGGTTCTCTAGGCCAAAATCTCAGCGTCAGTTAAATATGCAGCTGCACTTTCCCCTACTTGCTATTATGGAATGGGATCTTAAGTATGAAAGATGTCTTGTATAGTATGTCAAAATGTTGAGCAATATCGTTTCAATCTAAACACAGAAATGAAAAAAGAGCAGATGATTTCCCTTTTGCTGTAATTCACTTTGGGATGTATGTCATAAAGAGCACTATACAAAAGCAATTTTCATTGATTGACTGACTGATTGAGGAAAGGGTGAATGTTCTTTCAGTTTATGTCCCTACTGAAGTATGATTCTTATAGCTCCTGACAGCTCTTCACAATTTGTAGTTAAATGCCAGGTTAGTGCAAAAGAAGGAGGTCGGGGGAAGAGCGAAAGGGAGAGATCATAATTAGAACATTTTTGGTACTTAAGCCAAATAGTTAAATACATGTGGGTAGATAAATTCAAAACTAAATGTTGTAATTCCCTCATTCAATTCCCTCATAATTTAGAGAATATAATTGCTAAAAATACTTGTTAATACCAGGTAAGCCAATTGCAGAATCTAATCAGTAACGCTGCTCTCACATAGTCCCTGTTCTACTTCTGTGGAAGGCACTGCTCTTAGTTTAACTAGAAGTTCTCACTTAGAGAAGCTTTCAGCCTCAGTGTTCTATTCTGATTGTCTGGAAGGGAATTAGTCACGTCTTGGAAGTGCCCCTAGAATTCTGTAGCTCCCTTCCTCATTTACCAACTGGGGCAAGTCTTCCACTCTGAGAGATAACAAATAAATGCTGACCTCTGGGTTCTGGATGGAAACGCTGAACATGACTAGTGATAAAATAAAAACAATTTCACAGAGAAGTTTGATCTTAACAGATCAGTGCTCACTCACTGTTCCACTGGCCTGTTCTTAAAATTTTAGTTTATCTTTCCAATGACATAAAAACACAGGGGATTTATTCTTTTTTAAAAAAGTATATTTTTATTGATTTCAGATAAGGGAGAGGGAAAGAGAGATAGAAACACCAATGAGGAGAGAGAATCATTGATCAGCTGCCTCCTGCACATCCCCTACTGGGGACCAACCTGCAACCCAGACATGTGCCCTTGACCAGAATGGAATCTGGGACCCTTTGGTCTGCAGGCTGACCTATCCACAAACCAGTTAGGGCAAGGGATTTTTTCTTAATATGTATAAACTGGGTTGTTCTCAATTGTTAAGTCAAAACAATGCTGGTTAGACAATAATTCTTACTTGAAATAGAGCCACTTAATTATAATGCATCTTCAAATGGACTACATTTAATGCTTGCAAAGTTAGATTTGTTTGCAACATATGATAGATGGCTTATTGGGAAAATGTTTTTAAAAACATTGAAGATCTAAAGCCACATAGCAGGTCAAAAGACACACATTTAAGGTGCGAGGCACTTAAAATGTCATTCCCAGGCTGCTGCACACAAATGGAAGGCCTATTAAGATGCCAGAAAACCCTTTAAGTGGGCTCCTGCCTCATTTGCTCTGGAAGATTCAGGAGATAACTTTTGCAATTTGGAATTGACACTCCTCATGCAATTATGCTTCCAGCAATATAGATCCAGGTTGGGGGGAAAAACAACTCAAACTAGTAAATAATTGCAGTATCATTGCATCAGTTTAGCTTAAAGAGCTGACAAACCCTCTCTAAACTCCAAGCACAATTAGTCATTAGGGTCTAGTTTTTCAGCACTGTTAAGCAATTTGTAACCCATTCCTTTTAATAGGGTTAGGCATTACTTAACGGACACAGATGTCTTGAAAACTGAAACCTCCAGTTATGAAGCAGCAACCTTGTTCATTACCTCCTGTGATAGGCAAATCATCTATAAAATCAGCATTTAATGGGCGACCAATGAATAATCAATGGCTCACTTTTCATCTGAGTGTGAAAATGAGAATAATCTAATACACAGTCCCTCTGGTAAGAGGCTGAACCTTGGCTCCGCTGCTCTTCAGGGCTGATTTATAAGGTCTTGGGAAGATGATGTAAACAGATGATCAATGGGACCCACCCTTGCTCATAATAACCCCCAACTGGCCCACTCCCTCTTTCCCAAGTCCATCCCTTCAGGCTATGAGCTCTGTCCGGCTAATTCTTCCCACTCCTCCTGCCTGCTTTTACTCCGGCCATCCGTCCAGTCCAGCCGACTCAGAAGTAATTTTATACGCAGTGGAGAGCGGGTGGAATTGATTTTTCACTCAGTGCTCAGTTCCCATCTGAATAATTATCAATTTTACTGCCTCATAAAGGGAAGAGTCAAAATTTCAAATCAATTCAAAAGAGCTTTTGAGATGACAGAAACTGTGCATAGAATAGAGGTCAAAGTTGTCAGTGACCTAAGGAGATGATGTCAGATAGTACCATGCCCAATAGTTGACATCAGAGGCACTCAAGATGATATAACCTAGTGCTAATGCAAATCATATTTATGCTGACTACCAGATACCAGTCATTAATATTTAAAATGCTATCTGAAAGCCTACATTCCAAATAAATAGAATGTATTCCACTGCTAATAAAGATATATCACTACTTAGTCATTCACTATAAAGTAAAGGATTACCAAGTATTATTAACACAGAAATTACTTAAGCCAACAAATGGTAATTCTGAGTAAAGACAAACCTGACTGTCTCCCCAGCCATGGGACTTGCTCTGCGCTGTTGGACGGTACTTGTCTAAGGCCACAGCCTATTGATTTTTGCTAAAATTTTCCAAGTTTAAAAGTTTCAGCCAAAGCTTCTAGGACAGTATTGTGACCATGGCTGAGTGCTGCCGGCAGGAGGGATTTGGTGGTGCACTTGCTGCCTGCCACGGTGGGGTGGGGGCTGGGTCTGACCCCTGGCCAACCCATGGCATTTATTTCTCATGGGCTACCGGCACTAAGTCTGTGGTTTCCAACCTGCTCCTTGCAAAAACACCTGAGGGCTATAACACACTCCCAATAATGCCAGAGGCTTTTGCAGTTGGGTAGCTAAGGAGTGGGGAGGAGAGGTACACCCAACTTTTGATGGAATATGTATTTTGAAAAGATGGTCCAGTTGAATCTGCAATCTTACCCCCACCAACGAGTCCCTTGAAAACCAAAGGTATAAGCGGCGAGGACTTGGGCTTTTGGGACAAACAGACCTTAGTTCACATCCCACTTTCCAGTTAATCTCTCTAGCCTCAATGTATTCATCTGCAAAATGGGGACGATGATATCCACATTTCAGGGTTGTTGTGGGAGACTGACAGAGAAGACTCCTCTAAAAGTCCTCTTCTCCTATGTCACTCTGCCATCACTATATTAATCAAATTCTCCTAGAATTGGTTAGTTACCTGTCTCTGTCCCATCTGACAGGAGCCTTTTTGAGGAGTGAAATTATGCCATATGAGTCTTTTAAAAAAATTCTCACCCGAGGACATTTTCCCACTGATTTTTAGAGAGTGGAAGGGAGGTGGAGGGACAGATAAGAGAGAAACACCAATGTCAGAGAACACATCGACTGGTTATCTCCAGCACATGCTCTGCCCAGGATAGGAATTAAGCCTGCAACTGAGGTACGTGCCCCTAATCATGTACCTCTGACCCCAAGAGCTGTCAGTCCGAGGGCTGACCCTTTAACCACTGAGCCAAACTATCAGCCAGGGCTGATGAGTCTTAATCGCTCTTGTACCTTATACACAAAAATTCCTCAATAAATGTGAGTTATCTTCTACTATTTACTGAATCACAAACATATAATAATTTCAGAGTCATACCAAATAGTTATTGGCCTACAGCCCTTTACTTCGTTACACACAATCTTAATTATACCTCTCCCCATCAGGAAAATAACTGATTAACTGAGACCTTACCAGAAATAAAGTTCACATAATTTCATTTAAATATTGGCAAAAATTAACAGCCAGGAAGAAAATTTCTTCTATGGCTGTTGTCGCATACAATTTCAAGAGTGACATTTTCTATTGATTGCAGGAAACTTCTTTGCTGTTTAATGACCATATTAAAGCATTTACATTTGCAAACCAGACTATAATGGAGATAATTTGGCAAAATAAAACAACTAGGAGCATTATAAAGATATCATTTGCCAAATCTAGTGAAACTGGAAAATATCATAGTGATGGTATTTCCATATAAAAATGTCATTAAAAAAATATTTCCAGCATGTATATTTCTTTTTATGCATGTTACTGTGATTTGCAGAAGTGAGTTTTTAAAAACAATATCAAACTTGGCCGAAACCGGTTTGGCTCAGTGGTAGAGCGTCAGTCTGCGGACTGAAGGGTCTCGGGTTCGATTCCGGTCAAGGGCATGTACATTGGTTGCGGGCACATCCCCGGTAGGGGGTGTGCAAGAAGGCAGCTGGTCGATGTTTCTCTCTCATCGACGTTTCTAGCTCTCTATTCCTCTCTCCTCCTCTCTGTAAAAAAATCAATAAAATATGTATTAAAAAATAAAAAAATAAAAAAAAATAAAAACAATATCAAACTTGGACCTAACACGTATTAGCCCATTAGAAAACATACTTGACAATAAATTGTGGCTTTATTACTTATTATTATTACTAGAGACCCAGTGCACAGATTTGTGCACCGGTGGGGTCCTTTGGCCTGGCTTGTGGGGATCAGGCCGAAACCAGCTCTCTGACATCTCCCAAGGAGTCCCGGATTGTGAAAGGGTGCAGGCCAGGCGAGGGACCCACCGGTGCACGATCAGGGCTAGGGAGGGACTGCAGGAGGGCTTCAGGGCATGTCTGGTCCCATCTTGCCCAGTCCCGATTGGCCAGATGCCAGCAGCAAGCTAATCTACCAGTTGGAGTGTCTGCTCCCTGGTGGTCAGTGCATGTCATAGTGACTGGCCAAAAGATCGGACACTTAGCATAATTAGACTTTTATTATATAGGATGCTCCTAGTAAGGTGACCTATCTGAACTTTGATTTCTCATCCTAAGATGGGAAAAATACCAACCACGACGCATGAATGGCAAGTTTCCAAGCACTGACTGGGAGCCC
Organism: Nyctalus aviator; assembly: GCA_036971965.1. Lineage (NCBI taxonomy): Eukaryota > Metazoa > Chordata > Mammalia > Chiroptera > Vespertilionidae > Nyctalus > Nyctalus aviator. Next base: position 91,700,595 of record CM072927.1, on the reverse strand, counting down.
CGATAATGGTAGTCCCAAAGTATTCACAGGACAAAGTTATGATGACATTATTCGAGGCTCCAGGAAGAAATCAGAGGTTGACTATTTCTAGCTCCGGCTTTTCCTCTCCCAGGCCATTCAGAACTAGCCCCTTTCTGAATGCTGGCCTCACTGAGGTGAGGCTGGGTAGTCCTAAAGCTGGTGCAATATCCTACCTTCAGGGAAAATACCCAGGGAATATCTGGTAAGGAATCTCGGCATGACTAGGTGTTCTCAGCGATATTCAGGGACCGGGCTGGATTTTGGGAAACTGATTCTTAAGCCAGGTGACCAACCACCAGTACCTGCTGCAGGACATCCGGGTTCTGCTGCACGAAAAGTAACAGCCTCTGGCCGGCCTGGGTGGCCTCTCTGCAGCGGAGTGGCTTCTTGCCCTCCTTCGCTATGTGCTTGAAGAGGTAGGAGACGATGTAGTCTAAACTGGTACAGCAGCTGGAGGAGACAACAGTATCTGTACAAATAACAACGAGAATTCATTCGCATCACTCAAGCGTTTGTTTCACTGATTCATTACAATGACTCCGTGAAAAATATCACCTTCTAATTCCAAAGCATTTTTATCAAACTGTAAATTCCAGAGGGCAGGTATTTGGCCTTGCTCATTCTTTACACCCACTGTCCACCGTGGGATGTGGCAGGATATGTGAGGAAGTGCATGGGTCCTAGGTAGACCTGGACAGAATTTCCCACTGATCTTCAAGAGCTTCTGTTCAATTCAGTGACTTTAATAAATACCTACTCGGTGCAAAGTGCTCTGCTTCGGGGGAACACCTGATGCCAAAGAGGTCGTGTTTAGTATCTAAGTCACTGTAACAGCGTGCTATGTGAAATGGGTGCCACCCACTGGGCGGGCTGGGAGGGAGACGCCACCGGATGGGCATCAAGGGGAGTGTGGCTAAGGAGGTAGCACCCGAGATGGACTTGGCAAAGTTATTCTAGTTAGACACGAGGAAGGCATTTTTCCCCGAAGAGAGATTACCACCAGGTACATACGTGGTAGAAAGGTATGGATTTTGGAGCCAGGCAGCTCTGGTTTCAAATTCCATATTTTACAACTACTTGTTGTATTGTTACTTTGAAAGAGGCACTTAACCTTTCTCATCATTTGTAAGATGTACTGCGGAGCTGAATGAGAAGAAAATAACTAGTCTCATCACAACAGCTGGTATTTTTTGAGCCTTACTGTGTTACCATGTTTCCCCGAAAATAAGACATCCTCCGAAAATAAAACCTAGTGCATAGAAAGATAAGACATCCCCTGAAAATAAGCACTTCTTTGGGAGCAAAAATTAATATAAGACACTGTCTTATTTTCGGGGAAACAGGGTAGCCACACGGATTATTACTGCTAATCCTCACACCAGTGGTAAATAGTTGTTACTATTATCTCCATGTATAGGGGAGGACACTGTGGGAGTAAGTGACTTGTCCACTCACACAGAGCTACATGACTGTGGAGCCATGACAAGAAAATAGTCAAGGAGGAACTCTGGATCTGTGCTTTTAACCATAGAATTAAGTAGATATTAAGCAAAATTGAAGCATATTTGTGAGCATCAGCACCTTCAGACATCACAAAGGGGCCTCAGGCTGCCCTCAAGGTGAAAGAGGAGGGTGTGCTGAGAGAGTCAGAGAGAGAAGGCTGACAAAGCAGGTTGAGATCTTCCTGGAGGACATCTGATAGTGGGCTGAGACATTTACATTTAATCTGAAAGGCAACAGAGGTGTTATATTATTATTCTCTTTTCAAATGTATTTTTATTGATTTCAGAGAGGAAGAGAAAGGGAGAGAGAGATGGAAACATCGATGATGAGAAAGAATCATTGATTGGCTGCCTCTTGCACACTCTCATCTGGGGATTAAGCCTGCAACCCGGGCATGTGCCTTGACTGGAATCGAACCCAAGACCCAAACTGGTCAGGGCCACAGAGGTGTTATTGAAGTTTTTTTTTTTTTTAAGCAAGAAAGTGACAAGATAGAACAACCATTTATTGAGTCTCCTTTGTACACCAAAATGATCGTTTCATGAACTTCTAAAAACCACTCAGTATATAGTAGGTGTTGTTATTTGTATTAATGAAAATAAAGCCCAGAGGTTAAGTAGATTACCCAAAATTCATGGATTTGATTCAGAGTGTGACACTGTCCTGCTGTTTTTGGCTAATGCTAACTATGGACATCAGCCCAGGGAGCTGATGATTAGTGACAAGAACAGCCAGAGAAACCATTGAAAACACGATGGTACTCAGAAAATGGCAACATGGTGGACTCCAAAGTGTTAACTGGGAAAGCAGATTATCAACTTCTTAAGGAAATAGTTTTTTACCCTTTTGTTCACCTCCGAGGTTCTGATACACGTGTGAGCCTGCCACAGATCTGAGGTGAACTATTAGCTGAACTGACTGAGGAATGGGTACGCAAAACTAACCTGAGAAAGCTTTTCAGAGGTCTTGAGATGTGTTTTAATAATAAAATCCACAGTTGATACAACACTGCCATTTATAAGCCTTTCACACATACTGTTTTAGGAAGAAATGGCAGAGTAAATAGGAAAGGTAGGTTGGGGGCAAGTTGTTTTGATTGTTGACATTATTACAGATAACCAGCATTTCCCCCCGGACCTGTGTCCACCTCCACCCCTGCCACCACTCTGCTGGCCTTCACCACTCTGCTGTCTATGGACTATGCATACATGTTCTTTGGCCACTCTCTTCTTTGACCCAGTCCTCCCCCTCTCCTCTGACTGTCAGTCTGTTCCATGTAGCCACGCATTGGGGCCAAGTTTTGAAAAACAAACGTATGTATTTAAGATCGAGCATAACATTGGTAGCTGATGCAGGATCACAAGGGTTGAATGAAAGTCTAAAAGATGGGCATGGACAACCGATTTGGGAACCTGTGGAGCTATAGGCTTTTAAGAAAGAAGCTTGTTTCCCTCCTAAAGGTATGGCATTTGATTGATTGATAACTAATTAACTGTTTACCTCTCCCCACAAACCGGGTTACTTCGCAGAAAAGGGAGTTTGGTTTCCTACCCCTGAGCAGTAGTATAATGTAGTGGAAAACATCTAGGCACAAAATTTACTTGTTAGTCTGGCTGTTTTTTTCTTTTTCCCTTTACATTTTTGCCTTTAAAGTCCTAGCCATGCAAGAAAATGGGTTAAATAACTTAACATCTACAAAAGGAAGAAGCAGGAAGTAGATATGGTCCCCTAACCCGTGGAGAGCAATATGTCATCACTCACACAAAAATTAGAACGACTTCCATAGATTTGGTGACCACATGCCATGCAGGTTGCATTAAAAGGTTCCAATCTACTGAGTCAGCTATGAAAAAGCCAGGTAAACACTTTAGACACAAAGGTTGGAACATACATCTCTGCAGTAAAAGCAAGCTGATTTATGGGTGGGGACTCAGAAAGGATCAATGTTATTTCAGGGTAGAGTGAAAAGTGTGGAATCAGAAGGATCAAGAGCATTTGATCAAAAACAGAATAAACAGTGCTGAGGACTATGCATTATTATCAGTTTTCTTTATTTACAGCTCGAGCTACTGCATGAGGCTCAAATAATGAAATTCTCTTGACATGAAAGAAGTCATGAGTTTTCATATTTTGTTTTACCCTGTTTCCCCGAAAATAAGACAGTGTCTTATATTGATTTTTTCTCCCAAAGATGCGCTAGGTCTTATTTTCAGGGGATGTCTTATCATTCCATGCGCTAGATCTTATTTTCGGGGAAACATGGTAGTTCTTGGTTTTCAGAATCTTTTAACGATTCATCGATAATTTAGAAAATTTGGATATAATTTTAAGCCTACCATGCATGTGTCTTCTGTAGCAACTTGTTTGGCACTGAGAACAACCCAATGCTCCTTTTCTCCTGCAACTGGTCTCCACAAGAAGCACATGCGTCATTAATAGCCTTTATTAATATGCTGCCCAGGACCATCATAGAAAGCTGTGCCGAACAGTCAACTGTGTAGGTAAGAGTTGCTTAACTGAGAGTCAGAAGATAATAGGACTGAGCTGAAATATGGCTTTGACTCAAAATTTCTCACCATAGCAGAAGGTTGTATGAAGGTCTTGGAAAAATATGGCGTGAAAGGCAATTTCAGAAATAAAAGGCCCATTTGAGGGTTGGAGTGGTTTTGGAAACGGGAAGGTCTAGATTTCAATGTTTATAGATGTTTGACTTTATAGAGCTTCAATTTGCACCTCTGCAAAATGTGCTTAATACCACCTACTTATGCAAGGCGGTGGGAGAAAGTGATGAGACAAAGCGCCCTGGCATAGTGCATGACACAGATTTTCCTTCTCACTTAATTGTTTTCCTGGCTATTTCAATCCCTTGAACACCAAGTCTATCATTCTAGGTAGCTAATCCACAGCTTTTTTCTCTTTAGCATGTTTTTGGTGTACAAGGTCTCTAAGTCTCTAAATTATTTCCTGAATATTTCACTCCCATATTACACTCATGCATACAATTTAATCCATCAAATTCAAGAATGTGATCAAAATAATAACACATTCTATTGATTAATATTCAACATGTTAGCTCTGGCGGTTTCCAGTTCACCTTTTCGGCTGCCCTCACCTCTCCTTGCTCTGCCTTTGCGCCTCCTTTACTTCTTGGAGTGCACCCTGTCCCCGCCACTTCTAAAGAAGCCACTTAACCATTCTCTATTCATGATCCCATTTAAAGTCTTGGTTTAGCACATATCAGGATTTGACATTTGTGTGCGTGTGTGTGGTTATCTCTCCCCGTTAGAAGAGAAGCTTCCCCTGAGCAGGGACCTTATCTGTCTCCTTCCCTTCGGTGGTGCTAAGGTCTAGAATAGTACCTGGAACACAGTTCTGTGCACAATTGTTATTGAGTGAGTGAATGCGGTGAGAACAGCTTTTTGTAAGCCCTGTCTGTGCTTGGTCTCAGTAAAAAAGAGTACGGGGGTGGTGGTGCTGGTGATGGTAGATGGGTGATTAAAAGTATAGAAACTATAATTATTTTTCTTATTGCCCTTTACCTTTCCCCACATTATAGCAGGCCCAGGTTAAAAATGCTAATGAATGATGACTAACTAAAATTTTTTAACATCCTACTAAGCAAGTCACTACTCTATCACCGATTCAACTTTGTGTACCTCCCCTCACTTTCTCCACTGAAGCTATAGAAGGGAAACCTACTTGCAATCCAAGCAATACCTATGTCTTCTCGCAAATTTGTTATTGGAGAAGGAAAAAGACAGGAGGTTACTTTCAACATCTAAATAGTTCTCTTTCTTAAAAGACACGGGGCACAATTTACCTGACAGTTATCCAATGGTTACAATGCCATTTTGCAACAATATAAGAGATTAAAGATAAAATCACAAATACAAGGAAAACCATTTTTACCAGGCATCTAGTCACTGAAACTGTGACTTTACCAGGTATATCTAGCAGGGTGGCAGATGAAAAGAATGAGTGAGTTTTAGTTAGAAAGACTCCTCGATCAGGCACTTATTAGCTGTATGACCTTAGGCAAATTGTTTCACCTCTCTACAGTTTATCATCCACTTAATGAAAATAATCTTAACTAATTAATCCACTCAATTAATACTTAGTGAGTCCTTGTTAGTGCCAGCCACTGTGAAAGTCTGATCAAGACGGTTCCTCTCCTTCAGAAGCTTGCAATCAAGTAGGAAATAAGGACAAACAGTGCAATTAGAGTATCTAACCTAGTTGGTGAGTAGATGGTTCTAAAAGGAAATGAGAACACCTATGGCAGCACGAGGCACAGCGTGGGCACCCATGGTCATATATGTAATAAGTGGCAGCACTGGAACTGAATTCTAAGTTCAGTGTTCTCTCCACAATGTCACTTGTTGAAATGCAGATTCCAGGCCTAAGACCACATTTGGAGAACACAGCCACTTGCAACTAATTAAAAATCTCCAAGTATTACTATGATGTGAGATAAAAGAATGTCAAGTCAAACTGCAATAATAAAAGACAAGACGTCAGTTTCTGTCCATGATGGATTAACTGCTGTGAGAATTTTCCCTTCTGCCATAAACAACTAGAAAACAGAACAAAATATATGAAACAACATTTTGCAATTACTGCACAACAAGTAGTACAGGACTGTGAAACCAGAGCGGAGGAAACAAATGAGGTAATACCTACACAAGTGCTCAAGCTCGCTCCCAAGGCAGTTCCAGGCTACAGGCGAGAAAGGGGGAGCCAAATAAGTCAACGCATCTCACCGAGTGGAAGAGAAACAGCTGGAATTTGGGGAGGACGAGGCAGGTAGGAGGGGCAGAGTATCAGAGTTATAGCTATAGTCTTTCAGTCTGTGCACATAATCTTTCCCCCCTTGTCCCATGATCACCTGAATGAGCTCGGCCATTAAGAGACCACATTCTCCATGCTACTTACCAAGAGTAGTGAGCCCCTCTGAGATAGAGGTGAGAACATACAGGAGCACAGGAGGCTCCAAGTTGGTGATGAAGCTCATGTGGTCCTGGGTGAGGCATTCCAGGAGGGGGTAGTAAGACTGGCTCAGTTTCCGATATTGCTACAACACAGAGAGACTGAATGTCAAGCCACAGAGAAGCAAAAGGCGGGTTACAGTCCAGTGGAAATTGCCATCTATAGTAGTGGAAATGGTAAACTTACTTAAACAAAATAAATATAAAATAAATATATGAAACAAATGATGTAATGATTCTCAATTCAGCATTTATTTTTTATTGAAAAAAACACACATATTTTATTGATTTTTTTACAGAGAGGAAGGGAGAGAGAGAGAGAGCTAGAAACATTGACCAGCTGCCTCTTGCACATCCGCTACTGGGGATGTGCCCACAACCAGTGTACATGCCCTTGACCGGAATCGAACCTGGGACCTCTCAGTCCGCAGACCGACGCTCTACCGCTGAGCCAAACCGGTTTTGGAATCTCAATTCAGCATTTAAAGGGTTCTAATAGGAATCTCTTGATGTCCAGAAATCCTGACTTGAAGCTCCAGCATAGTATGTCATGTCAACTTTACCTTACATGGTTAACTCTTAAATGCAAGCAAAATCTCTTCAGTATGGGATATGGAAGACTGAATTATTTTTCTGGACTAGAACATTATAAACCTAACAATGGCTTGGCAACCTTTTTTCTCTTTAACACATGTAAATTTCCCATTGTAATAGGATTTGGCGTTACAGTCTTCTTTATTTACACACTGTCAACCATTCTAACGAAACCATAATTTGGTAAATGGCTTAATATATACCATACACTACAGGTAAAAGATAAGCACCTGAGAAAGATACCCGGAAAAGCTGAAATAAAACTCAAACCAGTATCAAAAAAGTACACTCAAAAGAGAAGTAAACCAGAGCAATATATCCTAAAGTGAGATTATAACTATGTCAGAAGAACTTTGTGAGTGCTTGTTAAAAACGCAGTTTTCTGATCCTCATTCCAGACAATAAGTGAAAAGTTCTGGAAAGAGGTCCCAAAATGGACCTTTTAAATATATACACTAAGGGAGCCTGAAGTACCCTCAAATTGGAGGATTATTGAGTTATTAGAAAAAGATCAGAGCCTTGGCTGGTGTGGTTCAGTGGTGAGAGTGCTAGCTTTTGCACCGAAGGGTCAGTTTCAATTCCTAGTCAAGGGCATGTACCTGGGTTTGATCCCTGTTCCAGTCGGGGTGCATGGGGAGCCAACCAACCAATTTGCTTCTCTCACATCAATGTTTCTCTCTCTCCCTCTCCCTTTCACTTTCTCTAAAATATCAATGAGAAAAATGTCCTTGAATGAGGATTAGCAAAAAAGAAAGAAATAAAGAAAGAAATAAAGAAAGGAAGAAAGCAAGGAAGAAAGAAAGAAAGAAAGAAAGAAAGGAAGAAAGAAAGAAAGAAAGAAAGAAAGAAAGAAAGAAAGAAAGAAAGAAAAAAAGGAAGAGATAAGAATGTCAAGGAGCATTTCTCACACAAGCTGACTGATGAAGACCTCCCAGATCTTGTCACCTTGGGTTGGGAGCAGGTGGAAAAGCCTAAACGAAGCCTGAGCATGAACTTGGCTGTGCTATGAAGCAATCACTGTAATCACACTGGGCATGTAATAGCTTTTATTTAACCAGGCAAAAATGTTTTAAGAAAGTCTCATAATGACACAGCTCAGTGGAGGAGCCTTGAATTTGAATCTCCAACAAGCACCAAGGTGATTCTGATGGGCCTCAAGGTTTGAAAACCACCGACATAAATCACAGAAACTAGATGGCGGAGTAGAAAGGGGACCTAGAGATCACTTTGTTAAATTCTCTCCTTTTAAAGGTGAGGAAATGAAAGCCTGGAGAAATAGAGAAGGTGATTGATTCACGGTAAGTGACCAGTGAGTAGCAGGGTTGAGACTACACTAGGCTGTGCGGCTTCCAGGTCAGCTCTCTGTCCACCACCCAGACTATTAGTGGACATGCAGGCCACACAGCAGGGGAGGCAGACAGGAGAATGGGAGGGGAAGAACCTGCAGCCAACCCTGCATTTTCTCCTGCAGAAACATGGACCTTTGCTAAATTATAAGAATGGTTGTAAGCAATTAGTTGAAATTGCTAATTACATTTTCTCTAGGTGCAGAACCTGGAGCACTCTGGACCACTAATTTGTCAGAAGGTGGGAGCTGCAGTTTTTAAAATTGCACGTTTAATTATACCAACGGAGCTACCATACTTGCTCAAAGTCTGTAAGCTAAAGCAAGCTGCTGACCTAAAATGTAAAATGTCCTGGTGCTGTGCTAACTCCCCAAGCTTCATTATCTCAATTCCAAGCCACAGGGGTGTTACTTTTCACATTTCCCACAAAAGACTCCCATGATGCGAGGTTGCTTACCAGCAAGTCCCTGTGGGACACTGACAGCAGCATTTTGACAAAGGCCTGGAGTACGTTGTCAAAATGGTTGTCCCCGTACAACTTGAAGACGCCAAAGCTGACATAATTTCCACACAAGGCAGATTTGAGAGCCGAATAGCAGATGGAGATGCCCTTGAGTTTCATTGGATAAATCTGATCTTTTGAGAGGCTCCCGAGGGACAGGATCTGATTACCTGTTTTAGGGTAAAAGCAGAAAGAGAAAGTGATATAAGTAGATACAATTCAAAGCAGTTATGAGGCAGCCTATCTCACATTTTTGCTTTACTGCTTATGCTCACTTCCCTACTGTTGTTTCAAGAATTACACCATTCATGTAATGAAAATATAAACAGAAGGCAGTGTACCTGCGAGGCACAGAGGGCCCAAGGAATCAATCAAGGGCATTAGGAAATATTTTCTATTTTTATCTGGATGTGTACAAAGATATATAAAAATTCATTGAGTTGTAGTATTCGGGATTAGTTCACTTTATGTACTTTGATGTGTGTTATCCATTCTTCAGTAAGTTGTTAAAAAAGTAGGAGTAAATATAAATAACCAACTAAGTCAGGAGAAAAAGATAATCTAGACTGAGATATAAATTACTCGAAATTCTGGGGTGAATTCTCAACCCTTTTATATGAACTTGATCTTGACTTACTTCACCGTTAGGACCCTCATAGGTTTGGTATACGAATTAAATGAAATGAGACACATAAGAGGTTCATGGCACAGCACACAATAAACGTCCCTTCCTTTTTCTCTTTAGATCCTTTTGCAGAAGATCTCAAGAGATGACTGCTTTGAAAACTAAATTCTAGGTTGACCATCAAAAGACAAAGAAATGTTTATACAATCACCTTAACATTTACAACCAACAATTTGTTTCTGAATGTTTGCCAGTAAGGTATAGTCTAGCCAAAATCCAAGAATGCTTTTTCAAAAAATATAAAGTTGTGAATGTTTCTTAGCTCTGCCTTTTCCTGTTCAAGTAAGTACCGCTTCTAAAATGAAAACTGAATGCAATTTATAAAATTTAGAGGTACACTGCTGTGATTTTGTACTGTGTCAACTTGGCTAAATAAGAGTTAACTCTCCCAGAATCCATTTCCTGTATGGTTGTGGGCTAGAATTGGGCAAAACAGAAACTCGTGTGAGATTTGGGAGGTTGAGGGGAAGTAGCCACCTTCTTAAGGCCATTGTGATCAGAAATGGTGAGAATAAGATGTAGAAATGCCACTGGTTTCAGTCTGTCCCTGCTCTTCCTGCCGTGTCTGGAGCTACCAGCCCTGCTGACCAAGGATCCCAAGATCACCGCCAAGCTCCTGGCAGCAAACTTGCAGAGCGGCAGCTATGCAGAGGCAGCAGTCTCTCACTGAGGTCCACGCCACTACACCAGCCCTTCACGATCTCCTTTCATGGCCTCAGCAGCTGGGTGTGGGAAGCTTCGAGATTTTCCTGCCAGCTCCAACTTGTCCATCCATGTCATTGTTTCAGAAGCACTAATCAGTGATTTTTCTCCTCAACTTCCAACTCTCCTCACTATGTCCCCATCTTTGCCCAAGATTATACAAGGTCTAATAACTCCTAGAACAAATTTCCTGTCCCACAACTATCACAATGCTAGCTTCCCATTTGAATCCCGACCTATAAGTTTATCATGGTAACCACATGTGGACTAAGAGGTTAAGCATAAAACTACCCTTGGCTGGCCTAACTGAAACATGTCCATATACAGGTTTTCTTCTGTGCGACCTCAGAAGCCCATGCAGCTTTGCTTATCATTTACACACATGGATGACAAAGCCATTGTCCGGAATGCCGAAGCATACCTTGGAATTTACTCCATATCAACTTCTACACGCTCTCTCATCATCTTAGCCTAACTCGCCTTACAGACAATGATTTCCACACAGATTCAATGCAATGAGAGCATTAACTTAACAGTTCCTGTGTGAGGTGCTGGGGAAAACAAATGAATGAAATGAAATCTCTTCTCTGATGGAATTCAGTCTGGAGGAAACAGATCTGTAAAAATAATTGCATGTAAGGTGACCCACATACAGAGATGTGTCAAGATGTACGGGAAGAGGAGAAACGGACGCTGCTTGGGCAGGAGAGCATGAGAAAAGATATCATAGAACAGGTTACTTTTAAGGTCCGGCTGCAGTTTCCCAGTTGAACTTGGAGGGAGAGGAATGGATTCCAGGCAATGAAATGCACAGGTGTGAGGGCTAAGAGAGCAGGGCAGTGCAGGACAGGGCAGCTGTCAACCACTGCTTGCCTACCTTTGCCTCAAATCAATATACACCAAGGTGGGCCTTTCCCAGGAAAGAAAAGCACGGTGGGAAGAGCCACAGTAACTGAATGAGGAGTGGTGGCAGTTTATGCATTTTGGGTCATCTTTTGGGACCTTTTTATGCTAATGTCCTTCAGAGGGAAGTAAAGGTACTAAGTTCTTCAGCACAAAGTGGAATAGGCAGACCAAGGTCTCTGTTGGGGCAGGGGAAGGGAGGGAATGACTGGCTAACTTATCAGCAAGAAGGATTAATTATTTAGAACCACAACGTTTACCTTCATGTGAAAGTTGCAATTTGGCACGCATGTCTCTTGTACTGTTTCAGACACATCTGTGTTAATTAAAACAGTGAATAGTATATGACCGTGCTACATAGAATGAGTAATACTTCTGAAATAGGAAACACTTATCTCATTGTGCTCCAGCGCCTCGGGGGCATTTCATGGTGGCTATAAAGACTATGGATACAAATGAGCAAACAAACAAAAACTCCTAGACACAGAGAACAGCATGGTGTTACCGGAGGGAAAGAGGGGTGCGGACTAGTAAAGGCTAAAGGGGGTCAAACAGATGGTGCCTCTGGGTAGTAAATACACAATGCAATACGCAGATGTATTATAAAGCGGAACACTTAAAATCTATATCATCTTACTAATCAATGTCACCACAATAAATTTAATTTAAAAAAAAGAAGGCGTGGCTAAGTTGTCAATTATTGACTCTAATTCAGCTTTATTCAACAATCCTTATTGAAATCGGAGGCCCTGCCCTCAAAAAGCTTACAGCAGCGGTCGCCAACTTTTCGGACCTCACGGACCACCGTTTGGCGACCGACAGGCTGCGGTTTGTTCTGATGTTCCACTATAGGTGTGACAACCTGCTTGCCTTCCCTGCTCCATCCGGGGCCTGGAAACCCCATCTCCTTCCTTCTCAGCATGTCCCTCTGGAGAGAAAGGCCTGTTACACTGACAGGGAGCTGGAGGCGGAGGCGCTGCCAGCCTGGCAGCCCCTGCAGCCAGCAACAGTTGCCACGTTGGTACTACCGGAGCTGCACAAAGGAAAACCTGCAGCCTTTCCCCACGGACTACATCTGCCATGGCTGGGGCGGGGAAGGAGGTGGCGGCACACCTTTGCCATCGGCCCTGGCTAAGATGGCTGTGGAGGCGAGAGGCTGGGCCTTGGGAGAGGATGAACGGTTCACCTGGCCAGAGGCCACAGTGGGGCAATGGAGGCCCAATGCCAGGACCTGCCATCCTTCCTCTTGGACGTGCTGCGCCGTAGAAAAGATCTACTAACGAGGGGAACGAACCGGGAAAGAAGCACAGAGGTCTGATACAGGTAACTGGCTCTGTAAATATTTCCCTCAGTATCAGTGCACATGGATGGTTCCTCTTTTGTAGCCTCTACTCTGTCCTCGGGGGAAGCCTCTTTCGTTTGCTTGGATTTTGGTTAGCTTCCACACTCAGAAGTACTCTTCTAGACAGCTTTCAGGATCTAGATTCAGAGAGGGATGTAAATATAAAGAGGTGAAATCTCTTTGGCTTATCTGACATCTACTTTCAGATCTATTTTTTTTAAAAAAAATATTTTTTTTTTATTGACTTCAGAGAGAGGAAGGGATAGATCAATGATGAGACAGAATCATTGATTGGCTGCCTCCTGCAAGCCCTCTATTGGGGATTCAGCCTGCAACCTCAGCATGTGCCCTGACCAAGAATTGAACCCATGACCTACTGGTTCATAGGTAGACCCTCAACCACTGACCCACACCAGCCGAGAGATTTTTATTTACATTGTTTCCTCTGACACGCCCTCCCCCGAGTGGCTGAGTCCCTGAAGTTCTTCCCTTCTTTCCCACCCTGACAGAGGAGCAACTCCCTGCACAGCCTCGGCTGGAGAACTGGAGAAAAGAGAACACCCCAACGGAAGATAATTAAGTTCATAAACATGCAGCGATGAACCGGGGGGCTTCTGAGTCATTCTGACCTAGGCGTTGAGTCCTACATTCATCTTCTCTTACTACCTGGGTGTCTGGGTAGATTACTATCCTCTGTCAGTCAGTTTCTTCATCTGTAAGATGAGAATAACAACAGTCCCTATAACTCACAAGGCTCTTACAGGTATGTACGTGGAGGAAGGAGACAGTGTGTGTAAAGTGCTTACCCCAGTGCTCTATGAAAGTCAACTATAACAGCACACAGCACCAGGGGCCATTTCTCTCGCCAGGCTAATAGCCGTGAGCTCACACCTGGGGAGCCATGGCCCGGAAAGGGGGAGGAGGTGGAGCTGGGTGTGGGTGGTGTGCAATAATGAAACTTCCTTCTAGTACATAATTCAAAATAAGGTCGCCTCTTTATCTGTGACTGCCTTCCCGCTGTTCCTTCCATGGAGAAATGGCTCCAGGGGGGCACAGTGTGGTGCTTTCACAAAATACTTAGGGGAAAAAGGTAGGAGGAATAAGATACGACAGCAGCATGCTGTACCAGAAAGAACTAACAGTACGAACAATGCTATTTCCTGGCTTATAAAGCAATCCATTAAATTGATTTATCTTTTCTTTTTCCCTTTTAATCTCTAAAGTTTTAAAGTGAATTTGATGTTTCGCTGACAGCTCTCCAGGCTGTCTTCATTCATCAGCAGAACAGCTACGGGGAGAGAACCGCCAGCGTGTCCTTACTTCAGGTCACTCCTCCCTCGGACTCGCTGCAGACCAGCCATGGCCCCTAGACCTAAATAGTTTGGGATAGACCTGAAGCTGTAGAGACTGTAGATGAATACATTTCCCTTTTAGATTGAAAAAAGTTAAAACGATGTAGTGCGAATAAGCTTGTGGGAAGTCTAAGAAAACTGTAGGAAATGTATATTAGTACAACCAGTTTAGAAGGCAATTTAATAATATTTATTAAAAAGATAAAAATGTGTAAATCCACCTTTGGGAATATATCCTAATTTTAAATGTTCAATACCATATCCACCTACAGTCTTTACTGGCAAATGCACTCACATACACTGTCTTCTGTAAAAGCCAACCCCTTAACATGTTCAACTGGCTCCCCACTCCTCTATGTGCTTCAGGACAAAGCACCAACAATATTCCCCTCTCTCTCCTATGCAATCTTTTTTTTTTTTTTTTTTTTTTAATTTTCTTTGCTATTATATCATCTTACTGGAATACAAATCATGCTGTTACCTCTTCCATTAAAAAACAAACAAACAAACAAACAAACATTCTCTTGGCCTTACTTCCATGCAAAATATTCCTTCTTATAACAAAACCTCTCCAAAAACTTGTCTATATTCACTACCATCATTTCTTCTCTGATTCTCTTCTAGACCCACTCCATGGCAACTGCTCTTCTCCAGGTTCCCAATGGTCTTCTTGTTGCAGAGCGTAATGGTTGACTCTTAGCCCTCCCTCATTTGATCCATTGGCAGCTTTTGACATAGCAGACTGCCTATGTCTTCTTCCATGTCTTACATGACACACACTTTTCTGATTTTCTTTCCCTTAAGTGTTTGCTCCTTCTCATTCTACTTTGCTCCTTTCTCCTCTTCTCCCTTTCTTCCTAACACTGGAGTACTCCAGGGATCAAACCTAGATCACTACCCTGGTAACTGGTGATCTTATCTAGCTTCTCAGCTTTAAATACCATCTACGAGTCAATGACTCTCATATTTGCTTCTTGAGACCAGACCTTTCCTCTAAACTTCAGAACATATATCAACTCCATAGTCATACTCTCTACTTGGATGTCTAATCAACATCTCAAGCTCAACACGACTGATCCCTGCACACCCATCTCAGCCTTCCCCATCTCAGTTAATGCTAACTTCATCCTTCCAGCTGTTTATGCCAACATACCTTGTCTACATTATTTCTCTCATACCTAATATCAAACCCACCAAAAAATTTGATTTGCTATACCTTTAAAATATATCCGGAATCCAACGACTTCTCACCAATTCCGCTGCTATAATTTTGGTCAAAGCAAATGTCAAATCAACTAATTCCTCTGCTCATAACATTCTAGAGTCCCTCTATTTCACTTGGACTTAGCATCCAAGTCCTGACAATGGCCGACAGGGTGTGACATTAATGACAGTGCTTTTATTATTTTTCTCCTTTTGGTTCACTCTGCTCCAGTTACTAATTCCCTTGCTGTTCTTCAAACATGCCAGACACACTCCTGCCCCAGGACCCAAAACCTCGTCTTCCCTCAGCCTCAAATTCTCTTCCCATAGATATCCCTACATAGAAACTCTCTCATTTACCACGTCTTTGATCAAGTGTTATCTTCTTACCTCATTCCCTTAATACAGCCACATGCTTCCCAATCCCTGGTACTCCCAATGCCTCTGACGTGCTTTCTTCTCTTTTTTTTAAGCACTTATTACTTTCTAACATCCTAAGTTATTTCTTTTCCAGTTTTGCTCAGTGATACATTCAAAGAGTTTGGAACAGCACCTGCTGTTCTCACTATATACTTGTTGAATGAGTGGAGCTAAAAAAGCTGAATGTACATAGTTGCTTATTGAAAAATATGGTGCATGATAGTAAAAAAAAAAATTACATATTTATCTAACATTACATTTCTCAAAAGCAGAATAATTAAATAAAGTATAGCAGAATCATAAAATGGAGTACTTAGCAGCTATTTAAAAAGACATGGTAGACAAACTATACTATAAGCCTCTACTAATCAAAATAGCATGGAACTGGCATAAAAATAGACATATAGATCAACAGAAAAGAACAGAGAGCCCAAATATAAACCCACACTTCTGTGGTCAATTAATATTTGACAAAGGAAGCAAAAATACACAATAGGGTAAAGATAGTCTATCAATAAGTGGTGTTGGGAAAATTGGGACACATATGTATAAAAAAAATCCCAAAAAACTAGGCCACCTTCTACAAACACAAGATTAAAGACAAAATGGATTAGAGACAGACTGTTAGACTTGAAACCATAAAAATCCTAGAAGAGCTGAAGCCGGTTTGGCTCAGTGGTGGAGCATCGGTCTGCGGACTGAAGGGTCCCAGGTTCGATTCCGGTCAAAGGCATGTACACTGGTTGTGGCCACATCCCTGGTGGAGGGTGTGCAAGAGGCAGCTGGTCGATGTTTCTCTCTCATTGACGTTTCTAGCTCTCCGTCTCTCTCCCTATCTTCTCTCTGTGAAATATCAATAAAATATATTTTTTAAAAAATCCTAGAAGAAAGCATAGGCAGTAAAATCTCAGATATTTTTGTAGCATTATTTTTTCCTGATATATCTTCTCAGGCAAGGGAAAGGAAAGAAAAGAAAAGAAAAGAAAAGACAACAACAACAAGCAAATGGGACTATGTCAAACTAAAAGGTTTGCACAGCAAAGAGACTAGCAACAAAATGAAGACAACCCACTGAGTGGGAGAACATATTCTCCAATAATACATCTGAGAAGGGGTTAATATCCAAAATTTATAAAGAACTTCTAAAACTCAATACCAGAAAATTAAACAATTCAATTGAAAAGCGGGCAAAGGAACTGGATAGACACTCCTCCAGAGAGGACAATGGCCAATAGATGTGCTGTGGCAAAGAGGACTCCAAGGCTCGCAGCTTCTGACCTCTCTGTGGAATGTAGTCCTAAAGGCCCTGCTTTGTAGACACTGATCCTTGGGATTCCCAAGGTGTTAATAATTTCATTAAATCCGGAGACTTTTGTGAGTTTACTTTACCATGTCATTCTATGTCCCCAACATCTCAAGCCCCATCTATGGTTCCTGACAATCTGTTTTCCAGAACTATTATTTCCTGGGGACATTTTAGGAAGTCTCTAGTTATTTCAAGACCAATGCATTCTTTAGGTATCTTATTGCAATCATTTAAACATGCGTATACAATCATGAACATTCATTCTTCCAACACTTCTACTGGCCATTCCAGTAATTTTCAAACTCTCTTATAAAATTTTTTGTTAAACAGGAGACCCCTTTTACAAACTAATCTAGTGCAACTATATAGCTGGGTGGTTCTGGTTAGGGCGGCAGTAGGTCCACCCTCCCCTCTCTGGAGGGCCTCTGTGGCACAGTCATAGATCTCTAGGGTTCTGCAGAACCCAGTTTGAAAACCACTGGTTTGTTATCTGGGTCACAGTAAATAACAGTGGCGAGGACTTTACAAATTCCATTTATGCATACCATTAAGTCATACCTTAAATGCACCTGGAGCATACAATGCTAAAAAGAACCCTGCTGTCAGTTCTTGTGTATAACGAATAAGCATAGCTTGTTCTGTTCTGTTCATTTTAAAGTTCAGATTTCATGCTGAACTTAAATCAGGGCCATACGGAGGAAATCAAAGCAGTTCCATCCAGGCCAGCCTTAGAAAAACAAACACTATTCCTCCCTTCTGTGCACTCTTCAACCAACAGATGTCACTAAAGATACCAGTACCCAGAGGCAAAGGGAGGAAAAGATTAGACAAATGGAAATTGAGCATAAAAAACATCCAGTTCTTAAAACTGAGAAGTAGATTTCCAAAGTAATAACATTTATTACACTGCATGCAACACTTTAACCAAAAATTTAAGAAAGAAATTTCTTTTATTAAGTTGCTTGGGCTGAACGGATCACAGCACTAAGTTTTGAAATACACGTTCTTGAAGCAATTTAAAACTCATTAGAAATAATAGGCTTGGGCTAGTAGAAAATGTGGTAAAATTTAATCCTCATCCAAATGTTACCTGGGCTGTGCGAACAGGAAATTGTTTTGTGCTACTGTGGCTGACCTCATTGCTGACCCCGAGCTGTAACGGCGAGAGCAGCTGAGAGCTGCAGCAAAATTAAAAACTTACATCAAAGTATATCATGACAGAATGCAGATAAATAAAACAGCATATCAAAAGTATTATTTTTCTGCCAGTCTCACTGAGCAGGGAGGTGGAGGTATCCCACAAAATAAGGAGCAAATCAGGTGCATCTGGAAATGAGTCTTCCCGCTTTGCACTCCCCCCAGTCCCTAGCGACCAAATACTGCCCAGGAGAGGTGAGCGGAGAAAAAGCCCAGTGCGGACGGGGACAGAAGGGATCACCGAATGTTCTGGCCCTTTCCCTCCACGGGCTTGCCCTTCCTTCACCTTGGCTCCCAAAGAAATAAATAATGCTGGCTCTTGTGGCCTCAAGGTTCCTCTTTCCCTCACCTTCCAGACTCCTGGATGGCATCCCCATGATCTCCCTCCAATGAGCATGTTAGAATCTCCAGAGGTAACGCATGGGCAATAAAGCATTACAGAAAGCAAAGAGACAGGATCAGGCTGGTTGATGGGGTCATCATGGGAATCAGTGAAGGTGAGAAACAGTTTTCTATTATTCTATGTAAAGTGCACATGTAAAAGTCACTGGTGACAAAGTTGAAGGACATTTCTCTATTGAGCCTTTGATTTCCCTTAAGTTTTAGGACAGAAATCGCCATGCTTACAACAACAGTGCTTCATCATAAACATCCAAGGTATAATCTTCCTTAGGCAACTCCCAAGTGGCAATAAGAAATATGAAGGCTATTGTCTCAAGTCACTCACACTCTGGTCCCAGGTCAGCTCCGTCTAGCTTTGTAATATTTGGCAAATCGCTTAACCTCCATGAGTTTCAGTTTCTTCGTAACAATATATATAATCACAGCAGCTAACTGTTCTAAGGGTTTTCATGAATAATTATTATATTGAATCTTTCAACCACCTAATGAAGTAGGCATTTTTTTTCTCTATTTAACAAGAAACTGAAGTAAAAGTGGCTAAGCAACTTAATCAAATCCCAATGACTAGTGAGGGCAGACTTGAAGATTCAGTGAGCTAACGTCTGATAAATGGCCTAGGATAGGAGTGGGTACATAATAGCTGATTAAGAAAATGGAAGTTACCATTATTGCTAGTCCAAATGGAGAAGCAGAGCCTTAGCCTAATCTCCTAGTGTTTTTTTTTTCTGGGTAAGCAAACACTTCACTTCTCCAGAATGCTTTGAGGGTCTTTTCTCTTTTCTATGCCACATCATCTCTCTTCATCCTTCCCTTCCTGTTTCCCTCTGTCTCCTCTTCTTCTTCCTCCAAAGCAATCCTTTGCTGTGACGCCTTCTTCTCTGTCAGACAACTGGCGGACAGCGTTGGGAGCCCACAGATTTGGCTGTTTTGAGGTTCTCTGTTGTCATTCCCTGGACACACACTGTTCTAGGGATGCAGTAATACTATCAGAGGAAGTGGCCACTGACTGCCCTTACCAGCCCAGCTGCAGTGACGAACAAGCCTCAGAGGAAAAATGACACCTAGTGCAAGAACTTGGGCCCAGAAAGAGGGCAACGAGAGATACAACTGTGAATATCAGGAAGCTAATATTCGTATAGCTCAAGCTCTATTGACAACTAAGATACCGTATTTTCCGGCGTATAAGACGACTTTTGAAATGAAAAAAAGTCAACCGAAAATCGGGGGTTGTCTTATACGCCGATTATATCCCGAAAAACGTTTGGATATGCTGCTAAACGAATTTTCCAACTCGATACCGCACCAATCACTGCAAGGCTGCTCGGACCGCCTCTCTAACTCAGCCAGTCCAAGCAGGCTTTTTATGCATGCAAATTATACATGTTCTGTACCCGAAGCTACACTGTGTTCTAGTGAAAAGCCTGCTCAGATTGGCCAGAGTCAGAGAGGCGGTCTATTAAAAAAAGAACTGGTGTTGCCTCCGAAGTGGGGGGTAGTCTTATACAGCGAATATAGGCCTAAACCTATGTTTTAACTGTAAAATTAGGGGGTCGTCTTATACGCCGGAAAATGCGGTATTCTTATATGTACATTGCTTCATAATGGAAATACTACCTCCTTTTAAAAGTAAGGAAACAGACACTCAGCACTTGTTACAGGCAGAAGGAAGGTGAGCAGTGTGGTCCGAGTAGGAGGCCTCCCTGCACAAGCATGTGGCCTGTGAAATGGTCAGTGACCCCTGTCCAAAGCAAGCGCGCTCTGTGAGTGCGAGGAACAGCGTTGGATCAGGAGAGGCATTTCAGCGAGTGCCTCTTCTATGTCACAGCCCGTGCCAAGCTCTTTCCTCAGAGTGACTCCATCAGCTGCCTTTCTCCCTGACTAGATGAGTAGGTCAGTAGGTGCTGTTCATTACGGCCCTCGGTACTGCGCTCGCAGATTCAGTCAACTGGGATCTACACCTGGGAAGCCCTCACTGGTTTGGCTCAGTGGATAGAGTGTCAGCCTGTGGCCCGAAGGGTTCCAGGTTCAATTCCGGTCAAGGGCGCATGCCCGGGTTGCAGGGCTCAATCCCCAGTTGGGACTGTGTGCAGGAGGCGAAAGATCAATGATTCTCTCATTATTGATGTTTCTGTCTCTCTCTCCCTCTCCCTTCCTCTCTGAAATCAATAAAAATACATTAAAACAACTGAGGAAAAGTCCCAGAAATTCCAAAATGCAAAGCTTCAATTTGCCACACACCAAGCTCCACTTTGAATCCATGACTGAAGTGATGTGCAGACCACCCTGCTGTAGCCTATCCACAAATCCTATGCCAATTCATAGGGGATCTGAGAGTCCGTGGGTGTTAGTATCCGAGGGGGTCCTGGGACCAGAGATACAGAGCGACAATAGGATTCCTAATGTTACGGTGTATGAGAAAACCAGGCACAAAAACATATAGTCTTACTGAAGGTCATGGAGTTAGTAAGGGTTGGTACTCAGATATTTTAATCTCCAAGATTATGCTTTTTCTAAGATATCATGCTTTGGGAGAAGGTCCAGACATACATCTCTGTATAAGACATTGAAAGGAACTGGACACGCATGGAAGTGTGATAGAGTATTGAGGACACTTTAAAAGGGGTCCCTTTTAACCTTTAGGAGGCAAGGCGTTTCTCCTTTCTATGATTCCAATGCATCCATTTTCAAGGGTAGCAAAAGCTGTGGCGACACAGTTGTGGGCAGAGATGAAAATCAGAGAGTGCAAGTCTTTAATGAGGTGATAGCTATAGTTCCCATATAATTACAATCTCCAACTCTAAATATCAACTGTACAATTAAAACGAAGCATTTTTAACAGAGGCCTACAATGCATACAGATCAGAACCCAGAATATATCCTGAATCAGTGTAAAACACTTTTAAGAAAATGTTTTTTGTTTTTTTTGTCTTTTTAAAAAATGGGCTTTTACATTAAAAAAAAAGGTCACACACTTTTAATGGTTGCTCCCCCCCCCCCCCAAAAAAAAAAACCACACCAAAAAACAAAAAATAAAGCAGCTCTATGGGATTTTGTAAAATTTGTTTCTAGGAACTAAAAAAGATGCATGAGGATCACAGGCAGTTTTTGAGAGCATGTTCTGGAATTGGCTGCTGATTTGGAAAGTCAGAAAAGACAGGCACAGGGAAGAGCAGAGTAAAGAGCACATAGGACACAGGACACAGCTGGCCCAGAGTGGGCGCTGCCGGGGCCGTGCTCGGTGTTCAGTCAGGGCTCCAAACACGGGTACGGAGGATTCTCAACCCACCCCTCCTCCCACAGCGGTACAGAATTTCACTGATGGAGCTGTCAGAACTGGTAAGTATTAGGGTTTATGTTCCTTCTAAGGCCCAATTCTAGCACCTTACAAAGTGTGAACAGGACAGTCTTTATACTGAACAATGATTCTAGGGGTGGAGTGTCCCACAGTCCTATAGTACAGTATTTACTGCTCTTTACCAGGGTATTTTCTCAAAATGCAGTGCTGGTGACACGCTGGTCTAGGCACTTCTTCACCAAAGACAACCACGTCCCTGACAGAACTTTCAGCAATTTCAGATATGCTGTAACTTTTCCATATTCTACCCAGTGCATCCCCTTTGCCTACTGACACTGCAGTTTCCCCAGGAGAAATTCATCACGGCGGTCAGGAATGATATGTAGTCAGAGGCATGCTGTTCACTTCTCCTGATGCCAATATAGCTACCTGGCTTTCTGCACTCCTATTACCCACTTCACAAATGCATACAGATATGAAGTCAAAAATAACAAAATAACAAACATCTTTCTTTCCTCCAAAGAGATAAAGTTATATTGCAGACAAATATGGAGAGAGATACTCACCATAAGTGCAAATCATTTTACTAGCTTCTCTGAAGAGAAGGATTCCATTAGGAGACGATACATCAAAATTCAAACGCTGGGATCTAAGAAATATAGCAAAAATTAGACTATCTGTGCAGATAGAGAAACCAAATCCAGGCTGAAAATGCACAGCATTTCCATTTATTAGAAGTAGCGGCAGTACAGTTATCTTTTGAAGGCGCCATTCCATTAATACATATGCTAATTTTCTCACTACAAAGATACTAGGATAATCATGGAAAATTATTTTCACTTATTTGCTGAATCTAAGAATTCACTTTTTACCTGTCCAAACAACATCCTCTATTGCAAACCTCTTACCCTTCTCCTTCCATGCAAAGTGGCTGGTAGATATTAACAGAAGCCCGGGTGTATAAGTGTAAGTTTATGTAGATCCTTGGATAGAGATTTACATTTGAGATTTCTTGTTGTATCCAATACTCATTTTAAAAACAAATTCTAAAGTGACAGGAAACCTAGGTACCTTTAGTACTGCACGCATGCACAATGCTTCATCTGCTACTTCAAGCACATTTCAAACACACGAAATTACATACAGACTAGTTCCCACTGCACACAGCCCACACACAGACCTCACCCAGAGGTCCCACACGAGGGCAGTTCTGTTTCCTGGCTCCTGACAGGTGGAGAACCGTGGGACAGAGCAAAGGACCCGCCGCCCTGATACAATATTTGCTTTTTAATACACTCTGGCATTAGGTGGCTCCGATATGCCTTGCTTATGTGCTTTTGAGAAATGATATATTTCTAAAAGGATTAGCAAAAATATGAAACCAGCTCAAAGAAATATCAAAAAGCAAAGACATTTAACAAAGTACTGTAAGCCAGGAATAGAATTATTCTTGCTTTTCTATGCTTTTTCAAAATGCTTTAGAATGAAGTTCAATGATAACTTATTATTGTGGAACATTTGATTGTTGGTATATAATTTCTGAATAAAAAAAGAAATGTAGAGACGTAATTCACATTCAATTATAGAGAAACAGACAAGGTAATATATTTTCTGAGATTGCAGGTTTTCACTAGGTAGTTGTTAAAACAACTGTGCTAGATATAAATGACCTGCCTGTGGCTGATAGAAAATACTTCACAATATAGAATGCAATGCTTCTCCCTTTAGTACCACATGTTTATCAGTAATATCCAATATCAATTATCTGGCTGAAAAAAATTATAATTGAATAAAAACTAAATTTCTAAAACACAGAGCTACTTTTCCTTCTAGTATTTAAGTCACCTATGGGAATGGTTAAAAAAAGAAACAGCTTTCAAAAGAATACTCACATTTATTTCTTTTCCAGGTCTTTTCCCACCTTTTGTTTAAAATTTTTAAAAATTATTTCTATGAAATCTCAGCATCAGAGATAAAATTAGAGCAGCAATCCATATTCCTGTCTGAGTATCTCCCTTCCAGCACACGGATTACAAAGAGGAACTGATGAGACAGGATGGCTAAGTGACAGGTAATTTGGTGCCAAGTCAAATTCACAATGACATGTTTTAAAGAGGTAAACCAATGAGCTTATTGCAGTCTTTCTCTTTTGGCTACATCTTTGTTAATATTTATCTGCAGTTACTGAATCTCTGCTGATCTATGCAAATTATAAGGTCACACAGGCAATTTTGGGGAAGGGTTGTAGTTGCTGTTTAAATGAAAAATTTGAGGGCATAAATCACCCACATACATGCATCTTATTCCTAAGAGGAAGGATAACTTAGAAATCAAAGCCAGGACAATCCCAGGGCTCCTGTAAAAGACTGTATCTTGAACTGCCCTGGGACTCTGTCCCTTATCTATAAAATGAAGCCTCTCAATTCAGAGACCTCAAAACTTCTTTCATGCTTTAAAATTCTACAGAATTGGAGTTAAGCAGTGAAACAGTTAAAATATGTGCCTCTCTTCCATTTTGTGTCTTGACTTATTTTAAACAAGGGTGGCTGTTTCTTTCTCTAAAGGACTCAGCCTTATGTCTCTAACTAATGGCCCAGTGCACAAAATTTGTGCACATGGGGGGGGGAGGGAGGTGTTTCTCAGCCCAGCCTGCACCCTCCCCAATCTTGGACCCCTCGGGGGATGTCGGATCCCTGGGCCTAAACCGGCAGTCAGACATCTATCTTGCTATTGGGACTTCTGGCTCCTAACCACTCACCTGCCTGCCTTTCGGCCTGCTCACCCCCAACAGTCCCCCCCGGCCACCCATCTTGCCCTTGCTGGACTGATTTGCCCCCCCCCCCACCGAGACCCCCCCCCACATACACAACCTGATCACATCCAACTGCCCTCCCTGCCCTGATCACCCCTAACTGCCTCTGCCTCGGTCCTGCCACCATGGCTTTGTCGGGAAGGTCTCCCGGTCTAATTGGCATATTACCCTTTTATTAGTATAGAGTCTATAGCTATTACTGATTATCTTGTTTTGGTTCCTGGGTTCTTGCTAAGCCTTGATTATACACACATTAGGCAATGAATTCTGATATTTGGATACTGCTACCAAATAGATTGTATTTCATTCCCATCCCATCTCTTACCTGTTTTGCATCAGTTCTGCCAAGAGCTTTAAGATGGGAGTGGTACATGCTGGCTCTCCATACCACTGCTCAATAGCCCTCTGCAGAATGGGAAGATATGTTGGGTACCTTTTATAAAGCCTGTTAAAGAACTTAAGTGTCAAAAGAAAGATTGTTCCTGAAAGTTAGTGCCCCTTAAAAGAAAAATAAATTTAGTTAATAGGATAAAAACATATTTTAATTGTTATTATAAGAGTTTCTTGGGTTTCAAACTACTTAAGAAATAAGTTGCTCATTATGAATTTTAAAAAATATATAAAAGTAGAGGGAACAGTAATTATAAATCACTTTATCTCACTGCCTAGAGATTATATACATTCTTTCTTTAAAAAAACACACACATACTTTATTGATTTTTTATAGAGAGGAAGAGAGAGGGATAGAGAGTTAGAAACATCGATCAGCTGCCTCCTGCACACCTCCGACTGGGGGATGTGCCCAAAACCAAGGTACATGCTCTTGACCAGAATCGAACCTGGGACCCTTCAGTCCACAGGCCGATGCACTATCCATTGAGCCAAAGCAGTTAGAGCAATTCTTTCTTTTAAGTTGTTGACCTGCTCTGCTTGGACCCACTGTAATTCCAAGGAACACTGGGGATATTAATTTGAAGAAAACCTTTGGGTAACTTTTAATCTACTCAGTGTCGCTAAAAGGTAATGCCGTGTACATACACCCAAGGAGAAATTCTCAAACGTCCTCAACAACCAAGGAGTTTTTGCCTCTGGTAAGTCAATGACCAAGACCACCAGAACCTGGAAAACTGACAACTGCAATAGCTCTAACCCACAGCTGGCCGACTCCTTGCCAAATGGACACATAAAGATCAAATTAAGGTCCAAAACTGCAGCAGAAAAAACCCTCTTACTATGCCCCTGCCTTCATTTCCTTTTTCTTTTCCTAATCCCCAAGTCTCTCTCTTTCTGAGCTTTTCCAATGTACTTGTCTCTCTGTTGTGGATGAAAAGTGCTGAACTGAATCATTTGGTGCTGGTCCCTTTCGTGTGATAATGGGAGAGATCTCCCTGGTGAAAAAATGGCAATCTTCTTCCTGCTCTTAGAAAAAATGTCAAATTCCTTAGCACAGCACACAAGACCCTTTAAGATGTGGCCCCTGACCACATTCAGTTTCGTTTCCTAGTACTCCTACCCGATCTAGGTTCAGCCATTCTTAATTCCCTGCAAATCCACTGATGCTAACTCTCTGTCTCCATTCCTCTGTACCAGTGTCCCACTGAGACTGTAAGCACAAATGCAGTGAGCACTGGGGAGGAAGCGCCTGAAAGGCTCATCAGAAAGAGGGAAAGACACAAATCTCAGGATCTAAGAATATCACAAGCGCTCACAAGGCCCTTTGCAAGGCAGTCCGAGGGCATTAGGACCATCCTAATTTTCAGGGCATATTGCATTCCCTATGGGATAAGGCTGGGGGACATGAGGGATGCTCCTTTTGCTGTATGGAATGAGAGTGGTGCCAGCTCTAATATGCTTCTGACAGAGGTGACTGCCACAGAGAAAATGAGTGATGCTGGGAAGCAGAGGGGAGGTCTGCCAAGCAGGGAGGTTAAAAGGGCTTCAGAGGGAGAATGCCAGGCTCCGATGGAGAACCGGAACCCCATCCTAATTTTCCAGTGGCCTGGTGAGGGCTACATCTATATGGACAGGAAGTAGACGGTAGGGGCCCTTGGGTAGAAGAGGCACCGATCTAATTGGTTTCACCTACGGTAGATATTTTCAATGAATCCATAAGGTCTACATCACATAAATGAAGAACACAAACATTAAGGATATGATGCTAGTTTGTAAGATGCCAAATATAAGAAAATGAGATTTGCTTCTTGACAACCACCCACCCACCCACCCATTAAGCCAGGAGTTATTAGTACTTTCTATATGCTACTCCTGTCCAACCTCCTAAACAGAAATCAGTAAACACATAATTCATTCTCTATGGGACTTCATAACAGAAAAAACATCAAAATACACTAGAAGACAACAAAAGACCTCTTGTTAAAACTGTTAGGAAGCAAGAGTGTGAGAATGTGCTTCCAGAACAGCAACAGCCTGGCAGCTCAGAGCTTCTCTAGAAGGTATTCCACAGATATGCAGCAGATATGCTCACAAAGGCGGATGCTGCTGGGAGCCACTCCTCTCCCTACTGTCCAGCAAATGCCTGCTCAGCCACCTCTCAACGCCGCACCCAACTTTCACTTTCTTGGAAGCCTACTCTTCTTGCCAGAAACACCGGTCTTCTCATATATTCACAAGGTCCTTTACACGCATTTTTGTTACAACACATTGATTAATAGTTATTTGTTTCACCAACTAGAGTGTGAGCATATATAGAGCACTCTTTTATTCACACTTGTAAAAAGCAATCCTTCTATTCAGTCTTCAAGCCTGTCACAGAGCACTCAAATATTGATTATTGTTTTGTTCTTGAAATGTAATTATTTTGTTAATAAAGCACAACAATTAATTGCTTTGTACTATCTATGGAATAAGGATCTAAATCCTTAGTTTGATATTTAAGGGTCCCAGACAACCTGTAGTTCTAACCATGAAGTAAGTGGTCTGTATAACAATATGTCGTCTTCACTATTGTCCTTCCTGACCGGTGCGTCAGCCAACAGTTCCAGCAATCAAATCCTACTTATTTGATAAGATCCAAGAAAATATCTTCACCTTTATAGGACCTTTCCTGCTTCTTCAGCTAAATGTAATCACTCCATTTGTATCTTTAACGTTTGCATCTATCACCTTTTATATTTTATTATAGTCACTTATGTAGTTATCTAACCAACTCTATTAAACTGTAAGATCATTTTGGGGGTAGGATTTGATCCAAAGTAATCTACAGCCCTCATAAAACCTAGCCCAGACCTTAGCAAAATCTGCTGAATAAGTGAGCAAAATGGGACTCCTTTGTCTCATCCCTGTTAGGAAACAGAACTAAAACCATAGTGACAGAGCATTTCCTTTGTGCCAGGCGCTGTAGTAGGCCCTATATGTGTCAGTTCATTCACTTTATAACGCACCTGTGAGATCGGTATTATTAGCCTGGTTCCACAGAAGAAAACACCGATTCTGAGACATTCAGTAATGTGTCCAAGACCTCACCAGGAAAGTGGTGAAACCAGACTGGAATCTAAGACCTTTCCAGTCCAGAGTTTGTGCTCATCTACAGAGTTCATTATCTGGCCTTGCCTGTGCATGTTTTATGCATATTAATAAACAGAACTGATTGGCTGGTTGGAAGACAGTGGACTCAAAGATCAGACTATGACAATTAAAAGACTATGAGGAACTAGCATCATACCCATTTCTTTCCCTCTCCCTTCAATTTCCCTCTGGAATTTTGGTACTTCAGTCTAAATGTGATCTGGGAATGTTTAAACAAGGTGACTAACACTGCAAGGTAAGGGCTTTCCTATTGTTGCCTTCTCACGACAGGAGCAAAGGAGGATTATCAGTAATTCTTCAATTCTCCAGCAGCGGGACCATTTGTCAATATGGTTGCTGTGGAGTTTCAGGCAATTTAGTTTTGGAAGGACAGAGTGATGAGCAATGTAGTTCTTGTAGCAGTTAATGCAGTCAGTATTTATAGAAATGTTTTTGAATTAAATAGCTAACCACTAAAATAGCATTTTATCAAATAATCACCATAAATAAAATGCATTTTGACTGTAAGATGACATGTGCTCTTATAGGATGATGCTTCTGCATGCTAAGGACTGCATAACAAATTAAAGAACACACATTTATGTGGATAAAAGGCAAATAAACTTTCCCCAGCAGTAATGTGGGAATCACCACTGACGGCTTGACATATCAATATTTCAGGAAGAATAAATGACTTTCATATCCATGTTTTTTTTTAATCATATTCTTATTCATTTTTACATTACTAGAATACTTTGGAAAGCTTCTGTACTTTATATCACGTGAAACTGCTTAAAGTATTTCAAAATATTTTAATAAACCTTTTTGTATTATCAAATAATGTAACTTTTAAACAAATTTTACTATTATTATAAATATTTGCTCTTCATCCTGGCCCAAAGGAAAACTATAAATCTTGTCTCAACTGAATGAATACCATTTATCATATTCATTTTGTTGTCAATACAATTATGAAAAGCCTTTGGCCTTTTCCCAAGGAAGCTGATTTGCTACTGAAACTCGATTATTATAAGCAAGGCCTGTACCAAGCCACCCGTCTGGCAACCTAACACCACTTCCTGC
This sequence comes from Nyctalus aviator, assembly GCA_036971965.1. NCBI lineage: Eukaryota > Metazoa > Chordata > Mammalia > Chiroptera > Vespertilionidae > Nyctalus > Nyctalus aviator. The sequence goes on along the minus strand of CM072927.1, from coordinate 91,671,417 downwards.
ATAACTGACACCTCACCCCCTGGCTTGGACCCTGATAACTCGCATTTATGGTCAAATGCTGGAGACAATGGTTTCTGGTTCAAAACAAAACATTAGGTCCCAAGGTTTTCCGTTTGCTATTTTCTGCCATCTGCTGGACAATAGGTTCACTATTTCAATAGGTGCCAAGAAGAAGGAGCTAAGTCAGGGAATGGAAAGTAGCCTTCCTTAAAAACTTAAATTGCAGTACGTTCTATAAATTTTAGGCAGTGTCAATTACGGAAGCTATTTTTATTCTCCGACCTTGAGGGAAAGATTCTGCCTTGACTCTTGGTGAAGACTATCGATGAGGAAAACACGAAACATCAATTGCTGGACAGCCGAGAGTTGTAGCTGGGTTTGAAGATGACCTTCAATTTCAAAGAGAGGAAACTAGGATTTTATGACTTTTCAAATAAATGAAAGTTTTACTTTATGACCTTCTATTTATGTTTAGAGAAATCAAAGGGCCATATGTAATTCCAACTTATCATTCATAGTTTAAAGAATTATATGAACTCCCATGTTAAAATCTGTAATCTCTATATATATATTTTGTATGCTTACATACACACACACACACACACACACACACACACACACACGCACACGGTTCCTCAATGACATGGAACAGTGTCTCTAACCTTCTATGGGCACAAAAATCTAATGAAGTAGGTTTTAACGGTAAAATGTAAGTCAGCATTCAAATAGCGTCAATTTAAAAAATTACAGACAGAGTTCTTGCTAAAATATGCCCAGGTTCCCTGTTGGTTATGTTTTGGCCATAGATGGATTAGACTGCCTTAAAGAAGTTTCTTTTACAATTTATGAGGGAAGTTTGGGTAAGGGCTGTAAGGAGCAATTGAAAAGCAGTGCAACTTACAAAACTAAATAACTTTGAGGCCACAGAATTTTTCTTACGTGCACTGATGGGTCTATACATAAAGGCATGGCAACTTTATATTACACATATGCGACTTGCGTACATTGTCACTTCCTGTTAGGATGAAGGAGGATTCATACAATACTATGAAAATACTATTAAAAGAATACTAACTATTAAATACTATACTATTTAAAAGAATATTAACCATAACCATTTAAGATTACCCAACATATTTCAGACATTAGGCAAAAGTGATCACCTATGTTAATGTTTGTGATTCTGGATGTCTCCTGTAGGTGAGGAAACTGAGGCTTAGAGAAAGCGAGGCCCTGGGATGTCTGACCCTAAAGTCCATGTTATCTCCACTCCTATGTGATGAGATATTTCTGTGGGGGATGTCTGTTTGTTTGTTTATTTTGCTGTCTGCACTAAGCTTTGGCCAAGGTAAATTCATGTACCAAATCAAAAATCCTGACCATTTTTTTCCTCATTTCCATACCCATTAATATTTTCATGATGATGAAAAACTGTACCATGATGAATTAAGCCTCCAAGAGATAAAGTGACCTTCTCAGCCCTGCTAATTAAGATGGAGTAGAAATTCAAATCTCCTCGAAATGCCAAACGGTAGGATGCATTGGTCTTGAATTAAAGATGTTAGCCCGATTATCCCTGCAACCCCAACAAAAACAATCCTTCAGGAATGTGATTTTTAAATTGTCAATATTTAATGGCCGCAAAAAAGTGACCTCTCTGAGCTGGGTCTCCAAATGCTATGCTCAGTTATCTGCACGGCTGCCACTGTGCTGTAATTTTTAGCTGATTACACATTAGTTCATTTAGCTTTGTTTCCTCTTCCCTACTGTGCCATACTATTAAATGAAAGCGAGGGGCCGGCGTCCCTCTGTGCACAGAGCTGGTATTGTCACAGTGTAATAAGGATACATCCAGTCAAACAGCATGGTGTAGCTGGTCTTTGTGTTCAGTGCAAAGGCAATCCCTCGAAGATCTCTTGCCAGCCCGATCAACATACGCTGTCAGTGGGAAAGAGACACAGTAATTGATTTTCACGTTAGCACAGAGCAGATGGAGTAATAATCAGGCAATAATGACCACATATCTGATTTTGATTCATTAGCTAAAATGTCTCGCTCACATCCCTTTCTGTAGAAAACCATAGATACTTTAAACAAACGTGCCGTGAAATCTGCTGACCAACTCTCTTTTGATTCTTATAAACTGAGCTAAGGCATAATTCTAATAATATAGGAAGTTAGATTCTTAATACACTTTGTTTCTGAATAATGTCAAAAGAGGAAAAAGAGGATTAATAACTGCACAGAACAGAAATGCACGGGGTCTAGACATTATTTAATAATAGCAAGCCTTAACAACACCAGCTCACATGAAATCAGTCCTACTCTGCAAAGTGCAGTCTGTTGTGGAAGCACACTGGCATCTGAAGAAATATCCCGAGTAACCTAGGACAAATTAAAACTGTTCCGGGGACCTGTTTGTACCATGATAGAACAAGAAACTCGCATTTCCCCAGGGGAAAAAGAAGTGTAGGGAAGAGTTCTGCATTCTATGTCAGAAGACTTGACATTGAATTCCAGCATTACTTCTTAACTATAAGTTTGAAGCAAGGCAATGTATCAGTCTCAGTTCTCTCATCTATAAAAGGGGTGAACACTCTTTCAGAGGAATTGTGAGGAATAAATTCGATACATTTACGTAAAAATGCCTAACAAGAGCCCGCTGCCTACTAAAGTGTTCTATAAACATTTAGTTCTAGAAAAACAAAAACTTGATTCTAAAATGAGAGATCTGACTAGGAGTCTGGATGCTTAATTAAGCTGTCCTTAGGATGATGCATGGGAAGAGAAACAGAAAACCCATGAACAGATGCTAGAATGTCAGAACAAGGAGCACAAATAAACATAATTGCAAAACAAGGGGGTGGGATAATTGAGATACGCAACTGTGATTTCTGCAGATACTGTTTCAGTGGAAATATGCCAGAAAGCGGTCTCAGAACTTTTCATTTGACCAGATTTACTTTTTCCTAGCGCCTTGGTAATAAATGAAAACCTCTTTAGGAAGGTGTTTAAATTATCATTAAGGATTTGGAAGTGAATCATGACCCTCAGCTTAATGACTAACATTTCCAAGTACCAAGTAATAGTTTCTCTGCCAGGGTGTCTGAGTCTCTGATCTTTCCGCCGCCTTGCCTAACAGGTGACTCATGGTGGCTGGAGATGTTTATGAGGATATTGTTATGGGCTCAGTTTATAGAATGATTTTTTTATCTGAATTTCTGAACCGGTAAACCCTCACTCCCCATTTCTGCTTCTTAAAGTGACTTAATCTTTTTCCTCTCATGATCTCACCAGTCCTTGATTTTCTGTGACCAGCTGGCCTCCTGTATCCTTCCCTCATGTGACCTGCTGTTTTAAAAAACCTTTTTGCCTTTTGTGTAACCTATTTCCAGCACCCAGTACCTGCTCCCTCTCAGTCACCCATGTTTCTCAGCCTCCTGGCGCAGTTCGACACAGACTATTTGGCTCTGCGCTCTGTTCCAGTGGCCTTTTTGCTCTACCTTTACTATATACCCTTACAGATCACAGGCTGCTCTTCACAGTATCTTAAGTTTTCACATGTTATCAGGCACTCGCCATTCAACTCTAAATTAGGCAAGAGGAGCCAAGAATTACTTTCTTTGTGCCCAATACAAAGGATTCTTAAAATATTTTAGACTGTCCTCATTGCACAAAAATGTTATTATTCCACCACACATTTCTTCCTTAAAAGAACACCAAGTTCAAAGACGTGGTTTAATGGACTCAAATCTATGAAATTCTATCAATGTTCAAAGTGTAGAAAATGTTACTATATAGTAGAGAAAGCACCTAGAAGTAATAACTAAATGTATGTTTTCAATAGATTTGATCAGCAGGAAAATGCAGTGTTAACATAAGAAACAGATTTCTTATGCTCAAACAGTATCTTTTATCTCAAACAACATGAGTACTACACTAGCTATACTGATACTCAATCACTAAAGGAGTATGTTCGTGAGAGCCACAACATGCCTGCTATGAGACTGGAATACTGGTCACTTGGAGCTCAACCAGGCTACTAACTACCTGAGAGTGAGCGGTGATCTGACTAACCTAGGCAGGAGGAGCGCAGTTTACCATCTCATTTAAAAGAGCACAGGGAGGTTCATCTGAACAGTTAGTTGCCTTTCTCTTGCAAGGGGTCAACACCTGGCGGATGTGAAAATTGAACAGTGCTGTATTTGTGTGTGTGGGGGGTGATCTGGGGGGTGGGTTAACTCGGGGACGTCGGGGCCTGAAGATTCCTCTCGGAAAGCCCCCGGAGAAGCTGCTCAGTGCTCAGTCCCTGCCCGGTGAACAGTTGTCTGTGCGCCAAGTGTGAGACGGATGGGCTGGGAAACAGCTGAAATGCGGCTCCTTCCACCCTGACCCCCAAAACAGGGTTTCTAATGGAAAGTCTGACAGACCCTTTACTGTAGTGGCACTACTGGGGGCAGCTATAATATTATCCTCATAATTCTACTATATAATAACAACAAAGAAGAAGAAGGTGAAGGGTCATTGTGCTTTGTCTTTAGAATTAAGATGGCTGTCTTCATCCTTAAAGCATACTCTTAATTCTGGAGACACATCTTAATAACCTCTAAATAGTTCCAACAAAAGAGCCGTGTCAGAGGAATGAGCAGGCCCCAAGGTGTTTCAACTGGAGTGTTTTCATCTGCCTTTATTGCTCTATCCCTCTCCAGAATTAAGGCAATAACCTGTGATAAATTATTCAGGAACTGCTACAGGGATCAAAGCAAAATCATTCTGTTAAAGTGCTGTTTGCAACATTTGGCACTTAGTGCGAAAACTTTTAATGTGCGCATGCTGAAAATCAGGGATTTTAAATAATTTAACATTGTGGAGTTTATACGAAGGGACTAAAGATAGCAGGTTCCTATTTAACTGCTCCTCTTTCTCCGAGAAGTTTTCATTCATTTTCCTTAAAACTGATGATGTCATGGTCAAATAAAAAATGATGCACGAGTCAGGAGAGTATTGGACTAGATTTTACTATGAACCCAAATATATGGGAAAAACATGTATTTTAAATGAATACTTTAGAGCCAGGCTTTGTCATAGCATTTTCATTCTCCCCCCACCCCTCCTTTACTTTGAAGAGAAAAACCTAAGACAAAAATTCAATGTTCTCTTCAGTTTTATTAGGACCAAGCAAGAAAACAAAGCTATAAATTTAAGAATTCTGCAGCATTTCTTCCCCTCACAACCATATTTCAATTTGGCAACATTGGTCTTTAATGTTTATGTTCATCCTGAAATCTGCATTTGAAAAATATCTATAAATAGGGAGTTAGAAAATCCTGGTAAGGGTGGCAAATTAAATGAATATGGCAGTCCCGAGGCATTTTCATAGAGATATTTTAACAGCATCACCTCCTGTGGATTGGAATACTAAATACTTTATTGAAGAACAAAACCGAACCGTTTTTATCTCTAGTCCTTGCAAAATGAAGTACCTGAAAGCACTTTTGCATGTATTATTTATTCATCATGATAGAAAAATAGCCCTAACCTAATAAATTACATTTAAAAGCATTTAGTGCAAAAGTTTTGTTTATGATAAAGCAACAGATTTAGTCCTTCACCGGTAGCTTAAAGCCCCAAGTTTCCTTTATACAAATTAGACAGATGGTGCTTACAGTAGAATTTACTAAAGGTCTGTCACAACAAATGCAGCCAAGCTGCATATTTAATCACTGCAGAATCTTGTCTACCTGCAGCTGCCAACTGCTAATCCAATTTCCCTGATAAATGTGGCAAGAGACACGATCAGCAATAAAGAGCATCTAACTCCATTTTCCTGCAGGGCGTCTTTTGATGAACATTTAGGACGGAAGCACGGAGTGCACTGTGTGGCCTGGTTCGTGGCAGCTGCATGCATTCTGAGGCACAGTTCTCAGGTTACTCACTTAATTCTGCCACTATCATTACGTTGCTATTGATCTCCGTAGCTGTTGTCTACACAGCATTACTCTAGATGAAGCTGAATCAGGCAGTTATCATGCATCAAACTTGCTCAAAAGCCTGGAGATTTCCCCTTAATTACTTGTGATTTTATTTGCAAATACCGTTAAAGTGTAATCAAGCAGTCACTTTCCAAGGTCGTTAAGAACTTGCTGGTTTAGGGATATATCACTGGAACTCCATTAAAAATGACTGGAGGAAGATGGTTTCTATCAAACTAGATGGGATCGCATCAAAATGGACTTGGAACATAATGAAATCTTCAAATGAGACAGATGTAATTTTTATAAAGACGGTGTTTTTCAACTCGCTTCTTTTTCACAGAAAGCAGTAGCCAACTTAAAGCTGCAAAGATCTTGATGGTCACGAAATACTTGTGACACATCTGAAAAACACAGCTACCCGCAGAGAAACTGGTGCAGAATCTCAACAAAACTATGAAGGCAAGGAAAATCTCTTTTGGTTTTAAAATTCTCTGACTACTGCATGCTGATAAATACTCATTTCAAAAACTTGATTTCAAATGAAAAGGTACAGTATTTAGCTTATTAGTTTTTGGTAGAAGCCTTATCCTAATCATCAAAGGCAATTGTTTTTCTAGTTGGCTTCTTGCTGCGAATTTTTTTTTGTAGAGAGAAGAGGGGCCATGGAAAGCGATGGTTAGTATTTTGGTCAACTTATTTCAAATAATGATAAAATGTGACTCAAGTATCATCAGCAAAAGTGCCTACGTGTTCGGGACTACTTACTTTCTTACAAATAATGATCAGTGTCAATCTATTTAATATAGCCTGGACACATAATTTCAGAAGATGTTCTTCCGGCTGAGCAGACCCTGTGCTCTCCATCCTCCACATTAAAATATGGGGCTGCTTTGTCACAAACAGCTTGCTACACTTAAGGATTTTACTAATAAAACATAATGTTGTCTTAGATATTATGACTGTTGCCACAGCTGAACTGTCTTGTCAAATCAATCCTAATATGGCTCCCACAGGCACATAAAAACCTTACTTAGCTATCAGTTATCCTAATCACTTTGTTCAGCTTAAGAATGCAATACTTCAAGACCAGCTCCTATTTATCCGTATATGCCTAGCCATTTAATAGTCTTGATTTATATAAATTCTTGTTTAAAAATATTTAGAGATCTAGTGTTTTAACATGAGTATGTTTGTGCATTCTTCCATATAAATATGACGGTAGATGAGGGGACAGGGATACTTAAAGTGTGCGCCTAGGAGAAATGTTCTTTTCAAGACATTAACTGCAAAGAGACAAATCTGTGTCGCCTAATCATAAACCGACTGTCCCAACTCACAGCCCATGAAAAGTGTACAACTGAAAGACACATGCAGCAGGGACAGGAAGCGGACGAGGCACAGAGCACATGTGGGCATGCAGCACCTTCTCTGGGCCTAGGTATTCTAGAATGAACAAAATTGCCTTCCCTCCTGTTTGGAAACAAACCCACCTTCACGTCTTCTTGTTTAAAGTTGTTGTTGAATATCTGTAACACTGCTTCAAAAGAGACTGTAAGAGGCAGCATGAAATTCTCAAATTCGTCCTCATCTTCGCCTATCAGGAAACAGAAAAGGGTCAGCACGGTCTAATGCACGCTGTGTGTGAGCCTCAGCAGTGAGCGCTTCACGCGGGTGGAGAAAGGGAAGGGCCGGCCTGCATTCAAATCCTGCCTAATTCTGTGCTTGGGCTCACTGACTGTTCTGGTGTTTTGCCTTCTCTTTTGGCACCAAATGAAATAGCAAGATTACTGACCATTTTTTTTTTGGCTCTTTATTGGATCAAACAGACTCATGCCCCAGGCATGTCAGGCCTTCAGCTCTTAGGGCCCCGGGAGATTCCCTGATGCTCCATCTAAGGAAAGCCTCTCTCAAAGCCTCAGAGACAAGGATCTTTTCCCCTTCTCTTTGGGTGCCAAGGCCCTAAAGGGCTCAGGGACTCAGGTGCCCAGATAGCTCCACATTATTATTCCCTTTTATTTGTTCTTTTTTTATTAATTTGTTAACTAGATGGCAGGGAAACTTTTATCTGCCAAATAAGATGAGGTCCCTCCTGGGTCATTTGGATTTTAAGTACATTCTCCATGAGTACACTAACTCTTACACCAAGCTTCCGACTCTTGATAGAGGAAAACAGACACTTTCTATTGCTTTTTCATTTTAACCGTTTCCTCAAAAATTCTGCCTAAGTGGATATGCACAATTGACAATTTATGAAGTATTCTTTCAAAAGGCGTTTCTTTTAAGTGAACCGTAACTCCTGGATGAAGATATAAGCAGAGGACGGTTAAGGGACTCCCTGGAGGTAACATATGCAGTTGGAGGTGGACCTATACAGTCTAGGCCCCTGATTCCCAGGCTGTCGGATTGAAATAGAGCAGCAGAGAGGAAATGCGGCCCAGAGAAGAGACCAGCAGTTCCCCGAGTTTGGTCCCTGGCCCCCCAGCATCAGGGTCACTTGGCAGCTTATTAGATGGACGTTTCCAGGTTCCATCCCAGATGGACTGGATCAGAAATTCAGGGGTGGAGCCCAGCAATTTTTGTTTTAAGACACTCTCCTGGTGGTTCAGAGGCATACATATGTTGGAGAAACACTAGCCTTCACAACATTCTGGAGATAAGGAAAATGAGGTCCAAAGCCACATACACAGATCAAAGCAGAATGGCATCTTTTAAAAAATATACAGATATATTGCTGAAACCGGTTTGGCTCAATGGATAGAGCGTTGGCTTGGGTACTGAAAGGTCTCTGGTTCGATTCCGGTCAAGGGCATGTACCTTGGTTGCGGGCACATTCCCGTAGGGGGTGTGCAAGAGGCAGCTGATTGATGACTCTCTCTCATCGATGTTTCTAAGTCTCTCTCCCTTCCTCTCTATACAAAATCAATATAATATATTAAAAAAATATACAGATATATTTTTATTGATTTTCTAAATGTAGAATTGCACAAGGACAGTGACATTGGTCACTGCAGGTAGATGAGGCTTCAGGAAGGAGTGGACCCTCTGAGAGTTCTAAGCCTGGACCCTGGCTCCGCTGCTGTTAGCTGCCTGATTTTGGATAAAGTCACTTCACTTAGCTAAGCCTTAGTGTTCTCATCTGTAATTGAGAGACATAATATTTACAGTAGATCCCCTGATCCGTGGTTTTACTTTCTACAGTTTCAATTACCTGTGGTTAACCAACGTCCAAAAATACTAAATGGAAAGTTCCAGAAATAAACAATTCATAAGTTTTAAATTGCATGCTGTTCTGAGAAGCATGATGCTATCTTGTGTCATCTTGCAGTGCCCTGCTCAGGACATGAACCATCTTTTGTCCCGCATATCTTTACTGTACATGCTACCCATCCACAGGTCACTCAGGAGCTGCCTTGGTCAGATCTACTATTCAGAACCACACTGCTGTGTCCAACTAACGCCTTATTTTACTCAAAAGTGACCCTTAAGTATAGGGTTAGTGATGCTTGCAATTCAGATATGAGAGAGAAGTATCAAATTCTTGACTTAATAAAGAAAAATTATCATATGCTGAGGTTGCTAAGATCTATATATATATATATATATATATATATATATATATATATAAAAGGCTAATATGCTAAGAGTTCCTCCCTCCATTACACAGCTTACTATGATGTCCACTGACCACCAGGGGGCAGACACTCAACGTGGGAACTGCCAAGCTGCAGTGACTGGGCAGCTGCGGTTCTTGGGTGATGCACCCCAAAACCAGAGAGGAGGGAGCCCAATTCCTTGGAAGGTCATGTGAGTCCACCTTTAGTCGTTTGTTATGTTGCTGCTGGGGAACTGTGGTCCGAATCTGGTTTACTGCACACTTGCGTTTGTTCCACACACTGTATAACAACTTTACAGAGTGCCCTCTTGCACTCCGGGACCTCAAGAGGAATGTCGGAGAGCCGGTTTTGGCCTGATCCCCACAGGCCAGGTTGAGGGACACCATCTGCCGAGGGATCGTGCTCACTCAGCAGATGCCTTTTGAGCCCTGGCGCCAGCCAGGTGAAGGCGGCCAGGGAGAGACCGGCCATCTAGCCCAGTCCTGCCCTGCCGGCCACCTTCTAATTAGTTTCCTTTCAGTGTGCATGAATCTGTGCATTGGGTCACTAGTCTATTACAAGAATGAATCTTCTATCCACGAAACTGTGAAGTGTAAAGAAATTTGTGCTAGTTTTGCTGTTAGATCTCAAAACAGCAAAAGTTATACCCATAGTACGTGGTAAGTTCTTAGTTAAGATGAAAAAGGCATTAGACTTGTGGGTGGAAGACATGAGCAGGAAATGTGTTCGGATTAATGGTGATGTGGTGCCCCAGAAAGCACTGAGCCTAAGGAAGACTTCAGCACGGGGTCCCATGACACAGGGGCCCACAGTCACATAACTCTTATTGCAGTACATTGTTCAGTTATAATTGTTTTATTTTATTATTCTTTATTGTGGCGAACCTCTCACTGACCCTGATATATAAATTAAGCTTTATCATAGGTGTGTATTACAGGAACAGACATAGGTTACATGGGGTTCAGTGTTATCTGCAGTTTCAGGCAGCCACTGGGGGTCTTGGAACATATCCCTAACGTGTAAAGGGAGACTACTGTTTTTCATAAAGTTAGCTGTAAGGATTAAATAATAAAATATCTGTAAGCCCCTTTGCTCAGTATTTGGTACTTAATAAATGAGAGCTATTAGCATTTTTTGTTGTTTTGACTGCAGCCAATAATAATATGATGTAGTCAGTATGAAAAACAGCTTGGTAGTTACTCAAAAAGTTAAACACACAACTGCCACTTGACTCATCAATTTTCTCCTAGAATCATACCCCAGAGAACTGAAAACCTATGTCCACACAAAAACACATGCAAGACATTCATAGCAGAATTATCATGCAGACAAAAGGAAAAACCAATTCAATCGTTATCACTGATAAACAGAGAAACACATTGTGGTATATCCATACAAAGGATATTATTAGCTAACCATAAAAAGCAATGACGTACTAATACACCCTAAAATATGGACGAGCCTTGAAAAAAAAAATTGTGAAAGAAAGGCCACATTATAGGATTCCATTTAGAGTAAAAGCCTAGAATGGACAAATCCATAGAGACGGAAAGTAAATTAGTGGCTGTCAGAGGCTGGGGCGTAGGGATAATGAGGAGAGACAGGTGTAAGGAGCAGGGCTTCTTTCTGGGGTGGTTAACAATATTCTGAAATTAGATGTTGATGGTTATAAAACTGAATATTTCAAATATACTAGATACTACTGAACTGTACACTTTAGAAGGGTGAATTATGGTATTTAAATCTCAAAAAGATAAAAAACAAACCTCCCAAAACACCAACAATAAAAACCAGGGTTTGGTTAACCCTCACAACCCCCTGAAATATATGCAGAGCAGTGAAAATTTCATTTCCACCGGGACCGGTTTGGCTCAGTGGATAGAGTGTCGGCCTGAGGACCGAAAGGTCCTGGGTTCGATTCCGGTCAAGGGCATGTACCTTGGTTGCGGGCACATCCCCAGTAGGGGATGATTCTCTCTCATCGATGTTTCTAACTCTTTATCCCTCTCTCTTCCTCTCTGTGAAAAATCAATAAAATATTTAAAAAAAAAAAAAAGAAAATTTTATTTCCTCAAATTCAAATAGCCACTGAATTACTGGTGGCTGGGGTGTGGCCAAGGAGAAGTAATAAATAATCATGCTATATAATAATAGTCTAGTATGCAAAATGACCATCACTCTAATACACAAGATGGCCTACCTCATGTGGACACAAGATGGCCACCACAAGATGGCCAACAGGGGAGGGCAGTTGGGAGGGACCAGACCTGCAAGCGAGGCTAGTTAGGGGGGAACAGGCCTACAGGGAAGGGCAGTTGTGGGCAACCAGGATTGCAGGGGAGGGCAGTTAGGGGCGACCAGGTCTGCAGGGGAAGGCAAATGGGGGTGACCAGGCTGGCAAGGGAGGACAGTTAGGGGTGATCAGGCTGGCAGGCAGAAGTGGTTAGGGGCATCAGGCAGGCAGGCGAGCAGTTGGGAACCAGCAGTCCTGAATTGAGAGAGGGATGCCTGACTGCCCATTTAGACCTGATCCTAAACGGGCAGTTGGACATCCCTCAAGGGGTCCCAGATTGGAGAAGGTGCAGGCTGGGCTGAGGGACACCCCCCTCAATGCACGAATTTCATGCACCAGGCCTCTAGTGGTAATAATAAATGATGGTTACCAACTATGATGATAGTTACTAGGATTTATTATATGGCAGGTTGAATGGCTCTTTAATGATGTCCATGTCCTCCTAACCCTTGGCATTTGTGAATATGTTGAGTTTTATGACAAAAGGAGTTAAGGTTGCTGATCAATGAACTTTAAAGTAGAAGATTATCCTGGGTTATGCAGGTGGGTCTCATGTAATAACAAAGGTCCTTGGCAGTGTTAGGGGAGCTGGGGGAAGCCAGAGAGAAGGCAGCACGAGAAGGACTTGGTCTGATGTTGTTGGAGAAACAGGGCCTTAAGCCCTCCTGGACTCAGTCCGCTGAGACCCATTTCAGACTTCTGACCTTCAGAATTTTAAAATCTGCAGCACATAAGTCAGTAATTTGTTACAGTGGTAACAGGCAACTAATATGGTCAGTAAATGTCAGGTCTAATGCCTCTGTTCCAACTAATTGAGAGGAGAGAAACAAGGAGACACAGAGTCAGTGAGTGAGAAGGGAATCCACTTAAAACCAAGTCCCTGGGGAAATCCCAGGAGAGCGGCCACTTGCGCAGGAGCAGGCCCACGCCGCCTGCTCTTCCTTTCCCGTTCTTCCAAGGACGCACCGTAAGGTTCTAGGGCAACAGGTCTTGGGAAATGCGCTTAGCTAGATCCCAGAATGGGGTTTTCGTTTCAGCGTCCTTCCAAACAAACAGGCTTGACCTGTGGCTTCAGGCAGGGCAGGAAGCTTTGTTATGTTCGGAAGGCGCCCTCACTTGAGCCCAAGCACTGAGGGTAGACAGCTGCGGCATGGGCACTGAACTTGCATTGTATGGAGGTCCCAGTGGCAGTCAGTGTCCCTAACAGAGCTGTCAATAAATGCGTCTCAGTTAATACAGGAGCACTTGTTTGGGATAGGGAATGCCCCAAGCCCTTTGCACACATCTTTGTCTTATTTAAGCCGCATGACTCTCCAAGGCACATATATCCATTTAACAGATGAAAAACTGAGGCTCCCTTTCACGCATCTCCCCGGGGAACCACAATGTTTACGTTAGCTCCCAGAAGAAAACTACAGCCCCCACTACAGACTAGTGCACACCTTCTCTAAGAAAGCTGCCTTCCCGTTTCATTCCTGAGGCACCTTATTCCCTCGGGTGCTCTGGACTCTACCCTCCAAACCAGGTAAGTTATTAAAACTGGATCTGGACTTAATGGGCTGCTTTCTGCCTACAGGGCCAGCTAATTAGTGTTAATGATCTCATTATAAATTCTAAGTATCTCCAGCTGCTTCTTTATCCCATCTTGCCCCCCAACCCTCAACGTCTACTTTCCAGAGTCTCTGCCAAGCCATGGACACAGTGATATGTCGATGCAGACTTCCATCTATCAGAACATTAGCTACTTCCGACCAAGCCTCTCACGTGCTGGGTCCTCTGACTATGTCCCTTTGTGTTCCTTTATCTGTGAGAAAAAATGTGCTTTGCCGAATCATCAGACATAATTACACATTTAAAAAACTATTTGACTGCCAAAACTGGTTTGGCTCAGTAGATAGAGATTCAGCCTGCGGACTGAAGGGTCCCGAGTTCCATTCAGGTCAAGGGCATGCACCTTGGTTGCGGGCACATCCCCAGTAGGGGGCGTGCAAGAGGCAGCTGATCGATGACTCATCTATGTTTCTAACTATCTCTCTCCCTTCCTCTCTGTAAAAAATCAATAAAATATACTAAAAAAAAAAGAAAATAAATGCCAATATTTAATTTAAAAAAACTATTTGACTTTCACTGATCATAAGGCTGTAAGATAACTACATAGGGCAAATAAACACAAATCTGTTTATTTGATAGAAGCTTGGAAAGTAATGGCTTCTCCCTTCTTCTCACTGCCCCCAAGCCTCAGATCAATCATTCAGGTCAAATAGTTCACCTAAAAATGAAGAAGACAGTTACTTTTCTTAATTGATTGAGAAGTAAAAGGTGAAGTAACAGCTTAGCAAAAGTGAAGGAGGATGTGTGGTCAGAGGGCTATGATGTACATGACTGACCTCGGGCAGTCTTTTAATCTCTGCACCTCACCTTTCTAACAGGGACACCAAGCAATAACTATTCTATGTTGGCTGTTCTGAGGACCAAAACGTATAATGTATGAGAAATGGTTTGCCGACTGTAAATGTGTAAACATGTTAGTTATTCTTACTAAAGAAAAGGGAAGTTTCCTTCCTCTGTATTTTTGCTTCTATCTTTAGTAGCTATTTCTACAATAATCTTCCTTTCTCATTCAACTCATTTACTTGTTATTTAACATTTCTCAAATTTAAGCTCGAGACATCCTCAGGTGCCAACTACCTGCTATCAGCCACAAAGGTGGGTGGATGCTATTCTACTCTCATCCCTATAGAGAGAACTGTCCTATAAACTCTATACTCATATTAGCATCTCCGTGATCATGAAAACATATAACTGCATCATAGAGTTTGAATATCCGAGGGAAGCATGCTTCTCCTCTGAGCAGTTCAAGATAAGGCTCATAAAATGTCCAAGGAAAAAAACCGCCACTGAACCCAGCATCTCTGAATGTGTGGCTGGTAGAAACCTAATTTGCAATGAATATTTAGTTCTCCATAAAACAAAGAGCCTTGTTACCGCTCTTTCCCACACTTCCCCTCTCCAGTATTTGTCAACTGATTTCACCTCCATTCAAATTAAACAAAATAGAAGGTTTTTATTTATTCCAGTATTTTACACTGAACAGTTCCCTGGAGGTTCTCCATTTACCGGCTTGGGTAATACTATCTTTGCTTTAGTTTATTAGATTGACAAAGTTAATTTAAAAATAACCTAGGGAACTTTAAGTGATTCTTGGAAGGGCTAACATGCATGCACATATGGTACGTCACCCATTTCCTTCTGTGTGTGAAGTATCTCTCAAAGGGAATTTATCTAGTTTCATAATTTCTTAGAATACAAAAAATATGTTGCCAACATGAAACATCATCATTCTGATGATGAAATGCTTTCAATTCTGTTCTTTATTCCATCTAGTTTAGATGAGGAGCGATTTGATAAGATCATCGTACAACTGTTTACTGCCAAAGCTCCGCCCACCCCATTTTCATCTGAAACACAACCGGGGGCACATAGCATCTAATTAAATTCATACAAAGCACAAATTATTGAATAGGAACCAAAGTGCATTTCAAAGTAAGTATCAATTAATGTGACACCCAATTTCTAATCACTCCAATGTGCAAGGCTTATACACAAAACATATCTAATTTATTTTGTAGAAATCAATTATATTTTACATTTCTATCCTAGAATCACATCCAGTGGTTTGCTAACAGGTTGGTCAGATGTTTTTTCCTAGTAGATTCTTACCAAAAAAGAAAAAAAAAATCAGTGTTTTAAGTAGTTCCTCCTCAAATGTTTCTTCATTTAATTTGAGACGGATTCTCATTACCTACTATTTTTCTTTCTTTCTTTAATACATGGATCTGTGCTGCTCTTGGCAAGAGCCCTCTCTCTTTTCTCCAGGTTTCTGCGACAGTGAACACAGGATAGAAAACCATAAAACCATACACAGGGGTCCTACAGCCTAGTTTGTGAGACAAGGCTTCAAAGAATAAAACTGTTCAATAACACCTGGCAAATGATCGTCTGTGAAGTAGCAACACTTTTTCTCTTCAACAGAAAACAACAAACAACTGACCCAGCACAAGAGTGGCCAAGCACGGCGGATCGTTGTGAAGGCAATCAGCCACTGGCCAGAGCTTCTCCCAGAGACCCTGGCAGGCAGCTGGCTCCAGGGCCCCGGTGATGGCATGTTGGTCACAGCGCACTCATGCGTCCTGCTTCCCACTAGAACTTACTGATGTTTACAGTGCAGGGATACTGAGGCTGGGCCAGAAAGCCTGAGCAAGACAAAGCCCATACACTGAAGGAGCTCAACATGTTTTGGGAAGAAGAGCCGCTCTGGTCCTTAACGAGGAAAAGAAGCCCTGATGCTTTATACCACAAACCATCACTGGATGCTTACAATATAGGTTATTTTAAAAGTAAAAACACTGATAAGCAAGGAAAGAATTTCTTACAATGTATCTAAAAAGTGCTTGCAACCCTATATAGTAAAAGGTGAATATGAAGAATGACCAGTTGCTATGACATTCACTGACCACTAGGGGGAAGACATTCAACGCAGGAGCTGCCCCCTGGTGGTCAGTGTGCTCCCACAGGACATCCATGGCAGCACTAAGGATGTCCGGCTGCAGGTTTGGGACCACTCCCTGTGCCTAAGCCATCAGTTGGACATCCCCCAAGGGCTCCTGGACTGCGGGAGGGCGCAGGCCAGGCTGAGAGACCCCTCCCCCACTCCCAAATTCATGGATTTCATGTACCGTGCCTCCAGTATTACAATTATTTATCTTAAACACTAACTTAAAAAAAAAGTATATTTTATATTGTTATGGATTAAAGTCCTACTACTTATTCAAAGTTATATACATTTACTTCAATTTCTCAGACCTCATAGTTAACACTAAGCAACAGTGAATAGAGGTCATCTTCAAAAAGGGGGAGTGCAATGCCAGGCACATCTGGGCATTGCCAGGTCTGCCAGTTGTCAGTGCATTAAGTGAGCTGTGCTGAGAGTTGGCAACATATAGTGCTGTCCTGTTATTTAAGCAACTTCAGATTTATGGGGTTCTTGTCTATGCTGACCTCATGAAAAAGGACCTCGGTCCATTCTATTGCCAGATCCTGAGGATGGGGGTGACAGGGACCTGCTTTTAGGAAACCTCCTCTAAGTGTTTTCCTTAACTTTGGTCTCCCATTTTTTTCATTCTATCCGACAGAGTCATTCAAAGAGCATGTATAGGCTTGGGAAAGAATTCAATCTAGACAAGGGATTCACCGTCTATTTTAATGCTGGGGCAACCAGGAAGCAAGAGGGCAAGCGCCTTGAGGGGAGGGCCAGTATGGCAAGGCCTTTGTGGTGCCCTCAGAGCTCAGCACAGTGATCACTGAGAACGACGACGAACACCTGGCCTGCTCCTCTTCTCTACCTGGCAGCAGCCAAGACGTAGCACAGGCCAGTGTGCAGTATGCAAAGCTGTCACTCTGTTGGATCTCCCACTGGCCTGGTAGCAGATGAGTGGGTTTTGCATGCCTGGTTTACACTCTTCAAATATTTATAGACAGTTCCCTTTGCCTCCAGCCCTAGTTGTCACTTAGCCAAGTTATACATACATGGCCCTTTTAATCTTTCCTTAGAAATCAATCCTGCTCAGCTCCTTAATCATTCTAGTTGCATTTCTCTCAACTTTGGCTGTTTGTCTTTCTGGTAATGTATTCTGTTGAAATGCATAAAAATAACACAGGTGTAAAGCAGAGAAGGTCTTGGTCACCTTCCCTATACGAAGATCAGTGCCTTTTGCATGCAAAATAAATTCATTCACCCTCTTTTCTTTTGCATGATCACGTTCTAATAATTCGTATTTAAGCCGAAACCGGTTTGGCTCAATGGATAGAGCGTAGGCTTGGGGATTGAAGGGTCCCGGGTTCGATTCCGGTCAAGGGCATGTACCTTGGTTGCGGGCATATCCCTAGTAGGGAGTGTGCAAGAGGCAGCTGATCGATGACTCTCTCTCATTGATGTTTCTAACTAACTCTCTCCCTTCCTCTCTATAAAAAATCAATAAAATATATATATATTTTAAAAATTCGTATTTAAGATGATGGATCAATGAATACATTGCTAAAGGAAGGAAGAAAAGGTATCATCAGTATTATGCTCTCAGAATATCATCATTGACTAAACTCTTTCTCTCACGTGTCTATAAATGGATTAATTTAACCTGCAACCTTCAGACAGGGAGAACAATGGGAACCGAGAATAAAGTGGTCCCACAGAGAAGTGTTATGTCCCTCCGTAACGTACCCCTTCCTGCGGATACTTCCGGCTAACATTAGCTTTCAATGAAGAAATTAAACACGAGTTAATTTCTCCCATTATAAAAGTAGTACATCAAAGAAAATTTTAGGTATCAGAAATGAGGAAATATTACTTATAGTCCACTATTGAAAGACAAGATTTAACATTTTTTAAGAATTTCATTTAAGCCCTTTTTTTGATGTATTGTTCTTCCCATCCCAATAGGCATTTGCTTAGTATAATACCTTGCTTTTCCCACCTACTATTATAACAGACATGTCATGTCTTGCATTGTCTTCAAATAGTTATTTTTAATGAACATATATTACTCCATCCAGTAAGTGGGTATGCCTAATTGTACAATTCCCAATGTTAAGACATTTACATTGCTTCTATGTTTTCTTTAGATTAAATGTGCAAAGCTTTTCTGTATTGAAGATTGTTCCTAGATTCCTAGCAGTAAAATGAATGTTCCAGAGGACAGCAAGAAAATAAATTTAGAAGAAGTAAAGAATTAATGCAAGTACTATTTGAAGTGAAAAATACCACCTTAAGTACAAAGATTTGTCTTCTGTTCTAAGATTAACAAGTGAGTGCTCAAATCTTAGAAAGTTGTAGAAAACTGTTGGAGGGGGCAAATGCGTTAAATTAAATGTGGTCCTTACGAGTCTTTATTCACAGGTATACTGGTGATCCTTAACAAGTGAGCTTAAATCCTTACCCGTACCTAGATCTACCATCAGCAGGCGGGTGAGGGCTGTGTAGAAGGTGGTTCGGCACCGGAAGTCACTGAGCCTGTCACTGTCACTGATGCCGAGGAAGGGGAAGTGTTCACTCTAATGAAAGCAAAAGAGCAGCCACGTTACAAAGGCTTTGCCTAAGCCACCTGGAAACTCGAGTCATTAATGAGAGGAAATCAGACTTACCGTGTGATTTTTTAGCATGAATTTCACAGCATCTATCTTCACCAGTTTTTTTAAAAGGATATAGGTAATAGAAGTTAAGGAATTTGGCGAAATGTAATTGTCTTATCAATAGGTAATCAATCACAAAGTAACACTGAATTACAATGGCACCAATGCCTGCTTATGAGGAATAAATATTATTTCGAAAGAGTATTGTCCTAGAGAAATGCGCTTCATACTATTAAGAATGGCAATCTATTATTAACCAGTGCAATTACTTTTCTCATCTTATACATGTTCTCGTCCTGGAGAGGAAGAATTAATTTTATAATTAAGACAAAAACTTCTTTACTATTAAAGTCTTCGTAGTGGAAAATTAAAACTGACCTTTTTTTTTCTTTTCCATTTTTGATGTAATGTGAGAACTTCTCTTTACTTAATATTACTTCATAATAAAATAATGATAAAAGACCCATAATAGGCTATCAAGAAGGAGAAAATGTTCAATTCTATGAAATAATGAGCTCAGATAGAAACGTAAGGAGAGTCTGCTCCAGGTGAAGGAGAAGGGAATACAGCCAGGAGGATGTGGCAGTCTGCATGTCATCAAGGACTGAAGGTCAGGCTTAGAGAGCCTGACACTTCTCAAGTACCTATCGTGTGCAAGGAATTTCATATGTAACTCACCTAATCTTCACATTAGAGAGCTAAATATTATTTCTAATCCATAGGTAAAACGAGCGCGGAGAAATTGTTACTTGCCTAAGGGAACACAGTTATGGATGGGTAGTGCTGCGATCTGAACTGAGGTTTAACCTCAAAGATCATGTTCTTTCTACTGGACTGAACCATCATCTGAAACAGTTCAACGCATGATGAGAATAACAGTACAAAATCATACTTGAACATGATCACAGGCCTAAGGAATCTCTGATTAATGCCGTCATCAAAACACCCTCGTCATTTACTTTACCCAGTTGCATGGCCTCTCTGGGTTGATGCCTGCCTACTTCCTCATGCCTTTCTCGCAGGCCATAAGAACCTTAAATGGCACCATTCATGCTCCCCTGAAAACGCCAACTCTTTTCTTCATGTCGTCTCCAAGTACAGAACTCTCTTGCCTCCGGACAGGGACACTGAAACCGCACTCGAGGTTTCGGTCACTCAGCTGTGGATGTAGAGGAGTAGAAAACACACTGGAACACAAGTTAGGGAGCCTGGGCTTCCAGCTAACTACACCCTTCAGTGGGCTGGATGTGTGTGAGCACCACACTCAGCCACTCTGAGCCTGACTGTCCCTCTCCAACGAGTGAGGATGAAGCCTATGCTCAAGCGATCTGTCTTAGAGGACGGTTGTGAGGATCAACTGATGAAACGTCTTTTTCAATTTTAAGCCACGGGAAGAAGACACGAAGATGCAGGGAATCAACGTTTACAGAATGTTTACTGCTTACGAGGTTGATTCTCACAGCCCCATGAGATAGGTAGTACCGCTTCTATTTTTCAGATGAAAAAACAAACTCAAAAACATTAAATAGAACTTTCCAAGAGAAACAACTAGTATGATTCAGTTCCAAGACCTCTTGACTCTAAGGCCGCATTCCAGCGGCATATGAAGCGTGCACATCTGCTCACCTCCATGTTAGGACACTTTCTAGGGACAGGGCCGCATCTATGCGCTCTCCTCCTGGCCCTGTGTTCGCTGGGTGTCAATGCACTGAGTGTGTCTGGCAGCTGCAGGGCAAGGAGTCAGGGCTGACAGGTAGCAGGTCTTTCCCTGCCTATGAAGCTGCACATTTGATGATTTTTTAATGGTGTCATCACTGAGCAGAACTGCCACTCAAACTTCACTCAGTTAAACAGGGTGGGGTCACTAAACTAAGAAATACCTTAAGTAATTACCAAATACAATTCTCTTAGAATTGCAGAGTAAAAAGTCACAGGGTCTGTGGGTTATCAGAATGCTGCCATTAATAGGAATCTTCCTATCAGTCCTGCTAGTAAACAGCAAGTCCTGTTTTGACAACAGAATATTTATGGGAGCAATAAACACAACATTCACAGGAAGACTCTCGTCTGCCAAAGACACACTTTCTGTGGAACTGCATCTGTGCACTTTGAACCAAGGCCAGCCGCACTGCCTTTTAATTATATTCTAAAGAACAAGTGATTAAGAGTAAATATTGTTCTCAATAAAGAAAAAAAATGACAGCTCATCTGAATATTTATATTCCCTTATAGCAATTCAATTCAAAGCTAGTTATGGTCCTTAAGAGGATCTGTAAAGTTAAAAAACCACAATGCAAATGGAGCCCTTGCCAGGTGGCTCAGTTGGTTGGAGTATCATCACATATACCGAAAGGCTGCAGGCGTGATTCCAGTTAGAGCAGGCTGTAAGTTCAATCCCCCATCAGGGTGTGTACAAGAGGCAGTCAATGGATATTTCTCTCTCACATTGATGTTTCTCTCTCCCTCTCTCCTCTCTCTTTTAATATCTCCTCAGGGGTGAGAAATATAAATAAATAGGCAAATGGCTAATCATTTTATGATCTTTCTAAGTCACATCATTTTAGCTGGTGGGAGCATTTTAGTCCAGTGACATTCTGAATAGCACATTACAGCAAACGTGGTGATGGTGGTTATCAGCAACAACAGTAGGAGTCTAGAGTCCTGAGGAAGAGAATTCAGGAAGGGTCACACAGGAAACGGGTTGGCTCAGTGGATAGAGCGTTGGCCTCTGGACTGAAAGGTCCCAGGTTCGATTCCGGTCAAGGGCATGTACCTTGGTTTCGGGCACATCCCCAGTAGGGGGTGTGCAAGAGGCAGCTGATCGATGTTTCTCTCTCATCGATGTTTCTAGCTTTCTATCCCTCTCTCTTCCCCTCTGTAAAAACTCAATAAAATATATTAACAAAACAAAACACAAAACATGCCAATGGTAAAACAAAGATTCAAGTCCAACTCTGATTGTCAAATGTAAGTTCTTTTCACTAAGTTACATCATATCCATTTGATTTTAAAGAGACCAGTGATTCTGCAGACTACTAGCTTCTTGAGACACAATCAAAGCTGTAACTAAGTCCCAGAGTGAACAGGGAAACTGTTCTTTCAGTAATGAACCAACTCATTAATGAACTTTCATCACATCAGGACTGAGCACCCACTACATGACAGGGTCAGTAATAAAAGGTGCTTTATTTTTGTCAGCGCAAATATATTGTTATATACATATTATTTTATTTAATCCACATAAAATCCTAAGAGATGATAACATCCCCTTTCTACTGATGAAGAAATTGAGCTTCCAGAGAAATTACATGACTTGTTCATGTTCTTTCACTTAACACAGTAAACTAGAACTAGTTCAGGATGGCTTTACTAAGACTTCAGCAAGACCTAAAAAAATTTAAAAGACATCAAATTGAGTTATAATGGGTCAAATGAGGAGAACAGCACCATGAAGGATGTCAAGGGGGAGGAAAAATGAATTTCCTTGGCCCAAGGAAAAGTATCAAGTGTAAATTGTGGTTGAGTGGTGGCAAATTAGTTATGGGAACTCAATAAGTCAAGTACCATTAAACAACTCAAGTTCAAATCAATAATTTTACGTTGACCTGAGAAGCAAGTAGAAGGAATTGTGGGCTTTTGGGAAGAGAGAGATGAGATTAAAACAATACTCAAGGAAGGTAATCTTGTGAGGCAAGAATTTAAAGAACTGCGTGAAGGTCTGAATAAGCTGGCTACAGAAGAGTAGAAAGGATTCTCACACTTGATTCCACTATAAAAGCAAACAGAGCAGATAAATTATGGGATGCTTTTTCTATGGATGATAGAGACAGAAAGCAGAAAAACAAATCAACATTTCTTCTGATGAGAAATGTTAATAGACGTATGCCTGAGGGATATATGCTGAAGCTAGTTTTACTTAACATTCTCAAAGCCATCTGGAGATGGTGGTATTCAGTGAAATAAAGCAATACATTTTAATACTGTTTTACCAAAGCAGAACTACTACTGCTTATTACTAAGTATTCCCTGTAACAGACATTTCTTCTATCCTTCACTCACATTTTATTCTAGACTTTTGCTTCATTTCTCATCCTCTCTCTTTCTTGACCCAAACCTCATTCAGGATGCACCCAGGGTGGGAAGATTGGTGAAGGGTGAGGACGTCTGGTTTGCATGTTACTTGCATGCTTAATGATTTGAATATACAAGTAAGCTGTGTCTAAAGGACCTTGACTAAAAAGAGCTTGCTCAAATCCATACCAAAACATCACACACCCACATGATGTTTAATGTGTAGTTTTTTGTTTTTTTTTGAAATTTAGTATGTAATTTATTTGAGTCAAATTTTTTAAAAGGAACTCTGTTGATAATACTGTGGGGGGAGGAAAAAGAGCCACATACTAACCTGACAAGATCAGGGAAGCCCTGCATGGCAGTCTTACAAACCTAAAGACCTAAAATTAATCACAATGGATGGTCTGAAATGAAAACTTTAACTAAAAGCAGCTATGGTGGGTAGTCATGTCCTAGGCTGGTATTTTCCCTGACAAGGTCAATCTCTATCCAAACTGAGCCTGTTGTCTTTTTGCATCTATGCTAACATATCCTTAAAATGTAACTTGTAATTTCCCTTTTTCTGGAGCCCTTGAGCACAACCTAATGCGCCAGGAGAGATAACACAAATTCCTTCACTGTTCTTGTTATGTTAATTGTTACTGTTAACTATCCTGCATAAAATGTATGCCTATCATTTTATTTTTTATCCAATCCCAAGGGTTCCCTCCTCTCTGCCCCTCACCCCGTTTTGCGTTCTCCTGCCTCTCTAGTCTATCACCCATGGATTTTATGTTACCCACCTACATCCCCTCTTTCGAATGCAATGTATAAAAATAGATGAAAGACCGCCATTCTCTGGAGCATTATCTCAATCCGTTGAGGTTCTGCTTCCCGGCAATTGTTGGCAGTTTGGCTCAAATGAAGTCACACAAATTCTTTACAGGTTTGAATGTTTTTACGTTAACAATACAATTTTTTTTGGCTCTTAGTAGAAATATAGGTATGGAAGTCTGGAATCAGGATCAGTTCTGTGAAGGCAGGGACTGTGTCTTATTTGCCCTTTTGCTCTGTACTGAGCAAATGCTTAATTAATATTTGCTAATTGAAAGAGGCCAGTAAGATGAAAGTAAATCATAAAGATGAGTATGAAAGTAAATTTGAAAATCACTATTTTATTCTTACTCAAGGTTAAATTTAAATAAATAAGGATGCTGTTCTAGTTTGTTGCACTTACAAGACAAATGAAGCTGGAAGAGGTTTGGGGTTAAAAAATAAGATTAGGGTGTCTAAGTAGTTTGGACAGGAAATAAGACTCTGTGGCTTGCAAACATGAAAACCATTGAAATGAACTAATAGATAAGTAGATCTAAGATGCACCTGGGTAGGAATTACATTCACCAAATCCTGGTGTACAGGTCCTGCCTTTGGTTCAATGCTTTGCTAGTGAGGTCTTGAAATTCTTAACAACTTAGGAACAAGGCGCCCCACATGCTCATTTTGTTCTAGGCCCAGTCAATTATGTAGGTGGTCTTGGAATAATATGGATGTTATTAATCCTAAGGACTGTTGACGTTAAAAGTAACAACACGGAAAAAATGAGTTTGGATACTTTTATGAATCTTTGTAGAAGTCTTTTATGGGGTCTGTTTTAAAAAGTTAGAGCCATTTTTGGATTTTCTTAAAGCTCAGAGGATGATGTAGTAAGGGCAAGTAACAACAGAGGGCCTAATGGAAAATAAAATCCCTTCTCAATATTACCTGAAATCCCAAATTAGACACACGTCAATGCTGTAAATTTGAGCAAATAAGCAAATTGCAGTAGAAATACTGATCAAATATTTTTTCAAAGAAAAAACACACCTTAACGTAATGATTAATGAACAAATAGAATTTTGGATGAAATGTAACCCTTTCTTCCCTCTTTCTCGGCGTTTAACATGTCTCATTGCTCTGTGTGAGCCCTCATTTTATCCAACTTTCCCAGCAGCTTCCTTGTTTGATCATCTGAACAATCTCGTCTCCCCGGATAGAAAGCAGAATTGCTGCCTGCAAACTCTCCAGAAAGGAGGACCCCTGAACCGGTGGGGGCAGGCTGCAGGACTGTGCATGTCCGAAAGCTACTACTTGGAATCTGGAGAGCGGGACGTTTAGTCTTGGGAATTTAAAGACTATGTCAAAAAGTTACTCAGGTGTATTCGCCACATGGATTTTATATGGCCCGTGTAATGAATTTGATAGGAAGACAAACTTTCTTTCAAAAAAGGGCTCTGAATTTTAAAATTATGATAGCGTTAAACAACTTGGAAACCTTTAAATTTGGCAAACAAACCATGGGGGGAAAAGCAAGACTCGCTCTCGAGTGAAAATCCAGGACTTCACGTATTGGCAGCCTCCTCACAGACATTGGACATTTTATTCAAGGAGAGAGGCCGCCTTGTCCTGGCAAAGACAAAGTCCTGTGGAGAAGCGGGAGGAGGACAGGCTTCTCTGTTTAGGACACCCCATTGTATTTTCTAAAGAACCGAGTCAGATCTCCAAGTATAGCTCCTGAGCTACCGCATCATCCGAAACTTGCTGAAAAGGCAGATTCTCAGGGCTCAGTCTAACACCTCCCGAGACCTCAGCCTGGAGGGGAGGCCTAGCATTTGTATTCCAGCAAGATCTCTAGTGATTCTGATGGTCACTAGAGTTTGACCCTACTTACTCCCCGTGGGCAAATGAACACAGGCTTTTTTTTTTTTTAAGCACTTTCTAAAAATGAGGATCTTTTATGTTTTCAATTGATAAACAAGTGGTCAAAAACAAGGACACAAAAGTTCAGAAACTGGCTTTGAGAACCATACACACTGAATAAAATTCACTCTGAAGATAAAAACAGGGAAAAAAGGCCTCTGAAAATATGCATTATAAAGTCATAAGGAACAGATAAACACTTTATTGTAACATTACATGCCTTTCATCTGTTAACTAATATTTTAATATAAATATATAAACATATTTACATTAACAGGGGTCAATCAGTGGTGATTTTTTATCCTGCATAACTGTTTCTACTTCTGAAGAATGGCATCTTATTTTTAACACAAAAAGAGTATTGCTTTAAAATCAGAACTTAAAAACAAATTATAACAAAGAAATCGATAGGAAACAACAAAACATACATTAAGTAGCAAGCAACTGCACTGAAATAGATACACCACTCACATATTCCATTATGTAAATGAATTCAAAGATATTTCATGACTGATCAGCTAGAAGGGACATAATGATTTATAATTCAAATAACTGAGCACTGAAATCAAATTGAGCTAATATATATTTCTAAATATGCAAACCTGAAATAATTGTTAAAAAATATAAATCAATGTACCCAGGTTGAAACCATTCATATCCCTTAGTTTAAAATGTTATAGCATTTAAACTTTTATCTAATAAGTTTTCTGAAAATATGATTTTTTAGTAACTTTAGGAAGTGCTCAAAAGCAATAAAGAGCTTATAAAACAAAAGCTTATAATTGTAGGACTAAAAAATATATACAGAATATAAGGAGATAGGAGAAGGATCTTAATAGCAGACACAAATAAACTAGGCATTATGCAAATTATACTAAAAAGAATACAAATCAAATTAATTTTATATTAGATTTCAATTTCAACCTAAAAGATAGGGTAAATCTACACAATAGATATGTGCTATAAAATAACAGGTTTCTTTCTAGATAATATGCTCTCAGAGTAATTTATTGTGAAAAGGCCAGAGTTTGCAATACTAGGAAGTACTTATAAACCACTTCATATGTTAGAAATAAAGAGTATTTCAGCATTATTATTTTAAAAAAATACAGGTTCAGGTTTTTTTTTTTTAATAAGAAAAAATACATATCTTAAAAAGCCAAAATGACCACTGGAATTGGGTTGTACATCACTTTCCAGTAAAAAGGAAAAACAGCCTGGACAGGTGTAATTTATCATTTTTCTGATTTAATATCAAAGAAATATATTAAAATAATAAAAAGAATCCTGAAATCCTCAAAATTTGTAGTGATAAATAGCCCTCCCTGACTTTATTGCATTATACCTACTAACAGAAATATTGCATGGTGGATTTTGCCAGACAAGGACGATTATTTTCCAATAAAAAGTTGCATATTAAATTCCAGCACAAAAGTGGGTGTCTAATACTTTGGAAATCTTTTATGGCTTGCCAAGAAACACAATTTTAAAGTTAACTAATACAAACATATTCCTGAAGTGAACCTACATTAAAGATTTCTCTCCAATGCCCCCATTTTCAGAATGTTATCTTCATATTAAAATAATAGCTAAGCTTAGTGGTTAACTAAACCAACATTTATTTTTTACACTCTTCTCTCTCATTGGTTGAAACACAATTAACCTAAAAAGAAAAGATGATTCTGGTTTTAGATTTTAAAAACCAGCTAATGAGAGAAAATTATAAACATTTAATATGTACTGAGAAGTCTCATTTAGAGTAAATAAGATATTGAGTTGATAGGACCAATAATCAAAAAAGTGTTCAAGACACATAAATTTTCTTCCAATTCCTTTATGCCTCTCTCTTAACTAATGAAAAGACATACTGATTCTTAGGAATTCAGTTTTTACAAGGCAATATTTTAGAACATTTTGACCTTATTAAAAGTACCTAGCTAATGGAATGCACTTGTTAGGCTTTTCATATAAATGGTCAAACATATAGTAAAAAGGATATCCAACAGAAAGGTCATTTAGGAATTGAAGAGTCCTTGAAATTACAGGCTCACATCTTCCCCAGTATTTAAGGTTTGTAACACTAAATATAAACAAGAAGTTTTAAATTGTAAGTAAGGTATTTGCTTGATTGGGAAAACATGGAAATACACATACATTCATGTAAGTTTGAAGACCTAAATCACAAAATACCAATGGGACATTTTCCATTCTATTCTTTTTATAGCACATTCAAAACATATACAGTTAATGTACAAATGGTGCATAATTCTATTCATTTAGTTTTATAAATGAAAAAGTTGCCTAAGTGTTCCACAGGAAAAACATTAAGTTTTTATCTGAAACAAACATATGTAGGGATGGACAGCAGGAGCTACAAGGAAGTCAAATAGAGGCTCACAGTTACTCCCAAGAAATGAACCATTCAACTTGTGGCTCCAAACTCACTTCTGCTTATGATTGTTTCTCTAGCTTTATTCTCTGGAGGCAAGATAGTACTATTTACATGTTACACAGAAAGTGGGATGCCGATTGAAGGCACACCAGTGTAAAAGTAGGCTAAGTGTAAAAGTTTTCTCTATGACTAGAAACTAGTGAATTCTGCTAATGTTGTAAGGATAATTAATTCAGTTTCCATGTATGTGTTCTGAGAGCCATACCTTCCTGTCAAAGGCAATGAATGCCCTGTCCTAAGTTAATCAAACTTCTCTCAATGATTCTAATTTGCAAAAATCTCTTCACTTGGTCTTCCAAATTGGGTGTTTTCTTTTTAATTAAAAAAAAAATTGCTACCCAATTGACTTGAAGAGCCAGAGTCTGTAAACTTTGTAAAACCATGTCTTGATGCTGCACACTGCAATCGTGTGGAGACCTTGACAAATAACAATGTCATCTGGATGGTGAACTTTAAATATGAGAAATTAATTTTCAATTAAAAACTATGCTACCATCCTAAGAAAACCCAATTTTTAAAGTTTCTTATTAAGAAAATTGATATTTATTAAGAGATTTAAACACAGTAAAAGGTCCATTAGATTCAAACCACCACCAACAAAAGAAAAGAATCAAAATCCAGAGTAGGAACTCACATTTTCGTCATGAATGTTTCTAGAACGTGGTTGTCATCTGTTATTCCTAGCACTTCTGACATCCGGGCATATACCTGCACAACAACAATTGTTAAAAACTTTACCATTAATCTATATTTTAAAAAGACTATCACAATGAGAAAATGGAAGATTTAAATTGTAAGTAAGGTATTTGCTTGCTTCTACATTAAAGTAGGGAGTAGGTGGGGGGAGCAAATGAAGAATTTTTTTAAAAGTTTACAAGTTTTAAATTTACCAATTTTTTCTTCTGGAAGCATCCCTCTTATTTTGAAACAAATACACACCCTTCTCGCATACTCATTTTACTCCCAGCACACTACATATTTTCCCCCAAAATGGGAACTAGTATCCCTCCTTTCTCAAAGACAGGCATATGCATGTGAAGGGCTAGAAACTGTAGTGCCTCGGGAAAAGGTTCCAACATTCACAAAGATTCCATCCATTTCAGATTTCAGCAAACCACCAAATAATTCAGGATTATTAGGCTGTTATAAAAAATAATTTCCAACATATAATGAAAGAATTTATAGAAATTCTCAAATATCCCTCGATTAAACTCCCCCCAATAACAGAGGCAGGTCTTACTTTCCACACGGAAACGGACACTCCAGGCTCAGGAAGTCTCTGCAGAGTGCATCAGGGCCTGGGATCCACCAAGCTTCCAATTAGGGAGCGCTGGCTGCAGAGTTTGGGGTGCAACATTTCAGTCCCAA
Source organism: Nyctalus aviator (assembly GCA_036971965.1). NCBI lineage: Eukaryota > Metazoa > Chordata > Mammalia > Chiroptera > Vespertilionidae > Nyctalus > Nyctalus aviator. Next base: position 91,641,741 of record CM072927.1, on the reverse strand, counting down.
CCCAAGCCACACTGAGCTGATAAACACATAGCCCACTTCAATTGGGACAATGCCACTGGCAGCCAATGGAACATTCCCTAATACCCTGGCAAGGCTGAGCGGTGGGTTAGTTAACACCTCCATGCTCCCTGATGCTCTGGTGTGATTACAGGTCATCCCTGCCAGACACCAGCTGTATGGGATTTCTCTTCTGCGATTTGATCCCTGTGACTGTCTCCTCACGTTCTCCTGACCAGCCTACTTCCTATAAGGTATGGCAACTTAGCTTTCACTGTCTCTGCCTTGTTTTCCTATGTTAACAACAACTTGACATACTGCCATAGGCCAGGAAGGTGAGAAAGAAAGCACAGGGCGCCCGGAGCCGCAGGGCTGGTTACACAGGGGAGGAAGGCTGTTCATTGCACAGTCTCCGATATTTGGATTTTAAGCACTAGTCACACCAGCAGCTTGTGTTCCAGGTTTTCAACCTAAGTCCTATGACCAAAAAAATCTCCTAAGGCCCAAGAGGAAATCAGAGAGAAAGAAAAAGAGAGAGAAAAGAGAGGGGGGAAGTGGGGGCAGGTGGAGAGGGCAAGAGAAGGAAAGAACACCAGGGTGGAGGGGAGAAGCTGGGGGAGAGACAAAGAAAGGAAGATTGATATCCAAATTCCTGTCGCCTCTCCCGCTAACTTCTGAGCCCTACAGATCCACGATAATGATTGGATCTCTGAGTGCTCAGAGTAGGCCTTCCTCTCTCTCTTATACGACCGAAGCTCTCACTGGGTGTGTGAGATGTGTGGGGAAAAGAGGGAGCTTTCGGAAGAGAGAACGAGGGAAGCTGGTCACCCCAGTCCCCAATGATCAGGTATCTTTAAGCACAGGGCAGGCTCACAGGAAGAACAGCATGTGGAAAGGGAAGTTGCCCATCTCACTATGATTCCGAACCTTTCTCATAGGTGGGAGAGAGTTGGGTCCTGGGAAAAAATTGGTGTTGATGTGATTAGTGGCATACAATGCCCTTCATCCCAACCTCCTCCTCCCGTGCCGTTTCCCTTAACCTGGAGCCGCAGTGAAATGAGCTGGTCACTGAGGTTTCTCAGGCAGTTTCAGAGCTCAAGTGCTTCATTTGGCCCGAGCCTGCCTTCTTCCTCTTCCGAATTCCCACTCAGAGTCATCTCTCTGCCCTCCAGCAGTGAGCTGTCCTGTCATGCTACTGTTCACACTGTAATTGTTTGAGTGTCCAGTCCCTCTTCCCGCCGTATTGTATTTTTGTAAAATCAAATTTTATATTTTTAAGACTATAAATGCTTATTGATGGCAAAACTCAGGCTTACTCAAATTTTGATTTTATCCATGCCACACTGAATAAAACATAACGAAAATGTGATTTTAAACATTTTACATTTAAAAAATATTTTTTAAAAATTGATGGGTTTTTGTGTCCCTGGCACTCACTAAAGGAGAGAGCTAGACAGGCGTCTGTTGTGCTCTGCTGTCAAAACAGTTCCTCAAAGCATCAGGTTTGACCCAATAAGATACTAGAAAAAACGGTCAACATTGACACATGGCAGTGTAATCCACAATTATCCTTGTAACTTGCACCATTCCTTTTATCATCCATTAGCTTTGATTCCCATTATCCCATCTAGAACTGTGTCAACGCTTTTGTCCCTAGGGATTTCTCTCCACTACTAGGATCTGACAGTGAAGCTGGAGTACTAAACAGGATCATTACCTCTTAAATCCACTTATCTGATCTACTGAATAGTAAATTGAAAAGCTCATTAAGAGCAACAATCTGATTTGTTTTCACGTGTGACAGGGTCATTTAAAATCAATGTATGATTACTGCAATTCTTTTAAAAGACTGGCTCACATTTTCCAAGGCACCTTATCATCAGAGGGCACACAGATAATATGAAAATGTCTTCAAACTTTGGGAATTTAATTATGTCATAGACACACATAATTTAGGGGTGGGAAGTAATTTGTCCAGTGAGAAAAGATCTATACAACTGTTTATCTATCATAAAACACAGGCCAATGAAAGTTTTCACAATTCCAACACAATATCACTTCACCAAAAACAATTTTTATGACAGCCAGAAGAAAGTATATCATGCTACTCATTTTAAGGAAGAATATAGAAGTTGGTATAGGAATGCAAAGAGAGGTAAAAACTCACTTTAGTTCAAGATTTCTAATCTTTTATTTCAGAACCAATTAAGATAATGAAATCACAGTGAAAAATAAGCAAAAATCTAAGAAATAAGAGATTAATCCATTGATATTGTCAATGGTCTCTAAAGGACACAATGAGGTTATGTCTTTACACGTTTCACATAATCGGAGAGGCACACATTACAACCTAGTTTCTGCCTGTCAACCCGTGCCTTCTCCCTCTCTTCCTTCAATTCTATAGACTCGGTGCCCGAAATTCGTGCACGGGGCGGTGGGATGTCTGTGTGTGTATGTGTGTGTCCCTCTGCCCAGCCTGCACTTTCTCTAATTTGAGACCCCTCAGGGGATGTCCGACTGCCGGTTTAGGCCTGATCTCTATAGGCCAAAACCGGCAGTCAGACATCCCCCTCACAATCCAGGACTGCTGGCTCCGAAAAACTCACCTGCCTGCCTGCCTGCCTGATCGCCGCTAACCACTTCTGCCTGCTAACCTGCTAGTCCCCTAACTGCTCCCTTGCTGGCCTGATTGAAGCCTGCTTCCCTGCCAGCCCGAATGCCCCTAATTGCCCTCTCCTGCTGACCATTTTGTGCTGACAAAGAGCACCATTTTGTGGTGGCAATCTTGTGACAATGTGGGGCAGCCATCTTCTGACATGAGGGTGTGAGGTTCAATTTACATAATACCTCTTTATTATATAGGATGCCTGCATTCCTCCATTAGACTACAAGCTCCCCGAGAGCAGAGATGAAGCTAACAACACTCATGAAATGTAAAATGGCTAAAAAGGACGCAATGTTAATATGTAAATTTTGGCCATTTCATTAAAAAAAGTTTTAACAAAAGGATAAGGTTGTTGCAGAGAACCCTTTTCTCTAAAAATAATGTACCCCAAATTCTACTCACCAGGGTGACCATAGGTAAAATTTTGTTATTTAAAAAGATGTGGTTTTAATGCTTAAATGGCATTTCTGGAAGAAGCTCTCTGTAGATCAGTAAGAAGAGCTCTCCTCCCCTGAACACTCAGAGCATCCAGGATTGCCCGCCTGTTTGTGGCACTTCTCTTATCATACAATACAATTTGATCTTGTTTTAGAATTAATTTTCCATGTGAATATTCCTCCACTATTTTAAGCATGTGCTGACTGAGGGTAGGGAGTGTATCTATTTCTCTTTATATCTCCACAAGAATTTACAACACTATCATGATCCCAAAGATATCTGGATTGGCATTCTGGGTCTACCACTAGCTAGGTGTTACTTAAAATCTCTGAATCTTGATCTCCTATTAAACAGGAGTAATAATAATAACACCTACTGTATGAGCTTCAAGGAGAACTAAAAAAGGCCTAACACAGAGCCTGGCGTTTAGTCCTCAACAAATGCTGCTCCTTCTTACTACATTACATGACCCCTTTCTCATAGGAGCTGCTAAAACTGGCAGCTGATGCCTTCAAGAGGAGGTTCATTACATAAAAACAACAGAAAAAGAAGGAGCGTACCTTGAAGGTTTTGACATGGCACAAAAAGGTTGAAAACAAACAAAATCTTAACATATGTGAAGCTGTGAAATTTTTACAAGCATATTCGGTCAACACACTCTAATCAAGGTGAGAAATGGCATTTGTTGAAGGGAGAAAGCTTCAAAAATTCAGGATACAAAGCCAAATTCTCTCTACTTCTAAAGATTGCCTTAGAAGCTAGAAAAATTGTCCAATTTTACCATCCATTCATGTCTCTAGCTCTTGAAATACAGGAAGTTGTTAGAAATTACAATTAGTACATACTTGAAAAGGCATGTTCCTAAAAAAAACTGCTTTAATATGTTTGTTATCTTATTTTTATTTATTTTACCATGAAGATTCTTCCAGTTTCCGGAAAAGAATGCTCAGATATGACACTTCAATGACCCAATACTTCTCTAACTGCCCCTCTAACCCAATGACAAATGCTGTCTGTGCCGATGCAGTAGCTTCTATAACCTTCTATCCAGCTGTTAAGGGAGGAAGCGAGATGAGATAAGAAAACCAGACAAGAGAATAAACATACAAATAGCAGTAAGACTTTGAGTTGTAAATTTAATTTAATAAAGAATAAAAGCATGTGCTGGGATAATTTTTAATTACTTTCTCCTTCCAATCCTAATCCTGGGTCTTGAGTATCTGCAGTGCTGTCTCTCACATTCTGGTTATAACTTAGAAGAAACTAATTATGTCAATCCTCAAATTCGAAGTAGATTACAGAACTGGGAAACCCAGAATATTAGTTCCTAAAGGTTGTATGGATATATAATGACAGTCACAGAAATTCAATAACAGCCCTCTATGAAGTGCACTCAAAAGCACCACATGAAACAAATTAAAAAGAACAATGAATCGCTCATCCTGTGCAAATAAGAAAATAAAAGAGAAAAACTGGTTCTATAGTTTTTCATAAGAGTTGTTATAATGAATTAAGATTTTGGATAATGAATCTTCAGAAAATTACAGTAAGTTAATACCCTAAGGCCTTCTATAAATGTTCTCAAAGAGCTTTTGTAAGCAGGCTCTAGGCAGAATTAGCAGTGCTGTGAAAATCAACAATAAAGTATTCTGCCATCAGATGACATATTTTCCTGAACCAATTTATTCTGAAAAATTCACATCCAATACAAAATTGATACCTCAAAATTAAAAAAAAAAATCATAAATTTTAAAGTATTATTTCAATCTATTGAAATGACTCATCAAGATATTTAACAGTTGTAATTTGGCAAAACAAAACCTGTCACGAGAAAGGATTCGATATAATGAAAGAATTCATTTCTTAGAAAAAGAATTTTGGAACTCAGTATGGATTCATTTATTATGAGTAAGAAAACAATTTCCATATTTTTGTCTTAAGCTTCAAGTGCCCTTGAGGTCAATGCAGTGTTTTATGCAAGAGACCCAGTTCTGTGAGAGGAGGGAGGAGAAAGAGAGGTAGGAGGAGATAACCACTTGTATTAAACCATTTGAACCAAAGATACTAAGCTCTTTCATTAACATCTGAAGCAGATTAAAACATGAACATCACAATTAACTTATGACACATCAAGAGAATTAATGGTACAAACACCATTGCTGCATATTAAATATACTAACTTAGTGATACTGAAGATATCCACATCAATCTTTGGCAGACTAATTTTACCATGTCAGTTAAAACAGCATCACAAAATACAGGACCACAATTATAGGTAAAAAATAAATAAATAAATAAATAAATAAAAAATAAATCTTTTGCCAGAATTTAATTTTAAAACCATAATATATGTTGGAATCCAAGTGGTAAATGTTTAGGAATCTGTTTGCCTTGTCCAGAATGGCACACAATAAAGACAAGTTGACTATGAAAGTAGCAAATAAATATGAACGTTAAGTATTTATTCCAACTGGAATATCTGAACCCACCATCTGCGGTGGCCATCTTGCTGAGGGGACACGCACCTAACAAATCTCTTAAGAGGCATTCCCAATCTGCTTGAATGGGCTATTGTGTATGAAAACTTGGAGCCACCCCTTTGGCCTCACATTTCCTTCGCTCCACAAGCTGTGGCACAAAGCATGAACCCAGCAGGCTGGGGCGCAGGGCTGCCTGCTGCCTTGTGATAATCCCCTCTCCCAGCAGGGGCCTCCACTGATGCATGGCTAAGAACATGCTTCCTCTTTTGCTTGCACCCCAGTGGGGTTTCCATTCCTAACTTGGGCCCACATCCAGACCACTAAGGAAGGGCTCCAGATGCTGCCAGGAATATTTTGGATTAGTGTCTAAGCAATCATTTATTAGAAAGAGGAATACAGGTAGAGTGTGAAAACCAGCAGCACTGGGAATTTTGGAGAGATTCTTTCCCTCCCACCCCCACCCAGATCTAAGGTCTAACTACCACCTGTTCAACAGAAGCTGGCTGTTTGCCTCACTTTCCTTAGGGAGCCACTGACTAAGGATCTCCACCAGCATGAGCCTAATGTCTCCCGACAGGCCTTCGCTAGCCAAGAGGGACCCGGGCGGAGGGCACCAGTTATTGGTCACAGGATATACAGCCCATGGAAAGACTCCCGTGGCGCCACCAGCTGAAAGCCAACCAGAGAAGATGAGGGTGCAGTGCATTTGTCCTGACACAGCTTTGCTCCTGCTGGCTGGCAACTCACTGCCTGCCTGAGGCCAAGCTTCTGTTAAACTGGTCTTCTGTGGCTGAAGCCATGGTAAAGCCCCGGGCTAGTCGAAGAAGCCTTCACTAATTTTGGTAGAAGGTTTTGAGACCAGGACTTGAAGGGGCATTTCAGGTATCCAATTCCTAATTCTTTGCAATAACAAATGTAGGAGATGACATGATTAGATTCTGGAGCACAGAAGTTGATGCTGGAAGAAGACGGTGAGAGGGTGATGGTAGAGGAAATCAGGAAACAAAAGGTTTTGTTTATGTCAATCCCGCCTACCTCTCAGCAGTATCAGACAGAAACATATCCGGCACATAGGATACATGTGCTCTCGATACTGTTCAATAACAAATCCTGGTCACCAGAGCCAAGTGAAACTTTCTCCTTCAGGTATGAACACTGGTTAGAACTGGCACTTCAGAAATGTTATGATCAGGAAGAGTAGGTTGCTTTCACACTAACCAAGCACACTAAACAGAGCCGACTAGTGAGCATTTGGTCCTAAAGCATGCACACTGCAGAACTATAAGCTGCATTAAAAAAGGAACCCAAGACAGTGCACCCCTACACACTTCCCTGTGAGCGTGAGAATCTGGGGCTGTGGTGAGACAGGCATAAAGACTGGTGATCCACCATAATAACCGCAACCCAACTCACCTTCACTACTTTCCAAGCCTTCTCTGGAACTCTGGACACATCACTCTTCAGGCGTACAACCTAAAAAGCACAGAGTTTAGGGACCAGCCACCTGGCGATGGGGTCAGGGAAGAGCAGGCCTTCCCAACTTTAGATATAAGGAGAATGTGGCTCAGGATCTTTTTGGCTGTCACTTAAAATATTCTTGGGGCTATGATATCATTCTGAGGCCAGGAGTAAAGGCCTGATGAAGTGCTGCTCCAAATCCATTACAGTAATAATTCAAGAAACCAATTGCTAAAGGATGGCCCTAAAAAAGCACGGACTATGCCCTAGCCGGTTTAGCTTAGTGGACTGAAGGGTCCCGGATTCGATTACGGTCAAGGGCACATACCCAGGTTACAGGCTCGATCCCCGGCTCTGTTCAGGCGTGTGCAGGAGACAACCCATTGATATTTGCATCGATATTTCTCTCTCTGTGTCCGCCCCCTCCCATTCACTCTAAAACTCAATGGAAAAATATCCTCAGGTGAAGATGAACAACAAAAACAAGGAAAAACAAACAAACCAAAAGAGCCAATTACAGAAATACTGACAGATCTATCTAAGGAATCTGTTAGCACTAGCTCCCAGGAGGCACTCTCATTATGTAAGTGTGGCCAGTAGGGCTGATATACTAGTAAGTAGGCCAAGTCACCTTCTCCTGGGTAAACGTACATCTGTATAAACGGAATTCATTTCTATAGACATGTAGAGGGTTCAGTAAATCATATTGAGCCTTCTACCACCTAATCAAATTCTTACACACACACAACCCCCCCATCCTCTAAAAGCACATCAAATTACAGTTACAGTGGGTGTTGGCTCTCACGAGGTTCCATTTCCACTTCTAGCATCTCTACTTTATTCATACATGCTTCCCATTAATATTACTCTAGTTTGTCTCCATGTTGCCTCTCTGAAACATGTCCTATTTTCTACATCTAAAATGACTTCTGTACTTTTCTCCTAAGAAATCCTCAACTCGGTACCTCTACGAACAACCACTGGGCATGAAGAGAATAATGGCTCAGGGATTGAAAGAGGGGATGTCAATGACATCATCTATTTTTTGCTACTTTTTTAAAGCAGTTATTTCATTTTTTACTAATAGTGTCAAATTTTCATAATAGTCTCGATTTTACTTGTTCCTACAGTTCTTTGTTCCTTTCAATTTATCTCTCACACTAGCCTAGTTAGTGACAACTTTAACTTACTCAAATGCAGTGAGTCAGAGTTCCCCTTTCGATGGCCCATTAACACCCTCAAACATAATGTCTGGTATCTTGGAGCAGGCAAAATCAGTGCTGCCTCCAGCCTCGTCTTCCTAGTGAACCCTTCTGTGTTGAAAATGAGCTGCATCATGTGCAGAAGACCAACTGGTAGACACAGTGGCCAAGGAAGCATGGTCCTCTCTCAGAAAGAAGACAGAAATGAGCAAGGTAACTGAGTATATATTTTAGATAACTAGAAGGAAATACAGAATGTATGCATAGCACAATGCACACACGTTTTGGAGTGGGACTGCTACTTGCTAGCCTAGCACAATGCTTGGCTAAACGGTCACTGAATACAGAATTTTATTTAATGAATTAATGCTATGATCTTAGTTAAAATTAATTAGCTTCTCAGAGCCTGTTTTTCATCTATAAAATGGAAGGAATAATATCACAACGAGTAATCTCATAAATTAGGAGGTAGTCTAGAGAAGTGGTTAAGGAGAGATTATGAAAGCCAAGAGTAGCTGGATTCTACCACTTACTGAGTGATTTTGAACAAGTTCCTTACACACTAAATCTTAGTTTTTTCAAATATACAATAAAGATGAGAGTTGGACCTATTTTACAATCTCTCTGAGAAGATTAAAGCAGTTAATTTATGCAAAGCACTTAAGAGAGGCCTGGCACTTAGTGTTAGTTATTATTATTACTGTTATCATGTGCTGTGTTATGTACAGCACTGCCCGCACAGTGTCAGAAACACTTGAAAGTTTTTAGTACACAGTAAGCACCAAGTAACATTAGCTTTTAGCCATCAGAATAGATGGTCAGTAAGTGGCTGCTATTATTAAGTAATATATAATCAAACATTAGTCTGACATTAAGATGATGAAGCACACACAAAATGACAGCCTCTTTTTGTATTTTATCTGAACTAGAAGCTAGAAAACAGACATATGTTCTAAGTTGGTATGTGAGTAGTTTAGGAATGTTAAGGAAGGGTGATTAGAAGGGAAAGAGCCCTTATGGAAGATAGAAAACAGTCTATCTATAACTTCTATCTTATAGGAGGAGGAGCAAGAAAAGAGATGAAAGGAGGCAGGAGAACAACAGAATGCTTGTGGTAGCACGTGATTCTTAGCTCAAGGGCTCATATGTATCACCTAAGTTCCGAATTTTAAACTCACTCTTTTTTTGAGCCATCACAAATTTCTATTACCTGTCTCCAGGTTAAGTTCTCAGCTCCCTGGGTAAGTGATTTATATCCCTATTTCCAATAAATTATCAGTCTCTCCAATTCAGATCAATGAGTCCATCCAATTCTCCAAGTTTTCTTTGCTAAATTGATGCACACAGACAGGGGCTTTCATAATACCATCATTAGTTTTAAATTATCAAAGAGTTTTTGGTAAAGGGTCAACCTATGGTGTTGGATGGAAACTAGACTTTTGGTGATAAGCAATCTATAGGTTACAAAGATATCCTATATAATAAAAGGCTAATATGCAAATTGTCCCCTTAGGAATTTGACCAACCCGGAGCTCGACAGCTTGCCATGACGTGCACTGACCACCAGGGGGCGGCTCAGAATGAAGGAAGACCCTGACTGGCAGCCAGCAGCCAGGGGAAGGAAGGCCCCGATAGGCCCTGATTGCCAGCCAAGTCTAGGGACCCTACCCATTCACGAATTTCGCACACTGTGGAATTATAGTGTACACCTGAAATATACTGCTATTAATCAACTAGTAGCCCTGCACATGAACCTATGCACCAGTAGCTTGCTGCCACCCTCCTGCAGCTGTCCGCCCATTGCCCCACCCTTCTGTAGCTCCTCCTGCCCCCCCATAGCTTGATGCCCTGCCCCCTCCCTACAGCTCTCTGCCTCCTGCTTGCTTGCTGCCCAGCTCCCTCCTGCAGCTCTCCACCACCAGCTTGTAGTTCTCTGTCTCACCCTCCTGTAGATCCGTGATCCAGTTGTTATGCAGTTGGTCATTATGCCTCACAGTGTAATGGCTAATTAGCATATTCCTCTCTTATTAAATAGGATGTTATTTTAATTAAAGAAGTTTTTGTGTGATAGGCTTAGAAAGGGCAGAGATGGAATGCCTTTCAAATGTAAATATAATACTGAGTGATCTCTGATACTAGACTAGGGGTTGAGTTGCTCCTTCCAATCCAGAGGATGGATTACATCGAATACCTAGAATCTAGCTCTGCTCTCTGGAGACTGATGGCTAGCCAGGACTAGAGGCCCAATCTCCAGTTGCAGAGGGAAGTTTTTTCTTGGGAAGTAAAAGAACAAACCAGGGGATGAAGCTTGTGATGCTAGCCTTCTCAATCAATCACTACACTTAAAACTGGTAATGACTGGACTCATGCCTTAGTATGTACATAAGCAATGGGTTACAGTGGAAAGCAAACTCAGGTTTAGAATAAGATGATTGATCAAAACCCAGGATCTGCTTCTGAACAAGTTTATAACCTTCCTGAAATCTTTTTCATATTGTGTAAAATGAAGATAATCTTACCTACTAAATAGAATAATGCTGAGAGGGGTAAATGAGAAATGTAATGAATAACTTCACAAAATTGTTAAGCACAAAGTAGAAACACAATATAGGTTAAATTAAGGTTGAGGCATAACATTCTCAAATGATATTTCCTGGGCATTTCTCATTCTACATTACCTGAAAATACAGACTTCGTAAGTTACAGCATGGACAGTGTTTTCCTAACCAGTGCCTTGAACTTGAGGAACTTCAGGAATGTTCAGGTCCTACAGCCCTCGTCATATATGTGCAAATGACCAGGGAAAAAAGGACAGTTAAGAACTGGAACCTCAAGCACGAACATTTCCAATGAGTGAGGAAAGTGGACTGAGAGAAAGCATGGAAGAAAGTGGTCGTGCAGACAAGACGGCACAGTAAGCGATCGAAGGCTCACTGAAACTGATATGATATTGAATGTCAATTGTAACTAAAAATAATTAAAAATTGTTAAATAAAAGAAAAGAAATAAATGATCGAAGATAAGAAGAAAGGGTTGAAACAAAAATTGAGGAATGCAATTCTCAGCAAATACGCAGCCATCAGTGTCCTAAGGGGCTTTGCCCGCGTCAGTACTGTCTGTCATTTCACAGTTTCTTCTTCAGAAGGTGTGAGAGACTGTCCATGGAAATGCTTTCCAATTGTGGAATGCGAAGATTCAGAAAATGTAATTCACGTTGGAGAAAGCAGCTTCAGAGCCAACTTCGCTTAAACACACTATTCAGTAAATCAAGGACGCCGGCGCTGGGGAGCCACGCAGGCCTCGGGGAAAACACAATCCCAGCAACTTTGCCAAATGTGCTTTTATATTTCAAGATTCCTTCTACAGAAACACTTGGAGAGATAAAAATTAAAAAAATACTGAGCTTAACGAATTCAAAACGTTGAAAAATATTTTGCATTTGTGTTTTATAACCAAGTGCTTTTCCCACATTTGTCCCAAGGCAGCAGCTGAAGTGTGAGCTTCACCAGCTAATACCAGCAATTGGAACATGCTCTTTGGCAAGGCAGAAATAAGATAATTGTTCAACATAGGCTGGCTTTTCAGAAATACTGGAAGCACTGCCTGTAATTATAGACATCTGTCACTGCTAGCCACTCAGTACTAACCCTGACATCAATATATACAACCATAGCACTAAACTGCCTGCAGGCACAGCAATGGAGACCAGATACGCTAGGCAGGCAATCATCTGCTTCATCCGAACTATCTGTCAAAGGTTCCCCACCACAAATAGCTCTTACATTTTGTATCCTTAGGATAATATGTTGATTTATTTTAGATTCTCTAATATTTACAGTCTAGGCCATCTACTAAAATAAAGAAACAAAACTTATGGCTAATGGAGGCAGTTACTGTTCACAGTCATCATAAAAGGTCATAGCTCAAGCCTCAAATGTTAAAAATTGATGGCAGCTTTAACCATGCACTAGCGTACAGATGTTTCCTTTTGTAGAGGCAATTATTTTCAATAGCAATTCAAAATGGTAAATACAATCTTTCATCAGCAAGTATGTTGCCACATTGATCTAATAGAAATGCTCATATTTTAAAGCCTTTTTTGAAAAGTAAAGATAAGTCTCAATGTTGAGTACTGAGGACCCCAGATTGTCAGTTTCGGTTTAGCTGTACATATAGTAACATATCTGGCAATCTTTTTTTTTTTTTTTTTTTTTTTTTGGTCATACGCAGACAATGTGATGTCTAAAAACTAGGCAATATTATTAAAGCATAAAATACTTGGTTAATGAATGAGTCAACTGACATCATGTTGCTGAGTGTAAAGCTTACTGAATTATGTGCATGTACATTCAGGATTTGAAAAGCTCAAAGATACACAGTAGCTTTAAACGTCACTTTTTTTTTTTTCTTTGAAGCAGGCAGAGAAGCAGAAAATTATTAGACATTTAGACTAATTAGGAATAAACACTCACAATTATCATAATGTGTTACTAAAAACCCAGATATTTCTTGGTCTGATCACAACAGCCTATGCTGAAGAAAAACTATTAATTACTGACAGACAGTTAGCTTACAAGTGAGCTGCATCTTAAAAACCTTTTTTAAAATACAATTGCTAAATGCCTTACAGTGCTGTAATGTGAGACAGGTTCAAATCTTATTACTTCCCTGAAATTAAAACCTAAGTTTTAATACTGTTCAAGTCGAACAATGATTCCACACTTTATTGCTTTTGAAATCCCTTGATGATCATAGGGAAAAATGCCCCCGAGAAAAAAAGACTGTTTTCGATAAACAGAAAATACAGTTTGCACTCTTAGCCTCTTTGTCATCACAAAAAAAGGATTTAATGCCAATTCTTTAAAAAAAGACTTTTTCCCCACAAAATGTGCACCTTGTGTGCCATTTGTAAAATCAGTTCACTTTCTTTTATTTATTACTGCAGCGCGGCAAGGCAATAAAGAAGCTACCGATACCTAATAAATTACATGCCTTTTAAAACAATTCTCTTGCTACAAAAACATGTAACTACAAAGGTTTACATTTACATGGTACATCACACGAAATGTCTATATTTGTGTCCTATTAACCATTTTGATAAATTGTGGACTTTTACCAAATAGCTGATAGGAAAAAAATAATTTATAAATGTCAATGTGATATAAGATAAAACCCATTCTAATAAACTCCTTTTATACTGTTTATACTTTCTAATAATTCTCCCCAATTTATTTTAAAATATAGTTTGATGAATTATTTTATGCATCAAAAAGTATTAAAAGATATTCTAGTTAAGGTTAATTTAAAATTATTCGGTGAACACTAAGACCTAAGAAAGTACATTTCTCCCCTAATTTATGCTGCTAGTATTATGCAGTCTTTTAAAAATCACAGCTTCTAGCAATTACTTAAAACAGATTATAAAAGCAAGATCACCGGAGAAGGCCCAAATCTGTTCCTTAATATATTTTGTATTTTAAAAAGATACAGAAACTTGCTTATGTTAAAAATATTCATATCAAACATGTCTTGCTTAGTTATAATTTTTCTTTTAAAATATATTTTTACATATCCTCAAGAACTGCCTAAAAACCCTACTGTATGAAAGCAAGCTCTGTATTCTGTCTTTCTGATTTATCTATGTACAAAGGAAGTTTGAAATATCTGTACTTCAATTCCAGAATTAAATCATTAAATTATTCAGGGTATGTGCTTAATGCTCTAATCCTCTAAACCAGAGATTTTCAATCGGTGTGCCACAAGAATTTTTAAAACATTCAATACCTGACTATTTAGTCAGAGGCACTGACCTTTTTTCCCTTAGATTGTCCAATAAAAAAATGACAATAACCAACACAACAATAGCTGTCCAGTGTGAATGAATCAAAATTATAACTCAGCAAAAAATATATTTTTGGTGTGTCGCAGGATTTTAGCCCTTAGTTTGTGTGCCATGAGATGAAAAAGGTTGATAATTGCTGCTCTGATCTCATGATGAGCATGTAGTTATGAGGTAGTGTATTGTCTTTTATTATTAATTTCCTCCATTTCCTGTAACAGCTATCATAGCTGTGGCTTTTTTTGTTTCATACCTAGAAAATTTCAACTTTGTTCAATTATGCATGATGAGCAATAATTCAATTTTCAAAGCACAACTTTGTTCCATTTTATCTTTACTTTCAGATGACAACTCACAATAGCGATGCATACAAATGCTACATTCTATAGCACTTCGTATCTCTAGTCAGACCTACTTCCCTCCCTTTCTGTTGATATCAGCTTGGTTATGAGGATTAACAATTAGGGATTTGTGGGAGGTATCTTTTTTGAAGAGTTCAATGAAATAATTTTATTTCATCTTCACAGATTTTTTAAGAGGGGAATCATTACCATCATAATCATGTTCTAAAAACTATATTTCTGTATGTGTAGAGAACCGCAGTATATATCACAATTTACCTTTCGCTTCTTTTAAATAGTAAATCATTTGAAATCCTGACCTTTCCCCATAGTGCAGATTTGAAATGATAAAATTCTCAATTGGCAATCAAGAAAGATAGCTGACAAAATATCTACTTCCTCTATGGACCCCTGCTCTCCCTCCTATATCTCATAGAAAAAAAAAATTACTTTAACTCCTTAATTACTTAGATTATCTTCCCTCTGGCTCAGGAGAAGGCTCACAGTCATTGTCCAGTCTCTCTTGGATTACTAAAAATGTGCATCAAAGCAGGCAGGGCTGGATCATTAACCTCATTTTCTTTAGATGAGGAAAATAAAAAAATGGTTAGAAGACCGCTCAAGAATACACAGTAAAATGGCTTCTTCTCCAACTTCCTATTCAAAGTTCTCACTACCTGACAACACTGCTTCCCAGCTATTAGGGAAAAAATATATATTCAGACATTTATCCTACTAAATCCAAATTAAACTTTTTATTGGGGGCTATTTTATTCAATGCATGGAAAATAACGACTTATATCTGGCACCTTTCTGACAGTGAAGTAAAGGATAGACAGATATTGGTGCTAATTGAGAGGGGCAAGGAATTCATTTGTTTTACTAATTACCTCCTTAGAAGCAACGGAGTGTTCATTTAAAAAAACTATATATATATATATATATATATATATATATATGATTGATTTTTAAAATATATATATTTTATTGATTTTGTACAGAGAGGAAGGGAGAGAGATAGAGAGTTAGAAACATCGATGAGAGAGAGTCATCGATCAGCTGCCTCTTGCACACCCCCTACTGGGTATTTGCCCACAACCAAGGTACATGCCCTTGACCGGAATCGAGTCTGGGACCTTTCAGTCTGCGGGCCGATGCTCTATCCACTGAGCCAAACAGGTTTTGGTTGGAGTGTTCATTTTATTACCAACCTCCTTAACTTGGTAAACATCTAAGGTGCACTGATATTTCCTTGGTCTTGTTTTGCAATCTTGATGGGAAAGTGGAAAACATGCAGTTGGATTCTCCTGGTCTCTTTTGACATCGACCTGCAAGGAACCCCTAGTTTTATTCTATCTCCCTGTTTACGTAATGCACAGAACTGAATGACACTAAAAGGAACCCCAGCATCCCCTGGGACTCCTTCGAAAGATTACATTAGGCCTCTTCTTATACATTCCCACTCTTTTTCTGCATACCAATGGCCTCAGCATATTGAACAATGATTACCTGTCAGCTCTGTCTGTGCTCTCCACCAGTCTGTGATGGCAAGACTCTAAGTCAATATCGTGTGTCCTACTGTTTAGAACAGAGTAGGCAATTACAGGTCTTTGTAATTCAAATGTGTATTTCTTCCCCAAAACCATCAAGTAATTCTCCAATTCTCAGTGGACATGACAGGTGTTCCACAAATTTAACTAGATTCTGACACTATCTATGTAGCGAGAGTGTCAGATTCCATAGGGAAGGCGCTCAGTCCTACAAAAACGGTTCCTAATTCTAATTAAGACCTAACTGAGAGTCCAGCTTATCACCTATAGATCAAAGGTTCCAATGACTTCCTCCATGGGTTTAATTTGCTAGGGTGGCTCACAGAACTCAGAGAAACACTGTTCTTATTAGATTATTGGTCTATTATGGAAAGATGCAGTAATGCAGGAACAGCCAGACACACAAGATGCTTAGGGCAAGGTTTGTGGAAACCAGTGCAGAGTTTCCACACCCTCTGAGTGAACCGCTCTCCCCAAATCATATGTTTACCACCCAGAAGCTGTCCAAACCTTGTCCTTTTATCTTCTTATGGACCCTTCATGACATAGGCACAACTTATTAATAAGCTCACTGGCCATGGGTAGTGACTGACCTCAATCACCAGCCCCTCTCCCCTCCACAGAGCTCAGGGGGTGGAACTGAAAGTTCCAACCCTCTAAGCAAATGGTCGGTTCCTCTGGCAACCGTTCCCCATCCTTAGATGAGTCCAAAAGTCACCACGTTAACAAAAACTCAGGTGCAGTTAAAAGGGGTTTGTCAAGACTATGAAGACACCTTTATTGGTGGCGAATCACTTAGGAAATTCCAAGGGTTTTAGGAGCTCTATGCCAGAAAGGGGAGTAAAGAACAAACATAATATTTCTTATTATAAATTGCAATGTCATTATATTTACAAGCGCTTGAATAATGGAAGAAAGAAAATGTGGCTTTGATCTATACCAATATTGTTACAGCTACTATAGCGGTCCTTTTCCAATTTACCATTCTGGAAAAGTGAACAATGGCTGGTTCCAAACCACTGTTTCTCAATCAGTCACTGCTCTAATTAACAACATATACTGCAGAAAAATGACTAGGTTGAGAATAGCATTTCTCTGCTGTTACCATCAATTCTGACCATCTCACCCTACCTAATGCATATTCAATCAATCAGTAAGGAAACAGTTGATGATCTAGACTGTCCTAGTTGTATGACAGATGTAAGATATGTATTTGTCCTCAAAATTTTAAGCAGCAAGACTGAAAATTGCATATCATCATTTAATGCATTTAGACTTAGACTTAAATATCAAATCATGTGCATGCCACTTTCTTCCCTTATATTCTTACTCAAATTATTTTATCAGTAGAGCTAAGATTAATAATACCTTCATCATTAAGATTATTCTGAGGCTTACAAGATATAATGCATGTAAAAGCCTATTGTCACAGTGCCTGGCATATAATAAAGAATAAATGAGTGCTAGCATTGTCATTATCATTATTATTTAACTAAGTTTTAATGAATATGATCCTAGGATTAAGAACTGTAAGAGCGAATATTTGAATAGAACATTTGCTGGAGGATGAGAATCGTGTGGGCTGGAGGAAGAGGGAAGAAGGAAAAAGAGAACAACAATATAATAAAGATGTTGAGTCATCGTGACAGAGGGGAGCTGTAGGAACAGAAATTGGCTACGAGATGGAACTAGATTATGGACGATCTTAGAATCCGAGGAGTTCTGGCTTGATGTAGGCAAGAGAGAGGTCTTTGAGTGGAAGAGCCCTAAGATGAAAGTGGTGTTTAAATTTATCCAACTACAGTGTGTATGATGGACCACAGACAGAGAAGTCAAGCTTGTATCCTTCTTGGACCCTGTTATCTCTGATACCATGAGATTCCTCTGCTGATATTGTGACCTTCATAGACAGATGGTTCTGGTTTCTCATTTTTTTTCTAATCCTTTATTTTCAGTTAGAAATTTTTATTCTCCACATCCCTGAACTAAGAGTGACCTCCACCCTCATATTTCTACCTCGCTGGGTAAGGTTCATCTGCTTATAAGATTTCAATTAAATAAGTAACAAAAGAACTCTAAATCCATAGTTCCAAAAGTAAGTACTGAATGTGGAAAGAAACCCCTCAGCCCCAATTGTGTTCCTGGAGAAAGTAGCTGGGGTTGGGAACTGAAAAGGAATGCCCAGGTGGCAAAACTGCGACCATGTTGGCTCCATTTTGTTGAACAGAGAAGGTGTGAGGCAGGCCAGCCAGTTGGAGGAGATTACTACTAAGTTAATACTTGAAAGAACACAACATATCAGCTCAAGGGTTCATTTGGTTCATTATTGTCTCTGATTTCTACTCCAGTGTCTCCTTTCCAATCATGACCATTAACCTCAAAGGTGAGAGATGTAACCTAGATATTTATTTATGTCCTTAATAATCTTTCAGCCGAAACCGGTTTGGCTCAGCGGATAGAGCGTCTGCCTGCGGACTGAAAGGTCCCAGGTTCGATTCCGGTCAAGGGCATGTACCTTGGTTGCGGGCACATCCCCATTAGGGGGTGTGCAAGAGGCAGCTGATTGATGATTCTCTCTCATCGATGTTTCTAACTTTCTATCCCTCTGTGTAAAAAATCAATAAAATATATATTTAAAAAAATAATAATAATCTTTCAGTCATGGACTTGTCAAATCTATTTGTAGTTTCAGTTTGTGACACTGCTTTAAAAAGTTCCATAAGATTTATTAATTACTATAGAAAATAGGATTTCCTCTTATTTTCCCTGAATTTACTGTAGAGCTAAGGGGACTTCTGAATTCCACTCTTTGAGAAATTTTCAAGTCCTACCAATAGTCCAATAAAAAAAAAATTTGATCTTCCCTCTTAAGTGTTTAATTTTCTAGGCTGAAGAGGCGTAATACTTTCATAAAACTTATCTTCATACCGTAGTATATATGTGAGCTGTGCTCTAAGAAAGTTAACTATATAGTTATATCTATTAAGAATTATGGTTTTAAATCACTTGAACTAATGCATCTTTGGGGTCCGTTTTGCGCAGACCACAATTTTGGGTGGTGACAAGGGTAAAAAAAAAAAAGAAAAAGGAACAACACAGCCGTTCAATTCTGACTATAATCTTAAAAGGCTACTGGAGGCCTTATGTTGACAGACAGAGCCCAAGGAAAAAAGCAAATAGGTGTTGTAACTTTTAGAAACAGGCCGCCCTTGCTCTTTTTCTTTCTTTTTCAGTGAAAGCATTAAAAAAGAAATTTAACAAAAGCCGAAATAGGGGACCACATGGTACAGTATTTCTCAAAGACTAGAGAAGAAAATAAAATGCCTCTAGGCTATTGAAGGCTAGAAGAGTGAGGAACCTCACCAACCAAATGCAGTGCACTCACTGCAACTACAAAAAATGCACCACCCCGCAAACCGCCATCACATACAGGATCATCTTTGGGACACAACGACATTTTGTAAGTGTATGAGAGCCAGAGAAACCAGAGTTCAAATTGCCAGTCTCAAGTGTGACCCTGGACTATTCTCTCAACTTCCCTGAGAATCAATTTTTTCATCTATGAAATGAAGCTAATACCCACCTTGTAAGACTCCAGAAAGGACTAGTAATACCTTGGGCAGGATGCCTAGCACAGTATCTGGTGCCCAACAGGCATTTTATGAGTACGATTGCTATTGAGAAACCAGTTGCACCTCTAAAAAATAAGCTTATAAAAGAATTGGGAATTTTCATTAAATTATACAATGCTCTTTTTCAAATGAAAAGGGATAAGTAAACCATCACTTACATTCAATGACTATGCATCTATTAATACATCACACTATTTAGGCAATTTAAATTTTGATGCCTGAGAATAAGCCATTGGGAAGAGAGGAAAACATTCTAATCACATAACGTATAACACGCTGTAACTAAATTAAAAAGCAACTGTTCTCTTGAGCACTGACTGGGGATAACCTAAAAGCATAAGGTTTGTAAAGGGTGGGATGGATTCCTAGCTTACTGTGAAAAATTCCCGATGACTTTTAAAGCTTTTTAAGAACTCCAAAATGGCTGACAGTAAGTAAAGAGAATATAAAAGCAGATGGTTCGGACAGTCTGACTATGAAAAAGCAGGTGTTTAGCAAACCAGAAACATTTGCCAGTTTGCCAACTCTGCTGGTTCCTGCTTCTACATTCTGCTTGCAGTCCCCCCGCCCACATCTGCTCAGTGGTGCCCCTGTGATGATACATTTATTTGACTCAGAAGATGAAGAGTAACAACCAGCAAATCAAGAGCCTACTGAGATGTCATTTAAAAATGACGTTTCCTTTTCTTTGAAGGTTTCTCTCACCATTTTAATCTTAGAGAGGAGGAAAATTATCTTTCTGTAAAATTAAGACACATAATTCTTTCAAGAGGAGCACAATAAAGGAATATGAAAGCCTAGGTTGCAGAGCATGTTAATATAGAGGGATGTAAACTAACTCAAAGCTTAACCCATGTTTGTAGGTGATATTCTCTACCGCCCATGTTACAGCAAAAGAAGAAATTGCCATAAATTAGCTTCCAAAAACAGAAAGTGGTCACAGCATCTCTTTGTCGCATACAAAATCAAACCATGCATATTTCAAACAAAGTATCACTCGTTTCTGTTGCCTCTGAACAAAGCTAGGAACTTCACAGGAGAATATGATATAATCCTTCAACAGCAAGTTGAAAGAATAAAATTAACAGTCACATGGTGAGAAGATCCAGATGAGACAGTGTTCTTCTCTTTCAGATTCCTTATTGGTGTGCCATGGGATTTTAAAAACACACACTCTATAACTGTATAACTACTTGGAAACTGAATGGGCACTTGTGAAAAATGAGCATAAAAAAGAAGAGGCATGAAAAAGATCCAGGATATCTCCAAAAGGGGCTAGGGATGCGGAGAGTAAATACTGGTAGATATCAAAGGAGGAAAGAGACCTTGTAGAGTGGCCAGGGACGCTGAGGGGGATTTTGTGAAAGTGGTGAAGGTTAGATGGCTAGTACGCGCTACCTATAGATCCCATGGTCAGGTTTGCTTTGCGGACAATCAGCCACTGTCTCCTCTAGCTATTATCCTTTCACTTGAGGGTATAGAAGTGCCAGGGACAGGAATGGTGACAAGGATGATGAAGATAACATGAGCAGCTATCATTTACTGAGTGCTTATTATCTCCTAGGCATTTGCTAAGTACTAAACTAATTCAAGCTAAGAAATCTGGCTTGCCTTCCCTTTACACACAGAATCCCTGATATTTAATGTCTAGCTTTTATACTATATGCAAAGC
The DNA here is from genome assembly GCA_036971965.1 of Nyctalus aviator. Taxonomy (NCBI): domain Eukaryota; kingdom Metazoa; phylum Chordata; class Mammalia; order Chiroptera; family Vespertilionidae; genus Nyctalus; species Nyctalus aviator. The sequence continues at coordinate 91,620,467 of CM072927.1, read as the reverse complement.
CCCTGTTGATAAAACAATAGCCCTTTCGATTTATTATCCTGCAAGCACCACACAAATCATTTAATACTGTATTTAGCCACAGAAAAGCCAAGTGTAACATACGATGGTCTCCCAACAGGCCGCTTCTCCATACATTTTTATGCCTGAAGCCAAAATCCATCACAAGAGAGAATACTCAAGAGAAATAATAATATAAAAATCCTATGTGCTTCCCATTTTCCGTTCCTCTGAACCAACGCAGGGCACTCCATGATCTGTGACATCCAAAGAAGATGATGACAAAGGAAACTACAAATTATCCTGCCTCCCAGTAAGTCATAATGTCATTTCAAGTGAAGCAAAACACACAAAAGGATTTCTCAGAGAGCCAGCCACTCAGTTTTAAAAGGACCTCCAAATCTGATCTATGCTATGTAGTGACAGGCAGATACTCGAAAGGATACAACAGCTTTAACAAAACACCTAGTGGAGATTTTCTGCTGCTGGAAAGTGGCCTGGGGCACCAGTAAGCACAAGAGACAGACGACTGAAGGCCAATATATAGTTTCCACTTCTTTCCACCCAGGATTAAGAGACGTCCCCCAGAATGACTTCTCTGAAATACATGCATGACCAATCACCCCGCTTCCCTAAGTAAAAGTCTTCACTGGCACCCTGTTTCCTACAGAGTAAAACCTCCTTTCCCAAATTTTCAGGGGAGCACGCTTTCTGCTTTGGCCACTCCCAACTGCAAGAACAACTTTTTCCACACTTGCCCTGTGTTGCTCAGATGTTACCCCACGAAGCCCCTCGACATGGGCTGCTCACATCATGCTTTCATACCGCCTCCCTGGCTTTGTGTTCAGCTGGGAATAGTCATCCTCCCATTGTTCTATTGTTTTTAGGAATAAAATCCCCAATTTGGAACCATGCTTTCTCATGGATTATTTCATAAATCTATCAAATCAGTACTAACTGTGCTACATAGTTAGAGTACTATGGCACTTCATACACTCCCTGTGTTTGGAGCCATTTCTCCTACTTAGCTTGACATATAAAATCATATTGTTTGTAATGACCGTTAATTTTAAATACGAAATGTTGCGATCAATAAAGTTTAAAAAATAAATAATAAACTTTTCAATAATCTTTTAAGAAACCAGGCTTTTACTACTATGCCTAGAACAATTTCAGCCTGAGGGCTCTGTAATGGAATCCATCCTTTCATTCTTTTTAAAAAATGTATTTTATTGATTCTTCACAAAGAGGAAGAGAGAGGGATAGAGAGTTAGAAACATCGAATCAGCTACCTCCTGCACACCCCCCACTGGGGACGTGCTCACAACCAACGTATATGCCCTTGACCAGAATCGAACCTGGGACCCTTGAGTCCGTAGGCCGACGCTCTATCCATTGAACCAAACCGGTTTCGGCAATGCTTTCATTCTTGATGTTACTTTGTTCCTCTTAAACACCCCACTCCACCCTGACCAGTATACTTACATAATTATTTTTTATAGATTTTTAAAAATATTTTTATTTTTTTACAGAGGAAAGGAGAGGGATAGAGAGTTAGAAACATCGATGAGAGAGAAACATTGATCAGCTGCCTCCTGCACACCCCCTACTGGGGATGTACCCGCAACCAAGGTACATGCCTTTGACCTTAATCCAACCTGGGACCCTTCAGTCCAAAGGCCGACACTTTATCCACTGAGCTTAACCAGTTAGGGCATACGTACATAATTATTAATTTTATTTATCTTTTCAACCAATCGTTGGGTCTCAGTGATTTTCTTTATTGTGTTTCTGTTTTAAATGTCATTGATTTGCGCTCTTATATTTATTATTTCCTCCCTTGTTCTTGCTTTGAACACAATTTGCATCTTCATTTCCTAAATTAGGGGCAGGCAACCTATAGTCCATGGGCCAACTTGGGCTCGTATGAGCTTTTCAAGTGGTCCTTGAAATAAGAACGGTTTTCATATTTTTAAAAAGTTGTAAAAACAAAACAAAAATGAAAAAGAACAACATATTTTACAGACCATATGTAGCCTGCAAAGCCTAAATATTTACTGTCTGAACCTTGACAGAAAAAGTGCCAATTCCTGTCCTGGGGCATATATTGTCTTTATGCTTTTGGATGGCCTGTTCTTTTAAACTTTTGTTGGTCTTTTTTTATTTGTGCTTCAGTTTGATACTCTGTTGACCTACCCCAAGTTCACTGATTCTTTCCTTAACTGTGTCCAGTGTATTGATGAGGCCTTCAAAGGCACTCTTCATCTCTGTTAAAGAGGAGCTTATTTTCAGCATTTCTATTGAACTCATAATTTTCAGCTCCCTGATGAAACGACTCATCTGATATTGCATGTTGTCCACCTCTATCATTAGATTCTTTAATATATAAATCATAGTTACCTTGAATTCCTTGTCATAGTTCATCTGTGTCACAACTGAGTCTGGTTTTGTTATTTTTTTGTCTCTTGGCAGGTGGCTGCTTTTTACTCCTTTTTCTTTTTTCTTTTCTTTTAAATTTTACTGATTATGGTTTACTCCTTTCTTATAACTTATTTTGGAAAGCCAGATTTTTTTGGTGGCTTTTGCTCCTAGAAATGGGCATACATTTCTGCTAGGCCTTTTGTGTGGGAGTTTGAGTGAATAGTTAGGACTAGGGTTAAACCCAAAACTGTGTTGTTGTATGGTTATCTACAGTGTATCAAAAGTGACAAAATGGTCTCATGATATCATTCATTAGAGTGGAGGCTGGTTCTCCAGAGGGATTTTAGGGATTTTCTCAGTATCTGCTACACCCTTAGCCTGAGGTCTGCCCTTTATGCTGTGCCTCAGACAGGATCTGTCTTAATGCTTGGGCAGCTCTCCAACAGTATTCCGCTGTTACTTATGCGTTAGGCTGGTGATGGGCAAGGGGGGCAGTGCTCTCTGCTGCTTTTATTAGGTCTCCGTCTTAGGCAGGCACTGCGTCTCTGGGTCTTGGGGTATGACCTTCTTCTGCCCTCCTTCAGCTATATTCTTCTTTCTCCTACCCTGGCAGAGTCATCTCTCCACTCCCAGCTCCGCCCTCCTTCCTTCCTGACCTACAATGGATTCTCACTGGCTGCCTTTCTCATTACCGTGTACATCGGAGGAGAAGGGTTATGGTGGAGTGTGTGCCCTTCTACTGTGCTCCCCTCAACCAGGCCTGCACCTGGCAGCGTGCTTTCTCGGGACCTTACTGCTATCTTTTTGGTGCAGGAAGGGACTGCCTGGTAGGGAGGGTCTGTGGAGATGGAGCCTGCAACAGGGCATCAAATCCCCACTTATGGCGGGCCAGCGGGGACCCCTTTCTTTGGCCGCCTCCACCAACTGGTTAACTATTCTAGCCCAACCATTCTTAGCGGTATTTGCTGTGTCCGCTTCAGGTAAGAAAATGCTTGTGTTCCTTCTTTTGCAAAAAGGCTATTCTTAGGATTTAGGCTATCTGGTTGCTCTGCAACCTTAGGTCTCTAAAAGGTTTAACAAAACTCATAAATTTGAGCAGTTTGTTGTTGTAAGGACGGGAGTGATGCTCCTCCATCTCTCACAGCCCCTAATGGAAACAGAGTTCTCCACGGTTTTTACTCCTAGAATTTGAGTCAAAAGGGGCTTAAAGATTCATTACTTTATTTACAAATGAGAATACCGAAATTAGAAGGAAAAAACACACTTCTCTGGACATTTAGTAACAGAGTCAGGGCAATTTTACTTATTTATACAGTGATTCATATATGGTATTTGGAGTAACATACAGGAAATCCAGGTATTAAAAAAGCAAAAAAGGATCTGAAAATGAAACATCAGGATAAGCACAACATGAAATTGAATAAAAGTGTAGATTAGGCATGGGAAGAGAATGATCAAAATTCATTAAGGCAGATTACCAAGTTTCACATGATGGTACGATTGAGCCATAAGTCTGTGCCAAATTTCCAAATGTCCAAAGTGGAAAATGATAGATTGCTTTATAGTCTTTATTATCTATTGAAGGAATATACTTGCACTTCTTAAGCAAATAGAAGCACAGCCTAATGCTAATTTTTAAAGTAAAGTTTTCCTATGTGGCTTCATATAGGAACCAGTAAGAAGTATGACGGGACAATAGCATCCCTGAAGCAAACACTAGTACAGTGATCAGGTTGTATACAAATGTTAGAGTTAGACCAGTGATAGAGTACCGAGTCTTCAAAGCTAAAGCTATTTACTCCGCTCTGCAGTTCATACCATAGCATGTAACTAGGACCGGCTGCTGTTACATAAGCTGCTAATCACTGGGGACTCAGTCAATGTCACAATAGGCATGTCCTGGCTTAGAAAATGTTTTCAAATTGGAAGGATTCTCATCAACTTGTGCCATCATCTCATTTTAGATAAGAAACAGATCATGAAACACATTTTCTTATGAAAAATTAAGTATAGGCAAGTTATTCCCACTCAATTTCAAAAGAAATCTTTTAAAACCAAGCTAAACTGACAAGATATTTTCTCTTTAGGATGATATTGATGTCAACAATGGAACTTTTTAAGTGTTTTAAAATAATTCCTAGGAATCATAAACAGAAGAAAAGAAAAACTAAAGCCAGCCATAAGCCCTCCTGCAGTGCCAATAACTTACTGGAGTGAAAAAGAATCAAAATCTAGACAGAAGGATGGGAAGAACCATAAGGAAAAAGAAAATGAACTCACTCTAGGAATAAGATTTCCAACAAACTGCCGAAACCGGTTTGGCTCAGCGGTAGAGCTTTGGTCTGCGGACTGAAGGGTCCCGGGTTCGATTCCGGTCAAGGACATGTACCTTGGTTGTGGGCACATCCCCAGTAGGGAGTGTGCAAGAGGCAGCTGGTCGATATGTCTCTCTCATCGACGACGTTTCTAGCTCTCTCTCTCCCTTCCTCTCTGTAAAAAATCAATAAAATATATTAAAAAAAAAAAAAAAAAAGATTTCCAACAAACTATATAGCTTCACAACTCCAAGTTTCAAGAGTATGATGAATTTTTATTTAATTTTATACATCAAATGAAAAATTAATACTTTCTAAATTCCTAATTAGCCATTGGAGGTAAAGTGAGCTAGAAAAGACCTAGGGTAAGAATTAATACATATCAACATATACCAAATCATTTAAGGAGGTTCTGCTTAAACATGACTGTAACTACAAAAACACAAAACAAACCCGCTGCTGAAACAAAACTGTGCTCTCCCCTTAAGAAGAGTCCTGACAGCCGCTGCAAAAACACGAGATTGGTTTTGGATACTGTTCAAAATGCGTTTGCTAAAAGTGCTGGGAAGACCACCTCTTTATAATACAATCTTAGCTAAAATGGATCCTGCATTGTGGGCCCAGGGGAGAAAATAAGAGAGACTCCAGCTCTCCTTTTCTGTTTAAAAAAGGAAGGGGGTGATTTGAGTGAAAAGAAAATTTTACATAAATATATAGGTATCTGTTAGAAAAATAAACACCTACTAATATTCTTGAGAACCTTGACATGGAGAAAATAATTTCACTTTTCACTTGGCATTAGCTAACTCATGGTTTAAAAAAGTAAACGTTTATTAATAACATCATATAAGGAAATAACTTCTGTAAACTAAAGGAAAAGAATGTTACTTTGGGTCTATAATCTTGCAACCGTTCAGTTGGAATATTAGATCTTAATGACAGAAATTATATGATTCAAAGACTAACTAAATAAAAATTAAGATGAACATGAATGCATAAACACAAAATTAACTGTAGATGGCAAATGCATGCCTCTTAGCACCTGTCCTTACATGTAGAAAAGAACACCAGCCTTTGACTGATTATTTCTTTTTGACATGATTTATCACCCGGTATTCTTTAAACTTGATAAAGCAAATTAATCTTTGATTGCAGGCGGCACTGGAGGTTGCCATTAGTCATGTAGTTTGGTGAGGCTCCTTGTGTTTCATTTACCAGGCACACAGACAGAGCCCAGAAGCAATTGCTCCGCTCTGACTTCTTTCCCAACCCACCCAGGAGAAATGATCAAAGAATTCAATATATGGTATTTTAAATTACTTCCATGGAACTGACCAACAAGGGGAAAAGAGAATTTTCTCTTTACCCTGTTTTTATAATTATTTTTTAACAAATAAACAGGGGGGGGGGACAGTTATAATTTGTGATTTCGACATTAATAACTCAAATAGACTTTTGCTTCTTTATTGTGGGGACAAGGATTGGGGGTAGGGGTAATTAAGAATTATAATTTTTAAAACCAGAAACAAGAAAGAACATTTAAGTATCAACCAAGTAGGAATAAAGAAACAGAAAATCAATATTCAATACTGAAAATATTTTTATTGAAACCTAATTCTCATGTTTTACTGCAAAATATCTTCTAGGTTAGTAAATATTTAATCTTCTTCTATTATCTGACTTTGGCTTTTAAAAAAAAGTTCAGTACACAATGTTAGGAAGCCTGTCATAACTTTTAAAGCTTACTTCTTTTTGAACTTGTTATTTTATAATTTAACATTCAAGAGCATTACATTGGCCTAATACCATTACTCATCCTAATATCTCGGTGTGCAGAAGAGAAAAATTTATCTGATGAAATAACTCCTGGGGACAATGCCTGAGTTAGACCTTACGACTTTCTGCTTTGGCCTTTTACTTATCTGACAATGCTGATCAGAGACAGTTTCCAAAATTTCAAAACAGATCCCTCTATTATACTGCCAGTAACAAACCATGACTTCATATTTAATCTGATAATTTCAACAAAATATTTCTTCAATCTAGTCTTAAGTATAGCATTGAAAAGTTGATCCCTAAAAAAGGTGGCAACCTCTATTAGGCTAAGTATTAAATTTTCTAAAATTGGAGGAAAAGGGATTTAAAGAGATTGCTGGAGAACTTAACACACTGAGGATGGATTATGAGAATTCTGGCTTCATATTACACAGTGTTTTACAAAGTGTCATACTTTAAAAAGATATTAACTCGTAAGAACATGTGATAAATAACTTCAAAATGCAAAGGGTATTTAATTTTAAAGCGTGCCTTTTAACATTTATGTAAACATTTTGTGTACTCATTCAATAGAAACTTATCTGGCCACTGGGTAAAGCTAGCAATAAGGCTACTGGTCAGCAATGTGTTAATAATGCCCAATATTCGTGATAGCCTCACTTTCCAATTAGTTTGCATGGAGGACATTTCTACACCTAACGGTGAGGAAAAGTTCTCTTTGTAGCTTAAACCCACCTTTTAAAAATCATTTATTTTTTTTTTTTTTTAGAAAGTAATCCAGCTCTAACTGGTTTGGCTCAGTGGATAGAGTGTTGGCCTGCGGACTCAAGGGTCCCAGGTTCGATTCCGGTCAAGGGCATGTACCTTGGTTGCGGGCACATCCCCAGTAGGGGGTGCAGGAGGCAGCTGGTTAATGTTTCTAATTCACTCTTCCCTCTCCCTTCCTCTCTTTAAAAAAAATCAATAAAAAATATATTTAAAAAAAAAAAAAAAAAAAAAAAAAAAAAAAAAAAAAAAAAAAAAGAAAGTAATCCAAAGAATACATGAATAATTAAAAAATCAACTTCCATTTAAAATTTATGCAGTGTCTTAATTTTCAAAAAAATTTTGTTCCATTAAAATTACTGACTGAAGTAGGGCTAACGTCAGCCATTGTTTTTAGGTGATACCATCTGCTCATAGAACAAAATTCTGCCCAAGATTTATTGTGGAAATACAGGCATTACATGTGTAGATGCTTAAAAGACCCTTTTCTTAAATGGAACCTAAGAGCATTCCCAGAAGCACTGCAATGCATGGAAACTGTGGTGTTCTCATCCCCACGTCTGATGAATCACACTACCCAGGCTCCTGGCCTTTCACTTAAGCACAAACTATTAAATACAATAACCAGGCTCCCGCCACTTTCCTACCACATGTACATGAACTGAATGTTCTGTAGCCCATGCACACAGATATTCACAGATCAAGCAACTCCCTGATCTTTAAAGCATTTATGAAAATACTGTCATAAAAACATAATTTCCTAAAAAATAGGATTCTCTATTTTTTCCTTAACACATTTGATAGTGTGTGGGAAATACCATTTTGTAAATTATAAAGTTAGGAGTAAATATTCACAACATGATTACATTAAAATGCATGAATTTGGCATATACTGTCTTCTTGAATTGCAGACAAAATGTATCATTGGTTTGGCATTATTTATAGAAACTTGAAAAAAGCTAGAAGGATTAATTAACTATTCTATTTACAATAATCAGAATTATGAAAACTATGTATCTCAATATAGAAAATAATATATGTAAATAAAACATGTAACTATGTATTAATTTCAAAAAATATATATGTAACTCCACATTATTTCCACATTATACCTTCTTATTAAAAGGCAAAAACTGATTAATAACATGAATTGTTAATAAACACTCTAAGGCAACATTTTATTCTAAAATCATTATAAATTATCACAATCTAGAAAATCTGAGTACATAGAGTTGAAAAACTTTCAGAATAGATTGGAAGAACTTCAAATATACTATATTACAACACATTTTACTCGCCCCTGGCATATAACTCAAAGGAAAGGTCAGAGAAACTGTGTCAGCCTCCCTTCCCCTAATATCTTCTCCCCTCCCTCCTTCCTTCCCTGTCTTTTGAATAAAGATGGACATTTTAGGAAAGAATAAATTCAGTAGGACAATTAAAAAGCATCTTTCCCTTTTTATTAACTCTAGTTGTAACTTGTATGCTTATTTAAAGCAGATTCACACTTAACAACTTACTACTTATATATGAATATACACTTACTGCTTGGCTCCATTGAGAAACTATAAATTTCATCTATTGAACATTAGCAAAAAATTACATGTGTTTATCATCTGGATTATTCTCAGATTAATAGAGATAAATGACAAAACATAATCAGTAGCAGCTCTGCAACTTAATCATTGCGTCTGAGCTATAGGAAGCACTTAATTACTCTCATTTACTAGGTTCAATCTAATGAGAAAGCATTAGCCAAATGAAAAGAATGCAGTACAAACAAACAAAATAGTTATACCATCATTAAAAAGAAACTCTGACAGTGCAGGTGACAGCATAGGCAGGATAAATTACCATAATGTTCTAAATGCTGAGCTGTCAGCATGCTAATGCCATGATCAGATACCCTGGGAATCTCGGCACTATAGCTGTCAGAAACAGGTATCATAAATCACCTCTCTCTACTGTACTGCTCATTACTGCAGCCACAGTATACATGTTTTTCAGCATACTTCAGTACAAATTTGAAGGCAACACTTATTCTTCTGAGTGGATCTGTTTACTCTTGAAGACACTGTAGACAATCCTTGCCTAATAAATGGATACTTTATTTTGCAATAATGAACTATGGATCTTAGAACATGATAGACCTCTGCTTTTAATTCATAAACCATTTGAATGAACAGACTGCAAAAACAGCATATTTCCCCAAGCTGCACAACACAGCAGCAGTGAGCTAAATAAATGAACATTATTCCATTTAAAAAAAATATCACTATTTGGAAGCTATTCCTGGACCTGGAAACAACAGGAGCAGCTACAAATTAGTAGCAAATACAAACCGCTTCCAATGCCTAGGAACATTTAAGGGAAGCATCAACAAAATGGAAAGGTTATGTAAGGAATGGGAGAAAATATTTGCAAATCATACATCTGCTAAGGGCTTATATAAACAAAATACATAACAACTCAACAGACTTAAATAACCGGATTAAATAAAGGGCAGAGGATCTTAATGGACATTTTTTCCGAAGACAACATATAACTGTTCAACAGGTACATAAAAAAGTACTCAACATCACTAATCACCAGGGAATTGCACATCAAAACCACAGTGATATCACTTCACACCTGTTAGAATAGCTATTATAAAAAAGTCAAGAAGTAAGGCTTCTCAAGGATGCACGGGAAAGGTACACTGTGGGTATATAAATTGGTGCAGCCAATGGACAACTGTATGGAGGTTCCTCAGAAAGTTAAAAATAGAACTACCATATGATCCAGCGATTCTACTTCCGGGTATTTATCTGAGGAAAATGAAATCACTATGCACCCCCAGGCCCACTGCAGCATGATTTACAATATCCAGGACATGGGATCAACCTAGGTGCCCATCCAAGGGCAAATAAAGGAAATGCGGTATACACACAATGGAATGTTTATTTCGCCACAATAAAGAAGGAAATACTGCCACTTGATACAACAAGGATGGACCCTGAGGGCATTATACGAAGTGAAATAAGCCAGACAAAAAAAGACCAACAGTAATGACTTCTTGTATATGTGAAATCTAAAACAGCCCGCCATGCCGAAACCTGTGTGGCTCAGTGGTAGAGCGCTGGTCTGTGGACTGAAAGGTCCCAGGTTCGATTTGGTCAAGGGCATGTACCTTGGTTGCGGGCACATCCCCAGTAGAGGGTGTGCAAGAGGCAGCCGATCGATGTTCATCTCTCATCAATGTTTCTAACTCTCTATCCCTCTCTCTTCCTCTCGGTAAAAAAAAAAAATCAATAAAATATATTTAAAATAAAAAATAAAAAATAATAAAACAGCCCGCCCTTTTCCCTAACTCAGATACAGAGAACAGATTGGCTGGTGCCAGAGGCAGGGGTTGGGAAGAGTGGGCAAAAAGGCATCATCTTAATATTTTCAGGGGAAAAAGTTAATATTTTTGAGAGCTTATATTTAGTCTCCTTTAATCTTTACAACAACCTTGTAAATTAAGTATTATTATTCTAACTTTAGAAGCAAGAAAGTTGAGGATCTGAGTTTGAGAAATTTGCCCAAAGGTCCCTCTGTGGTAGAACCATTTTTGAACCCAAGTTTGTATAAAACATAGACTTCTCAAGCCTTTCAACTAGTTGTATCCCCAAACTGGTTGTTACTAAAAAGCACAAATAAGTTTAAGAAGTAAAATTGTGTTTTTACACACAGAAAGAAAAGTATTTTTAAAGTATTTTTATTGAGCATAAAAATGTAAGAAAATATTATGGTATAATCAGGAAGAAAAGGACAATTTCCAAAGAATATGAAAATGATGAATGACATTTTCTTAAAATCTGTTTGCTGATCCTCCTGCTCTTATTCCAAGAAGGGAATGGGCCTTCTCACTGGCTTCCTGTGTTTCGGTGGGAGGTAAGTGACGGAGGAAGAAAGTGTTACAAAAATTGTTTAGCTGCTCTTCTGCTAAGTATAATGTAATTAATTACATGTTGAAACCTCAGTTGTACTTTGATATAATCCCATGTGGTAACCTGAATACTTATTACTGTAAATTTAAATCCTTTCCTAATTTAGATAGACACCATAGTCCATCATTCTTTTAAAAACCAGATCTGCTTAACGTTCATTTTCTTTTCTATGTTGCATAAAATAGTTTCATTGTTGTTGTAGAATCTGACCCTTTTCTGGCTCCTCTAATTCTACCCATAAGATTCTGAAACATGTAATACTAGGATTCACTTCTACCGGCCTGCTGTGTCCCAATCAAGTACCTTTTACAAAAGGAAAAAAATCCAAGTGCAGAGGGTGGATCTGAACCCAGGTTAGTCTGGGATAAAACCTGTATGATGCTATTCACTGTATAAAACTGTCATCTGCCACGAGTGTAAATTTGCTTTGCAAGACCGTCCTAGGGAGAAAACTCTGTAAATCTCATACTGATTTATTTCTTTAACATAATTTTACAGAATTGTTAACTGGAAATGGTTGCTCAGCATTAGACATGCTTTGGAAATAGGGAGTTTTGAAGCTGCAAGCTTTGGGGAAAGCATGGGCACAGGAACAGTGCTCTCCACCACCTCCCCTGATCTCTAGATGGCGCTATGGGCTCAACTGCAGGGCCAGATGGAAATAACTGGTCGAAATGCAGGGAAAGTGGGGCTAAGAGTTGGGGAGGAGCCACCGGAGTTCAGATGCTGCCCTAGGTTAGCTGGACACTGTGTGTTCCAAAGGTATCAGCTAGTCTTGGGCCCAATTAGCTCTCATTTCATTAGCATAACATTTGTAGGAGGAAAAATTAGCTGGATTTAAATTTTGTTCCTGGGCAAATTAACATTTATGTCCAGATTAATGGTATTCGCCATATAGGAGTCCCAAGTCCATTTGACCACGAAACACTAGTAATGCTTATTGGAATACTGGTTGTTTGAGCACTAAGTGCAATGGAATAAGGTAGGTCTACAAACACCCCTGGCTATAAAAGGTAAAACTGAAACCACTTCTCCCAGCACTAATGGGCACATATTCGCTGTAATACACGGACATGTAAAATTCACACCTAAATGTTCATCAACTTTCTGGGAGATTTAGGATATTGTTCGCTTTTGATGATTATATACACAACTCCACTGGGCAATCTGTTTGTCTTACAGTGACAATTTTCCTGGGTCTGCTCTATAAACAAAGTGGACATTACTATCTCTTTTTATTTTGAGGGAAGGGAGATCATAGAAAACAATTTAGTCATTGTTTTAAAACATATTTAGCATTGTATTACATGTACATACTCTATATTTCATAGTGGAATATTTTCTTACTAGTTAAATAATGCTCATAAAATAGGCTATAACTTTTATTCATTTAAAATCAATGATAGACATCATTCATCAAAAATAAAAAATACATTTTATTTTTTGGAATTTTTACACTAGTTTGGCAAAGACACCTTTCATTTGCTTTTTTTTTTTTTTTTTCATATCACCCCCATTTAACATAAGAACCTTTCGCATACTTACAACAATAAACCTACTTTTACCCAACCCTGTATTCCTTCAGACCAATGTACACAATGGATACAATAAATGTCTTAGGGCTGGACATTAAATAATTTGCCACTGTTATAAAAATATTGCAATAAACATCTTCGTACAGAATGTTCTTTTTGCCAATATTAAATTTAAAAATACTTTCAGGACAGATTCATAGCTAATAATTCAGAACAATATGCATAATCAGTGATACATAAAAATTGTAAGTAAATTCTAACAAACTCTTTTTCTAGAAATAGCTTCCAAAACATATTAACAGTACTTAACTTTAATAGAAAATTATTTCAAAAACTAATACAACAAAAATAACATAATAAACAGAAATATGTTTAAAAGTGAGTTCTTAATTTAAGCAATTATCTTTACATTATACTAATCTGAAATGCATTAAAATAGTTAACATTCCCTTGATTTGAATTGGCAATTAATATTTTTAGTTTTATTTAATTAATAAGCATTCCATTAAGTTTTTCCAAAATAAGTGAAATTTTGACAGCCACTTTTCTGATTATTATGTGATCTGAGTGAAATATTGGATAGAAAAAATGTACCAGACACAAAAAACACCTATCCAATTACACCTGTACTTAATTCTTTTAAACTTATGTTCACAGTATTTTGATTTGCTCTGTCTGAGTTTTTTCTATTACAACTTGATATAACATGTAATTCTAAAAGTCCCCTGAGTACTTAAACGGCTTCATGCTTTAAAAACTGAAAACACTGAAAATTGAGGCCCTAAAAAACCCCCAAAATAAAAACAATCTTACATAGCTGTTTGGCAAGGCATCTGGTTTACAAAAATTTCTGTCTCCAAAAGTGAAAAATGGAATACTTTGCGACGTCAACTTTGCTATTTAATCATATAATGGGAAGATGAGTAAATTTTAATAGGCATCACCAATAAGCCTTCTTTGAGTAAGTATCAATTGGCTGTGACCATAATTGATAACCTAAGCCAATAGTACATTCTGTTACAATTTCAGGTTCAAAAGGTTAATTATGGCCTGGCCACAGGCTCATCCGGAAACTGGAGCTGATTGCTCTATACCTTCCTAATGAAGATGTACTGCACGTATCATAGGCACATACTGCCAACCTCCACCATCAACGTAGCAAGCATTAACTTTCCCCACGTCAATTTAACTGTCATCCTCACAGTTTATATCCCACCAGGTCCTCTTATTCTATGAGAAAGACAGTGTCTGGTAACTGTATTTCCCTTGCAAAGACAAGATTTCTCTTTTCATTCTAATGAATACAGGAATCAATAATGGTAAGTCAATTCAAACTATGTTATGAATTAACAATACCCAACAAAGTGAAGAGATTAGAGTGATGATGCGAGTTATCATTTGTCACCAAAATCTTTAATTTGTGTGTAGATTTACTGCCCCCGTGCACAAGGTATTGGGAAAATAGCACCTTTTCTTTCCAAGACGCACTACACTGTCCCCTAACTTACAGGCCACGAAAAGAAAACAGCTGATCTATAAGCATCTACTCACAAATAAAACCAATTCAGCAACCTTCACAGCCTGCACCCAGCACTCCTGCCTGGCTGAGGGGGAGGAAGTAGCATGTCTAAGACAAGTGGTAGGGACTAAGATAGCGTCAACGTAAAAAGAGTTTCTGAGCAGATCACCCGACAATATTAGCAACAAAATCATTCCTTTGATTGTGGCAACAGAGAAGCAGAATGGTGCAGGAATGAGCCTTAGACCATGATACTGACAATGTCATGGCTGTGTTCTTTACTAGCTGGCAGGCTTTTTTATTTTTAACAAAACACTGAGGCTTTCTGGGTCTCAGTTTCTCTCCCTGTAAAACAAGAACAAGAATTCCTGCTTGCTTTACCTCATAAAACAGAACTTTCACCCATGCTATACACTAGGATCACGTCAAACTTAAAACACACATACAACGTAACTGCATTCTACCCCAAGAAACCCTGATTTAATTGGTTTAAGGTAGGCCCCAGGCACAGATCTCTTCTGGTGGTGGCTGTTCAGAAAAACTTGTCATTTTACTTCTTAAACTTTTTACTATGGAAATCTTCAAATATAGACAAACATAACGGGACTGCTTTAATGAGCCCCAGATACCCATAACCAAGTTTCAATGATTGTCAATATTTTGCCAATTCTGTACCATTTATTCCCCCAACCCCCAATATTTAAAAAATTCTGTTGAAATATTTTACAGCAAATCCACACTGGAATTAAAAAAAAAATAATTCCCCATTTGATTATATTGTACAGCCAGTATTGAGAATCACATGAGAATTTTGAAAATATTTTCCAAATTACAAAAGAGTAATAATAAAAACAAATTCATGCCCAAATGGATATTTAGGCTCAAGCATTTTTTACTAAAACTGACTAATCAAGTCATTAGAATAAAAAAGTTTAATCATATCATCTCAATCATTTTCTTCCTTCGAACTGACTAGTTCTTTCCTAAAACAGACCCTGCAGGCCACAGTAGAAAAACCTAATTTTTCCCTTCATGCCTAATATCTTTGTCTTATTACCCATCCTATAGTTCCCCAAATGTGTACCTTCCTCAACCTGGAAAAATTTACCCCTCCCAGCCTCTCATCCCACACCCTTCCCCCTCCAACTGTCAACCTCCTATTGGGCCTCAAAGCCCAGATCACAAGTCCTCTGGCTCCTTGCTCGCGGCTGTCCTGCTCTCCTCAGGCCCAAAGGAGGTGCTCGCTCCTCTAACCCCCTTCCCCCGCCCCAGCCAGGGCTGCTACATCCCTGTTTTTATGTCCGTCAGCTTTCTCTCCCAGTTCTCGCTCTCGCCACTAAACACAAGATCTTTTCCATATATTTATCTATTTTTTAATAACCATTAATTTTTTAAATAACTTTTATTTTTTTTTATTACACTTGACATTTGTAAGGGTCATGATGATTTCATAACAGGTCTGATCCATGATAGGTATTCAATGTGCTTCCCCACTTTCCCCAGGAGCTCAATTTGATATGCTCAACAGTTTATGGACCATTTACTACCCCTTGCAGCTACACCTCAACTGACTGCGTAAAGGGCAACTGCTTAAGCCCAAAAGTGACAGCTCAAAAAAGAAAATACAGAGAAATATAAGAAAGAATGGTGAATCCTAATTACATTTGCCCCAACAATACCCCAACCTCAGAATGGCCTGCTTCCAGGAACCCTGGCTTCTCTATCACATTAACACTGAGAGAGACTGATTCGGAAAAATACATGCAGGTGTTTGCTACTCAAAGATATGCAATAGAGGGACATTTTCAAATAAAAAAAAAAAATTCTTTCTTGCCTCTCCAAAAGTTTTAAAGAAACAACATGCTAAGAAGCAAAACTTATTAACTTATGCTATATAAAACATGGCCACCACTTATAAAAACATAGCCCGTGTGATTATTCCCCAATGATTTTTCTCTGATAGTACAATTCTGACAGACAAGAAGAATCAGTGTTACAAGACAGGCTCCGGTAAGAATGGCAAAAAGTTAAGGGCTGACAGGATCTGATGGAGCATTTTTACTCTATGGTTGCCTACAGAGCGTCTATGGTTGTTCAAAGGATCCATTTCTAAGGAACGTAAACATTGAGGGGATCCACAAAAGCACAAACTGACCTTATATAAAGATGATAATGATGACAATAATGAAAACAATAAAAACAACAGGTTCAAATTACACAAGAATTTATAAAATGCCAGCCTGGCCTACCTATTTTGCAGCTATAATCACTAATCCTCCCAATAACTTTGCAACGAAGGCACTGAATGGCCTATTTTCACTAAAGAAAACATAACAGAGTTAGTTCACCACTCTTCAGTGACTCGCCGAAGGCAGCAATCTCTCACCACCTAATATACGCAATTAAAAACCACACGCATGTTGGCTATCACCACAGAGACTGATTACTATTATCTTCCACTAAATAACAAACCCCACAAAGTCTTGCAATAGTTAGTTGGTTCTTTCCTTTCTTGGTCTGTTTCAGAACCTGCTGAAGAGTTAACATATGCCAAAACATGTAGCATACTGCTAAACTGTACTTTCAGGGCAATGGACTCCACACCTTTTACAAGTTTTCATGCCTAATAATTATTTTTAACACTTGGGCACTATCGCTATGGAGGGAAGAATAAGTACTTTTGGTTGAGAATTTCTCCAGCTAGAGAGAACTTTCGCAATAAAACCTTATCAGGGCAAGGTCACACAGCTAACTGAAGGAAGAGCCTCATACCTGGGTTAGCCCAATGATTGGGATAGAAGTCTCAGCAAATCCCTTTTATCTTAGTTTACTGTAACAACACTATTATGAAAGGTGACTATTTATTATGGAAGTCAATATGACATTATAGACCATCAATCACAAATTGAGAACATTTTTGTTTTAAGAGCCACTGCAATAGAACTCTAGTCATAGATCAATTTGGCTATTCTTAGATCTCAACATAATTTGAAGTATCACTCAATGTATTATTGGGAGTTCACTAGATGCCAAATGCAGAGCCTAGGTTTAGACATCAAAGGTAAATGAGAATTCTCTGAACTTAGGGAGCTCCTGATGGTGGGTAGGACAGACATGCCAATGTTTAATAATGTAACTGCTGCAGTAAAAGAATGCACAAGGAGCCATAAAAAGAAAAAAACAACAAATTTTTTTGGGAAAATAACTTCTGTTTTGGCATTATGTTATCTAGTTTAGATAACTTGATGAAATATTCAAATTTAAAGTTCACCAAGAAAAAAGGAAGCTTATGTGTTCATTAAAATGCACAAATGTTTATAGGTAGGACCAACACACACATAATCAGAATTTACTGTACTTAACATGAAGCACGATTTTGGAGCAAAAATTTGTTTGCTTACTATAATTTTTAGGTACCAAATCATATTTACTCACTGACTTTAATAAATTTAAATCATGTTCTTGGGCAAAGTTTCTGGTCCCCAAAATAGGTGTTAATAAAATCAATCATTAAAGATGATCTCATCAAAATAAAATATCCTATATAATAAAGAGCTAATGTGCTAATTAGATCAAACAGCAGAATGACCATCTGGACAATCGTCCGGATGGCCTTCCAGACAAACGTGTGGCGGTGAGGGCCCGAGGCAGCTGCAGCTGCCAGGGCTGAGCCGCCCTGCACAAATTTCGTGCATCCATCCTCTAGTTTAAATATAAAAACCTATAGTATTTAGAGTAAAATATAAATACATAGTAACAAGGAAAAGATTTTACACTTAACAAAAAGATTAATAGTTGAAAGACAATTAAGAAAAGGAACTGAACTAAACAGAATACTCTATACTGAAAAGACCTCTCTTCATTCATTCATTCATTCATTCATTCATTTATTTTTGTTAAATATATTTTATTGATTTTGTACAGAGAGGAAGGGAGAGAGATAGAGTCAGACACATCGATGAGAGAGTCATTAATCAGCTGCCTCTTGCACACCCCCTACTGGGGATATGCCCGCAACAAGGTACATGCCCTTGACCAGAATCAAACCTGGGACCCTTCAGTCCCCAAGCCGATGCTCTATCCATTAAGCCAAACCGGTCACGGCCAATTATTTAATTTGAAATCCTTTTCATGTTTGGGAAGCTACTGTCTATTTTTAAATGTGCATGTTTACTTGATAACAGAGGCAAGGATGAAAATCATGAAACAGTGAGTCAGTAAGTGAATAAATAAACTAAGCAAAACATTGTTTTAGAAGTTACATTTGGCCGAAGACCGTTTGGCTCAGTGGTAGAGCATTGGTCTGCGGACTTAAAGGTCCCAGGTTTGATTCCGGTCAGGGGCATGTACATTGGTTGTGGGCCCATCCCCGATAGGGGGTGTGCAAGAGGCAGCTGGTTGATGTTTCTCTCTCTTATCGACATTTCTAACTCTTTATCTCTCTCCCTTCCTCTCTGTAAAAAAAAAAATCAATAAAATATATTTTAAAAAAAAAAAGTTACATTTGGTAAGACCAAAAAAAATTTTAGTATAAGAATTTGAGGTTATACGTCAACCCAGGTAACAAAAACTTGTTCTAGCAAAATAACTAAATAAATGACTGTCTAACAAAGCAGCAATTATTTAGGAGTTCGAGTGCTTTCATAAGTTAATTCAAACAATTTTCACAATAATCCTGTTTGGTAGATACTATTATGTCCATTTAGGAGAATGAAAACTGGGGCCTCCAAAGGTTATCTGAGGCCACCCAGTGTGGCTCAGGGGTTGAGTGTGGACATATTATGGGTTCAGTCCCCAGTGTGGCCCGTGTAGGAGGCAGCCAGTCAATGATTCTCTCTCATTTCTGTATCTCCTTCTCCCTTTCTCTATGAAATCAATAAAAAAATATATATTTTTTAAAAAGGTTGTATGACCTGACTTATGTGACCAGTAAAGGTGGGGGAGTCAGGAGAGAGGTTTTTGATTTCTTTCTTTCTTCCTCTTTCTTTCTTTCTTTATTTTCTTTCTTTCTTTCTTTCTTTCTTTCTTTCTTTCTTTCTTTCTTTCTTTCTTTCTTCCTTTCTTTCTTTTTTTTTTTTAAAGCAATCTGGTTCCACACATCAACAGTGGTAATAATGCTCAAATTCTTTGAAATTGTGAATTTCTTTTTTTTCTTTAATATATTTTATTGATTTTTTATAGAGAGGAAGGGAGAGATATAGAGAGATAGAAACGTCGATGAGAGAAAAACATCGACCAGCTGCCTCTTGCACAGCCCCTACTGGGGATGTGCCCACAACTCAGGTACATGCCTTTGACCGGAATCGAACCTGGGACCTTTCAGTCCGCAGACCGACACTCTACCACTGAGCCAAACCGGTTTCGGCATAGGTTTTTGATTTCTAATGTACTTTCTTTTTAGAGGAACTAAGTCAGTGTAAATTTGAGCAAAAGGAAGACAAGATCACAACTTTGAGTCTGAGCTGCATGCGTTTCTTATAGTTTTTCCTATACTGAGATGGCCTGAGAACAATCCTTTCATCACAAGTTCAACTATTTCCTACAAGATTGGCAGTTAATTACCCAATCAAACTGATCAATTTACACCTTTGTCAAATACAGAACCAACCATCATGTGCCTGAAAGGAAACACAAGAACATGGCTGATCAGTAGTTCCCTGACCACACTTTGGAATGTCTGGCGTAGCAGTGTCTTATGTTTTTCCATATGAGAAACAAAGGGAAGTCACTCTACTTGAGGTGAGCACAAGTCGGCTAAGCAGTCCAGTATCACTAATGCAGAGCACATTAGATATTAGGAAAAAAACTGTTTTTCAGGGGTGATGGAGGTACATTTAAAAATGTTTTAGCAAAAATAATTTTACAGGTTGTTTTATTACTTAAAAATGTGATAAAAAAACAATTTCAAACCAGATTGCTAACCCTAAGGAGCTACAGAACTGTGAGTTCGGAGGCTCTTCAGGACCTGCAGTTCGCCTTAGCTCCTGGGTAAGGAAATGGAGCATCCCGAAGGTTAAGTGGCTGTTCCATGACTGACTAATAAGCAGCAGGAATGCACATTTCACCTGACAGCATTCACATTCAACATGTCTCACCTGCATTACAAGGAATGGGTAAAGAGCTATCTCATCTTTTGCTTTTAAAATTTCCAATTAATTAACTAAAATAATGTATCTTTAAGACCACATTCACATTAAATCAGGTTTGATGTAAACACTTTGATTTACCAGTATATTGTTCATGAGTACTTATTATCAACAAACTGAGTTTGCATTCTTAGTTTGAGAGAGAAAGAATATTTCCAAATTAAAAAATACCTTCTTTGTTGCAGGAAAACAGCTGCACAGTGAAATGCATGACTTTGCAGAACACCTGGCAAGTCAACTGTGCTGTCACGGCAACGCTCCCATGGCTTAAAGTATTCAGAATAGAAGCAGTTTTTACAATAAAACCCATAATTCTATACCTTGACACCAAGGACACTGCATGGCATGCTTGGTTAATATTTGAACACTTGCATCAGATTCGGCTTGTTGTGAATATACTGCTAAATGCTCTATCAATCTACTATCTTATAAATCATTCATGAAAAACAAATATGCAGTGTATACTGGGAAGCAGTTCTCAGCCCATATTCCTTTATTCAGTGACCACGGTGTAGCGCTTACCCTCTTATTAAATGATATGGAGATCTGTCACTTAAGTCAGTTTTACTGACTGAGAGGAAGAGGAAAGGAAGAAAATAAGAGGTACCGCTACTAAAGAAATAGCACAAAAAGTGAGAACACCTATTACGTGCTGTCCTCAGAGATGTAGTGGGAAGAGCGGTAAAAGCATAAGCTTCAGACTTTATGAACCGGGATTCTAAAAGCAGTTATATCACTAATTAGATGACCTTAGACACAGGCTCTAGGCCTCAATTTCATCTCTGACATGGAGTCAAGTCATTTACCTTAACATGTCCCACAGCCAGTGACCAGTACAATGGAGGTGCTTCATAAATAAAAACTGCGATTTCTGAGCTGAGGGAAAAGTTTGGAGTATGAATTACACATAAGACAAAAACAAAACGGTGAGAAATGGCCCTCTTTTTCATACCAAAATGCCCCAAAAGGCTCTATATTACCATGGGCAGTCATCTACAATTTCTTCCTTATAATAACGATGAAGAGTGTTCTATGCAGAATGTTCTATTTGCAGCTGTGATTCATTGTGTGCATGGAAAAAACTGCTGACACGTTGAGAAGATATTTTCCCGTAAAAGGTTGAAGTCCTTAAGCAGCAAAAAACACCAACGTCCATCATCTTTAAACCCTATTGATTTCTGGTGAAGATTTAAAAGGCTGTTTACTTATTTCCCATCATTTCTGTCAGAGCTATAACAGTTCTCTTCCCACTGAATAAACCTCTCATGGTCCTCCTGGTGATTAAGGTCAGACAAAATGTCAAACTCCTAATGCTAAGTGCTTTCACATTAAAAATTCATATCAAATCACCAAGTAAATCCAAACAAGAAGTCAGACATGTAAACAGTTCACAAAAAGGGTTGTAGTGACCATTACAGAACATAGGTGCAGTGCAGATGTGAAAAACAGGGGCTGGCAACAGGTCAGACCACTTCCCCCTTCCTCCTGCCATCTTCACCGCCATTTCCTGTTTCAGAATTGGTCATACTGGGCTTAAGGTGTGAGAGAGTGTGTGTGTGTGTGTGTGTGTGTGTGTGTGTGTGTGTGAGAGAGAGAGAGAGAGAGAGAGAGAGAGGGAGAGAGAGAGAGAGAGAGAGAGAGAGAGAGAGAGAGATGGGGACAAGGGAGGGAGGGATGGAGGAAGAAGAAGAGAGAGAAAATATCACCAGCATCAATTCAAATCATTAGCAATCTGGTTCAACGAGTTCAGCATATCTTTTGTTTGCAGACAGGGAGCATCGCTGGAGGAAGTATGTACACAGTATCTGAAAGAACCGCTGTTGGATGCTGCTGAGCATGGCTGGATCACTGGCTGGATCCAGGGGCAAAGAAATAGTCTCTCTCCACCTCTCAGTACTTCACTCAGGTTGGCGTTCTGAACATAGTAGCCCGAAGAGATCTAAAACTTATTTTTCCCTGCCCTCAAATTCAGTGGAAAGAGAATTTCTCTTTCCAAATAGTTTCAACAGTTCTTAGAAATTGAACTCAGTGACCTGGACTTGGCTTGGTTCATATATTCATATTAAACCAACAATGGAGGCCAGGAATGGAGGTCAGTTCCCAACAGATTAAAAGTAGTAGAGACAGCATGGTATTTACTTGATAATGGAAATGAGCACATAAAAATAAACAAAAGCACAAGCAACAAAAGAACAAATAAATTGGACACCTACGAAATGAAGAACTGTTGTACTTCAAAGGACATCTTAAGGAAAATGAAAGACAACATACAAAAGGGGAGAAAATTTTGCAAATCACATATCTGATAAGGGTTTAGTATCAACTATATAAACAATTCTTATAACTCAGTAAGGAAAAGACAAACAATCCAATTAAAATTGGGAATAACTGAAATAGATACTTCTTCAAAGATACAAGCACATGATAGTATGTTCAACATCATTTGTCATTAAGAAAATACAAATAAAAACCACAATGAAGTATCATTTCACACACACTGGCATGGCTACAATAATTATATGTACACACACACACACACACACACACACACACACACACACACAATTTGTGCATGGGGTGGGTGGGCCCTCAGCCCAGCCTGCATCCTCTCACAATACGGGACCCCTTGGGGATGTCTGACTGCCAGGATTCAGCCTAAACCGGCACTCGGACATCCCTCTCACAATCTGAGACAGCTGGCTCCTAAATGCTCACCTGCCTGCCTGCCTGATTGCCCCTAACCTCTTACCTGCCTGCCTGATCACCCCTAACTGCCTCTGCCTGCCTGTCTGATCACCCCTAACCATTCTGCCTGCCTGTTTGCCCCTAACTGCTGCCCTGCCTGTCTGATCGGCCCTAATCACCTCTGCCTTGGCCACTGCCATCACAGCTTCATCCGGAATGACTACGGAAGGTCATTTGGCTGTCCAGTATAATTAGCATATTATGCTTTTATTATTATAGACTAGAGGCCCGATGTACAAAGATTAGTGCAAGAATGGCCTTCCTTCCCCTGGCTGCCAGCATCACCTTCATTCCAGTCCGGAGCTGCCTTCCCACACTATCCAGAGGCCTTGGAGCTGCTGGGTCACCTGGCACCTGTGTATGCAAATTGACCTGCCATCTTTGTTGGGTTAATATGCATTCTCACTCCTGATTGATTGGTGGGTGTTGGGAAGGTATGGCCAATTTGCATCTTTCTCTTTTATTAGTGTTGATTTTTAAGTGCTAAAAAGATGGGAGAGGGGTTGAGAACTGTTAGAACTGTCAACCCACAATTCTATATCCAGAGAAAAAAATTTCTTCATAAATAAAGGTAAAATAATGACCACTCTCAGATGGTGAAAAACAAAGATAATTCACTGTCAGTAGAGCCGATCTGCTTTGTAAGAAATGTTATAGGAATTTCTTCAGACAGAGAGAAAATGATATGAGAGGAAAACTTGGAACATCAGGTATGAAGAGAAACAAAAAAAGTAAATATAGGGATAAATATAACAATACAATTTTCCTCTTACATTCAATAATTACATTCAATAATTAAATATAAATGGTTTAAATATAGCTATTAAAAGACAATTTGTAAGAATGAATTAAAAAACCACCCAATGATATTTTATCTATCGGAAATCCACATTAAATGTAGGTCAGATACGTTCAAGGATAGAGTAAAGTAAAAGGGTGGAAGAGACATCCCAAAAGACATAATCGAGAATTATACAATTTAGAATATTTGTGTCCTGGGACCAGGCAGAGTTCTCACACATCACTCATTTAACTCTGCATGACACCAAAAGCATGATCCACTAAAAAAATTCATAAAGCAGATTTCATCAAAATTAAAAACTATTGTTCCTTAATAGACACAGAAATGAAAGGACAAGCTATATACTGAACAGAGATATTTGTTAATCACATATCCAGCGAAGGACTTATATCCAAAATCTATAAAGTATTCTAAAAACTGAAGAACATGAAAACAAATGACCTATTTTAAAATGGGGAGAGACTTGAACAGATACTTTTCAAAAAAAAAAAAAATAATAATAATAATATATTTGGAAAAGATACTTTTCAAAAATAAATAAATAAATAAATAGGAATAAAAAATAATGTTCAACGTCTTTACCATTTTGCAAATTAAAATGACAATGAGACACCACTATAATTCTATTAAAACGGCAACAACAACAACAATCCACCCTGATCCCCCAAAAAAGGAGGGTGGGGGGAAGCAAACAAAAACGTAACAAAAAAAACAAAACCTTGATGGCATTAAAAAGGGGGAATTGTGTAGGATATATATATATATATATCAAATTGGAGACAACTGATATCTTAACAATATTGAGTTAGGATTAGGTTTAGGGTGGCAAAATAAGAGTATGTACAAATTGACTCAAAATTTTTATAAGGCAAATTTTAATCCATTAAATTATGTGTTTAATTCTTTGACCCAATAATTTTACTTCTAGGGGTTACTTGAAGAATATACATGCAGAAAGGATATGCACAAGAATTTTTACTGCAGCATTAAATATAATATATTTTTAAAAAATCTAAGCATCTATGCTCGAGGCAGGTTAAACAAAGTAGGGAGCATCCATAAAATTACAGTTTAGACAATTAAAAAGGCAGAACTATATGTGTGAATAGCGCAAAAATGAAGTCCTAGTCATGATGGGGATAACATGAAGGAAAAAGGAATTCCCCCTATGGGCAGATCACTTAGATTAAATGGACAAAGTGATATTATTGTTGTTATATTCAATTTGGGGAGGGGCAGATAGGAAACAAATTATTGATATTACTAAAACATGGATGAATCTCAAAGGCATTACCCTGAGTGAAAGCCAGTTTCAAAAGGTCAAATACTATGAGATCCCATTCATATTACATTTTGGAAAAAAGCAACACCATAGTGAGCAGGAATAGATCAGTGGTTGCCAGGGCTTAGGAATAGGGGGAGGGTGTGGCAGAAGGAATGATATATTTTTTAAGTGATGGAACTATTCTGTATCCTGACTGTGATAGTGGTTAAAACTCACAGAATTGTACACCTCCCCCCAATTAAAAAGTGAATATTACTATATATTAATTTAAAAAAGAATAAGGTTTTAGATGGCATAGTCTATGGAGGTTATTGTCCCCTTTCCCTCCAGAAAGACTATATTAGACACACACACACACACACACATACACACACACACCCTAAAGCTTTTGTTCTCATTCATTTTTTATTCAAAATGATTAGAATTAGTCTAAGTAGAAGTGATTAATAAACATATTGTTTTTGACATTCACAATGAGTTCTTAATATAAAATTTTGTTTAAGCATGAGGATGAAGTTCTTCCTTCTATCTGTAGTAAGGCTTGGAGAAAATGCCTACAGCTTGTAAAAATAAGAATAAAATCTCTTAAACTACACTGTCTTCAAGTGCCAAATGAATGCCATCTTAAGATAAACTAGTGAGTCTCTGGGTTTTACATTGTCCTGAATGAAAT
This sequence comes from Nyctalus aviator, assembly GCA_036971965.1. Taxonomy (NCBI): domain Eukaryota; kingdom Metazoa; phylum Chordata; class Mammalia; order Chiroptera; family Vespertilionidae; genus Nyctalus; species Nyctalus aviator. The sequence continues at coordinate 91,594,517 of CM072927.1, read as the reverse complement.
ATGCTCATCCTTCTCAAACATAAAATTATGTCAGTCACTACAACAGATATTGAGGGGATTTTATTCTCTATGTGTACAGAAACTGCCATTCTTTTTGTCTGAATTTGTGTTAAACCTTTATCTTCGTGTAATCTAGAGATAATGGTTTGTCTTGCACAAAAGAAGAGAACATTATAAGCATTACAAAACTGTTCAAATTGTTTGTTAAGTTATATATTATAATTAGTTTGGCAGAGCTAATACAAATCACATTTACAGACTAACAATAATAAAATTGAAGTACCAGTTAAATATCCAAAATAATTAAAGGAATCATTTTTAGCCTGGCATAATTAGCTAATTCACTTTACAAGCATTTATTAAAATGAATTCACATGTTATTATTCTATAGGTAGTTACACAATAGTGTTTATACAGGAAAAAATAATGAACCGAACTCTTTGTATCCAGCTCTCCACAATTAAAACGAAGACTCCCCAAGTAATATCAATCTAGGATAGACTAATTAAGTTTGGTTTGATAACCATTCATTTCTTCTATTGCCTCTGAGCAAATTGTTTATTAGAGAAAGTTATTTTACACAAATCAAATCAAACTGGGTAAACCATTATATTTGAAGGAAACTTTAGCCATCAGTCAATTAATCCATCATTTTCTCCAGACACTATTGTTTAACGAGCAGATTATATTATCAACAATTTAGAAATCATATGATTCAATTATAACAGTAAATTTATTGACAGTTTCTCTAATACTTTTATTATGAGTAAATTTGGATTTCTCCTTACCTTTGTGAGCAAACACAAAACCAATCCGGGTATTACAGTCAAATATCAAATAAATATAAAATTCTCTGCAATATTATAATGTTTTGAAAATACATTACCAAAGGAAAAATAAGCTTTAATGAATTAAAATAGATGGTAAAATAAAATTTTAACATAAAAATAATTACTAAAATATTTCTTTAATATGCTGAAATATATTTATATGACTTTGATATATTAAAAATTCATTTTAATAATAGACGTAGGAAAATATAAATATATATTCAAAGTCAGTCACTTTAATTTTAATGTTCAAGGCATATGCCAAATGAATTTATACATACTGTTAAAGCCACAGTCTGCTTCATTAAATTTCTGAGAATACAGATTTCACAGAAGGCATTAAAATAAAAATGTCAAGTTATTTTCAATAATGGATAGCATGAGATAAAAACTAATACCTGCCCACACCTGCCTGGAAGATCATATTTAAGATCACAATAGAGCAACAGAATTGATTTCTAGCTCTTATTAGAAAATGCATCAATGCATAATTTATTAGTTTGAATAAATTAGTGAAATCTCAAATAATAACTTTTTCCTAATCAAAGGATTTTACAATAGATCTTTTCTGTATACACTTGTTTTTTTATAATTTTGGTTCTTAAAATCCAAAACATTTTTTTTTATTTGATTGACTTTTTAGGAGAGTGGAAGGGAGAGGAAGAGAAAAAACCATGAATTGGCTTCCTTTTGCAGGCGACCCCCCCACCCTGGGGATCTTGCAGGTCCCCTCCTTCCCCCCACTGGGGATCGAGCCCGCAACCTGGGCATGTGCCATGACCAGGAATTAAACCTGCAAACTCTTGGTGCATGGGATGATGCTCAACCATTGAGCCACACTGGCCAAGCTAAACATTTTATTAATTCTTTGTTCATAGATTGTCTCTAATCATTTTATCTTGGCTAGTTTTATGTCACCAATCTCAGTTTAAATTCCCCAGAGTCATGGACCATGGCTAAGACTTGAGTTCCATCTCATAAAAGAAACTTCCAAGCTCTCTAGGGAATGACAGGATGGCTGCTGGGAAGGAGTTCCTGGTTTGACCAATCCCAATGCCCTCTGATTATACACATATAAAGATATTGAAAATTGGAAGTGCCAGCACCATACATCATCCCTAATTACCAGAAATGATTAGACAAGCATGCTGACTAACAATAACTTGGATATTCATCCAATAAGCATATTCCTGTTGACCAATTATAGTTGCGCCCAGCTAGTATGTGTGATCTAACAGTGACACCAAGGCAGTTACCGCACAGCCAAATGAACAGCATATGCCTATGAATGGTGACTTCCTACCCATGCCCACAGTTCTCAATGCACTCCTCAGAGGTAGAGGATGCCAGAGACACACAGGGCACCACCAAGAGAATAAGGACGAAGCCATTGGAACATTTGGCTCCCCCAACCCGTTTTCTCATTGCAATCAGAGCCATTGGCTTTTTTGTAAAATTTCACTTAAGAAGCAGGTTAATCAGTTTGAAACCGCTATCCTGTCCTATGTTATATTCCTGGAATCTTCAGAATTAAATATTTTAACTAAGAAAATAACAATGTTAGGGTTTTTTATAAAAGAAAAATACCTTAAAATTTTCTGTATACACTTGTTTCTTTAAAACGATTTACATATTACACAGTAAGTACAGGAACATCTGCATGAAAATGCTGTAGTCAGTCATTTGTTAGAGATCAATATTTGCATAGCACAAATTGTTTAACAGTAAGTACAGGAAAGCAGTCACGAGTCAATATATATCATATAACATTTGTTCCCTATTCATCCACTTTTGTACCCATGAAGTACATTTTTACTAATTTAAGCAAATTACTACATCCTCTTTTAAAATACTGCAGAAGACACTTTATGTTGCTCTTTCTCCAAACATCTGTAATATACAGTCCCTTCCCACAAAGCACAGATTAGGAGTACGGGTCTTTCTGTGACTTGGGTTTCCCTGACAAAAAGATGATGCCCCCTCTAGAGTAGGTTATTGCAATCATTAAATAGTTCTGAGAAAACATTCAGCTCTGTAATTTTACATGCTTTTGATTTATATTTATAATTAAGAAGAGCAATGCAAAAAGGACACTAGTTAGAACTTTTGAATCCAAAGATGATTCAAATGTTGAGAGCTACTGTAATAAAATCATTCTTGATATTCCAGACCATTCTCAAGATATTAGCAAAGGGAGAATTCCTCTTTGATCCAAACAACTCACCAGCATTAATTAATCATCGCTTTCACCACAAATATTTCATTAACACTGTAAACAACAAATGTATTTAAGTATAGCATCTGCTTACTTACAATGATGTACTTTACAAATGATTTCAACTGGGATTTATAGGACTTCCTTTAGCAACTAAAATATATTTTATCACAAGTTAGATTGTGAAGAGGGTGGTGGTAATTTGACTTTTTTGTTGCTTTGTGCTCAGTAATTGTTAAAAAAAAAAAACAACAAACCTGAGGAATCGCAGATATTAATGAAGTAAATGGGTGACATCAATTACTAAAATGGCTCATTGCTTAATAAATATTACATAATATAAGCTTGAATTTTTACAGAAGCTTTCTCGGGGATGAATAGAATAGCTTTAGATACTGAACATTTATCACTGTTTCGTACCACTGTTGCAAAAAACGAAGGCATAGCAGGACTTAGTCAACCACTCAACATCACCCAGTGAGAAAATCAAGATTTCATTCAACCTAGTTAGCCAGCTCACTCAAGATTAAAGATTTTCTTACAAGATCAGATTGCTCCTCTCAATGAACACACTGCACATTAACCTATGCATGAAAACTATTAAGTACCTACAACAGGGATTAAGTTGTGTGAAATACAATATAGATATAGATATAGATAGATAGATAGATAGATAGATATATCTACATTCACACTTTAACCTCTCAGTGTACCTCTGGTATTATATAGGTTTCCCTACTTTCAAAAAAGTACACTAAGGCTCAGAGAGGTGACACAGCTATGCATTTTCCATTTTTAAAATCTATAAATAATTTCAGACTTATAGAATAAGTGCAAATATAGCGACTAAGAATTCCTACATACTACTATCCTTCACTCGCATTCCCTATACGTTGGTCATGAAGCTTTGAAGAGATGTAGCGAGGACCTCAATGATAGCTTCCTGACTCCAAGTGATATGGCGCTTTCAAATGTACAATCATTTTAACTGCAGATGAGCTTTGGGAGGTATGAGAAACTATTAGATCGTATGAGAGGCCAGGCATTTTGCACAGACTATACCAATGAAGAATAATTACACACTAGAATCCAAACCTATGTGTAGTGATTTTCAATACTGAACAGACTTTTACCAGGACCACAACTAAGAAGCAAAAGGACTGCAGCATAGTTTCCCCATCTGTAAGTTCCTACAGCTTTGGATTTTAAAAGAATTATGGTGATAACAGCAGTACCTAGTACAGTGCCTGGGACATGACAGACACCAAGTAACTGGTAGCTGCTATTATGTAATGAATATTCCATTTAAGTATGTTTTGTATTTCAGGCCCCTGTGTTACATAGGAAAATGTCAGAGTTATAATCATTGCTTTCATATCACAGGAAGCACATTATTTTAGACAGAAAGAGCTAGATGGTACTAGGCTTGCTAAGATGCCAACTATTATAATTTTTATACATTGCGCAGGTCAGGGGAAAAAGTTACCAATTCTTTGCCACTACAATTAGGCACTCATTTAGAAGAGTAATAGCTAGGAGTAGTATCAGAAGAATAAGAGTTTATTCTCTCAATATTTTATTATAAAAATTTTCAACATCCAGAAAAGTTCAAAGAATTATTAACAGCCATATAGGCACCACCTAATTTTCATAATGAAAATTTTCCTGTATTTTGCATTATTGTATATCATGCCATCCCTCTATCCATCCATGAATCTATCACTTATGAATTTTTAAGTGCTTAGGTTCATACACATTTTTAGTGATTACGTGTGTATGATCCTTTTTAGATGCCCCCTGAACTACAACACCGATCAGCACCATGATCACCAGTTCACAGGGAGGTAGTGCTCAGGGCACCGCCAGCTTTGGCTGTGGGTCTCTAGCAGAAAGGCGGCTAGAGCACATGTGATCTGCAGTCTCCCGCTAAGGCTCCATTCAGCCAGCCTGACTTCCTAACCTTGACTGTTGGACCTTCAGCTCAATAGTGACATAAGGCTGGGAAAATAAAAACCCAGGGAAGCCCACATCCTAGGACTGGGAGAGGGAGAGCTGAGAAGGTTCAAGGAAGTTAGCTGCATGTCTTAGGATGAAGCAGTCCTTTTAAGAGTTTCACATGGCAAGAAAGTGAGGCCTCCTGCAAACAACTAGCAAGGAACTGATGAGGCCCCTACTAACGGCCAGTGAACAAGGCATTCTGCAAGCTGACCCTCCAGCTCCAGTCCAGCTTTCGGACACTGTGGCCTGGGATGAACAGCTTGACTGAACCTCCTGAGAAGCCCAAAGCCAGGACCACTCAGCTAGCCGGCTCTGCAGTGTTTGTTCCTAAGTTGTGGGGCAATTTGTTACCCAGCAATACATAACGAACACAGGACACGAGGAGGAAGAATTTCAAGTTTCCTCTTAATTTTTACACACTTTTAATTCTCTCCATTGAACCTCGGGCTTCTATTAAGACCTTTTTACTGTCTCCCCGTGTTTGGTTTCTCCCTTCCTCACCTGCTTTAGAAGATGGCAGCTGGTTCTCAAAAGTTTTTTTTCATTCAAGGACCCATTTTATAGGATGAAAGACCCCCAAACTCCACTTCTCATCCATTTCCATTTGTCAGTAATCAAAATAAATACAACAGCAACACTTCACAAACTTTCATGGAGCTATGCATTATAACGGCCATTAAATGAAATAATGTTTGTTTTTACTGAGTGCTCAAATACAAATGTTTCCCAATTGCTAACTCTTTTTTTTGTTGTTGTTGTCAATCCTCACCCGAGGATATTTTCAATTGCTTTTTAGAGACGGTAGAAGGGCGAGAGAAAAACAGAAACTTCAATGTGAGAGTCACATCAATTGGTTGCCTCCTGCACGTGCGGAAGGAGCCTGCAACCGAGGCAAGTGCCCTTGATGTGAATCCAACCCGGAACCCTTCGGCCTGTAGGCCGATGCTCTAACCACTGAGCAAAACTGACCAGGACCAAAGTCTTAAAATATATAGGAAAATCCATGACTCATACTCTGAGACTTTCTGCTGTAATATATCAAAAGTAAAAATCTAGATCCCCACAAAATATACATGTGATAGAGTGAATATGTTAAAAGTATATTCAAATAGTTTAAAACTATGTAGTTTTCACCATATTAGAAAGCTACTGGAAGCATCATTTGAGTTTGAACTACCTCTCTAACATCAAAAACCTAACTAAAAAAACATTTTTAATGGTATTAAATTCATTATAAATCTTAAAAATTGCTGAGGGAATATTTTTAATTTCTCAAGTTTCCCCCTTATTCACTTTGCTCAGTCTCAGTGGCCTTGCTGCTTTGCAAACACATATCTCAGAGTCACTGTACCCACTCTTACTGGGACAATTTACCAGAGATGCCTTTATAGTTTGTTGTACATTTCATTCTGATTTTTGCTAAAATGGCTTCTACAAACATCCTAGAGAAAACGACCCTACCCAGCACTCCCTATCTTCCCCATCCCATTTTGCTTTTCTGCCTGGAACGTATTGCTTAGTACTTACTTTATTTTTTACTGTTTATTGTTTTTGTTATTTATTACTACCTTTCCAACTAGACTATTAAAATCAAGAAACAAAATATATTTTACTCATGTTCTCCTCTGCTCCCCAAAAGATTTTGAGGCAGGTAACAAATTTAATACATCAAATCATACTTGAAATTATATTAAGTATAGTATGAGCCATAGATGATGTTAAGAATTTAAAATACATCTCTTTCTGAAGTCTCTAAATTTTGCCTCCCTCTGTTATTCCTGGCATTTTGCTTGTGCATTGCTTCCTCTGTTCAAAATGGCTGTGCAGAGGCAAGCGAAGCTAGTAATTTAAGAGGTTTTAATTTTTTACATTTTGAGAATGTACTAGTTGCTGCTGGTTGAGGCCTAGTCCCCTCAGCGGATTCTGAACTCACCTGCACCTCTCATTGCAGTTAAGAGATGCTTGAAAAGTGTTCACGTGTTATATCATTGCAACCACTGTATGTGATATAAGTAGAAAATACAATTACAAACGGGTGGTAATTACATTATGATAAGCATGCCTAATAATGAGGATATTATAACATAAAAACAATGTTACCTATTTGGAAGAAAGAGTTGCAGTTTCTAACTTTGCAGTTGCTTAGTATTGCTTTAGCTAAGAATGTATAATTATGAATATAGTTAATCCAGCTTTTGTTTTTTATTTTATATTGTTATTTGCTATTTATTTATTACTATTTTTAAAAAACATATTTGTTACTGATTTCAGAGAGAGGGAGGGAAAATGATAAAGATAGAAACATCAAGGAGAGAGAAATATTGATTGGCTGCCTCCTGCCTGTCCCCTACTGGAGATCAAACTGGCAACCCGGGCATGTGCCCTGACCGGGAATCGAACCATGACTTCCTGGTTCATTAGCTGATGCTCAATCACTGAGCCACACCAGCAGGCTTATTATTTGCTATTTAAGTTGTAATGGCACTAAATCACAATGAGGCTGGGATCAGAAAGCCACCCTGCACTGAGCAGAACTTTGAATTTCAGCAATGATCTTGGCTTAAAAGTCCACACTGCACTGGGCCTTTTACTGTTCTAAATGATGCTCTCAATGTTATAACTCATAAACGAGACTCAACAGAGAGAGGATGAACATACGCACAATTTAACTAACAAGTTCTAGTGTCGTGGGATTTCCCCCCCTTTAATATAGAGGCAATATATTTCTTCCATTTCCCTCTTTGAGACATCAAAAGCCTTTTACAATCAGGCCCCAGGCAATTGTTCCATATTTTACCTCGCTTCATTGCTTAGAATATTGTTGCATTCATACATTTATTATTTCAACTAAAGAGCCTGAAGACTACTGACCTATTCACACTGTTAATAAAATACACAGAGTACTGAAAAACAGCCTAAAGTTTAAAGGGTATTATCTGCCCACAGAAATGTCAGCCCGAGCAGCAGTGAAATGGCTAATCTCTCGGTGGCAAAATGCAGATTCCAAGTCCAGTCCTGAACATTCAAAGTGCTTCAGACTACAGACTTCAAAAGGATACACTTGGGGGGGGGGGGGGATCTTTACAAAATATTAAGAGGCTATGATTCATGTAATACATAAATAATACCTTGAGCATAACAAATATATTTGACCTTTAAAGTAATAAAAACAAATGCAAAAAGAGTCTCTAGTTTTCTATTATGCTGCTTATTTTCCTCTTAAGTTTCATCCCATTATGGTACAATAATCCCTCATTACTGTAGCACAATAATGCACAGGCTATACTCCACCTATAGTTGTCTTGTGTCTGTTTAGTTTTATAGCAAGCAAGCAATTTGAGAATATGGTAATAAAGCCTCAATCACAGTAATGATGTATGATGGGCTGTAATTTCTCTGTGCTAATGGGTTACAAACAGTATTACAGTGATGACGGGAATCTCATTGATTCATTATATGACTGCAATAATACAAAAATGACTTAATATAGATCACTATTAAGTCATGCACATGCTACTAACAACCTCTATATTTCACTATATAGATATATAGGGAAATAAAATTAATACTAGTCTTTCTATATAAAAGTTCACACTGCACAAAACATTTTGTGTTGAGTACCCTAAATCAATGTTTAAAGTTGGAATTACTGCATTGAACTGGTTCTTTGAAAAGAAAACCATTGATTTTAATCTGCTTGAAGCAATCAATTACTCCCTGTCCTCTTTATTCCAAACTGTAATGAAAACTAAACTGCGTTGTCTTGAAAACTAAATGTGAAGATGATCATAAACAGAATTTAAACTCCATGGATTATTCATATCTACCCATTTAGATTTGCCATTTCCATTATGAGTACATTTGCCACGAGCATTTAATGGACATCTAAAAGGGAATTCATTAAAGCAGGAGCTGTTGGCAGCACTTATGGGCTTCAGACTGCTTTATGCTTGGCTTTAATAGCTCACTATTATAAAAGTGATATATTGTGTTCATCCCATTAGTAGTTTGCAGAAAGGTCTGCAAGAGATAACAAATCCTTCTGAATATTTTCAGAACTGAAAGTAAATCTTTGTTTGTTTGAAGCATCATATTCTAACAACATACAATTTTAGTGTCTACGAAATTTAGTTGTTTCAAGCCAAATAAGATTTTAGCAACCACAATGCATTTACGGAGCAGGCACCACCTTTCTGAAATATTCTATGGTTATTAACTTAGATATTAGTAGCCGTCAGGCAATCTAACCAATTACTTCAAGGTCTGGTAGGGATATTAGTACAATACACATTTCTATGAGTTAATGGCAAGACATCACCAAAAGAAAAGCTAGGCAGAGAATTCCTACAGAGCTGAATGCTACCACTGTTCAGGAAGCATGAAAGGACTGTTCCTGGCATCTCAGATGTATTTTAAGAGCTTCTTTAAAGAATGATATCCATTGGTCTTTTTTTAAGGGAGAGGGAGAGAGAGAGAGAGAGAGAGAGAGAGAGAGAGAGAGAGAGAGAGAGAGAAATGGAAACTCACTGATGATGAGAGAGAGAGAGAGAGAGAAACATCAATAATCAGAGAGAATCATTGATCGGTTGCCTTCTGCACACCCCCTACTGGAGTTTAAGCCCACAACCTGGGCATGTGTCCTTGACCGGAATGAAACCGTGGACCCTTCAGTCCACAGACCAACCTATATCCACTGAGCCAAACCAGCTAGGGTGACTTCGTCTTTTTTTTTTTTTTTTTGTCCTGTGTGGACACAGAAAAGGAACACGAAACCCAAAACATTTTAATGCTACAGCTTATTACAGTAATACAATCAAATCCTAATTGGGAAGGGAGAATAAGGAAAGGAACCACAATTTTAGCATGCAAACTCCATAATACCTAGGTCTACACTATGCTTTATTCAAAATCTAACTCTTAAAAGATAATGAGAAGCTTATGGTGGGCCAGCAGCATGACTTTGTATTAGAAATGGCAGATCAATCTTGATACATGGAAGAGTTCAACAGTCTTATGTTTGTTTTTGAAATTCAATTACTCATTTTCCATAGCAAATTTGCCTCTCTAATTGTTTTGCTTATAGTAAGGTAAATTAGCTAGCATGTCCTTTATTACACAGACCAGGTGTCTCGGCAATGTGCTAACTGGTGCAGAATAGAAATGCTGTCACAGGTAATCTAAATCTATAAATTTGAAGTCTGTAAACCTCTGTGTAGACAATTAAAAGTTGAGCCCATTATGATGTTTTAAAAAACTAAAAACTAATCTTTTAAGTTTCTAGATTTTAGTTCATTTATTTATTAGGAAACAAATAATGCAATGACTTCTCTGCTAAAACTAAGAAAATGTCTAAATTTCACATATGCATCTACACAAAAAGCTACTGGTTACAAAAGCAGAAGAGTATGAGGAGAATAAAAGGAGGAAAGAGTATTTTGAAACTGATTCTTCAGGTATGAAAATACTTCCAAAGCCAGGCAAATATATCCTCTAGTTTCATTAATTGTTGGCAAATTTCTTCAAAATTATACTCCTTCAGCAATGTAGTTGACTAGCCCAGCCCATGAAGAGCATGGGGAATCTGTGCCACTTCCCAGGCTTTTCAATCAGCCACTGAGTTCATTACAAGTTCTAATAGTTAGCAAACATTTTAACATATATGATATTCCTGGTTAACTAATGTAATTCAAATTTTTAAATATTTTAATTTATATACTTACATGACTATGTTAAATTATGTTCACATATTCATACATAGGAACCTAATCATATTTTGTAAAGCAATGATTTGGTGGTAAATAACTTTGTATTAGAACCTAAAGCAGGGTTAAATAATCTTTTCTGTTCAAGAGAAATATCATGGAAATATTTAATACCCAATAAATATTTTTTTATCCTTCTGCATGTTACACTAAACATAACGGGATTAAAAGAATAAAAAAAACAAGGGATTTGTACCCAACAAATTTTGGGTCTAACTCCATACTAACTTAATTGTACTGATTATAAATAACTATTTTACTGAGATTCTAAATCATAAAATATCAGATGGTTCTGAATAAGCAATGCTTAAAAAGTTGCTTTCCAGACAAAGCAAAGTTCTCTTGTTCAAAACTGTACTGACATTTTTGAGTAATAAACAGAAAACAATGCATTTTAAAAAGCCAACAGTATATAGTAGTAACACAACAATTTAGCTTCATGGCTACCAAAATTAAGAGAGGAAGACAATCTATTCCTCGCAGTGACTAGGAGCTACTCTTTACTGTGGAAACTCACTGAAGTATACTATCTTCAGTTTGTAACCTTAAGAGTCTTTTGGAGGGTTGCAAATAGAAGGAACTAAAAGACCAATTCATTCCCATCTACATGCTGGCAAATGGCAGAGACAAAGAAACTACACTAGAACTACTAGAACTACTTGTTTTCGCCACCATTAAATGCATACTGTGTCATGAAGAAATAAATTATGTTTTACAAGACTGATAACAAATGTATTAGCCTATATAATAAAAGCCCAGCAACCGAAATGGTAGAACAACCAGAAAGACCACCACCCTCCCCTGGCCGGCCCCTCCCCAGCATAGACTGCCACCCCAAGAAGGACGAGGTCTGCCTACAAACCACATCCGGCTCCTGGCCCCGCTGGCCCTTTCCCCCAGCGGGGACCGCCACCTTGACCGGGGGTGTGGCCAGCCTAAAGCCCCACCAGCGGCCCCTCGCCCTGCCCAGGCCAGCCCACAATCCCCAGTGGGGACCCCCACCCTGACCTGGCCCCTGTGCACCAGAACTCTATTCTATATAATAAAAAGGTAATGTGCAAATTCACCCTAATGGTGGAACGACTGGACTGGCTCCGATCAATGGTAAACAGGGAACCGGGGGTGGGTGCAGAAGACATGGGTGGCATTTGGCCCAGGTCCCAACCCCACCAGTCACCCACACACAGAGGGGGCTGGGCCGGCGAGGGGGCATAATGGTTTCTCCCCCCGCTGGCAGGTTCTGATCACGATGAAGAACGGGGAACTGGGGGTAGGTGGTGATGGGGCGAGGCTGGCTGCAGGCAGTCAGCTGGCAGGTTCTGATCACGATGAAGAACGGGGAACTGGGGGTAGGTGGTGATGGGGCGAGGCTGGCTGCAGGCAGTCAGCTGGCAGGTTCTGATCACGATGAAGAACGGGGAACTGGGGGTAGGTGGTGATGGGGCGAGGCTGGCTGCAGGCAGTCAGCTAAAATGACCCTGATTGCATGCCAGGCCTAGGAACTGTACTCATGCCTGAATTTCGTACAGCTCTAGTGGTATATAAAAGGTCACTTATAAAACAAATGACAGAGTATTAATGCACACGTGTATTTTGAAGGATAGACCATCTGTGTCAGAATACAAGGCAGACTGTATTTTCCCCATTAAAAAAAAAAAAAAAAAGGCACTTTTGAAAATTAAGTTGTCTTGATCACAGCCTCATAGCCACAGACCTAATTCGCCTTCCAACTTAAAAGATAGTATCAAGGTGCAGGTCTAGGATTCATTTAGCTAAGACCACTTGCCTGGGGAGCAATCATAAATTTCTTTTTCTAACTAGCATATGAAGGCTGGAAAAAGAACAGGGACATTCCTGTCTATTTTCTTAATCATTCTGAATCATTCTGACATTAAATGAAAGAATTCATGGCAAGCCAACAAAGACCATGATGACTGTGTGTAAAAGTTAGCTCCAATATTCTGAATCTACCTCTGGTTGTGAAGACATCTGCAAAACACAGAAGCTATTAAAATTACAAGGCTACAAGATTATATATGCTAAATTGTTCTAAACTCTTAAAAGTTTAATTAAAATAAGAATCGGTACTAAAACTACAATTAGAAAGACCTGTTTCAAAATATGTCTTTCTCTCTAGTCATACACACATTCCTTTTAAGATTTCTGGAATTAAAAATGAGTGAGTATCCTAAAATAATTGCATTAGACAGCAAAGAAAAAATTTTAATGATATGATTAATCATTAATAGTTCAGGTAGGCCCTCAAATTAATGCGCAGAAGAGTTGTCTCTCTGTGGACTGGAAAACTATGAAAAGCTAAGGCTGAGTGATGCTGAGTGAGATCATGCCTGAGTGTGACTTACCTGACCAGAAAGGAAATTGGCTTACAATACAGACTGACCTGCCCTCACCTGGACCCTGAGAGTGTGGTCCCTGGTTCAGATGATGATGGATCAGATCGTTCGCAAGGAGGAAGAAACCCGAGTTGGATAGGTTTGCCACAAGCCCTTCACAGGAAGATGTCAGTCTTCTGTGCAAGACAAAAAGAAAAGAAAAAAAAGGTACAGTGGCAGTGATGAATTCTCCTTTCTTAGGAGAGGAAAAAAAGTCAGGTATGCATATGCTCCAGTAGCTACCTCTTCTCAGTACACAAGCAAAGAATGTCTCTGCAAAAGGCGGGACAAAGGTATCAAAAATCAAAATCACCTTGGAATGGAGATTAAAATAATGAAGATGCTAACTATAACACCATTTTCATGGCCCCTTAAAATTGAATTTTAGAAAGATCAATAATCCAAAGTTTGCTTTCATGGGCAAAGTAATTAGTCCTAGAATAGTTACTAAAAATGCTTAAGGATAGACTATCAGTGTTGAGAATCCTAGCTTACATTTGGATATGGAAGATGTAAAAAAATCCAGTGCAGCCGAAATCGGTTTGGCTCAGTGGATAGAGCGTCAGTCTGCGGACTGAAGGGTCCCGGGATCGATTCCGGTCAAGGGCATGTACATTGGTTGCGGGCACAACCCTGGTGGGGGGTGTGCAGGAGGCGGCTGGTAGATGATTCTCTCTCATCGATGTTTCAGGCTCTCTATCCCTCTCCCTTCCTCGCTGTTCAATAAAATATATTTAAATAAATAAATAAATAAAAAATCCAGTGCAATCCAAACGATTAAGCAGGTCTATAGCTACTCTAATGGTGACTAAAATAATATTTCTTCCCAGAATTCAAATCACCTGGCATTCCAAAGAACTCTAAATAGTTTTGCCTCCAAAATTGGTGATTTCCTTTTTTAAATCTTAGGGTCTATATTAAAAAATTTGTCAATTTTTTAATAAATATGCACTTTTATTTTAGAAAATTAGCAAACTCCTGGATTTTACAATGTCTATTTTGCCTCCTAAAAACAATTAATTTGTGTTTTTTAAATAAATAAATAAATAATTTAGGGTTTTTTTTTTTTGTTCTTTTTCCTTTCAAAATCTAATATTAATATAACTGCTCTCCATCATAGTTAAGTTTGGAACTTCAACGTTTTGTATATTATGGGTACAACTTTCTATTTAAAAAATTAAAAAGCAAAATATTTTTTTTCACACGAGTGAGATATGGTGGGATGTGCTCACAATAAGACTGGCTGCAAAGGTTCAATAGCTACTATCAAAATCTAATAGGTCGACTGAGAGCTGATGATGTATATAAAATCAAAATTTCTTTCCTCAATTCTAATTCTCACCTCTGATTCTTCAAAAAATAACCAGAACTACTATGTTTAGTAGTCTATGTTTTTCTATAGAGAGACAAATAATAAGGTTGATCTCTATAAAGAAAGAAACTAAGTGAGGCCACAAAGTTTGTTACTTAATGCTGATGGAAATGTTATTATTAATTATATGATGCCAGTGGGGTTAGTTCAAATGCTTTATGAATTCATTTTATGTACACAAGTAGATGATTTTATTTCTTAATGCAGGAAAGCTGCAAAATAGAAAATTCCAGAAAAATGCTACAACACTCTCATGGATAATTCTATGTATAGCTCATGAGCACTGTAAGGAGCTAAGATGCTCCATGGCAAAAATGAGTTTGCTAGTGCTGCAAGAGAAGACAAAAATGAGTTCTTCTTGATATTAATTTATCATGTAAGTATCTGAATCTTTAAGATCCTAAGACACATAGTAGTCACAGAAGGAAGCTAAGCTACAGATCCTCAAAGTAGTGTCTTGCCTTACGGGATAAACTCATTTAAGAAACTCGTAAAGATCCAAGGTAAAGATCCATTAAAGATCCATACATGTCCTAAGGTAGAAAAAATATATAAAACATTACATTATTTAGTGTGAATTTGTGAATAATTTCTCAAGTTAGAATCAAAGCTGTTAATGACAATAAAGAAATAAACTGAAAATTAAATAAGTTATATTTAATCTAGGTGTAATTTTTGCATAGCTATTCTAAAGCATGCCTTCACAGATCCAAACCAAATTACTAAATTTCAATATTTCTCAGAATTTTACAGACATTTGGTAATCTAAGAAGGACATGCATTTCTACTATCATGTGAACATTAACTATTAATGAATATATGTGCTGTATTATAAGTACTAACTTTAATCCCTTTGGATGAATGGGAGAGTAAAAGGTGAAAATTAGGGGGAAGCCTATGGTAAAGCTAGAAATTGCAGGAATTTACTCAGTAAAAATGTAGTTCAGAGGCTGCAATACAAAGTACCTATCTAATAAAAGGGTAATATGCTAATTAACGTTGCTCAGACACAAAGAAGGCAGCCCAGTCCCCTCAGCCCTGCCAGAGTCCCCAGTCCTGTTAAGCCCGGCCCCTGGAGTCCCTGGTGCTGTCAGCCCACCGGGGCAGGAGGGGGGGGCCAGCGAGTGGCGCATGCTGGATCCTTCTCGGGCAGGTTCAGCCATGCCACACGCATGCCGTGGACTCCCGTGGGCGCCAGCAGGGAAGAGGAAGTCCCACCCCCACAGAATCAGCCAGAATCAGCCAAGGGTCAGATAGCTCTCAGAGACCTGACAGCCAGGACTCTCACTTTCCATGGCAAAAATGAGTTTGCTAGTGCTGCAAGAGAAGACAAAAATGAGTTCTTCTCAGTCCCTGACAGCAAGTAGGTGGGACCATGTCTAAAAAGCAGCTATTGATACAACGTAACAAAGAAGCCAGCATTATCCGAAGCCAGCATTATCGACAGGAAATGTCTGAAGACCAAGGTGCGTCTGAGGTGAAAGAAGGCGGCGCCTGTGACAATGTATCTGAAAAGCTACTATTGGAAAAATGTAGCTCTGAAGCGGAACAAAGCCGGAGTCATGGACAGAAAATATCTGAAGACCAACGTGCCTTTGAAGTTGAAAGAAGGCGGAGGCAATGACAGAATGCGTCTAAAGAACAGTCCTCAGCAAGTACTGCCAGTGCTGGTAGGAAGTGCCTTCTCGGCGAAAATGGAGTACATGAGGATGAGGTTCTCGAACACAGTTGTGGTGGGTTGACTGGTAGATATCAATTTTGCCTATCACTAAATTTCTCTGATGAAAAACCATCCGATGGGAAATTTACTCCAAGTTGTAGTAAAGGTATAGTCTGACCAAATGATATACATTTTCCAGAATATCCAGCATATTTAAAAAGATTAATGATAAACAGATCTGACAGTAAAAATTTCATGGAAAATATTCATTCCATAAATAGTTTTTTACTTCCATGAATGCAAATATTGCATCACCATGAGGATATGGGCCATACTGTTTTAGTATACAGAGCCAAATTTATCACCGTAATGGAACTTTACATCATACCGATGGTGTTTCTCAGAAGCAGGGGAAGGTAGTTGGGGGGAACCAGGTTTGCAGGGGAGGGCAGTTGGGGGCAACAGTTGGGAAGATTGGGCTGTCAGGAAAGCAGTTAGGCATCGATCAGGCTGGCAGGGGAGTGGTTAGGGGGTTATGAGACTGGCAGGCAGATGTAGTTAGGGGCATTCAGGCAGGCGAGCAGTTGGAAGCTAGCATTCTTGCATTGTAAGAGGGATCCCTTGCGCGGTCCCAAATTGGAAAGGGTGCAGACTGGGCTGAGGGACACCCCCCGCCAGTGCATGAATCTCATGCACCAGGCCTCTAGTGAGAATTTAAAAGACCTACTGGGTTTGAATCATGGCTCTTCACTGTGTGATATTGGACAAGTGAAATAACTTCTCTGAGCCTCAGTTTTCCTACATAAAATAGAGGGTAAGGCTAACTATCTTGTAGAGTTTGAGAATTAAAATAAGATCATGCATGTACCATAGTGAATAGCAAGAGCATGGAAGTTACTCGATAAATGGCAACTATTATCATTACTCTTTACTAAATTTCTCCCAAGAATTTAAAAAGTCTTCTAAAGAGAAATGATAAATTATCAGATTTTTATGACAATTAAAACACATAATACTCTTATTTATTTCATTTCACAAATATTTACTGACTGTTAAAAAATATGACTGGTACTAAGGATGCAATGGTGAACAAGATAGACACAACTCCTTCCGTATAAAGTATATAGTTTTGTGAAAAAGACAAATAATTACACGAATTATAGTTGCAATTAATTATTTACACTAATAAAAGAGTAAGATGCAAACTGACCATACCTTCACAATGCCCCCAAGCCAATCAGGAGTGAGCATACAAATTAACCCAACAAAGGTGGCAGGTTAATTTGCATATGCAGGCATTGAGTGGCTGGGGGCTGGGTGGGACTCTTGCGTTGTTAGGCGTTCTGCCCCGCCCCGGCCGCTCTGGGCCTCTGGGCAGCGTGGGAAGGTGGAAAGGCAGCTCCAGGCCAGAGCAAAGGCAGTGCTGGCAGCCAGGGGAGGGGAGGCCCATTCTTGCATGAATCTCCATGCATCAGGCCTATAGTAGTGTGGTCAGTGCTCTGAAGAATAAGGACCAAGTAATATGGCTTCCTATAGCTGGAAGCTTTAAGATAGGAAGAACAGGTGAGGGATGTCTGCCCAGAGAAAATGGTGTGGCTAGGCAAAGAAAAGATCATTCAAGGTAGAAGAAACAATCCATGCAAAGTCCCTGGGAAAGTACTGGAAAATTCAGGAAATAATAAAAAAAAAAAATTAAAATAAAGCCAAAGTACCTAAAGAAAAGAGAAAAAAAAGAAAAATGCTATAGGATAAGGCTGAAACAGGAGACAGAAGACAGTTCTTTAGCCTTCTTAGATATAAGCCATGGAAAAGAGTTTGATCTTTATCTTAAAAGCAATGGGAACCACTGGCTTTCATTTTCAAATAACCTTTGGCCATGGGATCTGACGTACCACTTTTGAGGGATGCAAAGATGCAGATAGGCACCAGTAGGAAGCTGAAAGAGAAGCCACGGAGAGGTGGCCTGAACTAGGAACATGCTAATACAGACAAAACTGTACAAAACCAAACACCTAGGAGTTTAACACTGAGGGACTTATTAATGAGTCCTGGATTATCAACACAAGTACCGGGTGCCATTTATTGAGCAGAGAAATCTAAAGCCAAAGCAGCTCTTGCAGGGGGTTACAAATTCTGCTTAGAACCTCTTGAATTTAAACTTAGACAAACATCCAAGTAGACAGGTGGATACTTAACTTAGCTACAGACACAAATCTGAATTCATCAGCAAGCAGATGGTAAGTAAAGACACAGGAGTGCACAAGGGAGGAAGGAAACTGGGAAGACCAGATATGAACATCTATAAGTCAGGTCTAAGAAACAACAAAGTTTAAATGTCTGATTTAGGAAAATTAGCATACAAATAAGTGAGAAAGAACTCTGAGGGAGCCGATTTTTTTAAATGCAAAAAAGAATGAACTAGAAAAAGCTGAAAAGAATGAACATGAACAGGCTGAGAAATGAGCAGGTGATGAGGGCATGGTGACAGGTGGTATAGACAGCACTTCTAGGAGGCCTGGTTATGAAAGGCAGTGAAGAGGGGAGCTGTATGGTTTCTCAGAGGGAGTTGATTGGGGCCTGGTTCAAAGCCCAATAGTCTACAGCTCTGCTTCAGTTTGGCGGTCCACTGTGGCTGAGGGCTGATCTGGTAATGCCAATACCTGGCTCATGGGAGATGCTCAAAATGAGAAGCGGAATGCTTTTGTGCACTGGGCCTCTAGTAACAAATGAGTCATACATGAGGTGTGTTGGTATGAAATCTTTTTCTAAAATGTCCTTGTTGGGTTTGGTATTAGGGCTATATTAGAATCATAAGGGAGATGAAGTTATTCTTCTCTCTTTTCTGAAAGTCTGGGTGAAGAGTAATGCTACTATTTCCACCAGTATTTGATAAAATTCACCAGTGATGCCTGATATTTCTTTTGTGGAAAGATTTTTAATACAAATGAAATTACCTTGATTAGATTCTTAAACTGTGGATTTTCCATTTCTTCTCTTGTTAGTTCTGGTAAGCTTTGTTTTTAAAATATTTTGTCATTTTCTCTAGCAATCAAATAAATTAGCATAAAAATTTTCAGGTTTCCTAATTATCCTTTTAATGTCTATAGGATTATGTTGATGGCCCTTCTTTCATTCCTGATATTGGTAATTTGTGGGTTTTTTACTACTTAACACGTTAAGCGCCCAGCCTGTTTTGTCTTCCGGTAGAAAGTATAGTGTGAGTTCCCGGGACTGAGAGAGCGCTTAATGTTTTAATCCATTTTACAGGGTTTCATATATTTTGTTAATCTTTTCAAATAACCATCTTTTCATGTCGTGAGTGCTCTTTATTGACTATTTAGCATTTCATTGATTCCTACTCATATTTCAGTGACATCCTTTCTCCTAGTGACTTTGGGTTTAATTTATTCATCTTCTCTGGAACGTAGGGTATTGAAAGTTGTTATTAAACTTTTCTTTCTTTATCATATAAGCTTTAACCCACAAATTTACTGAGATTTTCTTTATTGCCCAGCATATGGTCTACCCTGTTCTCCACGTTGAAAAAATATGTTCTGCTATTGTTCGGTGTAGTGTCCTATAAATGTTCTCCTTTGAGTTGATTGATCTCCCAAAATTCATAGGGTTTTTTGTTTTTTCTAAATCAAATGTAAAATAAATTTGGCTGCAGACGTACTAAGTGATACAGGCTGGCACCACAATCAAGTATATTGATTCCAAAACTAAAATTTTTTCCGCTAGAAAACTGGCAATAGTGGTAGAGACAGAACTAGACAGCAAGTCTCTTGACTCTGGCCTCCCGTTGTATGGCTTGGATAGGTATGAGCAAGCCAATACTCCGATGTGAGGCTTTAGTAGGGCCAAATACATGAAGTAGTATCATATAGCAACATGCAAATTATACAAATTAGAAAGGTACATTGTAGGAAACTGTTGATTCATATTCAATGCCATTAGAAACACGCTTATAAATGTGATAACAGTTTAAAAAAGTGATATTATTGGAAATATAAGCTAGGGTTGATTTCAATAATCAAAATAAATATTCAGATTGAAAAGCATTTTTAATTGAAAGGCTCAAAAAGAACTTCTGAATTAAAAAGCTTCATTATATAGCCACTTCAGTTTTACTGAGAATAGAATTTACATATATGTTATTTTGTGTGGCTAAAGGTGAGGTTATGAAGAAACAGAAACCGTTTTGCAGTATTCATGAAAAATGTAAAAATGTACAACTATTTGTGGGAAAGAGTATGGTAGTTCCTAAAAATATTAAAAATAGATTTACCATATAATCTAGCAACTGCACTTCTGATTATGTACTCAAAAGACTTGAAAAGCACAGCCTAGAAGAGTTATTTGTATACTATGCTCATACGAGTATTATTCACAATAGTTATAATGTGGAAGTAACCCAAGTGTCCATCATAGATGAATACCGGTAGATTGGCAAAATGTGGTCTATGCATTCGACAGAATATTATTCAGCCTTGAAGAGGAAGAAACTCTGACACATGCTAGCACATCAATGAACCTTGAGGGCATCAGCTAAGTGAAATAAGCCAATCAATCAGAAATAGACAAATAGCATATGATTCCACTTATATGAAGTACTTAGAGTTGTCAAAAATCGCAGACAGAAAATACAATGGTGGTTGCCAAGAGCTAGGGAGAGCAGAGAATGGAGAGTTATTGTTTAGTGGGAATAGTGTTTCAGTTTTGTAAACTGAAAAAAGATCTGGAGATAGACGGTGGCGGTGGTTGCACAACAATACGAATTTACCTAATACTACTGTACAATAAAAAATTGTTCAGGTATTAAATTTAATATTTTACCACAATAAAAATAATGGGGTAAAAGGACTTCAGTAAGATTAATATGTATTGGGTTATAGCAATTATATGAAAATTCATTCATCTCAACCCATATTTTTTTAATCATCTTTGAGAGTCCCCATATTTTTCTAAGCATATAAAAGAACATGACAATGTATACAATATTCATTTTTAAGTTTGCACAAGATGGTATCAATTCCGAATCATTTAAATATTAGTTTACAAATATTGCTTATAGCTTAATAGCATTGTAGATGCAGCTTCAAAGATATTGGCTCTAGACAGTAATTATATACTCAGCCTAATGTTTCAGTTAATGGATGCGCATTTCAGTGGTAATTGCAATGCTTGAACATAATGTGCCTTTATTAGCAGTATAAAAAAGCCAGCTTATATCAATCGAAAAACCAGGCTATTTATTTCTATAATTGCTTAATTTTTTATTGTAAAAATATTATCAAATGGTAAAAAGAAAACCTTTAATAAATACTAGTATTTTATTTACAATTATGGAAATAAACTTAAAAACTTAATTATGGTGAACACTAATGTAAGTCATATATATTTTTAAAATATATTTTTATTGATTTCAGAGAAGAAGAGAGAGGGAGAGAGAGATAGAAACATCAATGATGAGAGAGAATCATTGATCGGCTGCCTACTGCACGCCACATACTGGGGATCAAGCCCGCAAGTTGGAATCGAACCCAGGACCCTTCAGTCCGCAGGCTTTTGCTCTACCTACTGAGCCAAACCAGCCAGGACAGGCGATATTTAGTTTTAAATGTATTAATGTAATGATCAAAGAAAATGATTAAATAAAATTATTACATTAGGAAAACAGAAGACTAGATTCTAGTTTGCTCTAACACTTATGACGAGCTTGGAGACCTTGAGAATGTCACTTACTCTCTCATAGGGCTTCCCTATAAAAGTAGGATTAAAATTTTTAACTGCTTCAAGGTACCAGATAATTCCTCCAGATCCTTTCTAGTTGTAAACTTTACAATGTTATTATAGTATATAAATATAAAATAAAAACTTGAAAGTAAAATATCCCGAAATGTGAACAGCCTATCTAGGATTATGAATATTTCTAAAAAAATACAAATGACACATTACAAAAATACCCTAAAAATTCCCCAAAGTTTAAAAGATGTTAAATACAAATTAAACTCCACAGGCCTGAGACCTGTAGCCCTCTGACATATTTCTTGAGACTGTAATAGATGATTTAATTCCCCATTAGCAAAAGCATCTGGATGGACAGCTAAGACAAAAGTAAAAGCCAAATAAAACAGACCAGTTGGCAGGTCCATTTTTAATTAGCAGTGGTTAAAATGCCTCAAGCACCTCAACAAGACTATTAAACTGTTAAACAAGAAGGGTGTAACACTGAATTAATATTGCTATCAAAGCCTCTTCTACTTTCAGAACTGGTGTTACTGTTATGTGCATATACATCTTTCTTACTGTATGGACCCATACAACATTTAAAGATAGCTTAACCACAGTCATTTTGGTAATTTTACATGGATATGCTTAAGAATGAAATAATTTTTTTTAAAAGCCAAACCCCAAGGATTATAGGTGGGCTTCTATGTCTTCTAACAAACAGTCCAACTTCAGAATGGCCTGAGTATTCCTAATTTTGTGAAATGACAATTGCTCCAATCTGAAAATTATATTCAAAATGCTATATTCAAAAGGTATGTATATGACAATAAAATTTTTAAGTGATAAATAGTGATAAATAATGATAAATAGCTTAAGATTTAAAAAAGCAAATTTATATGTATTTGGCAAAACTAAATATGATGGAAATGTGCAAACCCTTAGATTTCTACTGTATAATCAAGTCAATTGTGAAAATATAAAAAAATGGTTACTTTTGCCAAAACCGGTTTGGCTCAGTGATAGAGCATTGGTCTGGGAACTGAAAGGTCCCGGGTTCGATTCCAGCCAAGGGCATGTACATTGGTTGTGGCCACATCCCCGGTGGGGGTGTGCAAGAGGCAGCTGGCTGATGTTTCTCTCATCGACGTTTCTAGCTATCTCTCTCCCTTCCTCTCTGTAAAAAATCAATAAAATATATATATTTTAAAAAGGTTACTTTTAATGTGTTTCTTTTAATAAAAAATACAGGTTAGGGCAATAATTGTGAACATGCAAAACACAGAGTTTATTATTATTTCCTTTTTTTAAAATATATTTTATTGATTTTTTTTGCCCCCCTCCCTCTCTCTCATATCCCCTCCCTCCCCAGAGTTTTATGTCCATTGGTTGTACTTATATGCATGTATACAAGTCCTTCGGTTGAACTATTTCTTAATTATTGTATTATTTTCCATATGAACTGAAAATCTACTTTTGCCCTACCCTATAACACTAGAAAATGCAGAGAAGTAGAAGAAAAATTTTAAATTTCTCTGTAACAATCGTGACAGATAAAGAAAATGAATATTTGGTTCATTTCCCTATAAGTCATTTTGTTCTTTCTTTTTTTTATATAGTTGAATCTTAGTATACATTTAATATTATGTGCTATTTTCTATTAACATCATAAAATAATTTTTCAAGTGACTTCAGATTTCACATGACGTATTTTTATTTACTACCGTGTTTCCCCGAAAATAAGACATCCTCCGAAAATAAAACCCACTTACAGGTTTCCTTCTGAGTGAAATATAAGGTATCCCCCTGAAAATAAGCCCTCCCCACCGCCAAGGCTAAACGTGAGAGATTTGGTTCACTGATTCTGAAAGAAATGGAGTCACAGGAAATTCACCAGGAAATTCAGGAATTGGATTCTTATGATGATGTTCCAGAAGATGCTAGCATGATTGTCATTGAATAAATGAATAAATTCTTGATACTGTAGGATTCACAGTTTGTCTGGTTTGTGTTGACAACTACCGTACTACCGTCCCGTATACAGGTAATAAATTTCCTTTATTTTCATTTAACAATAAATGTGTACCGTATTCTTCTTCATGGAAAAATAAGACATCCCTTGAAAATAAGACGTAGCGCATCTTTGGGAGCAAAAATTAATATAAGACACTGTCTTATTTTCGGGGAAACAGGGTACATTTATTACCTACAAATATCAAAGCAATGATTCATAATTTCCAATTCATACATTTCTACATATAGCATACCTAGATCAAAGGTTATGCACATTTTTATGGCTCTTAACATGTACCATAAATAGTTTAACAAGAATATTGGATTGGTATATGGTTTTTTTTTAACAGTGTGGAATAAAAGGCCCAAAGACAAAGCTATCAAATAAATGTTTAGTCAACCAACACTCATCCTACCTTATAAGAGTAATATGGAAATTAACCATCACTCCACTACAACCTCCAGCCACGCCCACCAGGCATACCCACCAGCCAATCAGAGTGAGTATCCAAATAAACCCAACCAAGATGGCTAACAGGAGGAAGGCTTGGGTTTCCCAGGCAACGGAGGAAGCCAAGCTTTCCATACACCCCGGTGGGCCCAGGCCTCCACTCCAGGCTACAAAGTTTCCATTATGGAAGGAAAACAAATCCAAACAGAAATGGTGGCAACCACAGAGTAAGCAGGAGGCTTGGCTCCGCTCCAGGCTACAAAGTTTCAATTGTATAAGGTAAATAAATTCCAGATACCAGTGCCTCTACTTGGGTGGACAGGTGGCATGGCTAGCCTGCAAACCACTACAGGCTCCTAGCCCAGAACACCCCACACCCCAAGGGAACCTCATCCTGATCAGGGACACCCTTCAGGGCAAACCAGCTGGCCCCCACCCATGCACCAGGCATTTATGCTATCTAATAAAAGAGTAATATGCAGATTGACCATCACTCTAACACACAATATGGCTGCCCTCATGTGGACAAAGATCCTGTCCCCTTGTGGACACAAGATGGCCACCACAAGATGGCCAGCAGGGGAGAGCAGTTGGGAGGGACCAGGCCTGCAGGGGAGGGCAGTTAGGGGTGACAAGGCTGGCAGAGGAGTGAAGTTGGGGGCAAACAAGGGAACACAAATAGAAAGAGCTTTGGGTTCCAAACTGACATTATAGTCATGTGCCCTTGTGGAAGTTAATACCTTCTGTGGAATGGGGGTAAGGAGATGCATTTTTATCTCTAAAAGAAAAGTGGTTGGTCTAACTGGCATTTCCCAGGTTATATTTTGTAAAATGTAAGTAGATATTCCCAATAGAAAAGGTTTCAATGGCTATGCAATTCTAATAAATGCTAGAAATTGTATTTAAGGTAGGGCCTTCTTAAATCCTTTATGTGCCATTATGTATTATCAATTTCAAAGAGTGAAATACAGTATATAGGCTTTTCCAAATTTATTTAACAAAAACAAAAACAAAAAATCCTTTTTTTAAAAAAAAAAAATACTATTAACTTTTCAGAAAACTTGTGACCTGAAAAAACAACTTGGGAAGTTCCTTTAAATTCTATCTGCAGACTCTTCCAGTCTCAAACATTTTGCAATGTCATCATCGTCATCATCATCACAGCAGTTAACCTTTACTGAATACTGTGTCAGGTACGGTGCCAACTATTTAATATGCATTCTTTTAATCTCAAACATTCTAAGCGGTAGGCACTATTATTCTTATTTTCCAGGTGAGGAAAGAATGTCTTAGATTATACGTTTGCCCAAAATCACAAGACTACTAAAAGACAGGGAATTAAATCCAAATAGCCTGATTTTGGAAACTGAGACAAGTGTGAATTCTGGCCTAATCTTGCTATTGCCTGAAAGATATTTTTTAAAAAGTCAAAAAGGGTAAAGAGCACAAAAAAAGTGTTGATTTTTTAAATAGTTAATGAGTCCATAGATAGCCAACAATATAACATACTTAAATGTCATAGCATTTGAGAACTATGTTCAAGGTATTAATTCAGATTGTAATTTTCTTTATTTAAAAATTCAATATATTAGGAAAAATTTGACTTAAAAATAATTTTATCTTTAAAATATATTCCTTTAAGGAAAAATGTTCATTTTAGCAGTACTTACAATGTAAAAGTAAATGCTGAAAAACAGGGATAAGATTAGGATAACTAATTGTTTATTACATATGTAACCTGTATAACATATACATTTTAGCCTGGGGACAGAATATAAATCCTATTAACTTATGCATTCCTTTATAGTATAGTATTTTGTAATGAACAAGTGATCAATTTCTCCTATCCTTCAATAGAGCTTAGGTTAAAAGAAAAGCAAGAAAAGAGTAAACGTTCAGGTTCAAAGTGGGGGGGTGGGGTAAGGAGCTACCAACACGTTTAGTTCTTTATGATAATTTAGACAAAAAAGACAGAGCATCTCTTTTCAAGGAAATAATTCAGTGGTTCTCAAACGTGAGTGAACACCAGAATCACCTGAAGAGCCTGTTACTACAGAGTGCGGCCCACCCTCAGAGCCTGAGGTTCAGGGGGTCAGGCACAGGCCTGAGACTCACATTTCTAACGGGTCCAGGTGGACTAAGGCTGGGGGACTGGGCCTCACTCAGAAACACTGCTGTCAGTCATTATGTGTAACCTTCACGTCCTCTCCTGATGACCATAAAAACCACATCTCCGTTCCTCCATCAGACATTCCCTCCCACTCTTTATCCTTCCCCGGAAACAAACCCATTCATTTTCCTTCTCTTTAGAATTACTGTTGTAACGGGTTTGTTTGCTTGTTTGTGTTGGGCTAGTTTGAAAAAGGGGAAAGGTACTGTCATTTTTCATGTAATATGGAGATACATACAGTCTTCATACTTTACAGCTCACTTTCACATATTTATCTAGTTAGCAATAATAATTCCAATAAGCTGGCATTGCTTATATTTTAAGGTAATACTAGTATTCATAGTTTGATAAGTTATAAAATGCTCCTCCAGCCCTCTTCTCTTATGGGGATCCATTCTTATTGTCTATTTTAATTACTCATCTGATTTTTTGATTGTTTGTTTGTTTGTTTATTACAAAATATACGACATACTGTTGCTGACATAACACACTGAAACAAATCATTGCCAAAAGAGCAATAGGTACTAGGATTTTATTTTACTGTCAAGGAAGAAGAAGTTGGAGAGGTTTAGTGTCACAGACCTAGTTACTGGCTGGGGTACTGCACCACTATGACCTCCCACAAAGGACAGCAGAGGAGAAACAGAAGAGGAAGAAGGGAGGCCACGCAAATCCAACATAAGCATCAAAAGCAAAAGAAGAGAGAAAAACAGTGATTCTGAGCCAAGTTCAAATTTGATCACATCAGACGTCATACTTTTGTCTTCTCCTAGAGGGGCTTCAGGATCAGACTGCTTTAATTCTCATTTCCTGGCTTTAGGAAAAAACGTGAATTAGCTTATCTGCCAATATTACAATCACTAACTATTTGCCCCAAAGATGAACTGTATCCAAATGCTCCACAAATAAGCCAATCTGTGATAAATCAGTTGGCTTCTAAAACAGATCAGGAATTCCATTAGATATTCTAAAACTTAGATTACATGAAATTCTTTCAAGGAGATGTTTCTCATTACATTCAACTTATAGAGAGATAAATAAGAAATTTTATCCTATATTATTCTTATCAATAGCAGTTTTGAGTATTTGCATCATAGTAAATACTGTGCTAGATGCTTGTCACGTATCTTATTTCATCATCACAATTTTCTGTAAAAGGCTATTGATAGGTGAGGAAATTGATACTAAGAAAAATGAATGGAGTTGCCAAGAGTAGTAAGCACACAGAGCAGGTTTGAGGTCTGTGTGTTAAGAGCCCACGCTGCTTCTCACTAGAATGCTGCATCTTGATTCTAAACAGATGAATCCTTGCTTAACTGGGTTGTTTGATAGCTATCTTATTTTAGGGAAGAAAAATACCTATCAGTGCAGTTTCTGAAATACAGAGCCTCTAATTCTCCAACATTGCCTACAAGAAATAAATAAGGTGACAACCTTTACAGTTATACCTTGGGTTGCTGTTTAAAAATTAAAAATAAATAATCAACCCTATCTTATTATAACTCAAGACAGAGGTTACATGCAGTTCTCATTATGATGCTTTCTTAAACTCTAACTGCTAAACTTAAATGAGAGGCATTTGGTACAATCTGAAAAATATTCAGTTCAATTAAAAGTAATTGATGCATGGTGAAATAATTCTTCCCAAAGCTGCTGTAAAATCTTCAAAAAAAAATAAAGCTACTTAATAATTTTCATCTCCTACAGGCTAGAGAGAAGCATTATTGCATATTAAAAATTGGAGTGTAGTTTTCCCAGAGGTAAAAGAAAGTTATTAAAACAACCTATTTATTGTTGATATAACTATCCATTTGTGCCACACAAAAAGTAACAAATTTCAGTACATTAAAAGAAAAGCTAATTAAGGTATAATTAGTATTTTCTGTATTTTGATAATTAGGGGTTAGTTGGCTATTCCTTTTTAAATTTCTATTTGATGCACCCCGACAATGCCTTAATGAGCAACTAACGCTATTGAATCCCTCATGGCAGAGGAGTTTAGTGACCACTACTACATTACTTTCATTTATCACTGCCTCTTTACCTATAAATTAATCTAGCCCTGTAGCTATGTTGATCTACTTTATATCAATTTCTTCATCCATATCAGCTGAATATGTATGGCATTAACCTCATTTGCTAGTTGAGAAAAGCAGAATTAAAATGAGATCTAATTTCTTGGGCACAGCACAATTTCAAAACTGCCTGCTAATTTCCACCACCTGTCAGTGTGAAGAGCCTTTACTTTCTTGTAATTAAATAAAACAGTATATTTTTTAGCAGCTCTGAAAAATGCTAATCTTTCAAAAGTGTTCAGTGATCATTAATCATTAGGACAGTAAAGGAGCCTTATTCAGATTGCTCATTTACCCTTTGTTTAAGCTTAAAATACTTTTAGCCTTTTCATAGGAAAGAAAAAAAAATGCACCAGATGGAATATTAACGTTAACTATTACAATCCCTACTTGTTTTTATTTGTCTAGTTTACCGCCACATAGTAAGAAGAGGTTTAACATTACATAACCCAGAAGTGGCTAATTTGATAAGATAAACATAAATGTAAGTACATAATATTCACTGATATCAGTAGGAATCTCATAAATGCACACTGTATTGATACATGTATAGTATGACCCAAATTTATTAGACTTAGAATACAGTATAATTGGAGAATATTTTTTAACAACACATAAACTGCCTACTATGCCACACATTAAACTGTTACCTAAAAGTATCACTTGAACAAAGACAGTGCTATTCAAAGTTAGACAGACATAGTTAAGTACTTTTATTTAGATTTTGCTGGATTTCCCAAATATATATAACATAACTAGAAGGGAAAATCTAAAAATAATATAAAAACTAAAAGGAAGTATTGACTGTCATTTTTAATTAGAGACAAAAATTAACCTTTTATATTTCTTCTGTTTTTCCTAACACTTCATTTTCTATTGTCTGTTTTATATCATTGTAATCATATGTGGAAGTTAATTCACATTTGTGGAAGTTAATTAAGTAGCCTTCAATTCTGGCTTACCATTCATATGAATCTTTTAGTACATCTAGCTTGTTAATTTTTTCCTAGTTTTAGGTAACATGAATTAGCAAGAAACAGTCCGTTTTTGAGGAAGAAAAATATAAGCACGCATATATCATACCCCCAAATATATTATTAAAATGTTTTAACTACTAGTATCAGACTTGCTCTAAGGCTAAACATACTTATTCTTCAAATATTAAAGTGCCGTGGAAATAATACCTTATGTTTACTTTCTTATACTAACCCTACCCAAATGCATAAGATATTACGACATAAATGATTAAGTAATTAATATGGGAACTTTTAAAGAATTATTAAATAAATGATTTACAATTTTAAAAAATGATTAAAAATCCACGATATTCCTCATTCAGTTTTGTAGAAAACATATGACACTTCAGGATCAGTATTCTGAAGCCTAAACCTCTTTGGAAAAATCCCAAACATATTTATTAAAACACTGGTAAATAAAATCACTTTTCTTATCATTCCAGTTGATCATCATAATATCTCATAGGGGGGAAGCATTCCTTGAAGCAAAATCAACAAAGATGGGGGTTGGGTTATTTACAAATTCTGAGTCAGGGTTTCTGTAGCAGAAGTAGATGGACCCAATCTCATCTGGCTCCCTTTAAGAAGCTACTTAAAGCAATTATGAGCAGAAGAAATTAATATTTTCAGGGGTATAAGGAAGAGAATCTTACTGATAACTACATTGACATTAAATAATAAGAAAGATAACCAATTTTAACAAGAGCATCACAAGTGAACACCTTTTGGGTAGAAATTTAGAAGATTTACATATACTTTTACTGGCTCATATTTTTACATATATAGGCTTCTTTTAAGAAACTCTAGTATTTTAAGACAGCAGATTCCACCCCAACATTCCATTAACTAGGTTTCCATATCTACCTTACACAGTGGTCAATTAGGATATTAAGCAGATTCTTTAAATCTTCATTATCCTAGAAGCAAGAACTATCAAATAAATGTAGACATCGTGTCCGTGTGTGTGTGTGTGTGTGTGTGTGCGCGTGTGTGTGCGTGTGTAAACATACATACATACACACACACACATAATAAACTGCAGACACAATTTAAATTATAGAAATCCTTATCAAGGAAGCAACTGTATTATTATATGCCTCACCTTTTGATTATTTTGGGGGGGGAGGAGAAAGGAGAGCATCTTGCGCCATAATTTCTGTAAGACCCAATGATTACTGAGAAAAACTGAACATCAATAGGGGCAGAAAAGAAAATTTTGAGTTGTAAAAGTTAAAAACTAAAACTTCTTTAAATTAAGAGTGTTCTTTAGTACTGAAAGATATATTTTGGTCAAATATCATATGATATCTTGTTTATTTTTATCACAACAATTTCTTTAAATTGTTAAAATTTAAACATTAGAAGCTAAATTTAAATAAATATAGCTGAGGCAGAAAACTTCTAAATCACCACCAGAAGAAATTACCTTCCATCTTACTTTTAAAAAATTAATCGAGAACAATCCCAAAATATGTCATTCATAATCTGTGAATGTAGATGGAATTTTTCCTTTGTGCAGTTTGTCCACAGATGTCAAATTTTATAAACACCTTAGAACTTATAATTGCTAATAAATAAAAATAAGAAAATATAGAAATACTGTCAGTAAGCATATACCTTATCAAGTAATCAGAAAGAATCATAATCTTTGTGTTATTCCAGAGTCAAGCATAGTGCTGGGCACAAAGGAGACAATAGTGTGTAATAAATGGATATAGAAAGAATTATAAAATTACTAGTGACTTGGTGCACGAAAGTCATGCATGGGAGGAGGAGTGTCCCTCAGCCCTGCCTGCATCCTCTCCAATCTGGGAGCCCTGGGTGATATCTGATGCTGGTTCGGGTTTAAACCAGCAGTTGGACGTTCCTCTCGCAATCTGGGACCGCTAGCTCCTAACTGCTCACCTGCCTGCCTGCCCTATCACCCACAACCACTCTGCCTGCCGGCCTGCCCACCCCAAACTGCTGCACCACCCCCCCAGCCTTCTCGCCCCCAACTGCCCCCCATGCTCACCTGCTCACCTCCAACTGCCCCCTCATGGCCTGATTGCCCCCAACTGCTCTCCCTGGCTGGTCTCCCGGAAGGTCTCTTGGGTCTAATGAGCATGTTACTCTTTTATTAGTATAGATATATAAGTCACATAAGATGTGATGCCAAATAATGGTATTAAATTAGTGTGATAAATAATAAATAATGAGCCAGGACCGGTTTGGCTCAATGGATAGAGCGTCGGCTTGGGGACTGAAGGGTCCCGGGTTCGATTCTGGTCAGGGGCATGTACCTTGGTTGCGGGCATATCCCCAGTGGGGGGTGTGCAAGAGGCAGCTGATCGATGACTCTCTCTCATCGATGTTTCTAACTCTCTATCTCTCTCCCTTCCTCTCTGTATAAAATCAATAAAATATATATTTAAAATAATAATAATAATAAATAATGAGTTAATTAAAAAAATATAATCGCGTATTTCCCACTTAAATCCTATATATCATCTCTTACATTATCTTACCGTTATTAATGGCAACTAAGATTTTAACTTTAGGTTTTTCTGCTCCAACCCTCCTAGTTAAATATGTAACACTCTTGAATCAACCTTAAATGCACTTTGGGAGTTCATACTTAGAAGTGTAACATGGCAAATATGTTTATAAGTCAAAAACATTTTAAAAATAAAATAAGTAGGCTTTCAATCTGCTTTGTTCAATTTTCTGCTAGGTAGGGACATAAAATGTGTTTTTTTTAAAAATAGTTAATATATATATTATCATGTAATATGAATTAAATGGAAAAGGGTATAGAGAAATCTTTTTTTAAAAAAAGCCTATTTGAATACTGATGTATTATATGTATCATTTATATATTAAGTACATTATATAATTGAAAGAACAACTCCCTGAGCAATAAACTACAGCAACATAAGCATTAACTTGGACTACTAGTATGAGCACTAACCATTCTCTAAAAAAGGAAAACTAGCCTAGTTCTAGTGACACACTATCACAGAGACAGATTACAATACATTCACACAGTAAATGTGAAAACAGCATATAGTTAAAGTTCAAAAATTTTTAAAACACTTGAAAATTCCAAAAGTCATTGATCATTATTCTCTAATACTCAAACATCAAAAGATAATCTTAACTTTTTAAGGTTCTTTTTCCCTATAACCTGCATGATACATTTATTATACTAAAATATTTAAAAATGCTTAAATGTTTATTGTTTAAAAAGTTTTAAGGCGATATTTATTTTTCACCAAAGTGCACAAAACAGTTTTCTTGTGATTGAATTTCCTAAATGCTTTTCCCTAAAATTGTTATCAAGTACAAGGACACATTTTGCCAACAATCGAAATATATCCAAGCACCTAAAAAAGTAGCGAGTACATTAGTTCAACATCGGATGGCACTTCAGCAGTCCACTGAAGTTACTGTTACAGTATGTTTTTCCGTTTCATTATTCAAGGGCTTTCCTACTCAATTTACCAGTAACCGTTAGTAACGTCTGTACAAGAGAACCTACAACTGCAGGGAGAGAATGCCATCTGCTGCTTCATGTGTGTACTCAGCAGAAGGAGCAAAGTAGGTAACAGGTGGAGCAATCACATAAAACAACTGAAAACTCAATCCACAGATAATGCTGGAGAGTTGAAGTATTCTCATTTCTATTTTGAATAACTTGGAGATACATCAAAGGGTACTTACTGTCTTAATGCAAATGCTGTTATTCCACAGAATTACAAGGCTGCGATGTGCTTACACATCTATCACTAGTTCGTGATGCTTATAAACACAGCTTTCCTCAGGTAGGGAGAGCCAGAGAGTCAAAAGAAAAGAACCAGTGCCTAGCCTT
The DNA here is from genome assembly GCA_036971965.1 of Nyctalus aviator. Classification (NCBI taxonomy): domain Eukaryota; kingdom Metazoa; phylum Chordata; class Mammalia; order Chiroptera; family Vespertilionidae; genus Nyctalus; species Nyctalus aviator. Next base: position 91,560,982 of record CM072927.1, on the reverse strand, counting down.
CACAAAGCCATTTCCCATATATGAATTCCTACAATATCCTATTTATAAAGACGTGACATAAGGTGGCCATATAATTTATTGTCCACAGAGGCAGAGCTATTAACTATCACTTACACCGGGACAAGTGTGAACCCAAGCTATTCTAGGCAAATCTAAATGTTAGTTAGCCTTCTTATGAATTACTCCCTCAGGCTTCACAACCTTCCCAATGCCTTGAGAACCTTTCTGAAAGGCAATAAGGAAAATTTTCGGAAACAGCTTGATTCAGAAAGAAAATGTGGGAAACTAAAAATGCCGTGGACTCCCAACGCAGATAGTTCCTGGATCTAAATGGCTACCTCAACACTGCCCGGTTTTTTATTACTTCCCTTTGTTACGCATTTCAAATTCTTTGGCATTAATAAATACCTTCTCTAGAAAGGGCAAATACTTCCTAGGAGAATTCACTCAAACATTAATTGGAATGCTTTTCTTTTGACATCTGGCAGATGGTAGGTATTTGGAAAGAAAGCAAATTTGTAAGGCTGTGTGTGAATATATATTGCTGTGTAGAGTGGTGATGGAGAAAAGAGGAGAACTGTACATTTCAAAGGATGAAATCCCTCTGGTGGTAGCTGGCTGGATAGGAAGTCAAAATGAAGTGAGGAAAGGAGAAGAAATCTCTAAGACTAACTTTCACATTTCAAATTTGAAATCCCAAAAGGGAAAGGGGACTTGCTTTCTCAATTTCTGATGCCTCAGTTTAAGAGCCAAAATTCAGACAGCTTTCCTTAATACTATAGCTATTGATTAACTAGCTCTTTGTGGATCTTTTTTTAAAGGAAAATACATTCCAAGATCTTAAAAAAACACATCTTAACTAACTTTTGGAATTTCATTTACTGGTGTGATTTTTGTAACCAACCAAAGCAACTCTGCTATTTATGGTAGGACTGGCTTAGATAAATAAAGGTATTTAAGAACTAAGTTCAAATCTTCCAACATTTGGTAAATATTCAGAAGCCAATAGGTGTATGTGTATATGTGTTTAAAAATGGTTCTTCATGAGAGAGACAACGAAAATGGCAAAGTAGATAAAAGCCTGTACTCAACATCTCCCACAACCACATCAAAATTACAACTAAAATACAGAACAACCATCATCCAGAACTGCTGCAATGCTAGCTGCATGGAAGTCCTAGGAAGCAGAGAGTCCCAAGCATGGGGAATCCAAAGAGGACCACACCAAGACACATCATAATTAAAATGCCAAGGCTAAAGAGAAATAGAGAATCTTAAAAGCAGTGAGAGAAAAGCAGTTAACTACATCTGTTAGGGAATGCCCATAAAACTTTCAGCTGATTTCGCAACAGAAGCTATGCAGGCCAGAAGGGAGTGGCAAGAAATATTCAAAGGATATCATTTAGAATTAAAGGTCAGATAAAGATATTCACAGACAAGAAAAAGCTAAAGGAGTTCATCACCACCAAACCAGTATTATATGAAATGTTAAAGAATATTATTTAAGAAGGAGAACAAAAGAAAATGATTAAAAAATATATAAACAACAAAATGACAATACATTTTCTATCAACAATTGAATCTAAAAATAAAAATAAATGAGTAGGAAATCTAATGATCGTATTAAACTGGTGAATAAAATAGAATCAGAGGCATGGAAATGGAAGAGACTGATGATACTCAGAGGTAAGGGAGGTGAAAGGTGGGAAGAGATTAAACAAAGATCTTATATGCATATATGCATTACATATGGACACAGACAATAGGGTGGTGAAAGCCTGGCGCCATGTGGGAACCAGGTGGAGGGGTCAATGGGTGGAAAATGGAGAGACCTTTGTAATAATCTCAAAAATAAAGACATATATATTATATACAAAACAAAAATTTCTTTAAAAAGGTTCTTCCTTATTTTAAAATTTTTAAATCTAATTGTAATTGGATTAAAAAATTAAACTTTTCCCCAATAAATAACTGGCCATCAAATTTTTAAAATGTAAATATTTAAAACAGTTCTCAATAACTGAAACAATATTTTGGCACACAGTGGAAACTTCTATCTAAGATAAAAGAAAACACTCAGCTTGCCCCAAGTGGGACACAGGCCCTGCCACCATCCCAGAGTGACACCGCACCGAATTGCAGCCAATGCTACGGAGACCCCATGGTGCAAAATGAGGCCCACAGTCCAGCCCAGCCTGGAAACAATTGTGTGGGAGCCAGGTAATGCCATCACATAGCATCACCCGGCTTCCTCTTTCTAGTGACTAGCCTCCTTGGAATTTCTGCAACCCAGGAACACGACTTACTTTATAGCCAGGTGGAAACATTTTACACTTTAACCAAATGTCTGGGAAGCATTTTCCCATGCCTCATCTCATTTGATCCTCATAGAAGTCCTGGAGTAGACAGATAGGAGACTCAGTGGAATGCCATTTTCTTTTCATTAGCCAGAATGTGGAGATTTAGAAAGCTTAGAAATGGTGAACCTTGAAAATGACTTCAGGATTTCTCACTGCATAGAATATAGTCAAATATTACTGCAGTTAAATATTTCATCCTTTGTTCTCCCTGCATGATCCACAATAATCTGCTTCATGTTAGTATTTACTGCTGTGTTTCTGACAGTTACATGAAAGAGAGGTTGGGGTGCTTCACTGGGCTGGAAAAAAAATTAGCTAAATCAGAAAAAGTCTAATTAAGCAACTTTATTCTATATCTATAAGAGGCTAAGTTGAGTTGCATATACACAATACATAAAAAGCTCTAGCTGGTGCTAATTGCATGTGTGTTCCCATTTGTCATTCTTGCTCATAAATTTGGTTAACACTTCTATTATAGAGAAAGGGAGAATAGGGCTATTAAAATATTTCTTCTAATTTCCTTTTAACGTGCACAAATTTATGCACCGGGCCACTAGTTCTACTATATATACTATATAGTCGAGTTTTAATGTTTTAAGTTGTATCCTAATATTTTAAGTGGGTGATCTATTTATATATACAGTTTACCAATTAGCTATACTGGGTTAGTATATTTTATTCCAAGAGCATGCTGGATTATTGTAATTGTACTGTTACTAAACTCCAAAACAGATTATTGATGCAGCTCAGAAAAAATCCACAGTTGGAGGACAAACTGGTCAGTGCAGAGGCCTGACTTTGCTACCCCTTCCACATTATATGTAGACTTCTGGGCTCTAGATTCAAGGAGGCTGGATGACTGCCATGTGTCTCCTTTCCCAAACTTTACCCTCTTAGCAAACCTTTTTCCATACATCAACGACAGACTCATGTGCTCCGTGCTCCCATGACACCATGTGCTTACCATTATCACTGCATGCAGAAAATACTATGATTGTTCAAACTAATTTGTATTTCTATATAAAATACATCATATAAAAATCACATATTAACAATGAAAAGTCTGCCATCTTCTGACATACTTCTCCACACGCCTGATTCTAATACTCAGTAAACCCACTTTAAACTTTTAGCTATTTCTTTCACTATCTTCATCCATTCTTCTAAATAACATGCTGATACAGCCACTTCTTGAATTTTAAATTTTAGACATTATCTTTTGACTCCCTAATATATTGTGACAATGTACCTATCGTTTATAACTAAGTTACACAATTCTATTAAAGCTGGATTTCCTTTCTTGTACAAACATTTACTTTGATTCACTTAGTTTACCTGAGTTTTCTAGGTTTCTACCTATGGCAACTCTACCAAGTAGAGTTCATGCCCCATGAACTCTACTCCAGATCTGCAAAACCTCAACTCCTCAGGTTCCTTTACAAAAAAAGAAAAGAAAAACCAATGACCTCCCTCCGGTTCCTGTTTAAACTGATTGGTCTCTGTGCTTGTTCTTGTTTTACAGTTGCAGTACATATCGTTTTGGTTTATGCCAATATCCTAGTTTCTGTTTGATTTTCATACAAGAGGCTTTCTCCTACTGCTGCCAATAGGCAGCTGTCTGTTCAATTCTGAGAATGAGATGCTGAAGAGTGACTGTTCACAACAGGGCTTGTCATCTGGTAAAATTCACTGCAGGGCCACAACACAGACTGATTAAATTTTAGATTCCACACATCTGTATGTGAAAAACTCTCTCAAAAAAGCTTCTTGCCCCTAAATGAATTCCACTGACCTCCTGCTCTGGAGTTTCAAGCGTGGCTAACAGTGTTATAACAGCAAGAGTTAGGAATGTCTGGGAGTATTTTCGGTCCAGTGTCTCATTCTTATCCCCCCGCTGTTCAAACTTTTACAAACTGCTCCTGGGTTCAAATCCAGTTCAAGACATTTAAACCATTCCAAGCCTCAGTTTCCATATAAGGAAAAAGAAGTGGGTGAGTGTTAATAAAAATAACTATTTTCATAGAATTTTTGTGAGATAAAATTAAATGCTTGTCAAATGCTGGGCAAAGACTTTGGCACAGATTAACCATTAAATAAATATTGATGATTCTTCTTTCCACTTAAAATACATACTTCTATATATCATATAGGACTCGCCAATGATCCCACCTGTTTTCTGAAACCCTTATTTCTATAAATTACATTACTTTGCATATGCAGAATTTTATAAAAATTTAAGATGCTTAACAGTACACCTCATTTAAAATTGCCAAATAATTTCAATGAAGCCAATATAATTTTCCTTTATTAACCTTTATTACCTGTAAGTATTATACATGAGGTCTAGAGCCACTTCCTATAGAATTCTACTAAATACATACTAGATATACTGGTTGATAATGTCCGATTCTGTAATCAAAGAAAACACGATAATTTCAAAAGATCAAAAGTGCTTTATTCAAAGTAATGTCCATCCTAGCTACACATATCCCCATCTTTCAGGTAATTTGTGGATACCGTCCCAATAGAACGTTACTTGTTTTGAGGCAAACCATTTAGAGACCCAGTTTTCCACTTCTTCGTATGTTTTGAAGTGCTGCTCAGAAAGTGCAGGTGCCATCAATTGGAACAAGTGATAATCTAAAGGAGCAAGGACTGGTGAATATTGTGGGTGGATTAATACTTCCCAGGCAAGATCTTTTTAAAAAAATATATTTTAATGATTTTTTACAGAGAGGAAGAGAGAGGGATAGAGAGTTAGAAACATTGATGAGAAAGAATCATCAATCAGCTGCCTCTTGCACACCCCCTACTGGGGATGTGCCCGCAACCAAGGTACATGCCCTTGACCAAAATTAAACCTGGGACCTTTCAGTCCACAGGTTGACGCTCTATCCACTGAGCCAAACCGGTTTCGGCCAGGCAAGATCTCTTAACGTGTCTTTAACTGGTTTTGAAGTGTGTGAAGGTGCATCATCATGAAGCAAAATTACTTTGCCATGTCTTCTGGCCCATTTTGGTTGTTTCACGATCAAAGTATGGTTCAAATTGAGTATTTGTTGTCGATAGTGATCAGAATTAATGATTAGTATTAACGGCCTCACCTCGTTTTAGAAGCTCCTAATACACCACACAATCCTGACCCCAAAAAACGCAGAGCACTGTCTTCTTTCCAAAGCGATTGGCCTTTGCAGTCGATGCTGATGGTTAACCTGAGTCAACCCAGGACTTTGTGTGTTTGGGATTCTCAAAATAAATCCACTTTTCATCGCCAGCCACAGTGCAATGCAAAAAGGACTTTCTTTCATGCTGTTGAAGCAACATTTTCCTGATGACTTTTTGGTTTTCCATTTATCTTTTGTTCAGTTGATGTGGCACTCGTTGTCCTTCCTTTAATATCTTTCCGATTGCTTGTAAATGATCAGAAATTGTTTGCTAAGCAATGTGTAATTTTTCTGTAAGTTGTTTTTGAGTTTGTCATGCATCTTCATCCAATAATGCTTGCAATTGTTGGTCTTTAAACTTTTTCGATTGACGTGGATGTTCTTTTGTCTTTCACATCGAAATCATCACTTTTAAAGTTCACAAGTATCAGGTGCCTCGTTAGCGCAGTAGGTAGCGCGTCAGTCTCATAAAGTTCACAAGTATCTTGAGATGGAGCAGGTACACCATAAGCTTCCTGAAGTATTCAGTAGCACTTTTCTTCAAAATAATGATTGAAAACTTCCCGCAAATGCTCCTTTTTGGCATGAAATTCGACATTTTTAAGAGTAAAAGTATCTATGATATTAACACCTTCAGCAAATTTGACATATGAAGTTTTGAAGCTTGTTGTCAATACAAAATAGCATACATATCAAATCACATATGTATTAACGTGTAACTCCATCTATTGCAAAAGTCAGCATTATTAAGGGGTACACCTACTACACTCAATCACTATGTAGTAGAAAGCATACAAGCAATACGATAGGCACTTGGAGGTGATAACATTTTTTAAAAAAAGCAGAAACAGGCCTAACCCAAATTATAGTCCATATGTTTTACTAACATATGTAATTACAATGCAATGTAATATATAAATAGGAAACACGGGGTGCTAAAAAACACAGAGAAAAGAAATTGTCCCAGAGTTTAAGTTAATAAGAGCATCCTACATGATGTGTTTGATGTGAAAGTAGGAGCACAGTTGGGTTTAAAAGAAATAGGTCCTAGGCAGAAGAAACATGTTGTTTAAAGGCCCATAATTGACAGAGAACACAGACTGCTCCAGAAGCTGAAATAAGTTACCACACATAAAGTATGCAGCCCAAGTGGGGAGTCCTGAAGCATGAAACTGGTGACATATAGAAAAGACATTAGGAGAACCTGTAAGCCATACTCTCTATAATCCAATTAAGTGAAATAGTGCTTATGAGTGTTTAATAAAGCTCCTGGTATGAAATAAGTGCACACAAAATTAAACATTAGTCACTTATTGTTATCTAACACTCCCCTTTTTTGCCACAATTTGAAATGCAACAATACACTAACCAAAAAATATTTTCCATATAGTTTTTCTTAGCTGGATGCAGAAAAACAGTATGTAGAGAACTTATTATAAATGCTTTAGGCAGTCTGACCTTTAATTTGTAAATGGGACAATAATACCAACCTCTCTGGCTTGTCCTAAAGACCAGAAAGAGCATGAAGAGTTCCCAGCGAGGTGTCATGGCACATACTAATAGCCTCAAAAGAGTTCCTATTAAGGCAGATTGGCAGAACAGCCAGAGAAAATGGGAAGCACAAAGCTTTGGCTTCACTTTGGGATTATGCAGTAGGAATGCCTTAGAAATAACATCATCTTAGGCCTAAACTGTTTCTGAAAACAGGATATATACACCAAAAATGTTAGTTCTACTAAAAGAAACAACACTAGTCTAATGATGTGTTTATTTCTTCCTAATGTGGAATATCTTTCAAAAGAGAAAAACTGATCTTCTGTAATTCATTTCCCACACAATTACCTTATATTAAAAGTATGTGTATTTCCCAAGACCCACTGTAAAACAACTACTCTTATTTTACATATTTCTCTCCAAGTGCTTTACACACATTTTTCTACTCCATATTATACTGTTTTGATTTAAGACCCAGAACAAATGGATATTGAATTAGTAATGTTTCAATAGTATCCACTTAGCAAAAGCAAAATAAGAAACTCTCTGGGTACATTTAAAACAAGACAATTTAATCGTAATTCAACTTACACTCATCCACTGAGTAACGCATTTAGGATGTTAAAAGAGGCACCCTGTATAAATTTCATATCATGTAATTTTTTTCTGATTCCAATTTATCTTAGTGTCAACCTAACATATTTATTTCTAGATACTCTTTTTTTCTCCCTAATGGTCCCATTCAAGAGTAGCTTAATTATAAGAAAATTTATTGATATTAATCACAAATGTCAATAAAATATCACAATGTATTTGACAAAGAAAGCATCAATCTGTATCTTCTCTTTCTTAAAAAGCAAACATAAAACTACGTGAAATTAATTAAAAGATGATCTTAACAAAATCAAACAAATATTTTTAACACTATTATAAACTACTATTAACAGAAAACTGATGAAGATTAAGCTAAATTTCGCAGGGAATACAAAGCTTAGTTAATATAAAAAGCTTTTTCTAGAATTTCCAAGTAGGAAATACTTCCACATTACTAATGCAAACTATAAATACAAAGAAGATAAGAATATCCTTAGGACTTCTTACAGAGGCTTCAGAGTTACTATTCCAGGAAGAAAAAAATTTCATAGATCTTACTCAGTGTCACAAATACTACTAAATATCTGGTTAGGGTTCACATACATGCTCTCAATAATTCCTCATTATGCCTTAGGATCAATTAATCTGAATTTGATGCTAAACTTTCAATTGTCATAGGACAAGTGTTCTCCACATCAAGGTAACTTACTACGGCTTCTCAAAGGCATGTCTAACTCTCCTAGTTGTCATAATCTATCATGTAAAAACGCCAAGGAATGAGCAATAACTACAATGGAACTCCAATAAATAAATAAGTTTCCAGAAAAAAAAAACCTTAACTACTAAGAAAATCTTATGTTTTAAACTTTGAAATACAATACTATAAGGCAAAATCCATTAAGGTGTTTAAAACAACTAGCCACATAAAAAACATTCACTAGCTCTGTCAATGAAACGTTAAAGAAAATAGTAAATCCAGGCATAAAATGAGCAAATTCATCCCACACTGCTTTCAATACTAATTAATCAATTGATTTCAATTGTTCAATTAAATTTCTTATGTAGAAATTGCCCAACTATATCATACAGCTCAAATCTGTTACATGTGAACATCTTTCTTTATCTTAAAAAAAATTGTTTTTAATCTCTAATAAAAACATACCTTCGAGGTTCTTTGAAGTTGGTCACCAACATATGTTTTACGAAACTGATCCAAGAACCACAGAATTGCAAGCTCTATTTTCTCATTAGAACACTGAGGCAGTCCAGTATCCATTAATGATATAAGCTGAAAAACTCTTTTCATGAAGGAAAGAAAGAAAGCTTCAGTAAAAATTCTTAGAGAAATAACATTAAACCATTTACTGTCAATGTAATACAATGTAAAACTATTACTGTCAATATAATACACAATTACTGTAAAAAGTGAAAAAACACACAAAAACTTATAAAGAAAATATTTTTAAAATCATCTAAAATTCTACTAAGAGATACTACAATTTCTAATATTTTCCCCTAAGACACATATACCTATACACATATAAGCATACGGTTTTTTTTACAAAAAGTTATATTTGGATACATATGACCTATACAAATTCTATATAATAAAAGCTTAATTTGCAAATCGACTTAACAGCGGAATGACCGGTCACTATAACATACACTGACCACCACGGGGAGATGACCGGTCACTGTGACACACACTGACCACCAGGGGGAAGATGCTCAATTCAGGAGTTGCCCCTGGTGGTCAGTGCACTCCCACAGGAGGAGTGGTGCTCAGCCAGAAGCTGGGCTCATGGCTGGGTAGCGCAGCAGCGGTGGTGAGAGTCTCTCCCAACTCTGCCATAGGTGAGTGGTAAGGAGCGAGGGGATCCAGACTGAGAGAGCACCAGACTGCAAGAGGGATGTCTGACTGCCAGCTTAGGCCCAATCCCTGGGGCAGACATTCCCCGAGGAGTCCTGGATGTAAGAGGACGCAGGCCAGGCTGAAGGACCCCTCCTGCCCCCACAAGGTGCACAAATCTCGTGCACTGGGCCTCTGGTATATAAGAATATACATAAGTATAAGCAAATATCTACATTTATTATGAATATCAATCTTAATCTTCTGACTTTCTCAGCAACTTCTCAAAGAGGCCAGGGAACACAACTAAGAAATATGGACTAGAGTAGACTTTAACCAATTAAAATGGGACACAGAAATAAGTGAACAAATTGCTTTCCCTTAATCCCCATCACAAACCACCTTGAGGCAAAGTGGTTCTGCGTGGTCTTTGGGGGAAATGCCTGTAAAACTGTCACCATGTGTGTAATGGGCCACCTTACACAGTTCATTCTCGGTATTCACGGAAATTATGTTCTACAAAGTTGACGTGAAAACTGAATTAGTGAATACTGAACCACGACTCCTAAAGGAAATACAGGATTAGGTTCCTGAGGAACTATGGTCACAATATTTTTCATCAACTGATGAACACATACCTTGTTTTCTGTCTGTTTCTGCTACGGACACCATATTTAATATATATTGTTGATTTGTTAATATTGAACTTACAGCCAATAACCCTACAACTTGCCTGAACAAAGCTCACCTAAACACACGTCTTTTCTCTGTCAGGCATATTTCGGCTTTCTTGTGCTAAGAAATACCGGCCAGCACTTCAGCACTCTGCTGGAAGGGCCATTTTAAACAGCAAAACCAACAACAAAAAACAAAACCAGCCACAAAAATACAAAAACGATGGCACTAAGTAGACAGCAAAAAGGATACATTTACAGCATGGGAGCCAAAAGAAGGCAGAGCATCTGCTCAACCTCAGCTAGTAACTATGCTTAAGTCCAAGAATGACTACAATAGCACCAGGAATGCCGATTAGGGGTACAGTTAAATTTTAGCAATGATGTAAATTTGCAAATATGGAGTCCTTGAATAACGAAGATTGACCATATTTCCTTCCCCTTATTCTCTCATCTCCTTTTCCTTCACTCTTTCTTCCCTGAAAAGGTACCCTTCTCCCTAACCTTCAAAAAGCCTTGTCCATAAACTTCACCTGAAGTTCTGTTTCCTAAAGAATGCAGACTAACACACAAATTTTATTTAAAGATACATAAGTTTGCTGCTGAAAGAAAAAAATTAAAATTTTCTACTTGACAAATAACACCCTCTTTTGTTTACTTCCTATTGTATATTTCTCAGAAAAATAGTGCCAATGGTTATTTCCCTACTTGGTGATAAAAACTTATAAAAAATCAAACTATAGTATATTTAATTTCCACTTTACTAAATCTATGATATTATGTTAAAAGATGGTAGAGGGGCAAACTGTTCACTTGGTTTAAAATTAACCAAAGCATTTTAAGAATGTCCTCCATTCATATTTTTAAATTTAATTTTATTTAAAATATATATATATTTTTTATTGATTTTTTTTTTTTTTTTTTACAGAGAGGAAGGGAGAGGGATAGAGAGAAACATCGATGAGAGAGAAACATTGACCAGCTGCCTCCTGCACACACCTCACTGAGGATATGCCCACAACCAAGGTACATGTCCTTGACCGGAATTGAACCCAGGACCATTCAGTCTGCAGGCCGATGCTCTATCCACTGAGCTAAACCGGCTTGGCCCCCATTCGTATTTTGAAGTGATTTAATATTCGCAATAATAAATGTAGAGAAATTAAAAATATTTATAACCTACTCGTATTCAAATTTTATTGACAAAAGCCAGTTTAAAGGCTGAAATGGATATGGAATGAAAAGAAAATACAACTAAAAGAATACTTACAGTAATGCAGTTTATAATTAAAAAAAAAAAATTGAGAGCCTGAAATTTCCAAAATAAGGGTCTGTATAAATTATGGTTCTGTTTGGAATACTTCATATCGAGGTGAAATGTTCAGAATATTATGTTTGATTTTTTTGAAAGCGTCTTTGAGTGTTGTTAGTTTTTTTGTTTTTTGGTTTTTTTTAGTAATATAGGACTTAATATTTGCCAAGGATTGTTTTAAGACCTAACAAATATTAACTCATGTAATACTAATAATAGCCCCAAATTAATTAGGTATTATTAGTATCCCTATTTTAGTTTACAAGACAATATTATAATTTCTGTTTAAAAAGTTGAAAAATACACATGTAGTTTATTTTAGTACATATACCCTTAAGCATGAATTTAAAAGACTCAAGGTCTTTACCAAAATGATAGTAGTAGTTATCTCCAAATTAATATATGAGTTCATTCAAATTTTTAAAGGGTTTGACAAAAACATGTATTACTTTTTATAAAAATGCTATTAAAAATTAAAATATATGGAAAACCAACTCACTCATTTCATACATACGTAGGAATTTTCCTCACTTTAGAATAGAAAAATTGCTCCTTATTAAGAGTATGGTCCTGAGGTGAACAATCTAGCCAACAGTCAAAAACAAAGCTTGTATTGGTAACTGACTATCCATTGTTTTTGACCAGATGTATGTCATCCCAATTTTGCCACCATCCCAATACACACCAAAATTGCATGCTTCATCAAATCCTATGAAATAAAAAGCAACCTAAATCTTAATCATACTATTTGAACACGTTAAAAATATATCCGACTATACAACTTATAATTTGACATCCACAAATCACTTAACCTCTAAACCTTGGTATTCTCATCAATAAAAAGGAAAATACCTTCCTCAAAAGGCCAGGCACAAAATGCTTTATTTAATAATACCAGTTCAATAAATTTCTTAACTACATAGTAAATTTCTGTAAATTACATGGCCATTACTTACCGACAGGATAATTCTCCATCCATAGCATCATGTTCGTCTGTACTGGTATATGTTAATCTTCCTCCAACAACTGTCCCAACTAAGTATACTAGCCATGCAAGACGTCCTAATATATAACACGAAAGTAAAATGTTTAGGAAGTATTGTAGAAAGAAAGATTATTTTTCAGAAAATTCCACAATTAGTAAAATGATCTATTCTTCCAAACAAGTGATAAACTATCGTGAAGTCAGTTCTTCACAGAGTGGAGAGTTCGGTTTTAAGTTTATCAAGGCAGTAAGTAGAACAGTGTTAGTGACAGATTTTACAGCCAGATAAAACTTTGCATCTCAGCTCTATCAATTTGCTGTGTGATGTTGAATGAGTTACTTATGAATCTCAGGGTTTTCACCTGTAAAATGGAGATAACTGTAACTACCCTGAATAGTTGAATGATTAAAACTAAACTTGAGAGATCCAAGATGGCTGCGCCCAGGTAAACACCTAGCCGCAGCCGCACACAACAATTTCAATAAAATACAACTAAAATATAAAATGGACATTACCCAGAACTACAGGAAAGTCGACTGACTGGAAATTCTACAACAAGAAGCAAGGAGAAAACCAGAAGGAAGCGCGGAGGAGCTGGAAAAGCCTGAGGTACCGAGACACACGGCGCGCGGAGAGGACGGAGCCCGAGAGGAGGGCGGCTGAGTGCCTGGCGGGCGATCCCTAGCGGGAAGGAGATAAAACCCCGACTGTGCTGGGCCCCACTCTGAACCCCATTTCTAGGCCAGACCCCGGGGGCCCAGGCTCACACAGAGGGAGCTGGGCTGTAAGGCGGAACCCCAGGGGGAGCGGCGAAAGGAGGTCCCAGCAGTGCGCACAGTGCGCGCAGAGAAGGGACGGGCGGCTGTGCCGCGGGATTGCCCTGGCGGGAAGGAGACAGGGGCTGCAGACTGCTCTGAACGCCACCTCCAACTCCACTTCCAACTGAACTGAACCCCAATACCCGGCTCATTGGGGGAGAGCCTAGACTGTTTGGCAGCAGGCGAAAATCGAGGGCACCTTTCTCTCAGAGGAGCTGGCAGCGAGTACTGAAGGACCCGCATAGGGCGGGGCGAACGGAAGCCAAGGCTGTAGGCTTCACCCTGAAACCCCATCCCATCTGTAGCTGCAAAATGCGACAACAAAATAGATCACAAACGAAAGAAATGGAGGACAAAAAGCGGCTGGATATAGAATTCAAATCTACGCTTATAAGGTTTTTTAAGAATTTCCTAGAAAAGATGGATATGACCTATGAGGATATGAAAAGAGATCAATTAGAATTAATAAGGAATCAACAAGAAATGATAAGGGATCAACAAGAAATGATAAGGGATCAACAAGAAATAAAGAATACATTGACTGAAATAATAAAAATTATACAGAGTCCTAAAAACAGAAAAGAAGATCGCAAGAATCAAGTCAAAGATTTGGAACATAAAGAGCCAGAAGACACTCCTCCACAGAAGCTAGAAGGTAAGAGAATCCAGAAAATTGAAGATAATGTAAGAAACCTCTGGGACAACTTCAAGTGAACCAACATCAGAATTATGGGGGTCCCAGAAGATGAGAGAGAGCAAGATATCGAAAACATACTGAAAGAAATAGTGACAGAAAACTTCCCCCACCTGGTGAAAGAATTAGACTTAAAAGTCCAGGAAGCGCACAGAACTCCAAACAAAAGGAATCCAAAGAGGACCACACCGAGACACATCATAATAAAAATTCCAAGAGCAAAAGACAAAGAGAGAATATTAAAAGCAGCAAGAGCAAAGAAGGTAGTTACCTATAAAGGAGCACCTATAAGATTATCAGCTGACTTCTCAACAGAAACCATGCAGGCCAGACGGGAATGGCAAGAAATATTCAAAGTGATGAATAGTAAGAACCTACAGCCAAAGATAATCTATCCAGCAAAGCTATCACTCAGAATAGAAGGTCAGACAAAGAACTTCACTAATAAAAACAAGCTAAAGGAGTTCATCAACACCAAACCAGAGTTATATGAATTGCTGAAGGGGGTTCTTTCAGAAGAGAAAGTAAATAAAGATAAAAATTATGAACAACAAATACGTAACTATCAACAAGTGAATCTAAAAACCAAGCGAATTGAAAAGAATCTGATGAACAATAGTAACTGTTGAATATAATAGAATCAGAGGTATGGAAGGGGAGTGAACTGACTATTCTTGGGGAAAAGGGGAGAGGGGGATGTGGGAAGAGACTGAACATAAACTGTGCACCTATGGATGAGGACAATGGGGAGTGGGGAAAGGGCAGAGGGTGGGTTGGGAACCTGGTGGAGGAGAGCAATGGTGGGGGTGGGGGAAAGGAAAATTTGTAATAATATGAACAATAAAAACTTATTAAAAAAAAAACACACACACACGAATAAACAAACTAATAAATAAAGGTGATTAACTGTTACAAAGGAAGTAGGAACACGAACACTTCCCATAAGGGCCTTGGCATTTCCCAGGCTGATTTGTGACGCAGGGAGGAAGGCACAAGCAACACGGATTCCCATGCGCATTCCGTCTATCACAGAGGCTGAGTGAGGGCGTGGAGACTCCGGGGGCCTAAGTGCTCAGCAGTGTTCGCCGCTGCTATGCTTCTTCAAGTTAAGAACCAGTGGCTTTTAGAAGCTCAGTTGCCCAGGACTGTGATGATTTTGCATTGCCACAGTGGACGGTCCAAGAACCCTCAAATGATCAGAAAAGTCCCTTTGGCCCTGACCGGTTTGGCTCAGTGGATAGAGCATAGGCCTGTGGACTGAAGGGTCCCAGGTTTGATTCCGGGCAAGGGCATGTACCCCAGTAGGAGGTATGCAGGAGGCAGCTGATGGATGTTTCTCTCTCATCGATGTTTCTAACTCAATGCCTCTCCCTTTCTCTCTCTATTAAAAAAAAAAAAAATCAATAAAATATATTTAAAAAAAAAACAAAAAAAAACTAAACTTGATAACAAAAACACAAATGTAGTGTCTAGATTCTGGGCTGTTAGTCAGTACTACTATTACCCAATCATCAGAATCTTTTTATCTGGTCATAATAGTACCAGTTTGATTATTTTTAACATTACCCCTGCTTAGAATATAATAGGCGGTAGTCAATATAGTCCCTGTGTATTTTCAGGTATAATTTTTAAAATCCAAGACTTTCACTGTGCAAATCACAGTTTGACAACCAAATCAACTTCATGGGCAATAGCAGCAGCGGATTCAATAGCCTAACAACAGGGGCACAATGGCAACAGCTAGAGCTTTCACAAACGTCACTTTGGGGTAGCCAACACTGACAACTCAGAAACAGAGGCATTTAGATTGAAGTGGAGGCCCAAGCAGGAAATGGCCTTCCTTCCCCCGCTGCCCACACCGGCTTCCCTCTGGCCTGGGATCTGGGACCTGGCTTCCCTCGGGCCGCTGGCCGGCATCCGGGACTGCCCTCCGGCTGCCTGCAGGCACCCAGGACTCAGGCCTCTCTCTGGCCACCAGCGGGCACCTGGGACCTGGGTTTCCCTCGCAGCCCTGGCTTCATCCAGAAGGTCATCCAGTCTAATTAGCATATTACTAATTTTATTATTATTATAGGTCATTATAGAAGATGGTTTTTACTTAAGGCATATCATTTTATACTTTTAGATTCACTGATCTATGTATCAGATTTCCCAAGATTTTTGAGATCTTTATGAGTAATTAACAATATATCAATTATCTTACTAAAAAGAAATCTTGTGATATACTTGGGGAATGACTTTTCAAAGATGAGCAGGCCATTTCATAATACTGAAATCAATTAAGTTGCTGTATTAGGAAAACTTGTCAAACTGAACTACAGTATTGCTTTTTACAAGGTATTGAACAATAATAAAAGAGACTGTGTGCTCCTAAGAAGAATTAGGAAGGGTAAGTCAGGATGTAACTTGGCAAGTATCCACATCCCTTAATCTTTCTCCATTAGAAAATCAATATTTAAAAATAGAGGCTGTGTGATTTAGCTACCAAGAGCAAAGTCTGGATTCAAATCCTACCTCTACTATTATGCTAGGTACTTAATCATTCTTGGCTTTAATTTATAAATATGAGAATAATAATACCTGTTTCACATGCTTGTGACAAGCACTAAATATTCTGTAAGTAAAATACTCTTTTCCAAAGCTAGTTACAATTAGTCATATATACTTTTTAAATGCTGTTTGAAAAACAAGCAAAAAACTACACTAAAAAAATTTTTTCCAAATAAAATACACTCAGAAAATCATTTGCTGAGTATCTACTATGTGTCCTGTTCTGCTGTAGTGTTTTAAGTAAATAGGTGTGGGTATGGGACAGGGTGAGAAGGGAAAGAGAACCCCAGGCCAAAGAAATTGAACCTAGTAAGAGAGATAGGTAGGGGTATCATTGCCTAATGATAGAAAATATATTTTTATTCTTTAATTCATCTTACTCTGTGACCTTCAAATTATAACTTTTATATCAAAGAATATTATGCAACAATAGCATCTGGTATGCCGGGACCGGTTTGGCTCAGTGGATAGAGCGTCGGCTTGCGGACTAAAAGGTCCCCCGGGTTCGATTCCGGTCAAGGGCATGTACCTTGGTTGCGGGCACATCCCCAGTAGGGGGTGTGCAAGAAGCAGCTGATCGATGATTGTCTCTCATTGATGTTTCTAACTCTCTATCCCTCTCTTTTCCTCTCTGTGAAAAATTAATAAAATATATATTTTTTTAAAAAAACAACCAATAGTATGTGGTCAATTGTGAGCATTTTTTAAAAATTAAGATAAATTCTGAATGGATATTTATTTATTTAGAGAAAAATAGAATGTATACTTACTCTTTCCTTATTTTAGAAAGCAGTGATTTCTATCATATAGAAAACACAAAAGCAGGCATTTCTTAACCCTTAGCAACAACTACTAACTGGATAAATTAGGGTTAATGTTAGACGTGAACAATGAAATAAAAAGGCATTATTATTAAGCTATGAAATGTAATTTTCATATTTCACTGAATGAAAAGTGGTATTCCTCATCCATATTAAACCTTTCCCTAAACCTCAGCAATCGTAGTCTGGCAGTGTTCAAAATAACAAGTGTTAAGAAGTTACTTTGGCTACAGAATTATTTCCACAAAAAATAACCATATAAATCCACTAATCTAAACTGTATTTAGATATATAAATATCCAATACATGAGTTATATATCTATACATTTTAATAGTATCTCATCTTATAATAAGACTAAATTTTCATTTTAATTTTCCATTAATGTTCAGGGCACTTGTTTTAGCAGCTGTTCGAGCACAGAACATTTTTTCCTTAACCAAAATAATTATTGCTGTAATAATCTGTAATTATGGTTTATAACTGCAATAATCCCAAAGAAATCAGTCATTACCATAGATCACACGTAATCGTTAACTACTGTTAATGACCTATTTCTTAGGGATTATTGTTTTCGTAAACCATGACCACATCACCACAAATATGGAAGAGCAAGACAATATAATACAAATGAGATTATAATATAATAATAAACTTATTTTGTAACATTAAAAGCCATTAAGCATCTAAATTAAGGCAGATATAACGAGAGCATATAATTTTCTTTGTTCAACATTAACTGAAGAGTTTAGTCTGCACAAAAGAAATTGAATATTACTATGTACAGTAGTACAAACTAGAGCCATGTTAGGTAAACAGTCATTTTTTAGTAGACCATAGAAATCTTTAAAAGATGGACAAATTCCTTCCTACTGACCTTTTGACTAGAAGGAAATATATTTATTTCAAATTTTCTATGTATGAGGCATATTAGAGACTTTGAAATGGCATTTTATTAAAACTACATAATATACCTAACTATTAAAAACTCCTTAAATTTATATTAATCAAAAATCAAGTCTGACTTATTTATTCAATATACAAACCTATTTAACATTAAATTATTACTATTCAGTTAATTTCATCAATATATCTTAGAACAGCTAATATCCTTTTGTAAGAAATATCCTTTTGTAGAAAATCAGGTCTTTGATTTCACAACTGAATCCTTTTCCATTGCAATATAATATTTATATATATGAAAAAATATGTCTCAGTATATGAAGTGCAATAAAACAAACACCTGTGAACGAAGGCTCTACCAATATACTCCTAAAGTCACGTCCCTCCCCCAGCTTGTCTCCTTACCTCCCTCTCTGGAGGTATCCATGATCCTGCATTTGGAGCTTACTATTCTCTTGACATTTTCTTTCACTATATCACTTGAGCATATCATTATATGTTCCAAAACAATATATTTTTAGGATCCTTATTTTGAGGCTTTATTAAATATTTCAAACTATATTAGAGTTTCCTAACAATTGCCCTTCCCCAAATATCTTATCTCTGACATTCATCTTTAAGTATAGCTCCAGCTTATTCATTTTATTGTTATATAGTATTGCATTGTGTAACAAATTATGATCTTTAGGCTCTAAATTTGCAGTCTTCCACAACAAAGAAGAAAGCATGATCAATTACATCAGTTAAAAGCCAGTTATAAGATAATAAACTCTACTCGTTATCAGCTTTTCTAGATACTGATTCCAGAGAAAAATATTTCCTGTAAATCATAAAGAAAACTAAAAATTAACCATCAAGCCCTGAAAATATCCAAAAGGTTAAAAAAAATTAATGTTTATGGGGGAGGAGGACTTGAGGAATGGGGGAAAATATATAAAAATAATTTGCATAAAATTACTACAGTGATAATGAAGCTACTTAAAATCCCACATACCATATAATAGTCAGATAAAATTCACTGACCTTCCTGAATTGCCATGTCCACCGTTATCCCAGAAGCAGAATGCAGAAGCTTTTGGTAATTCTGTGCGTTTTGGTCAAACAACTGGACAAGAAGAGTGCATGTCTTCTCATATTCACATCTGCTGACAGTGCACAGCTGCTCCAACTGCTGAAAGACAGTGGCAGTATCATCCAACGGATCTTCTAAATTATCTCTGCAAATATATAAGAACAAGTTGCAGGCATTAGTCTGATGTACTTTTATTTATCACAAATATACTTTAATGATGTTACATAAAATTCCATAATGGATAAAGGAATAAAAGACAAATAGATTGGAAGAAATAAAATGTCTATATTTAAAAATAACGATTGCATACATTAAAAAAAACACCCCCCCAAAAAATACCAGTATTAGCAGGTGAGTTTACCAAGATTCTGACATACAGAATCAATATATAAAATTTAACTGTATTACTACATACTAGCAATGAAAAATTGGAGATTAAAATTTAAAAAACAGTATCTTCCAAAGGCACCAGAAAAAATAAACTACTTAAATCTAATTAAATATATGTAAAATATTAAGGCTGAATACTACAAACACTGATGAAAGAAATTACAGAATTAAATATGTTAAAAAATAAACATGGTTATTGGCTGAAAGACTTGATATTTCTTAGATATCAATTCTTCCCTAAATTAATATACAAATTCAATGCAATCCCAGTTAAAATTCCACCAGGATCTTGTTGTAGATACTGACAAGATAATTCTAAAACTTACTTGGGGGGGGGGGGGGGAAGGAAGTAAAAGAGCCAAAATACATTTTTTGACTCCCCGTATTTTCATAAAAATGTTATAGTCATATATAATACACATCCAGAGGAGCTCACTAATCACCGGTGTACAGCTTGATGAATTTTACAAAGTGAACACACCAATACGACTGGCACTCGGAACAAAAGCCAGCATGTTTCTAGTTCCTCAGAGTCCTCCTTATTGCCCAGAAGTCCCCTTTTATATACCCAAAAGAGGAGTAATGAATTTGGCCTGATTTTCTACCTCATGGATGTTGTACAGTGTACTCTTTTATGTCTGCCTTCCTTTGCTTAATATAATGTTTGAGGGATTCACCCATATTTTTGCAAATAATTGTGTGAGATTTATTCTCACTAGGGCCAAAATAATTTTTGAAAAGGGAAACCAAGGTGGAAGACTCATACTACCTGATTTCAAAGCGTATTATAAGACCCCTGTATTCAAGATAGGGTATTGGCAGAAGGAGAAACAGTTAAATTAATGAAAAGAGCATCAAGAAACAGAACCACATGTATGCGGTCAATTAATTTTTGAAAACAGTGCAAAGGCAATTCAATGGAGAAGTCTTTTTTGCAAATGGTGTTGAGATAATTGGCCATCCATATGCTAAACAACAACAGAAACCTCAAGCCTTATCTCACATCCCCAAAATTAGCTCAAAATGATCAGGTCTAAATGTTAGTTCTGAAAGTACCTAACTTTTAGAAGAAAAAATAAAGGATAAATTGGATTTCAAACTTTAAAACAATTTATCTTTGAAAGACTACTAAGGAAATAAAAAGACAAGCTATGAACTGGGAGAAAGTATCTGAAAAACACACATGATAAAAAGACTTGTGATCAGAATATACAGACCCCCTCAAATCTCAATATAAGAAAATAAACCCAATAAAAAATGGGCAACAGACTTGACAGGCATTTTCCAAAGAATACATACAAATGACAAATAAGCCCATAAAAAGATGACCAACATTATTATTCATTCAAGGAGTCAAATTAAAACCACAATGAGGTACCACTACATACCTTATGAATGACTAAAATTTTTAAAGACTGATAATATCAAGTGCTGGTGAGGATGCAGTGCAATTGAATCTTTCATACATTGCTAGTGGGAATGCAAAACGATACAGCCACTTTGCAAAAGAGTTTGGCAATTTCATACAAATAAAACACACTATGCATCCTAGGAGTCTCATACCTCAGTACTTACACAAAAGAAACAAAAATTTATGCTAATGCAAAAGTCTGTACAGGATCATATATAGCTGTTTTATTCATAATTGATAAAAAATGAAAACCACCCAAATGTCCATTCAGATGTGAATGAATAAACAAATTGTGATCATCCATAAAATGGAATACTATACTGCAATGAAAAGAAAACAACTATTAACCCAACCTGGAGGAATCCTACGTGCACTATGCTAAGTGAAAGAAGCCGGATTAAAGGCTATCTACTGTATAATTTCATTCATACAACATTCCGGAAAAGGCAAACAGTTAGGGAAACAAACCAATCAGCAATGGCCAGAGGCTAAGGGCGGGGAAAGAAATGACTACAGAGGGACCGCAAAGAACTTTTGGGGGCGATGAAACCATTCTATATCTTAATTGTGATGGTAGTTATACAACTGTATGCACTTGTCAGAACTCATAAAACTGTACACTAAAAAGGATGAATTTTACAGTAGGTAAATTATTCCTAAATTTTTTAAATTCCAAGATGCAAAAGATGAAAATACAACAGAAAGATTTAGTTTTCAATACCTCACAACTATGGCAACAGATTCCAACCGAGAAGTGATAAAGGCCTTCGTGATTTCTGGTGCATAAGTGTCTAATAAGTGGGGTTCAGTTGATTTCACAAAAGGAACTGAAGCTACCATCCTTTGCCACAGAGTTAATAAATAATGAACACTGTTGGGAGCAAATTCCCAATGCTACAAAGAAATAAAGCAAATGTTATTTAAAATGACATATCTTCCCAGAATAAGAATTACAGAGGCAAAATTACTAAACACATACTTTTAAAATAACTTTTATTCAGATTATATAACCAATGAGCACTTAATGTAGCACATTTTGTGAATGCAAAAACGTATTAAAGAAACCAACTATCTCTCATTACTGTATCATCCAGAAATGATCACTATCAAAATGTTCATAACTTCCTTCTAATCTTATTTCCATGAATAGTTTTTCAGAGGTGATATCATGTGGAAAATATGGTTTCAAAACCTTTTTCTAAATTTAAAAATAGAATTTTCCCTAAAACTGATCTGTAAAAACTTTTATATTTCTTCACATAGATTTTACTACAGCTTCTCAATTATTCTTCAATTATTAGATACTTGAATGGCCTCTAAATTTTTATTATAAAATGTTTAATGAACTTTTTAACCTAAAACCTTGCAATGAACATTTTTAGCAACGTACTCTAATAGATATTTTTTAAATCCCCACCGAATTTTAGCAAGAAATTGCTTTAAAACTACAGTTTAACATCAATTATAAATTTCTATTTACCTGTAGGCTAGTAATGGTAAAATTAGCAATCAATCTGATAACTTCAGGATACTCCTTCACCATAACTAACTCTCCCAGCTGATAATTTGTCTTCAAACGAGCCAAAAATCGACAAAATTCATGGTAATTACCTGGATCAGACAAACCCTAAAATATGAGGCAAAAAGGAATGCTTTTAAAAATTCTTAAAAACAAACCAAGCTGATGACCATCAATAAAATTCCAAGAGTATTTTATTAAGTCTTCCAGTTTTCATGAGCACTTACGTTATTTTGTGTCAATTGGTAAACACTAATGAAAGAAAACAATTTCTGCTGGATTTAATGTTGTTATAAATTATTTTTGTAAATATTTTTTATTGATTTTTTACAGAGAGAAAGAAAGAGAGAGAGATAGAAACATCGATGAGAGAGTCATCGATTAGCTGTCTCTTGCACACCCCCTACTGGGGATGTGCCTACAACCAAGGTACATGCCCTTGACGGGAATCAAACCTGGGACCCTTGAGTCCGCAGGCCGACGCTCTATCCGCTGAGCCAAACCGGTTTCGGCATGTTGTTATAAATTATTAATAAGGAATCCAAAGTAGAGGGTTTGCAGGAAACTTTGCACCATGGTGGCTAAATTATAATGTTTAGGAACCCATTATATTACACAAAAAATGTGTGTGTGTGTTGTGTCTTAAAAATAAAGTCAATAGAAGATTTGAAAAATATTTGAGAAAGAAAATCCTATATAATAAAAGCCTAATATGCTAAGTGTCTGGTTGTGCAGTAGGCCATTCAACCAATCAAAGTGTAATATGCTAATGATATGCTAAGGCGACTCAACCATTCACCATGACGTGCACTGACCACTAGGGGGCAGACGCTCCAAGGGGTAGGTGAGCTTGTTGCTGGGGTTCAGCAGATCAGGACTGAGTGAGAAAGGCCAGGCATGCCCTGGAGCCTTCCCACAGTCCCTCCCAGGCTGGCCAAACTCCCCCATCCTACCCCCGCCCAAAACGTGCACCAGTGGGGTCCCTCATTGGCTTGTGCCTTCTCGCAATCCGGAGTGAGGGACATCCTCCCCCTAGTGCACAAATTTCGTGCACTGGGCCTCTAGTCTATAATAATAAAAGCATAATGTTAATTAGACCAGAGAACCAAACTGCCTCCCGGACAAAGCCAAGGCAGCAGGAGCAAAGCAGAGGTGCTTAGGGAAGATCAGGCAGGCAGGCAGAGGCGGTTAGGTGTGATCAGACAGGCAGGTGAGTGATCAGGCAGGCAGGCAATGGTTAGGGGCAAAAAGGCAGGCCGACAGAGTGGTTAGGGGCAAAAAGGCAGGCAGGCAAGTGGTTAGGGGCAAAAAGGCAGGCCGACAGAGTGGTTAGGGGCAAAAAGGCAGGCCGACGGAGTGGTTAGGGGCAATCAGGCAGGCAGGCAGGCCAGTGATCAGGAGCCAGTGGTCCCGGATTGCGAGAGGTATGTCTGACTGCCAGTTTAGGCCTGAGGGGTCCCAACTGTGAGAAGGTGCAGATTGGGCTGAGGGACCCCCAACCCATGCACATTTGGTGCACTGGGTAAGAATATAAGAATAGCCTCTAGAAACCCTAGAAAAGAGCAATCCCACCCCACCTTAAAAATAGTGTACGTGCACTACACTATAACAGAAATTTATTTTAATTCAACAATTTTTGTTGAGTACCTACAAGCACTGTGCCCTCATGCATCTTCCACTTAGTAGCTAAATGAGGAGTCATTCAAATAATTTACTGTCATGTAGGGCACAAAGTTTAACAAAAACAGCACAAGATACAGAAATAACTTTTAAAGGAGGCTCGGTTAAAAGAAGAGACAAAAAGAGGTGTGCCCAGTTGTCTGTGAGCACCTTAAAGATAAGGGGACACATGTTATGATCTTGATAGTTTGAGCACTTTGCTCTGTAGCTGGCATGAAAAAGAATTCAAAAAGTATCTGTTTAATACTGAAGGAATTTATAAGAAATTTCATTCAAATGAGCTCAAGGAAAGAACATAAAATAGTGTCTAATTACTAAGGACAAATTGCAGAATGATATTTTGTGCTCACAGATCTTTTAAGGCATGTTTGTAATTCCAAAATAATCAATATGATATTTAAACCTACTTTTACTGCCATGAAACATCAACATTTAGATGTTAAACCAATTAAGAGAATTATCTGATATTAGCATATTACCCTCCACATTGATTGATGATAGAATTAAAATTAAAAAATTTTTAAGTTTATTGGTAAAATTTCATTTTTCAGCAAAACTCATTTTAGTTATTCTAAATTGGAAAAAGTAAAGCAAATGTGCAATATACAAGAACAACTTGCAAGAACAATTTGTACATATTCTTTATGTACAAATATTATGTCCCCTCAAAATTAGTAGTAACCAAGAGATTTATATAATCTTCCTTAAATTCATTATTTAACCCTTTAAAATCTACACTTTTGTTACAAATATTTTAAACTAGAACAAAAAGTGAAACAAAAAATTTTATGTAGGCATGCAAAATCACTAATTAATAATGACTTTGCAATTTTTTTTTTAATTTTGGTTGTTTTTGTTTTAAATATATTTTATTGATTTTTTACAGAGAAGAAGGAAGAGGGATAGAGTTAGAAATATCAATGAGACAGAAACATCTCTTCAGCTGCCTCCTGCACACTCCCTACTGGGGATGTGCCCGAAACCAAGGTACATGCCCTTGACCAGAATTGAACCTGGGACCCTTCAGTCCACAGGCCGACACTCTGTCCAATGAGCCAGACTGGTTATGCTGCAATTCTTTTAGGTAAATGAATATAGCAATTGAAGCTTTGCACTTAGTGTAGAAAGTAGATTTTACAATCTACAAACTTTTATTTGTCCACAAGAGGGCAAAAAGACATCATTTCATCATTTAAAGCCACTTATTCCAATATTAACATTCAGATTTATATTGTCTTTTAGATCAGAAGGTAGATATAATCTGAATTAATCACTTCAAAATGTGCCCATTTCTACTACAAAAGAACTATAAGGAAGATGAATATGATACTTCATATTTTCTTATAGAATCCTAATAAAGAAGTGAGTTTATTATGCACCTTTCAGCAGGAAAACTGTATTTCTATACGCTAAGTATTAATTTGGTTTCTTCATAAATACCTGAGGGTTTTCAAGTATCCGTTTTACTCCCTTAATTAAATTCGCAAGGTACTTGGCACGCTCAGGACTGCTGAATAAGGACCTTCTAGTAGAGGCAAACTGAACTAAACATGAAAGCGCCTAAAAAAGGAAACAAGAGTCATTTCAGTTTTAAAAGTAACTATGGCCACATTTGTCTCTACATAAAAAATATTATTTTTTAATTTTTGCAACTGAAAAAGCATTCTAAAATTCAAAAACAATAAAAGCTAAAAATTTGACTTATCTAATCTACCTCCACCACTGACAACCCTTCAACCCCACATTAACATTCCTATAGGTGTATATTATCTTCTATTTTTTCATGTTATACTAGAGGCCTGGTGCACGGGATGCACTCACTGATGGGGGGCGTGGCCTGTGGGGATTGGCCAGCTGTGGGGAGCACGGCTAATCCAGGTCAGCCAAACGGCGCTCCCACTGTGTGAATGCACTGACCACCAGGGGACAGCGCCTGTATTTAGTGGTCAGTGCGCATCATAGCGACTGGTCCAGCGGTCATTCTGGTCATTCTGTCGTCCAGTCACTGGGCTTTTATTATATAAGATACTAGTGGCCCAGTGAACGAAATTCATGCAGAGGGGAGGAGGAGCTCTCAACCTAGCCTGCACCCTCTCCAATCTGGGACAATTAAAAAACTGCCCAACTGCTGGCTCCTAACCGCTCACCTGCCTGCCCGCTTGCCCTCAACTACCCCCCCAACTGTCCCACTTGCCCCTAACTGGCCCCTGCTGCTGGCCTGCTCACCCTCCTACTGCCCCACCACTGCCAGCCTGATTGGCCCCAAGTGACACCCTTCTGCTGGCCTGCTCACCCACAACCTCCCTCTCTGCTGGCCTGATTGCCCCCAACTGGCCCTGCCGACCTGCTCATCTCCAACTTTCTCCACCACCAGCCTCATCGCCCCAACTGCCCTCCCATCCTAGTTTGATCACCCCTAACTGCCTCTGCAGCGACCCTGCCACTTTGGCTTTGCCTGGGCAGCGGCCACGGAGCTGGCTAGGCGAGCAAGGAAGCCAAGCTCCTGCCAGCTCCCTGGCTGGCTTGGCTTCCTTTGTCGCTGAGGTGACCAAGAAAGCCAGACCTCCCACTCGCTCCAGCCGGCTCTGTGGCTCTGGGTGGCACCACCATCTTTGTCACAAGTGATGGTTAATTTGCATATTACTCTTTTATTAGATAGGATGCCCAGAGCAGTCCCTAGACATATACACGCAAAAGGCTTTCACCTGCTTCTGAGGACCAGTTCTTTTGTGAATCCATGAACCAGGTGTTCAACCAAAAAGAATATATTTGGGAAATACTACAAGTTATGCACTATGGTATCCTGCAAATGGAGGAAGCTGAGGGACTCAAACAGCTTTACTGACTCTAGCATGTCCCAAATTTACAGGGAAACAGAATATTCACTGATTATCTTGAGGAACAATTTGGAATTGCTGCTGGAAGAATTAGATGCTTTACAAAAATGCCTGCCAAGTACTTATGGCCTAGTTAATACTTCACCAGGTAATTTCACTACCTGGCTTCTTAATCCCCCCACTGGTGCCCACTGAAGTCTGCTGGATCATTAAATGAGAGGCCCCAAATTGGTAACTTTTAGGTCAAACTGGCCCTTATGTTTTTGTCCACATAACATTTGCTTGCCTGATTTTCAAAAAAAATACAATTTGTGCTGATATTTAAATATTTCCATTTCACACATAATGCCTGGGTCTCTTGGCAAAGGTGATTAGGACAAAAATCAGAGGATGGCATTTTCAGATGTTCTCCAGTTTGCCTTACGGTTAAAAAAACCCAACCAACAAACACAAAACAAACAAACAAAAACTTATTCGGCAATTGTGATGTGTGGAAGGTTTGGGAACTGCTGGCACATTAAAAATATCCATGGGTAGGCGTGCCCAAACCCGGAGGTTTGAATCTCAGCTCCATTCGTTCATTTACTGCCCCGGAGAAAGTCACCTTTGCCAGCGTATTTCCGGGCTACACAGGGTAATAATTCCCTGCAGGGCCACCTTGAGGATAAAGTGACATAAGCACCATATGTTAACGGGGCATGCCCAATTAATGTTACTTTCTCTTAAAGCCATTATATTCCATTTTATTTTTTAAGCATCAGAGGCTTATTTTGTCCAAAATATAATTGTACACACAAGGATGGTTGTAAACAACTAAAAACAAGACCATTTTGGTTAAAAGACAGAAGGCTGAAGCTTGGCGGCACCACCTGGACACATGAGTGTCCTCTGAAACCTTGCTTCAAAACCACCAACTTAAAATCCCAGCTTCAAGAGCATACACTAAAAAAAAAAAAAAGAAAGAAAGAAAGAAAGAAATAAGGAAAGAGAGAAAGAAAAAGAAGAGTATATTTGTGAATCTGTTTCTTCCTTCTAGGCGACAACACATCTAAACAAAACACCGATATGCACTTTAAGTCAGGAACATCTTTTCCAGGAAATGGCAATATTAGAATTCCCAACTTTACTTCTACAAGCTTAGATATTAAACTAACAACTTTTTCTTCTTTTTTTTCTTTTTTGTCCAATCTTTCCTGATTTCTGTTTTAGATTCCACAGGATGAGGTTCATAGTCTCAAAGATCTAGTATATAACCAAAGAATTTCAAGAATTGTTAAATCACATAATAGAACTGGATTGAAAAATTTAACAACTGAAGTAATGAGCACAAAATCAAGTGAGCAGGTCTCTGTTTCTCATCCAAGATATCTGATGGGGACTGCCTGGCACTCGGAAGACCTGGACACAGGCAGGGCTGAGAAAGAGCTAGGAAGAGGGTAAGAGAAGGGAAGGTAACTGATGGGGTGGCCAGTTATGGACTGGAACCCAGAAGGAATGGGACTGAGTAGGAAGGAAGACATACTTAGGTTGACAGGCTGTGCTGGCTCTGGGCAGGAGCTAAGTCTACAGTAAATGGCTCTGGGATCACCCATGCAATGGAATGCACTGTTGCCTCTGAACAGACTCTGACAAACAACTTCAGCAATACAAATCCCAGAAATGTAACTTTCCTGTGAGAGGTAAACCCAACCAAGAATATAAGTAGAATTTTTATAAGTAAATCTGTAACAACGGTAAAGATCACAGATACTTTTTAATGAAAGAATAAATGATTTTTACTTACTAACTGAGACAGTAGTGGTGGAAGTGAGTGATACAAATTGAAGAAAAGATCCAATGTTTCTGGTTCCAGAAAAACTAGAAAAAAAGTTATTTTGTAATACCATTACTTTCAATTCTGTGATCTTAACATAGTAAGACCCTATCATATAAACCAAGAACTATAAGACCTCTGTATGTGGACATTCTTCCTCATCCGGCTTATTTTCTTTTGAAAGATGAAATATAGTGGAATCTTGTTTCTCAAATATCTCCCATCTCAAACAATTTGCTTTTCAACCTGACGACCTTTCATGCTGATGCCTGTGTGATCAGGTGGCAAACAAGTGCATAGGGATAAATTTCAGGAGAATTTCCAAGTCTGATAATGCCTTCATTCTATCTTATACTTTGAGAAAATGCGAGAATCTGAGTCAGTTGACCACTGTTAAAATCTCAGGATATTGTGCTTTGAATATTTTCAGGATTTTTGTGGGTTTTTATTTTGCTGCTTATAATTATTGTTAAATTCTCACTTTTACTGTGTATTTTTTTTTCCTTTTTGTTAAATTTTCATTTACATTTCATGTCCTTTTTGTTTTCCAATTTTTTGTTTATAGATTAAACAGTATAATAGGCATGTTTTATATATCAGAAAGGTTAAAACAGGGAATCATTTGGGGGTCTGAAACAGATTTCAATTTACATTATTTCTAATGGAGAAAAAAATGATTGTATTCCAACAGCCTTTGAAATGAATTAAAATCGAGAAGTAAGTTTTCACTGTAATACAGAGATAGCAATTAATTGATTAAGATGTTCCTTATTTCTATGTAGCATCTACAGTTCTTACTGGGAGAACTGTCTTAATATTTTCATTTGTATTAAAATACTATAAACATTTAAAACTTCAAATAGAGCCAAAATAACTAAAAAATTTTAAAATAAAAAATAGCTATACCCTACCCCACTTCATATCTTTCAGCTCTTAGCTATATTTACATACATATTTCTAAATAGCATGCTATATACTATTTCTTTATTCATTTTACTTTAGGCATTAAATGAATTTGTGACAGTACATAAGGCTTTAGTTGTCTAATCACTCACCCCACACCTTCCACAATTCATCCTCTTAAAAATCCATCCACTATTACACCAATTTGGGATTAAATCAATTCTAAGTGTTTATATTTATCATTATTATGTAAACAATGTTAAGAGCTGAGCCACTATCCTTATATCACATTTCTAATACTCTCTGGATTTAATCATAGCATCTTTTCTGTGCTTATTTGTCTATCTATCTGTCACTAATTCTTTACAAATGTTCTGACAGATTTGCAAAATGTTATTCATGACATTTTCCATATGATTCATAATATCAAATAACCTATCATTTTCATTTTCCCACTGCTACTTCCCAGAGCCTTCAACATGGACTGGTTATTCCTAAATTTGTAACATAATTACCTCCGCGTTATATCTGTACATTGTCATCCCGGGTTGAGGCTCCCTTTTCCCAAACCCTGAATCTTTCACTTTTATGGCTTGTATATTAATTAACTTCTTAAGATCAAGTGCATAAGGGATAAGTTTCAGGAGAATTTGCAAGTCTGATAATGTCTTCCTTCTACCTTACACTTGACAATTTCAGTCTAGATTGAAAATAATTTTCCCTCAGAAGTTTTAGAATATTACTCCACTGACTTTCTAGCTTCCAGTGCTGCTGTGGGGAAGTTTAATAACATCCTTGATCCCAGCCCTCTGTAGGTGACTTAATTTTTTTCTTCTGATAGTTTTTAGGATCTGCTCTTTACCCTTATTATTCTGAAATGTCATGATTACGAAGCTTGGTGTATTTTTTCCATTCATTTTGTTAGGTATTTGATGGGACCTTTCAATCTCAAAATTTATGTCTCAGTGCTATGGACACTGTTTAGTTTTACTTGTTTGCAAATTTCCATTGGGGGAAGAGAGGGAAAGGCAGTCACCGAGCTGCACAGGTGGCAGAGATTCTGGGGAGTTTGTGCAGAACTTTTTACCAAGCCCGTTCAGCCCCATTCCGTTATATTTGACTATCTCAGTCTGACTTCAGGAATACCCGAGTGCCATCATCTTTCTGGGATGTGTGAGAGCAAATCAGCTTGCTTGTCTTGGTATCCCTCTGTAAGAAAGTTGCAATTCTACTTTGCTTTTGTCAGTTACTCTTTTCATTCTCTTTATAGCTTTGAAAAATATGTTGATATCTGCTGTCAAGTGTAGTTTCTTGCCCCGTTTTATCTAAAAGTTTCAAAACAGAACTCTTCATTCCTCCCACCCGCCCCCTAATTCCCCCCTCTCTTCCCCTGCGCGCACACGCGCGCACACACACACACACACACACACACACCTGTTTTCCCTCTATCTCTAGAGTGGTCTTTTCTTTTTTCCCAAATCAAAACATGGAAGTTACTCTGTTAATTGGGGAAAACAGCAGCTACTTTGGGTTACAAATCCATTTGAACTTACAAATCCATATTAGATAACTGTACATAGGAAACTACATTGCTTAATCCTGTGTCTTCTATGCTGACTGTCCCTCACAGTAAACGTTTTTCTTACTTGTTCTCCAGGTGGTTGGGATCTGCACTGTGCAAAGATCATCTGCAGATTCATCTGCTGAACTGCCAATGAAGTCGAAGTTAAGGCAGTTGAGGACCAGTTTCAAGACCTGCATTACTAGGTTTTGTTGACTTTCATCTTGAAGATTTAAAGGTTTGGCCAACACCTGAAAAAAGTTCAAAGTCAAATATAACTTTCCAAAATATGTCAATAAACAAATTTTCATTAATTTAAATAATTCTTCAATGTCAAATTAAAATTAGTAAAAAAGAAAAAAAGTTTGCAAAGTTATGTTGTTGTACATATTAGAAAAATGTAAATCACTATAAAAAGTCTACAATAGACTATTTTCATAATTTTATGAAATAAGCCAATCAATGAAAGAAAAATACCACATGATTTCACTCATTTCACAAGGATAATAAAAATTTTACTCTGTAAAATTTTACTCTGTAAAACTGTATCTTGTAGGTCATCTTGTAAAGTTTTAAGAGGTAACAATACTTTATACAGCACAAATGTACAAATGTATGGGATTCGTTGAAAAAGTTGAAACAGTCTACGGCCATACCACCCTGAACGCGCCCGATCTCGTCTGAAAAAGTTGAAACATTCTTTCAGGCGTAAATTGTCCCTATTCTGCTGAGAAAGGTTCTCGGAGCTGTCTGAGTGTGGGAGGACCCTCACAAGCTTCCAGAGACCAATCCTGACCTCCGCCACCCCAAAAATGTCCCTCCTGACACAACCAGAATAGAGTTGCCTCCTAGAGATACACCATAAAATATTTGTGGAGGAAATGATATAGTCTGGCATTCTGCTTCAAGAATAACACAAAAAGAAATAAAGTTATTAGGCTAGGGATAGAGCTGAAACAAGACTGGTTTAACTAGTTAATACCAACAGGTTTAAGATTAACTATTCCATCTTCTTTCCTACACTTTAAAATAATAGGACCTTTCAGCCTGGCCTCCTATGGGAGTTATCATGTTACTAAATTACAGAACTGAAGTACAAAATAGTGGTTAGTGGAACGTATGTTGGGAAATGCTGTACTACCACAACTAGCAAGCTTGAGCATAATGGAAGCCTATAAAAGAACACAAAAGAATCATAAATCCTACTATCCCTAATGACCAATATGACACAAAGTAGCAAATGGGAAAATATTTCCCTGAGAAATTATTAAAGTCAACTATCTTGGCTCAACCATGAATAAATATTGACAGCTGATGAATTAGGAAAACCTACTGTCATTTCATTGTTTAGCTACACCACATTAAAATATGGGTAGGGCAATAAGGAAACTAAGTCACAATTAGCTTCTGCAGTAAGTAATCTATAGTAAAAAGACAATAAAACTACTACCCAAAGACAAGTTATTCAATGCTCTTTGGATTTTACTTTACTATATTCCTAGTGAGTAAAGGTGGATTTTTTGGAACCTCTTACAGATTTGTGCAAATCTACTATATTAAGATTGCCTACAGCTCTTCAAAAGGCAAAATGGGGGAGGAGAACTCACTTGAAATTCTTTTGAAACTTAAAATTTCCTAAATACTCTAATAGGATATTACATTACTAAATAACTTACCTCTTTTAGAAGAGAACATGCTAGCGCTAAGATGTCTTTGAGAGAAGTGTCACGAAATGAGGTAGCTATTTTCCTGTGTTTTGCTGAAGGTCTAGAATAATCAACCTAAAAAGATCAAGATGAATTTATTTGACCAGACTTACCAAATAGCAAAACAAAACTTACTAATTAAGAAAAGGGATGGAAATAATAATTAAAGAATCATAAAATATCAAGCTAAAAGGACTTTTAAAAATCTACTGAGCTAAGTGACTTGCTTAGGGTTTCTAAAAAAGTTAATGGTAGAGCCAAGGTTAGAACCCAGGTTTCTGGATTGTTTTAATTCAGTGTTCGTTCTACAAACTATACTGATTCCAAAATTAAAGACCAGAATTGTCTATACTTTCAAAGGCAATATAAACACATCTATACCTATATATATATAAAAGCCTAAGTGACCATTCGACTGGTAGCTATGATGCGCAATGACCACCAGGGGTAGATGCTCAATGCAGGAGCTGCTGAGCTGCAGTGACTTGGCAGCTGTGGCTTTTGGGTGATAAACCCAGAACCAGAGAGGAGGGAAACCAACTCTGGGGTGCATCACCCAAGAACTGCCCTCTGGCAAGCCAGGACCCCTCGGGGGATGTCAGAGAGTCGGTTTCAGCCTGAACCTCGCAGGCCAGACCAAAGGACCCCACCAGTGCAACATAACAGACAGATACTATCAACTCCTGAACCATGCACCGTATTTCACATTTAAGTAACAACTTCCCAGTTCCTCAGACTCCATCTTTAAAATGAGAAATCTCTATGCCGGGACCGGTTTGGCTCAATGGATAGAGCGTCGGCTTGGGGACTGAAGGGACCCGGGTTCGATTCCGGTCAAGGGCATGTACCTTGGTTGCGGGCATATCCCCAGTAGGGGGTGTGCAAGAGGCAGCTGATCGATGACTCTCTCTCATCGATGTTTCTAACTCTCTATCTCTCTCCCTTCCTCTCTGTACAAAAATCAATAAAATATATTAAAAATAAATAAATAAAAAAATAAAAAATAAATAAAATGAGAAATCTCTAAGACGATCTTCAAATTCTAACTATGTAAATCAGCAAACTGAATCAGTTATATAAAAATTGTTCTATATAAGTGATATTTCTATATTCTCTCTTAATACTTTATTAATGATTAATTCTTAAGAATAAACTTACTAAGACTAGTTCTTAAATCTCTAAAATATATATGGTCAAAACAATACTATTAATATCATTAGTATTTCCATTCATCAATAGAAAACAGCAAAGTGAAGTCTGAAACCTGAAAAATTATTAACACCATGGATTAGAGCATTCCTTTTGCTACTTGGTAGAATAAACCACTTTCTTTGCTTATTTTACTAGAGTATTCATTTAGACATTCAATTTTCTGAGATGAAAAATTGTGGATCCATTTTCTACTACATACCTATGTGCCGTTACCATGTAGGCAAAGGATATTTTACTACTTGATGATTATATATTGAATACACTCCAGGTATAGAATTTGCTTCTGAAAAAGCAGAATAAGACTGGCTAGTGTGACTCAGTGGTTGAGTATGAACCCATGGTAAGTAAATGTCAAGTGGAGATAAAAACTAGCTTGAAAGGATTCCTGCTTGCCAAATTTGGGAAATTTTGAGCATCAAAATATGTCAATAACAAACTATAACCTGTTAAATAAAACAGGAAACTAAGAAACCATACAAATATAAATAAGTGAATAAATTGAAACTGATGAAAAATGAGGTATTTTCAGAGTTTTAAAGTATCTTTCCATAAAATACTTATTATTTACAAAGGGGAAGAGTAAATCCACAATTGGAGACGCCTGGTAGAGACAGTCTTAATCAAGTGACCAAAGTGAGCATCATTAGTAAAGTAACAAATCAAATCATTTGTTTCCATGCAGGTGACAATGAGTAGACCACAGTGTCACTTTGCTATATTCTTAACAAACATATATAATCCGAATCTAATAATGAAGAGTCATCAGTCAATCCCAAATTAAGGGACAAATAACTAACTTTCACAAATTTCAAGATCTTGAAAGTGAAGGAAAGATTGAGGAAATTTTCCAGATTGATGGAGACTAATAAAACATGTTTAATAAATGAGATGCATGATCCTAAACTCGTTCTTTTCTGGGACAAATGGTGAAATTTAAATGAAGTATGAGGATAACAGGAATATGTCATTTAATTTTCTAATTTTAATGGTTGTATTATGGTTATGTAGGACAATGTCCTTGAGTGTAAGAAATACACGAAAGTATTCCGGGGCCATGTCAGCAACTTATTATCAAATGGTGGTTGAAAAGAAACTTTTTTTGTATTATACTCACAAGTTTTCTAAATAAAGTTTAAGATAGTTATTTAAAAAAAAAAAAAACAGCCGAGACCCGTTTGGCTCAATGGATAGAGCATCGGCTTGGGGACTGAAGGGTCCCGGGTTCGATTCTGGTCAAGGGCATGTACCTTGGTTGCGGGCATATCCCCAGTAGGGGGTGTGCAAGAGGCAGCTGATCGATGACTCTCTCTCATGAATGTTTCTAACTCTCTATCTCTCTTCCTTCCTCTCTGTACAAAATCAATAAAATATATTTAAAAAAAAACAAAAACAGCCAAAACCAGTTTGGCTCAGTGGTAGAGCGTCGGTCTGCGGACTGAAAGGTCCCAGGTTCGATTCCGGTCAGGGGCATGTACATTGGTTGCGGGCACATCCCCGGTAGGGGGTGTGCAAGAGGCAGCTGGTCGGTGTTTCCCTCTCATCGACGTTTCTAGCTCTCTATCTCTCTCCCTTCCTCTCTGTAAAAAAATCAATAAAAATATATTAAAAAAAAAAAAAAAAGAACAACTTGTGTGCTCTCTGAATCATACTTTTATTAGAACTCTGTATTACCTGGTCTTATCTTAGTAACAATCTACACACAGAAAACCCTGACTACCGGGCAGTCTGTAGTCCGATCTTACTATGAAGTAGGAAATGGGAAAAGTAAATGCTGGTGTTTAAGATGAGCAGAAAGCTGACGGTGGTGTCAGCTAGATAATGGATACATTGTGTTGTTGTGCTATTCTCTCCACTGTTATGAGATAAAATATTCATACTAAAGTTATTTCTAAATATATATTTTTAAAAGAAAGTTACAGTCCTCGGACATTTTTACAGAGACTAATAGGATTAGCCAAAGTTCTGGTCATAAAGTCCCTGCCAACATAGTAACTTTTTTTTTTTTTTTTAAATAGATTTCATTGATAGATACTGACACTCATCCATGAGGCAAGAAATCTTTACATACTCTGGGGAGGTAAATTAAGAAATCACTTTACATTTTTAAAATCCTTCCCAATAAACCTAGAAATATTTCTAATTCCTGATTGAATACAAGTAGAAAATAGTTATTTTGGCTGGGACCGGTTTGGCTCAGTGGATAAGAGTGTCGGCCTGTGGATTGAAAGGTCCCGGGTTCGATTCTGGGCAAGGGCATGTACCTTGGTTGTGGGCACATCCCCAGTAGGGGGTGTGCAAGAGGCAGCTGATCAATAATTCTCTCTCATCAATGTTTTTAACTTTCTATCCCTCTCTCTTCCTCTCTGTGAAAAATCAATAAAATATATTAAAAAAAAGAAGAAAAAAAAAGAAAATAGTTATTTTGGACATTTTTACACACAGAAACTATATGTCTCGCTAAAGGGCATTGGTAATTAGTCCTGGGCAAGCTTTCCCCGTACATGCATTCATATGTATGTAAATACATGCATGTACGTATGTGGATATACACACACTTATGTATACATACAAGCAAAGACCATTAAAGATGACACTTTTATATAAAATCACTACATTCACCTTGATTACAACATTCCATATAGAACCCAACTTTTGCTTTTATTCTGTTTAGAACCATGCTAATTAAGTACAAAGTGAAAAGGAGCAGGTGACAATGTGCTCAGCTGCTGAGCTCATAAAGGCACCAGTGGGGGAGGTGTAGCTTCTGAAGACTCCCCTTGTGCAGGGAGAAAGTCCATGCCAGCAAGTGGATTCTCTGAAGAGTCCCACTGTGCACCCATTGTTGCGTATCAATTCACCAAACCACTTCTCTTCTATTTGTGAGCAAGTAAATTATACTGCATATAATTTATTTCTGATGGTTAGTATATTACTGTGTATACAGAACACAAAAGGACAATTCTTCAATTAACATGGAGCAAGGTCCATGTCTAATTGCCTGTTCTTTGTAATCCTTTCTACTATTGCTGTTATTTTCATAACAATGAAAATGTTCCAATACTTATCTCAGAAAAAGACTTGACTATTCAGAGTTTTATGCAACATATTTTGCATCAAAGAAAAAGCATCACTTTGCAAACTTAATGTCACCATTAGATGGAAAGGCTTACCAGATTCATTTCTTGAGTCAATTCTGAAAGGATTATTACTCCTATGATACAGTGTTCCACGGTACCCTTTGGAGAAAATAACAAAGTTTAGCCTAATTGGAGACATGTGATTGGTTCTTACAGAGTAAACCAGGTAATATTTACAAGTAATTAAATACTGAAACATCACATTTCTTTCAATCATATATCTATTAAATGAAAATCACACATAAAGTCCACAAATAAAAAGAATTTCAAGTTCAAGTTTTTGGAGGATAAACTTAGCGTTGAGAGGGAAAAAAGTTCATCTATCTTAGAACTGTGATACTCTACAAAATTTTTCAGCACCTAGGACTTATAATAAGCTAGACCTCAAAATATAAGTATAATACTTTTCATAAGAACATTACATAAAACACTTTTCAGCTCTATAAATTTGCTTGAAGTCTACTGAGATAGCTGCATTCAGTAAGTAATAAACTAATTTAAATCCCTCAATCCAATATCATATAAGATCACTAAGTCCCTTTTATTTATTTTTTAATTTAAAAAAAATATATTTTATTGATTTTCCACAGGGAGGAAGGAAGAAGGACAGAGAGCTAGAAACATCGATGAGAGAGAAACATTGACCAGCTGCCTCCTGCACATCCCCCGCTGGGGATGTGCCCGCAACCAAGGTACATGCCCTTGACCGGAATCGAACCTGGGACCTTTCAATCCGCAGACCGACGCTTTATTCACTGAGCCAAACCGGTTTCGGCACTAAGTCCCTTTTAATACTGTATTTAGTAGTGGATGTGTATGCATTTGTTATGTATCTATAATGGGCATCTAAAGTGCCCATTGCACTGGGGTAAAGACATGACTATCAATATGGTATACAGTTTTATATCTTCTATGATGCTTTTAATTTAATCAACTTTCAGTTTAATCTCAAAAATTTCAAATCAAAATTCAGATTTCATGTGCACATTACTAACAAATTACCCTACTTCAAACTCAGACTGGAAGTATGAAATAAATGCAGCATCTAATTATAGTGTAATCATAAAAAAACACTAGCATAGATAACATTTTTCAAGTTTTAATTGTATAGTAGGTCATTTCCTGACTATAACACAATTCTAACACTGAGCCACTAAGTGTAATTAAGTTCAAATTATCTCATAATTAAAATATAAACGAGAGAGATGAGCCCTAATTTTTCCATTTTAATTCTTTAAGATAATCTGAACTGCTTGAACTGAGCTCCAGATTTTCTATTACTGACGCATCCATCCTCTGTGTACACCAGGCCTACGCTCATCCAAGGGTCTGAGTGATTGCTGGTCCATGAATCCGTTGGTGGTCTGCAAATCCATTCTAATCTGAGACTGGTTTGGTACTGGTCTATGACAAGATAAAAAGTTTGCCCTGAATATAAAATAGCTAAGTCACTAGGTACACT
Source organism: Nyctalus aviator (assembly GCA_036971965.1). NCBI lineage: Eukaryota > Metazoa > Chordata > Mammalia > Chiroptera > Vespertilionidae > Nyctalus > Nyctalus aviator. Next base: position 91,522,062 of record CM072927.1, on the reverse strand, counting down.
TTTTAGTTTAGCTGGCATTTTAAAAAAATGTTTTTATTGATAGATAGGGAAAGAGATGGAAACACTGATGAGAAACCTTAATCAGTTGCCTCCTATATGCCCCCTACCAGGAATATAAACAAGAGTTAAGTTCCTACTACATCTCATCAGCATTATAACAAAACTTGAGGCCTGTGCCCTCTCACAATCAGGACCCCTCGGGGGATGTCAGACTGCTGATTTTGGCCCGATCCCCACAGACCAGGCCGAGGGAACCCACCAGTCCACAAATCTGTGCACTAGGCCTCTAGTATGCATATAAAATCTTTGGTTAATCTCTTCCCGCCTGCTCCCCTTCCCCCTTCCCTCTGAGATTCATCAGTGTGTTCCATGTTTCCAGGCCTATGCATTGAGTGTCTTCTCCCTGCTGGTCAATGCACGTCATAGCTACTGGTCAAACGGTCACTTAGGCTTTTATATATATAGATGACATTATTTGAAGACCTGCTATATTTGTTAAGCATGGTTTTAACAATATGAATAAAAGAGTAAGAGCACACAGTCTAGTATTTCATTTTCTGAAGTTTCCAGCATTGCACTATATAATGGAGTTACATCTTACATGGGGATTAAATTTTAAAGCTACTATATAAGAAATAGAATCTCATAAAGTCCAAATTTCCCCTAATTGCCAATAAACCAATTATGAACCATCTCTAAATTAATCCAAACTGCCAATTTTTCCTCGAGAATTTTAACAGATCACTGCTTCTTCAGCATAGTGCTAGCTAAAGGACTTTTCTTGCAAGTAGGGTTAATATTTGTATGAAAAAATACATGTCTTTAAAGATCTGAATGTTACTGAGTAGAGCATGAGGGTCATCCTAAAAGTTATATAGGACAGGAAATACAGATTTAGGTTTCCAAAAATTTAATCACTTAGATTGAAAACATTCTTAAAAAACTAATATAGTCAATGTGGGTATATAATAAAACTTAAATATATTTGGGTGTACATATATATTTATATACCTTAAGTTAGCAAACTTGTTGAAATGCTAGCTCTATGCATTACTAGGTCACTGTACAATCATAAGCAAATTACTTAACTTTTCTTTGCCTCAGTTTTCTCATTTATAAGAAATAAATCCACTTCACAGAGATGTAATGAGCAATACCCAAAAATATTATATACATTTTTTGTATATATGCAGTACCTACATACACATGTTAGAAATGACAGAGCATACATTTTTGAAATTAGAAAACATTGTAATTTGCATTCTTCTTGTCTGGAAGTTATATAAGGGCAAGGTCCTCATTTACTGGCAATAAAAAATAAAGGACCTAGAGGATAAGTAATAAATCATAATTAATATGGTACTGGTAGCCACAAAACAAACCATACAGCTTTCAAAAGATCAGTTTTAAAACCAAATAACGATGCTCTAAGTAATGTTATAATACTTTTTACCTGAAGAAATGTCTTCACATCAGCAATAATTTCTCTGAAGACAAGCTGGTCTTTCTGAACTTCAAACCATCCCAATTTGGTTATTTTAGCAATGACTTGAATAAGGGCTTGGATGACAAAGGGGGCCAGCTTGGGTTGTGATGCCACATAATTAAGAATGTAGTTTCCTGGAAGAAAATGTTCTGTGGTCATTTGTGGACTCTTCACTAGCATACTGTTAATCAGGGGAAGAAAAATAGGTGGTGATGGCATATTCTTTGACAAAAAGTTATTCCCTTTAAGCTACGTACTTACTTATATCCTCAGTTCTCTTATAAGACTTATTTCAATTGGTATGTTAAGGGATAATTTGAGTAAAATGCAAATGTCACTTCTACTTTTGCATTTCTTACAGAAAAAAAGTGCTAAGTGAACATAGAAAACTCCAAACAGGCCAAGTGAACCAAGCCATACACACATCCACCTCATCGAAGAAAATATACAAGTGGTAAATAAGCATTTGGAAAGATATTCATCATCCTATGTCTTTAGGCAACTACAAATTAAAACAACTGGGAGATACCAACTTGCACATACCTCTAAAATGGCCAAAATGCAAAACACGGAAAACACCAAATGTTGGCAAGGATGTACTCTACAGTGTAAAGCAATAAGAACTCTCCTTCACTGCTGGTGAGAACGCAAAAAACAGCCACATTGGGAGACAGCTTGGTATTCTTCCAAACCTCAACATATACTTAACTATATGACACAGCACTCACTTTCCGTGATATTTACCCAAGGAGAAAACATTGTCCACATAAAACACTGCTTTACTGCAGATTTACTCATGATTGCCAAAACTTGGAAGCAACCAAATTATTCTTCAGTAGGTGAATGGGTAAACTATGCTATATTCAAACAATGGCATATTAGTGCTAAAAAAAAAATAAAATAAAATAAAAAAATGAGCTATCAAACGATGAAAAGACAATAAAAGATACTTAAGTGCCTATTACTAACTAAATGAGTTTGAAAGGCTATAAAATGTATAATCCCAACTATGTGATGTTCTGGAAACAGTAAAAAGATCAGTGGTTGTCAGGGATTAGAGGGAAGGAAAGGATGAATGCGCAGACACAGGAGCTTTAGAGCAGTGAAACTATGCTGAATAATATTATAATGGGGATATATGTCATTAAACATTTATCCAAACCCTTCGAATACTCAACACTAAAAATGAACCCTAAGGTAAACTATGGACTTTGGGTATTAATTATGTAGATGTAGGTTTATGAATTGTAACAAATGTACCACTTTGGTCCAAGATGCTAGTAATGGGAAGTTTATACATGTGTGGGGACAAGAGGTATAGGGAAACTCTGTATTATTTTTTTTTTGTTCAATTTTGCTGTGAACCTAAAACTACTTTAAAAAATAAAGTCAATTTAAAATGAGTGTGTGTGTGTGTGTCAAACAAAACAATGTTTTATGACGTAGGCTTATAATGTTTAAATCCTCTAGGTTTCTACAATGTCTGTGACTCTGGCTGCTTAGAAAAATATTAGTCAAACAGATTAGGAAAATAACATGATCTGACCATTCAAAAGTGAGTCTAAATATTCATCATTCATATTTTTATTTTTCTGGTACACAAATATATATCATGTGAACCTTGAGATCAGAAAGCAGAAATGAATCAATAATCTGAAAAAAATATTTTTAAAAATACCATACCTCAATTATTATTTGTTAATAATAATTAATAATAATAAAAGAGCTTTGTCAATATAAAAAGCAAATTCACATACACCTTAAAAGGCATAACTCCTGAAAAATATATTGCTACTTTATAGAATCAGTTTCCAACTGTACTAAGTTTCAAGTACTATTCATCCACATATACAATGTCTTCCTAATAAGCATTAATTTGCTTTGATTTTGCATGCATCACAGATAATTTTGATATGGCATCCTGAGAAATACTGAAGAATTGCCTTTTCTATCATTCTGTTGTATATGACGTTAAGACAAGACTAAGAGACTCTGGACTCCACAAGATTGTATGGTTTTATTTATTTATTTATTTATTTTATTGATTTTGTACAGAGAGGAAGGGAGAGAGATAGAGTTAGAAACATCGATGAGAGAGAGTCATCGATCAGCTGCCTCTTGCACACCCCCTACTGGGGATATTCCCGCAACCAAGGTACATGCCCCTGACCGGAATCGAACCCGGGTCCTTCAGTCCCCAAGCCAACGCTCTATCCATTGAGCCAAACCGGTCCCGGCAGATTGTGGTCCCGGCAGATTGTATGGTTTTAAATCACAGCTCCATTTATTCCTAGCTGTGAGATCTTGGACACATTACAGAGCCTATCAAATCTAGTTTCCTCACTTATAAAATGAAGGCAACAACACTGCCCACCTTATAAATTTTTGTGGATAAAATGAGATAGTGCAAACCATAGTAAAGAGCATACAAACTAAAATGCTACTTATTTATTATTAATTTAAACAAATGCTGTTTTGATTACACATTGTCATCACTAGATAGGTAGCGGAGACTTGACCACTCATCTTTAAAAAATGACAGAATCAAATAACTTACATACCTATTAACAGTTAACATATTTAAAAGGAAAAGTATTTTTTAAATACAATTTGATAAAAAGGTTTTTAAACCACTTACTGATATCTATTCTCTGTTCCACTGGCAAAGGATTGACTCGGCTAACAAGTTTTGAAAGACATGTGGCTGCCAGGAGCTGAGCATAGGATGTCTGTAAAGAATAATAAAATTTATTATCATTACAAATGAAATTAGAGTAATCAAAACTCTATAGTATTAACTTTTCCTAAGCAGTAATGAGAACTTTTCACATGAAACCAACAGTCAGCAAAAGTATACAATTTAAAACAACATATCTCATCATAGCAGAATTTGTTCACAAAAATAGAAAATAAGGCTGCAACTAAAGTTAAATTTCAAAGCACGGAAAGCCACTTAGCAAAATAGTTCATCAAATCACCATTATTTTATTGCAGTAGCCAAAGTGATACATGCAGAAAAAAAATAAACTTCAGGTCATTAGCCTTTCGATGAGAACAAAGCTCAAATAGTTGAAGACATCTGAGCAATACCAAGAGCGGATTTCAAACAAGAGAAATGATAGAAGGTTCTCCTTAGTTTTCGCTGAGTTGACACGTTACTAACATTGCCCATTCTGCTTATTCTAGAAATCAATGCTAAGTTTGAAGAGACTAAAGAATTAATCTCTAGCCGAAACCGGTTTGGCTCAATGGATAGAGCGTCGGCTTGGAGACTGAAAGGTCCCGGGTTCGATTCCGGTCAAGGGCATGTACCTTGGTTGCGGGCAGATCCCCAGTAGGGGGTGTGCAGGAGGCAGCTGATCGATGACTCTCTCTCATCGATGTTTCTAACTCTCTATCTCTCTCCCCTCCTCTCTGTACAAAATCAATAAAATATATATTAAAAAAAAAAAAAAAGAATTAATCTCTATAGTCTGTGAAACTATAGGACAGAATATTCCTAAAGATGTTAAGAAAATACTAAATCTGCACAACCTAAAGTAGTAATGGCTAAGATGTGTCACAAGTGGTAGTAAAAATATATGAAGCAGAAAACAGCTGCTGGACAAATTTACAAAACTTCTAAAAATGTAAGAATCTAAAAGCCTACGGTTACTCACTGTATTAATTATCAGTAGACACTCTGTAGTAAATATTTGAATCTCTCAGTGTTAATCGGTGGTGTTAACGGTAAACTTCAATTCATTTTCATGAACTTATCTTCACTTCTGTAAATTTCTATCAGAAATAGTAGCTGAAAACCCTGACTTTTCCCACCACACAGTTCAATAGCTTAGCAGTGGTAAAGTTTCATTATAATTTTTTTTTTAACTCAGGGCTGAGACTGAAATTTTTCTGAATGAGAAGAACCATTCTAAGCCACTATTGTTGAATACTAAATGCCTTTGGAAACTAGCTTTTGCTGCACATTTGATGTCTCTTAATGAAGTCAACCTAAAGTTATAGAGTGCCTAAAAGGAAAACAGTGCTTAGTATTTATTTATAAAACTTAAAATGCAGTACAGTCATTTCAATAACAATTGCTTGTTTGAATCACAAGCAAATCAAACTGCTTTATATACTTCCACAGTCAAAGTTAAAACAAGTAGCAAGATCTCTATTCGTGAGTTATTTTCTGAGCTCAAAGTAGTTTTAGCAGCATTTTTTCAGACTGTGATGCAACTGAAAAAGAAATATCCATATTTTAAAATCCATTTAACTGAGCAATTGAGAAGCTTACACCTAACCTTCAATTGGAAGTGACTAATCTGCAGTGTATTCACATTCTAAAAGGCAAATATCAAGAGAAGTTTTAATAAAATTCTACAAATCCCTTGTAAGTGATGAATATGCTTAATTAAAATCATATATTCATGGATTGATATCAACATGTGGCAGAAGCTATCTGTATAAAAAGACATTTTCAAAAATGAAATATGTAAAATCTCATTACAGATCAGTATTAGCACAGGAACACTTGTAATCAATGTTGACAATAGGAAATATTAACTTTGAACACTTATTAAGCAAAATGTTATCCCCAAAAGGATAATTCCATTCTTTTCATTAATAGACCCATATTAAAAAAAACAACAACACTGTACTCTATTATTTTAAATTTCACCAATAAAACTTTGTGGAAATTGCCGAAACCGGTTTGGCTCAATGGATGGAGCGTCGGCTTGGGGACTGAAAGGTCCCAGGTTCGATTCCGGTCAAGGTTGTGGGCATATCCTCAGTAGGGGGTGTGCAAGAGGCAGCTGATAGATGACTCTCTCTCATCGATGCTTCTATGTATCTCTCCTCCCTTCCTCTCTGTACAAAATCAATAAAATATATTTTAAAAAAAGAAAAGAAAACTTTGTGGAAATTGGTTTTCTCTCCTCTTACAGACACATTTAAAAAACATCCTTGATTTTGCCTCTTGACCCGAAAAATCTAAAGTATTTAGTACAATCTAGCACTTTCCGGAAAGTCTGCTGACCTCTGCAACAGACCACAAAGTCTCTGACTGTATTGCCTACCGTATTATTTCAGAGCTCTCTATTTATGCATCTATGTCTCCCCAACTAGATTGGGAGTTACTTTAATGCACAAACATAAAGCAAGCAGTGGTACAGTACCTGGTTTTACATTTAAGAGTTTGCTAAAGATTGCTGAATGAATGGCTAGGAAACTCTAGATGAGTGGGAGGCAGGAGGTAGTCAGCATTCCTCTAAATCATTCAGTCATGTTTCAGTCAATTACAATTTGTTTTGTAAAAGCTGTCAGTCAACTTCCTGAAAATGTAACCTTTGTCCACTGATATGATACATCAAGAGGGGCCAAAAGGAATCACAAACTATTTTCCATTCACGCCTATTTCCACCTCCTGGGGTCTTCGCTAAGTTTGCTTTCAGACTTTTCCAATTCTTTCTCTGATTAATTTGTCAGTGAAATAAACTATAGTAAAAAGACATGTGGTATATAGATAATAACTATCAGTCATCATTGCTAACCTACATGAGTTTGTTACCAATAACACCTATCTACTAATCTTTCATGATTAATCACTGTTATCAAATACTTACTGTTCCTTGTTCTAATAGAAGTTGACACTTGCTGAGGCATTCTGGGCTGTCAATAAGTTCCAGGAGTGCTTTCTCAGCTTCTATTCTTTGTGTAAGATCAGTCCCTGTGTAGAGATGAGTACATAATACTTCCAATTCTGCCAAACTCTTGAAAAGAAAAAAAATGTAATATTTTACTCGAGTGAAAAAAAATAAAACAAATGTATTAATCACAGGAAACAAGGGATGTAAATATCATGCTTGTGTTTGTCAGTTCAGTAAGTGCTTACTGAGCTATACCACTATTTACTAGAAGGTCACAGTGGTGAACAAAACAGGTGTATCTCCTACCTTCAAGTTATCTATCTATCTATCTATCTACACACACACACACACACACACACACACACACACACACTAGAGGCCCAGTTCACGAAATTCATGCATGGACAGGGGGGTTAGGGGAAGGGTCCCTCAGCCCAGCGTGCACTTTCTCACAGTCCTGGATCCCGCGGGGGATGTCTGCCTACTGGCTTAGGCCCGCTCCCTGTGGGAAAAGGGCTTAAGCCAGGAGTCAGATATTCCTCTTGCAGTTCAGGGCTCTTGCAGTCCAAGGACCCCTTGCTCCTTACCGCCTGCCTGCAGTGGAGTTGTGAGAGGCTCCCGCCACCACCACTGCGCTCACCAGCCATGAGCCTAGCTTCTGGCTGAGCAATGCTCCCCCTGTGGGAGCGCACTGACCACCAGGGGACAGCTCCTGCATTGAGCATCTGCTCCCTGGTGGTCAGTGCACATCATAGCAACCGGTTGGTCTGCCATTTGAACGATTTGCATATTAGGGTTTTATTATTAGGATAGCTCTATGATGGAAGAGTACAGAAAGAGGGGGACTTGCCAAACCCAAGGAGTTTGAAAAGACTTGCCTGAAGTAATAACATTTATGCTGACCTGAAAGAGTGAACCAGATAAAGAGAGATTAGGGAGCAGTCCAGGCAAAGAAAGAGCATTTTCCAGGGCGCAGAACAGAGCTTAATCATTTCAAGGCATTAAAAGGTCAGTATGCCTGGTAAAGATAGGGACAGCAAGGGGGAGATTCCAAATGAAGCTAAAGAGATGGATGGGAGGAATTATAGGCAAGTTGCAGACACTATACCAATTTACATTCTTTCTCAAATTGTAAGAACTTCTATGGTTCCATCTATAAAAAAGAAAATTGTAAGCGTATGTTGGTCTGGGGCTTCTGAACTATGTCCAAGTCCTAAATCCCCAGTACCTTTGAATGCAACCTTATTTGGAAATAGGGTCTTTGCAAATCCCTAAGGAAAGGATCTGGAGATGAGATCATCCTGGATTCAGGGTGGACCCTAAATCTAATGACTCAGAAAGGAGAGGGGCACTTTAGATGCAGAGACACAGGGAGGTCATGTGGAGGAGGAGGCAGAGACTGCAGAGTTATATCTACAGGCCACAGAACACCAAGGACTGCCAACAGCAGAAACTAGAAGACATGGAAAGGCAGCACAAGATAAAAAGAGAAAGATTGAAACAAAGGGAGGAAACATCAACTTATTCTTTCACTGGAATTACAACTGGACACATGCCTGGCTTTCTAAATCTTTTCAGAGAAAAGGATACATACACAACGATCCTTACTCTGGTGGAAAAGCATTATCTAAACATCTAAAATAGTTAAACTTACAATGTGGTGATTGCTGACTGACCAAGCAATCTTCTGACTAGCATTTGACTTTCCAAAGAATCTCTCTATAAAGACTTCATTTTTCACAATAAATTGATAAATTTGCATCACAGTTTTATACACAGCTGTCAGAGAATATGATTAACATGAGGATGCCTCAGAGAAATGACTCCCTTCTTGATTTGACAAATCAAGTTTAAGTTATTAAAGCTCTACAAGGCTTAATATCAACATTAGAAGCCCATTTAAATAACTAATGGGTAGAACAAGTAGAACTGGACATCACCTAACTCTCACAGAGTAATCATCAAATACAAACAGTGCCCAATTCCAAAGCCTAGGGGACAATGACACAATCCTGCCTACAGCCTAAATAAGGATCTTCCAAGTTATTCTGGACTTATTTCCGGCCTCTGCACTTGATATACACTTAGCCTTAAATGATGTAATTTCTTTCTATACAGTAATTCCCACACATACATCTATCAACAGTTAAATGCTGAGTAAAAGAAGCCAGACAAGAAGAACATGTATTGTATGGTTCTGTAGGATCAGACGGCTAGGCAGTGGTTTCTGGCTGAAGAGGGAGAAAAGGAGGCATTACTTTTGGGGGATGATGGGTATGTTCATAATCCTGATTTCAGTGATGGTCTCACAGGTACATACATATGTCACAATTCATCCACCTGCACAGTTTAAGTATATGTACATCTGCACAGTTTAAGTATATGTAGTTTACTATTTGCCAATTATATTTCAAAAAAGCTAAATGAAGGTTTTTGTTCTAGGGGGCAAAAAATAGTCCCCTAATAAAAATAAATCAATTGATGAACCAGGAAAATCCCACCTCAATTCAACTTAAAACTCTTTTCAATTACTTCCCTATATCTTTCCTGCTTTCTGGAATTAAGCTTCTTGATTACCACTATTAGAAAATGCCTTTATCTTGAAGTTATTCATTGTTTCTTCCTCCTTTTACTACCTTTTTCTGAAGGCTTATTCTTGAGCCTCTTATAACTTTTGCTACTGCAATGAATTGGATAGTGTTGTTTTAGTGCTTTCTAGTTTACAAAAGTATTTCCACCTTTTATTTTTTAAACCAATCCTTAAAGAAGACTCCTGCAAAGTATGTATTGTAGCACACCCATTTTACAGAGAAACTGAGGCTGAGAGATCAAATATTACTCAAGATCAAATACACAGCAAATGATCAATTTTGAGTCAAATACAAAATCCCATCGACATGATGATGTCTCCTCACCATCCTGCCATCTTGCTACCCTTTACTTCAGTTATCAACAACTCTATCTGTTCACCGTCTTTATATTTGTCTACAAAGTCTTCCTCTTGGGAATCCAGACAGGTGCTGAAAACAGCCCCAAAACATCAGAAATTGAACTGAATATATTTCCCACAGATTTCTACTTCAATGTCCCTTTGTTTTCTTTCAGTGGCTTCAGAGATCTAGACCAGAATCTATATTTACAATCTTGATGTTATTTTTGGCTCTTCATTCTTAGTCCCTCCTGTTTAATTAAGAGTCTGGCCCTGCTTACCCAAAAGAAAGTCTGGCCTTTGCCCCAGATTCTGGGAGATAATGTCAGACCTGATAGGAGTGTTTTTGTTCAGAATGGGGGGGAGGTACACCATATATTTTAAATTGGGGGCTGGCCACACCAGCAAGGCCAGTCCATGTTTTAAGGTGGGGAATTTGGATTATTCAATATCAGTTTCCCCAACAGATTGAGATCAACCACATGGGCAATGAATCAATCATGACTACATAATGAAGCCCCAATAAAAACTCCAGGACTCAAAGCTCGGGTGAGCCTCCCTGATTTGGAATATGTTGTGGGGTCAAACCCTGGGTTCAAAATAAGACCACCGGAGGCTAATGATTGATTAAAAAAATCGGGCAGGAATTTATTGAAAAACTGGCCAGGACGTCTGTGAGAGCACCACATGCCACAGGACTGACTGCACTGTTCCAGGTGTAGGCAAATCTTTTTAAAGACTCAAACCGTAAATTCTAAAGGCTGGGAACATTGGAATGTGGCCCTATCTTGCAGATATTACAGAAGCAGAACTCAGAGGTTAATCTCTAAAGGTTATCTATACTTTCTACCCCTAAAGCTACTCAGTCAGTGGGAATCAATCTCCTGTAACTACCCTATTGTTTAAGCAAGTAAGCGAAGGTCAAAGTCAGAATAGTAGGGTTAAAATTCAAACAGCAGTTTTTACCCAAGTATGATTGCTACCGTATTTCAGAATACTCAGTGCATAATGCCCCATGTATATTCTTGCAGAGTACTAGTCTTGAGAACAAAACTTGGTTTTTAGAATTCTCCCTAGACTCTGCCCTATGTATTCTCTAGTTTCAATCAGTTTTATTATATGTACTTTGCTGGCGATAAACTATAGCCATGAGCATGATAGCATTCAGTGAATTCTGTGAGTCCCCAGACACACTGTCGGTGTCAGAAGTGAGGGCAGTCTTGTGCACTGTGTCCTCAGACCTCAAAGCCTGGCTAATTCCAGGTACACCCCTAATTTGTCCTAAAGTCCTACCATTTCTCTTAAAATAAAGACTCGGATGAAACACCCTTTCTGATATTCATAGATAGGAGAGCAATAAAACAATATTTTCTAACTGTGGCCTCCAGTGCCCTGAATTCTCCATTGGCTTCTTTGGGAATAAGAGTAGAAGCTTTGCAACTTACTTACTAAGTGACTTCAAGCAAAGTATTTAACCTTTCTAATCCTCATTTTTGAACTTTAAAAATATTATTTTGAAATATCCACCTTCCAAAATAACTGTCAAGATTAAGATAGAAAAAGACGAGAGAAAGCATAATCTGGTGTCTGGCACACAGCAGGCCCACAGTAAATTGTAAATAATCTCGTTACTGATAATTATAAAACACCATATTGGTCTTTTGTCTATAGTTTTCCAATTCAAGTCCATCCTGCCAGGATAATCATTCCTAAACCCTTGTTTCATCATATCATCATCATGTTCAAATATAACAGTTCACAATCACATCTAGAACAAATCTGATAGCCTGGCTGGGTATTAAGAAGCATGACTATAGTCCCTGGTTCTGGAACAATCCTGAGGGAAAAAAATTTTTTTTTTTTTTACCAACTAGGTCCTCTAAATGTCCCAGTGTTAGCTCTTGCTTCTCATCAAGGTCCCTATATTCTATGAACTGAGCCTACATTTTACTTGTTCCCAGCTCAAACATTCCTCACTCTGCCCCTCATGGACTCTCACCTCTCAGATAATCCAGATCCACACTTCCTTTGGGATAGAGCACCCTAACTCACAGCTTCCTAACCAGAATGCATGTACCTTAAGCGGGTTATCAGTATGCCTGGTATTGATCTCAACTGCCCTCTCAGCAGCCAGGCTTCTTTCTGGCTGTGGGCAATTTATGTCAATGAGCTATGCCATCACCATATTTTATGTCTGTCATAATGGGAAAAAGATTGGGGAGCAGTGCCCTAACCTCACCTCACACAAATCCACTTCTTTACTCAATCACCTTAACAGCACGTTTGGCTGGCTAAGATATGGATGTGAAAGAACGTGGGATTATGAGATATGAGGTTTACTCTAACCCTGGAGCCTTGCTAAGTCACAGTTGTTGTAAGGCCGTGTCTTCAGGAATAAAATAGATACATATATGCACACGTCTCAAGTTCGTTGTGGGGCTCAAAGTCTACAATGAACATATAAGCGAGGCACTGGTTATCATGATTGATTCCTGCTCCATGAGTGAACTGGACAAAAATACAACCCTCTAGACCAGGAAGAATTCAAACAGATCCGTTTTGGAGCTCATTTCTGGCCCTCCAAACTATCTGATCTTTCATTTCTCCTACTCCGCCGTTGAGCTGTCCACAGCTGCTGTGAAATACATTGCTAGAAAACCGACCTGGGCACTCTGGCATTAGCGGCGAATTTTCGAACATTCTGCCTCAGCAGGAAGGAGTCTTCCAGGACTGAGGGACTTACTGTTGTTATGTATCATCATCTTTCCAAGTCTGAAAATGTTCCAAACTCCCACCACAGTTTTTAATGAACCTCAAGAGTTACACCTGAATTGCGAACATCCGATCACCTATTTGCAATCCCTAAGTCCTCCCTGTGAGAGTCTTCCAGTGAAAATGTCCCCGGGGGCATGTGTTTATAAAACGGTAATTAATAACATTATGTTGACCTTGAGACCCTCAAAATGGCAATGACTCAAAAGGCAATTGGTGGGCCTCACCGCTGCCTACGGCAATCCATAACACCCTGCAGCTGCCAATGATCTGGCAGGAGGGTGGCTGGTTGGAAAGAAAAGATCCTTTGGAGAAAGAAATAAGGAATGTGTCCGTGTGGCCACAGGGACTTCAGAGAAGTTTACAAAAAGTAGGTGACACTTAAGACACACTGTCACGGTATCAAGAAACTGCCTACCCCTCCCCAAGTCGTCTCCCCACGTCCACAGCCTCCTCTGCTCCCCTCCTTTCGCAGGAACCCAATGCTCCAGCCAGAGGGAACTTCCTGCAGGGCGCCATGCTCTTCCGCCACCCTTTGCCTTGGCTCACACTGGCCTTTTGCCTCTACATCCTTCTCTTCCTCTTCCTCCACGTGGCCAACTCTTACAATCCTTTCAAGATCTATTAGTGAGAGGTCGGGGCGGGGCTAACTCCTGATCCTCCATTTTGTAATTGGACCCTAACCCTCATCCAACCAATCAGGGTCAGCCAAAGCAGTGACATCACACCCCTATAAAGCCCCTTGAACTGTTGAAGCTCGCTCTCTTTGGCAACGCGTATGGAATAGGCTTTCTGCTACTGCATCGGACTCGGCTCCCTGGGGTGGCTCAGTGGTTGAGTCGAGTTGAGCACCACCTATGAACCAGGAGGTCACGGTTCAATTCTGGGCAGGTCACAGGCCTGGGTTGCAGGCTCAATCACCAGTGGGGGCGCAGGAGACAGCCCATCAATGATTCTCAGCACTGAAGTTTCTCTCTTCCCCCCCCCTCCCTTCCTCTCTGAAGTAAACAAAAATATATCAAAATCAACAACTCAAAACACCCACGAGCCTTGCCAGTTCCCCGAGAGTAGATATCATAAAGTTTTGCCAGATCGGCCTGTATCTTCCTTCAGTGCGTAGCACAAAGTAGGAATCCAATGCCTGAGTGGGCAATCGGAAGCTCAGCGCACCTCCTGCCCAAGCACCGCCGCTGGGTGCCGCGCACCCGGTGGACCGCCCCTCTCCGGTGTCCCCGGGATTAATTCCATCAAACCATTTCGCACCGGCAACTGTCATCATCTTGAAATCGAGGAAGGCAGGAGGGTAAAATGGTGCCATCCTTTACCCCAGAACTTTGCGCGGTGCTGGAGACACGGGTGGGGGAGGGGGCTTTGGAAGTGTGCGCGGAATGAACACCTGGAGGCACGTGCCCGCGCCGCCGCGCACACGCGAGCCTGAGCCTGCCCCGGAGCATCCTCATCCTCCTCCGCATCCCCGCCCGCCGGTCCCCGCCAGCCGGGCTGCCGCGGGGCCCCCCCGCAGCTCCCCGAAGGCACAGCCCGGCCGCCCGGCCGGTTCAGGTCCCACTGCGGGCGCCGCGCCTGGCGGACCCGGGGCCCCGCTCCGGCCCCTCCGTCCCAACTGCGTGCGGACCGACGGCGGGCCCGCGGCCGGCGCCGCGGCGGGAAGACGGGCCGGCCCGGCCCGGCTCCCACCTGCCCGGACGCCTCCGAAGCCGCCCCCCGCGCGGGTCCCCGCGGGGCGAGCGCGGAGCCCGGCCTCGGCCCTCCGCCCTCCGCCCTCCTCCGCCCTCTCCCCGGGCCGGGGGGACAGCCCGGGCCCCGGGACGCCGGCCCGCGGCCCCGCGGCCTCTGCCGCCTCCTCGGCCCTCAGCCCCCAGCCCCCCGAGTCCCGCCGCGCTCCCGGGGCACCGAGCGGGACCCGCGGCGCGGAGCCACTGACCTGGAAGTGCAGCGCCATCTTCCCGGGAGGCGGCGCCGGCCCGCGGCCCCAGAGCCCGAGGGGAGGGAGGGAGGGAGGGAGCGGAGCGGAGGCGGGCGCCGCGGAAGCCCCAGCCGCCCGCGGGGGTCCCTGCGCCGCTCGCCGCTCGCCGCTCGCCGGCCGGCTCGCTCTGCGCCTCAGCCGCGCGGCCTCGGCGGTCCCGGCGCTGGAGGGGCGGGGCCTGGCGTGAGGGGCGGGGTTGTGGGGCGGGGCCTGGCGTGAGGGGCGGGGCCTGGGGAGTGGGAATCTTAACTGTCCTCTGCACCCCACCCAACCGCTGTTACCTCCTACCTCCGTCCTTTGGCACAACTTACCACACCCCAACTGTCAGCCAGGACCCCTGACTTGACATCTCCCACAGGTTCTTGACCCCTAACCCCTACGGCACAACTATGGCCCGTGGCATCTGACCTCCGCCTCTCCCCAGTCCCAGGGTCCCCTAAGCGCCCAGTTCCCAAGACACATCAGCCATAACCTTTGTCTCCTACATACTTACTGCTGTCCTTGACCCCTGACGGCCAATTTCTTTTTTTAAATTTTTTTATTTTCTAACCTTTCTTTTGGTTAAAACTAAACGAACAGTGTCTTCATGGTGTTAAGTTGTAAAATTATAGTTCACCTCTTCTTGGCTGTATTTCATTTAACATAAACCTACATTTTAAACCAAATTATTCCACTGCAGTGAGAGCTGATTTGAGCAGAAGTGAGTCACATTCACTCCTACTGATGCACTTCATGTCTCCTTAAAAATTTTGACAGCTCTGTTTGGGATGATTGTCCTTTAGGGTGAACAACTCCTGGAAGACTTCTTATACTTCAGGACTAGTGACAAATCTGCTCAGCTTTTATTAACTTGCAAACCTCTTTATTTTACATACTGTTTTTTTACAGGATAGTTTTGCTGGGTATAGAACTCCTTTTTGGCTTTTTATTTTTTTTCCCAGTGTTTAAAAAATGTGTTTCCCTTGATCTCTGGTTGCTATTGTTTCTGTGGAGAAGTTAGCCATCAGTCTGATTACTGCCCCTCTGAAGGCATTATGTCTTCTTTTCTTCTTTTCCCATCTCTGGATGCTTTACAATTTCCTTTCATTTTGGTCTACAGCAGTTTGAGTGTGATGCAAGTGTGTGTGTGTGTGTGTGTGTGTGTGTGTGTTATCCTACTTGGGAGATAGAGGGCCTCTTAGGATTCAGAAAACCTGATTTTTTGTTTGTTTGAAAATTCTCAGCCAGCATTTCTATAAGTATTGCTTTTGTCCCTTTCGCTCTCTCTTCTTCTGGAACTCCAGTTAGATCTTTTTGAATATTCCACATGTCTTTTACACTCTTTTGTATTGTTTTTTCTTTTTTTCTCATTGTGCTTTAATCTGCTTCTTTTTTACTAACCTGCCACTCATTAGAATTGTTCTGTGGTGTCTGAACTTCTTATATATCCTTTCTATTGAATTCTTATTTTTAGTTGTAATATTTTTAGTTCCAGAATTTTCATTTGACTTCTCCCCTTCCATTTTTTAAGTAGATTCCAAGGGTCTGATAAAATATTTCATCTTTCTTCAGTTTTCTTGAGCATTTAAAACATATTATTGAAAGCCTCTGTTTTATATTTCCAATATCTGAATCACCTCTAGGTCCTCCAGGTTTTTTTGTGTTTTTTTTTTTGTAGTTGGTTCTATTTTTTTAAGCATGCCTCATAATTTCTTATTGAATGTCAGACAATGTGGAAGGAAATTACTGATGCTCTGGATGGGACCAGATTCCTACAAAGAGGAAAAAGGGTTAGATTTTCTTATGGTAGTAGGCAGATATAATACCAGTGAATTGCTTTAATCCTATTGAAACTTGGCTTTATCCTTTTAAATTCTGGTTTATTTCAGTTTTGCCTATATTCCTACATCATGATCCTTACTAGATCTTACAGCTAAAAGCCCAGGATGCTTATCAAGCCTCCACCATGTGGAGCTTGAACTCTAACTCCCATTTCCCCAATACTGTGCAGCTGCTGAAATCTCTGTTCAGCTCTTGAGGTGCTGCTGTCCCCTGAGTTTCTTAAAGCCTTTTCTGGTGCATCTTAAGGATTGACTGAAGATTTTAAGGGAAGTTGTATATAGATTTGGGGCTCATATTTCTGTAGCTTCTTCCTCTGTAGATTTTTTTCCCTCAAATCCCAGCTGCTTTTATTCTCCAACTACTATCTTATCAGACTGAGATTGCCACTGTCTATTTAGTGCTGTGCCAACTGGAAAATGCTGGGGGGGTAGGGGGTGGGGGTGAAGCTGAGGTTAATATGAATTGTGTCCTTAGTTGTTTAACGCTTTCAAAGGTTGAAGCCAATCAAATCCTGCCTTTATATGTGGTTCTTTTCTGCCTTTAAGCAGTAGTTAAATACACACACAAACACACACACACACACACACACACACATACACACACACACACACATACCCTATAAACCTGGTGCACAGATTTGTGTACCAGTGGGGTCCCTTGGCCTGGCCTGTGGGGATCGGGCTGAAACTGGCTCTCCAACATCCACCGAAGGGTCTTGGATTGCAAGAGGGTGCAGGCCAGGCTGAGGGACCCCACTGGTTCACGAACCCATACACCAGGCCTTTAGTATGCATATAAGATCTTTGGTTTATCTCTTTCCACTCTCTCCCCCCACCCCTGCTTCTCTCTGAGACTCATCAATTGTTCCAAGTTTCCATGCTTTTAGTTTCTGCTCCTGAATTGAGCATTTTCCCCATGGTGGTTAGTGCACGTCATAGCTACTGGTTGGATAGTGGAACAGTCAGCCAGTCACCTAGGCTTTTATATATATACTAGAGGCCTGATACATGAAAATTTGTGCAAGAGTAGGCCTTACTTTCCCTGGCTGCTGGCACCAGCTTCCATCCAGCACCTGGGACCCAGGCTGCTGGCACTGGCTTTCCTCTGGCACCCAGGACCCAGGCTTCCTCCCTCTGGCTGGCTACAGGCACCCAGGACCATGGGCGGCTTACCCCAAGCCGGGCACTGGCTTTGTCAGGAAGGACATCCGGAATGATGTCTGGAAGACATCCGGTATACCTGGTCTAATTAACATATTACCCTTTTATTAGTATAAATATAGATTTCTCATGTATATATGTGTATAGTTTTTAATATGTTATTATTATATGTATTTATTTTTTTATTTTTAAAATATATATATTTTATTGATAGAGGAGGAGAGGGAGAGAGAGAGAGCTAGAAACGTCGATGAGAGAGAAATATGGACCAGCTGCCTCTTGCACACCCCCTACCGGGGATGTGCCAGCAACCAATGTACATGTCCTTGACCGGAATTGAACCTGGGACCTTTCAGTCCGAAGACCGATGCTCTACTGAGCCAAACAGGTTTCGGCTATATGTATTTATTTATAATTGTTATATATATAATATAGTTGTTAAATATGTGTATATTTATATATTTGACCTGGTTTATTATTGCTTTCAATGGGAAGTCTAATCCAACATAAGTTATCATTATAATCAGACTATTTACATCTTCCATTCTTGATTTTCATACCTTGTCTATGGCCCATGAGTCTTCCTTCCCACAGCTCAACTCCTACATTTTAAAATACTAGTATTCAATACCTGCAGTCTGCTATTTTTTTATTCCTATATCCCAGAGTTTTTTATTCCTCTATTCTAACTTCTATTTCCAGGTGCCAGCAGTGTTGATATCCAAGCTCATTTGAATTCCCACATCTAAACATTTCTGACTCCCACATCCCAAATTGATCTGTGACCTCCCTATTGCATCTGCCACATAATTTCTATTACCTCAAGTTTTAGGTCATTAGTGGCTTAAAAAATTACTTGTGGTTTTGATCGTTTGACTTTTTTCCATTTGCAGAATATCCTTGGCACAAATATATTGTTGTGATAAAAACAGCAGCTGACTATTCTGTGGATTCACCAGGTAATTCTGGAAATGAGAAGCCCGTTATCTATTCCCTTAAACGTGAGTGACACTATGATTTCTGTTTCTGTTTTCAATTAACTCTCCCTTTCATGATTTTCTATCAACAAAACAGGCATACAGCTCCATATCTTTTTTGTCAATTAATACAATTTAAAATAGAATTGTGTCACTACAGCTATTAAAATTAGCACAGAAGATGCTCCAGGATGTCAAATAATTCATTTCTATCACAAAACTCAATTAAAGGAGGAACCTTCAGAGCCCGTAGGAATTACAAAATTATCTTCCTTCATACCAACTCGTATTCTAAAAAAGGACAGATGGACCTTTGATCTTTGAGTCTTTTCAGGGGATTTAATTAACATTTGTAATTCTGGTACCTTGGGAAATTCACCTAACATATCTGAGTTTTGGTTTTTTATTTCTAAAATCACTGCCCTAACCGGTTTGGTTCAGTGGATAGAGCATCGGCCTTCAGACTCAAGGGTCCCAGGTTCGATTCCAGTCAAGGAAGGGCATGTACCTTGGTTGCCGACACATGCCCAGTAGGGAGTGTGCAGGAGGCAGCTGACCGATGTTTCTAACTCTCTATCCTTCTCCCTTCCTCTCTGTAAAAAATCAACAATTTTTTTTTAAATCACGTTAACAGTAAGTCTATAGTTTAAAATTTTTATAAGAAGTAACATTGAAATAAAACAGGAGAGCACAGTGGTTAGGGAAACAGATGCTGGAGCCAAGCAGCTTGGATTTGGATCCCATCTAGCTGGGAAACTGGTGAAGTTACTTAACCTCTCCCTGCCTCATTTCCTCCCCTGTAAAATGCAGACCTATAGCACCTGTCTCATAGGTTGCTGTGCTGAGTTAATGCTTATGAAGTACTTAGTGCCTGGCAAATAAGCTACATAAATGCTAATTATTGTCATGAAATAAATTCATATTATTGTCAATATGATATTGAAAATATTTTTAATGAAATGAAATTATTATTTTAAACAAAGTAAGTTATTTTAGACATTTTTTTAGTCTGTAAATTTATGGCCAAATTGGATGTTGCCTCATTGTCCTTCCTATCCCACCAGCTACTCTGTCCTGGAGAATTCTGAGAGGCTGTGGCTGCCCAGCTGCTGTGGCTCAGTGGTTGAGCATCAGCCTATGAACCAGGAGATCTGGGTTTGATTCCCCAACAGGCTCAGGTCAGGGCTCATTGTTGATGTTGCTATCTCTCTCTCTTCTCCCTTCCTCTCTGATATCAATAAAAATATTTTTTTAATAAAGAAAGACTGGCATTAACAGCATTTTCCTAGGTTATGTTTTCATAAACTGTGGGACTGAAACTTCAAAATACACAACTGAATTTTTCACTTTATCAATACTTAAATGTAAAACCTATGATCAATAATTTACTTTAATAGTACATATAAAGAAAAATAGAGGAAACATTAGTACCCACTTTCCTTAGCTTAATATGCAAACGTAATTTTATTAAATACACTTAGTGAGATTGCTTAATACCTCAGTAAATGTGGGGAAGCCAACAAAGTGCAAACAGGTAAGAGAAATGGGAGAAGAATGCATCAAAAAAATTCAAATTCACATTAAACTTGTCCAACAAAACAACAGTTGCACAAAATATTTACCTATGTATATTTATTTCATGATGGTTGGTTTCAATTATAGTTTTGTTTTGTCAAGTCATTAACTTTAAACTCCATTTATTTAAATATCCACTATGAAACCAAAGTAACAAAACAAATTTCTTTTCACTGGTGATGTGCATATGAGTTATCTCACATATTGGTTATTACATATATGCTTAATACTTTAGTATTAAGCATATATGTAATATGTAATCTATATATACTTATGTATATATATATATGCAATATGTAATCTATATATACTTTTTCTTTAAATTATTTTATACTTTTAGCCGAAACTGGTTTGGCTCAGGGGTAGAGCGTCTGTCTGCGGACTGAAAGATCCCAGGTTCGATTCTGGTCAAGGGCATATACATTGGTTGCGGGCACATCCCCGGTAGGCGGTGTGCAAGAGGCAGCTGGTCGATGTTTCTCTTTCATCGACGTTTCTAGCTCTCTATCTCTCTCCCTTCCTCTCTGTAAAAAAATCAATAAAATATATTTAATAAATAAATAAATAAATAAATAAATAAATAAATGATTTTAAACTTTTAACATACTAGTAATAATAAAGGTATATTTCTATGTATTAATAATGCCATTATGTTGACAAATAAAAATTAAATAATATACTTCATTCCGTACATTGCCTTATGTTATTTATCTATTAGTTCCTTTACATAATAATAAATTGTTTAAGGCATTTCTGTATAAATAAGATAGTAATATTATGGAGTTTTTTTGTTTTATTTTGTTTTTAAATATATTTTATCGATTTTGTACAGAGAGGAAGGGAGAGAGATAGAGAGTTAGAAACATCGATGAGAGAGAGTCATCGATCAGCTGCCTCTTGCACACCCCCTACTGGGGATATGCCCGCAACCAAGGTACATGCCCTTGACCAGAATCAAACCTGGGTCCCTTCAGTCCCCAAGCCGACACTCTATCCATTGAGCCAAACCCGTCTCAGCAGAGTTTTTTGTTTTTTTTCTCTCTTAATAGTACTATTATGTTAATTGCACCCTTAAAGTGACTGCCATTTTATGTGAAATACTATTAGGTTAGTAAAGCAGTGCAACTTTTCAATAAGCATTTTTTCAATATACACTCAGTGGCCAGATTATTATGATCTCTGAATGCATAATCATCTGGCCTCTCAATGTACTTCTCATGAGTACCTCATTTATTTGATATCAAAGATACTATAAGTCATGCACCTAATCAGTTTTCCCCTTTGCACTGGCTGATAGAAAGCTCAGGGCAGCCGAAACCGGTTTGGCTCAGTGGTAGAGCGTCAGTCTGCGGACTGAAAGGTCCTGGGTTCGATTCCGGTCAAGGACATGTACCTTGGTTGCGGGCACATCCCCGGTAGGGGGTGTGCAAGAGGCAGCTGGTCGATGTTTCTCTCTCATCAGCGTTTCTAGCTCTCTATCTCTCTCTTTTCCTCTCTGTACAAAATCAATAAAATATATATATTTAAAAAAAAAAAAAAAAAGAAAAGAAAGCTCAGGGCAAATAGGAGATCTGCAGCAAAAGCCTAGAATACTTTTGGTACCCATCTGAGATACAAACACACTGAGCAGCCAGATTTTATGTGTTCAGGGATCATCATAATCTGGCCACTCAATGTATATCAAGAACCTTGAAAATGTTCATCATCTTCACCCAACTTCTAGAAAGTTATTCTAAGAAAATAACCTAAGGTTTTTTTTTAAGTTTTATATTGAAGATATTTATTGTAGCATGATTTATAGTAGGGAAAAGCAAAAAAGGTTAAGTAAATTATGGTATAGCATATGGCAGAATCATGGAGAGCTTTGTAGAAACATGGAGATTGCTATGCTATAATATTTCTATGCTATGTAAAAAGCAAAATGAGACAATATATCATTAGAATTATATTTTAAAAAAACAGAAAAAATGAATTGAAGAGAATACAAAGATGTTAACAGTGCTATCTTATGAATGGTGAAATTAACAGGTGATTTTCTTTCTTCTTTATAATGTTTCTGTAGTTTCAAGATTTTCTAGAATGTACATTACTCATACTTATAATCAGAGAAAAACTTAATGGTGTAATGAAAAATTATACCTAAGCAGATTACTGTTCATGCTTATTAATGTGCTCATTAAAGAAGTACTTATTAAAAATGTGCTGATGGGAGGTGTGTGTGTGCGTATGTGTGTGTGTGCGTGCGTGCGTGTGTGTGTGGTTTATATGTAATTTTTAAAACTACTGTAGTCTTAAATTGAAATGTAGAGTATTAAATGTATCAACACCAAGGGAGTAGGGCAGCAAAAAAGATCTATCACCAGTCAGCCCATTTTATGCACATAGCTACTTCCCAGAAATGGACACATCCCCACTTCAAGTGCTTTCCTCTAAAAGATTTCTATAAAATGCACTTAGGCCTTATCAATGAGGGCATTACTGTTTAATTACTTTAAGAGTAAAATTAATTTGGACTAAAATATAAAACTAGGTCCCTCATATACAAATATTACTTGGAGCAGGCAAGGCTACACCATTTCTTAGAACCTAAGTCCTTTTCTTAAGGGTCAACATTTGCCTTTTGCTAAGAGTTATGTTTTAAATTTACTGTAAGGATACCCAGTTGACCAGGCAAGTCTCTTATTATAATGAAAAATGAAAGAGCCTAAGAATAGTTCAAGTAAAACCAAGTTGTCAACTTTCTCCTTTTTCCTATCTTCTGCCTCCCACCTCTCCAGCACCAACACACATTCATGGCATTTCCCAAGATTGGGTTCCATCCTACTGGGTAGATCCATCAATACTGATGCCCACATTAAGTCCTTTTCAATTGTATTGACTTTCTGAAAAGAGTACTTTTATCATTTTCTCCTGATTATATAAGAAATCCAGGGTTTTTGTATGTAATTTAATGATACAAAATTGTATAAAATCAAAAGTAAAAGTTGCTAAAATGGCAACCATTCAAAAACAACCTACCTTGTCATGGCTGGTTTGGCTCAGTGGCTAGAACATCGGCCTGCAGAAGGATCCTGGGTTTAATTCCTGTCAAGGGCACATGCCTGGATTGTGGCTTGATGCCCAGTGAGGGGTCGTGCTTGAGGCAGTTGATCAATGATTCTCTCTCATCATTGATGTTGCTATCTCTCTCTTCTTCTCTGAAAATCAATAAAAACATATTTAAATAAACAAACAAATAAATAAATAAAAATAACCTACCTTAACACAACAGTATATGTCCTTCCATGCCAGAGTCTCTTCATCTTCATATTCACATGTGGGCAAATTTGTTTCTTTCATACAAATGAGATCATGCTAAAAATGTGTGTTGTATCTTGTTTTTTTCCTGCTTAACAATATACTTTAGATATCTTTCAATGTCAGTATTATAGATCTATCTCATTTCTTTGTAAGAACATCATCGTATTTCACTGTACACCTTTAAACCAGGATATATTTCATAAATCCTCTACTGAGAGAAATGTAGGTTTGTCTGATATTTTTCACTATTATAAATAAAGCCGATGGTAGCAATATTAAGTGAGCTATCAGTAATCTCTATAACCAGGAGTGGCAGAAAAAGACAAAATTTTGCCCTCAGGACATATGAAAAAAAATGCTCCTAAAAGAGCTTTCCAGGCTTACTCCTACATAAGTTGGCCATGTATTTCATTGTTCACGCAGGACACTTTTGAGAAGAAATGGGGAAGCTATTAATGTATAATCTGTGCTAGCCCTAGAGCCATCTAGTTGGGTACAGCAAGGTCCATGCCAATTGTGGGAGAAAAAGGTTGGGGGCGCCACTTAGGGCCAAGCATGGTCAAGAGGACTTCCGTTAGGAGGGCTGGGTGGCAAGGGTATCAGAGCCTGAATGGGGCAAAGAGAGCACCCATGCATGAGAGCGGTCCCTGGGGTGTCAGAGACTAAGCAGGAGATGAGGACATTCATGCAGTTTTGGTCTATTGTGAGGTTTTGGAGCCCAGTTGGCATAAAGAGGGTGTCCACGCATTGAGGATAGGAAGGGGGCACAGTGGCTGATTTTGGAGCTTTAACAGACTTGAGAAAAGCATCCTTGCAGGGGTTGGGGGAGGGCTAGCGAGGTGTGAGGACTCAGAGTCTGCACAGGGTGAGGGGTGTGTTCACAAGGGCTGTCAGAACCCATGAAGGGGAAGAGGATGCCCATGCATAGAAGGAGTTGCCATGAAGTTGGAAAACTGGTTACATCCTGGGGAAATGAATAAATGTATTAAAAACAATGGAAGCAGGTTTCTCACTGTGAGAAAGGAGAGTTTATAAATATCCAAAACCCATTTAGACTGGAATTAAAGTATCAATGGAAATTCATGGATTTCAATATCTACACTAATAAAAGACAAAGATGCAAATTGACCATGCCTTTGCGATGCCTACCAGCCAATCAGGAGTATGCAATTAACCAACAAAGATGGCAGTTAATACACATATTTAGGCGCTGAGAGGCTGGGGTGGAATGGGATGCTTGCATCATTGCCATGGCAGTGACACAGATGTTCCACACCTCCCTAGCAGCTCTGGGCTTCTGGGCAGCGTGGGAAGGTGGAAAGGCAGCTCCAGGCCAGAGTGAAGGCAGTGCAGGCAGCCAGGGGAAGGAAGGCCTGTTCTTGCATGAATCTTCATGCATCAGGCCTCTAGTCCTATAGAATAAAGATGTAATATGCAAATGGACCATCACTCCAACACAAGATGGCCGCTCCCATGTGATCAAAGATAGCCACCCCCATGTGGACACAAGATGGCTACCACAAGATGGCCAGCAACAGAGGGCAGTTGTGGGCAATCAGGCCAGCAGTGGAAGGCATATAGGAGGGACCAGGCCTGCAGGGGAGGACAATTTGTTTCTAAATAACTCTCCTAGTGTGAATGAAATGGTATCTCAGTGGTTTTGATATGCTTCTCCCAATGGTTCATGATGCTCAACATCTTTTCATTGTTGTGGGGTTGAACCCTGGGTTCAAAATAAGACCACCAGAGGCTGAAGATTGATTAAAAAAAGCAGGCAAGGATTTATTGAAAAACTGGCCAGGACTGCTGGAGAGCACCACAGGCAGGTAGGCAAGTCTTTTTAAAGGCTCAAACCATAGGAATTTCCCTCGTTCTAAATTCTAAAGGCTGGGAACATTGGAATGTGGCCCTATCTTGCCGATAATACAGAAGCAGAACTCAGAGGTTAATCTCTAAAGGTTATCTATAGTTTCTACCCCTAAAGCTACTGAGTCAGTGAGAATCAATCTCCTGTAACCACCCTATTGATGAAGCAAGTAAGTGAAGGTCGAAGTCAGATAGCAGGGTTAAAATTCAAACAGCAGTTTTTACACAAGTATGATTGCTACCATATTTCATTCATGAGCTTATTGAACATTTATATACCTTCTTTGGAAGAATGTCTCTTCAGATCCTTTGTCCATTTTCAATTGGGTTATTTGTCTTGTTATTATTGAATTGTAATAATTGTTTATATATTCTCGACATAGCCCTTATCAGATAGGAGATTCCTTTTCCACCATTATTTTTCTTTTAAAAAAAATATTTTATTGATTTTCTTACAGAGAAGAAGGGAGAGAGATAGAGAGCTAGAAACATAGATGAGAGAGAAACAGCTAGAACATCGATGAGAGAGAAACATAGACCAGCTGCCTCTTGCACACCCTCTACTGGGGATGTGCCCACAACCAATGTACATGCCCTTGACTGTAATTGAACCTGGGTCCTTCAGACCGCAGGCTCTACCGCTGAGCCAAAATGGTTTCGGCTCCCCCATTATTTTTCTATTTTTCCTCTCAACATCTTCCACCTAACTTATTCTGACATATTCACAACTTTCATGTAAAGAATTTTTGTGAGTTTATTTGAGCCAAACTGACTACACTTGCCAGAAAGCAAAATCTCAACATATTGAGATAAGGCTCCAGAGAATGGTGGTTTTTCACCTAGCTTTATAAATTATTATCAGAGGAGGAGAATAAGTGAGTTACAGGAAATCCATTGGTGATAGATTAGGAAAGTGGGAGAAAGCAAAGGAGAGAACCTCTGGGATTGAATGAAAAGTAAAATGATAGATAAATGCTATTTTTTACTTAGGTGGATACAAGATAATGAATAGTCAACAATTAACATGATAAGAATAAAAATGAGGGAATTTGGGATCTCCACCCTGGCGAATTGGTTGTACCCTGAGGGACTGGGAAAAGGGAAGTTACAAGTTGCCCTGACATTCCAAAGGTTTGTTATCCTCGGTGCAAAAAGACAATAGGCGGTTAAGATCAAAGTTGATCTTTGTCTGGGACCTGACTACCCCCATAGACTGCTTTTTAATGAAAAAGTTTTAATTTCAGACCATCCTTTATGATACTTTAGGTCTCTGGGTTTGCAAGGCCTTGCCTGCATTAGTCAGGTTTTCGCCACATCTAGGATCTCATTCTCACCAGGTGGTTGGGAGAAAGGAAAACATTTTTGAAGTTATGTACCAACCTTCGTGCGATTCTTATTAAGCATACCAGCTGGCAAGGTAGGTTTTGTTTTATTTTTAATCTTCCAGAAGATTTAATCTTACAAATCTAAAAGAAGTTATGCACCTTGTTCAAGGCCTGTCTCATTGTTACATGGCAGAGCCCAGATTTAAATGTTTGTCTTCCTACAAAGGAAATATTTCACCATAACGAGCTTTGAAATTTTATTTCAATAATGGAGCTAAATCTAAATAGTTCCTTTATTCAGAAATGAAATACAACAACAAAGAATATGGTAAATTCTATTTTGGTGTTATTTTAATGTTTTAAAAATCACATTAAATATCCTTAACTTCTATGAGTTTCCTCATGGGATATTTTCAAGTATTTCTGAGGATAAAATTCAAAATATATGCATATATACATATATATTTCATATATATACTAAAACTTTTTTCTGAAAAATATTACAATATCATTGTCACATAGCTCAGTTTTATCTTAAATGATACATCTTGGAAATTGGCTTCATTATTGCCCAGGGTGAAAAAACAAACAAACAAAAAAACCACACAAGCCATCTTTAATCCAGCTATATGAATTTTCTTGCTCACTTATTTAACTGTTCATTTCAGCTTACATAGCAATTGATACAAGCTGGCATTGTATAATGATTAAGTGGTTAATATGGTCCTATAAAGGTGAAAAGCTTTTATAAATTTATATTCCATCATTTCTATTTCTTAATTATTAAGTAGCTTTTCATTAGTAGTATTCTCAGGAAGTCAGAATGGGTCATCAGTCAATTTAACATTAAAATAATTTTGGGGGGGTTCTTGGAAAGCAGGAATGTCGATGCCAAGGGCAACAAATGAAAAACCAGAAATCTCATAAATCCCCCTTTTCAAGGGCAAAACTACTCTATGTAGCCTTTGGAAGAATTAGGTTGTGGACATCTGATAAAAAATAAATGGGATAAGAAATAAAACCAAAAGTGGACTGGTGTTGAATTGTTTCTCAACATTGGGGAGTACATTTTCTATCAAGAAACTCATAAAGAATGGATAACAGCGTAGCCTGCTAACCACCTTTTTTTTTTTTTTTTTTTTGGTCCTAGCTTGTGTTAAAAGCTCCCAATATTGGGTAATACTTCTCTTTTTTGCTTCTCCTCTTTTGGAAACACTTTAAATAAATAAATAAATATATATATATATATATATATATATATATATGATTGAATACGACTAATGTTTCTCATTTGTAACAGACTACACTCACAATAATAGGTTTGAGCTGATTGAAGATGTTATTTTGAACAGAGAGTAAGAGAGAGGAATAGAGAGCTAGAAACAGCGACCAGCTGCCTCCTGCACACCCCCTAGCAGGGATGTGCCTGCAACTATTGTACATGCCCTTGACCAGAATCAAACCTGGGACCTTTCAGTCTGCAGACCAATGCTCTATCCACTGAACCAAACCGGTTTCGGCGGAAATACTTTTTGATCGCTAACAATAGTAACCTTTTCTTGGACTTAACTGAATCAAATCTATTTAGGTTTAATTCTGAATTGTCTACAAGTCAATTACTTGGCTAAAGGAAACTCTAATATGACTTCATTGTTCCAGCTAATATCAATCGGCAAAGCTGGCCCTTTAATTTTCCTGTATGTTACAAACTCAATATACTCACAATAACCTGTGCTTATATCACTCATGATAAATTTATCTGTCTTGCCCGCAAAATGTCTCACAGACTTTCCATAGTCCTAGCGTGATCAAAGTTCAAACTCAATTCATCAAATTACCTGCCAAAACTCCAAAGAAATGGATGCCCAATGAACTGTTAAACCCATTAGGTTTGTATTATTTAGCTCAAGGATACTGAGTAAGAGTTAAGTAAAAATGTGGCCTTGAAAATATTTTAAAGTATTTTAGCTTGTTGCTGCTAAGTATACACATTAGTATGTTAAAATAACTGCAAATTGTTTCCTATAAATGTAAGGAAGTCATAATTATGTTGGTAAATTGCTCATTTTGCAAAGCATGTGAATTCAGACCATTATAGGAAGGCATTAACATAAATTAACAGAGCAATGGTTAACCATGTTTTTGTAACTGTGGTGAATTTTTAAAGGCTTGTCACAAGTTTCTGAACGAATCCTACTCTCTGAATTCAGTTTCCAATACTTGAACTTCACGAAGTGCAATTGTCTGTGTAGAAATTAGGGTACGGAAGTGGTGATTAAGTCAAGTATGGTTAAGATTTTGTATTCTCAGATTGTTGACATCACTAGTCAGTCCTTCTAGACTCATCTTCTCAGCCCTAGGTACTCACAAAGTACACTGAGAAATTGTAAGCCAATGATTACAAAAACTAGCTTTGGATGACCTTATTATATTAGAAGGGCTATGCTACTTTAAAAATTAAAAAAAAAAAGAAAAAAGAAAGAAAGCGGACATTGGAAAACTTAGTCTTATGCATGCTCATTAATAATAAATATGATCATGATATCAAGATCATTAGACTTCAAGTGTCACCATGCTTCTATTACCCTGGAGAATACGACTAATGTTTCTCATTTGCAACAGACTACACTCACAATAATAGGTTTGAGCTGATTGAAGATGTTATTTTGAACACATGGGTTTTAGGCAAAATATTCTCTTTGCTAAACTATGGAATTCTCAAGAGTTTTGAGTTTCAGCACATCCAGTACTGCAGTGCTTTGCAAACTGTGAATCTGTATTTGCAATTCTAATATTGCATTAGCATGGATTGACATTATTACAATAAGGGCATCCCTGCTGAAGACTTATTCCATCCTGGGAATATGCCTCTAGAGATCTCAGATCTTCACTTGTCAGAAATTACTGTGCATCCATGGACTTTTGAAAAGTAAGGGCAATGATCATATTCTGAAATACATGTGTTTCTAGTGTGAGCCTGCGATAACACATGGTGGAGTCTAGGTACTGAGGTAATTGTTGAACGGGCCCGATTTCATCAATAGCTATCTATATTTTGAAGTGTTTGAAGAGCAATTTAGAGCTCCAGAGAGCATTGCTTGAGGACATTTCAAAATCTGCAAGAAATTGGAATGGCTCATTTTTTAAGAAAGAGCTATATTAATATGGGGCTATAAAACTATCGCTGAAAGTTGCCGTTGTAACTGCTTTATTTTTCTTCATCTTTCCCAATGAGTATAGTAGCTTTCTGTTTACACTGACTTCTTTATCCTATCAAGGAAAATGCAGCCTTATAAGAACTTTATTTTGTCTTGTTATAGCTCTTAAGTGCACCAGAACAAATGTAAATGATTTCCCCTTGACTTAGGAAGTCTTTTCTACTTACTTATCAAGTAATGTAGATTTACAGGCTATTTACATGTGAATCTTTCAAATGATATGCTTTGACTCTCACATCAAAACAAAATTTTATTCAATTATGTGCCTGCCCATACTTTTTAAAAAGTATTGTGTCCAGCACAGATATAATTCCTATTTTTTGAGGTCTTTGCATTTTTTTTTTTGCTTCTTCTTCTTATTAATTCCATCTAGATATCACTAAATTGAAATTTAGTTGATTTTGTGCCATCACTGTGGAAAAGATCAGGAGAATTCTGTTGTTATTATTATGAAATATATAAACACAGAGCCATTTGCTATGGTGAGGTCACATAGTTGAACTCTAGTACAGTTAGTTTTTTCATTCTTCTATAATTTTTATCTATGGAGCACTAAATCAAGTCCTGGGGAAGTAGTGTTTGATACCTGAGCTTTTTAGATCCGCTGGAGATCAGAATTAAGTCAGGTTATAACCAGAAAGAGATACCAGGTTCTCACATCATTTCAACACACATAATCAATGTTAGAAGTAGAAAAGGCTATGTGGAGATCCATATGCTTTTTTTTTTTTTTTAAATTCCATCGAATAGTGTGGGGATTCTGTAGGACCTGATTCACAAGGTCCTTTGTGATCAGGCTGTTATTGGTGCTCTTCTGAAAGTTTCACTCCTCGGGCTCGGAGACATTCTCAAAGGTCTTTCCTTTGGGCCCGCAAATGCTTTCCTGGTTCCCTCAGATGCCTCTCTGCTCAGGGGTTTCTCCACCAATCAGCATCTCTGCAGCCAGGACCACACCACCACCATAGAAACGACTCTTTTCTGTCCAAGTGTCAAAGTTGATCCTCTGCTCCCACAGTCGCAGCAGCAGCCACCTGGACCCCACAGAGTCCCAGATGGGCAGTTTGCTGATGAGGAAGGAGCAGAGTTGCACATCACGTTTCCCTCAGTCATCACATTCCCTGAATACCATCAGCCAGCTCTCCGTGGTGCGAAGTGGGGACACCGCAAACGTGGAGCAGGCCTGCAAAGAGCTGTGTGCTCACCAGAGGCTTCATTCAAACACAATGAACTTGAAGATTTGGTCTTAAGCCAAGAGGGGGGGGGGGAAATCCCCATTTCTTTTCTTTTTCCTCTTTCCCTTCCAAAAAAAGAAAGAAAGGAACTAACAAAAAACCCTCACAAATCTGCCAGAGATGGTTCCAAGCCAATATTGACATCAGATTCCAAGTCGAAAGAAGATAAATAAGATACTTTAAAACCCACAAATGCTCTTCTGGGATGCCATCTTTCTAAGGACAGCTTTTGGGTTTAAAACAAACTATACTCTTGGCAACGGAAGTGTCATTTTTTGCCTCCTGTTGGTTCTGGAAGCCAAATCCCAAGTCGGTTATTGTACGAGGATTGAATTGTTTGTTTTTATAGCACCAAATAGTGAAGCCCAAGAAGCATTAATGAAGAAAAATTACATAAAGTGTAAAGTTTATTGCGTGTGTGACTTTAAAAATATAAGGGAAGACTTTACATACTTTTCTCCCTCCTCCCCTCCCTTCTTCTCTTCTTGTCTTAGTCGTTAGACCAACATGTTCAATACGCAGAGGCTGCTATTTAATGACATAATGGAGAATATCTATAACTCAACCTAACTAGCCTCTGTTTGGTTGAGGATCAAATGAGGCTTTAGGCCATTATTGAACACACTGTGATTCTAACATACTGGTAACTGCTAAATAGGAATAAAGCATGGGACTTCTGGTTAAACATGGTAAACGAGTTCTCACATGTATTCCTGTTCCCTGCTCAAATCCCACGAAAATCATAGCGAAGGGATTTGAGAAACACACACCAATAAGGACAAAGAGAACAGGAGAGGACTTCATACCAAATAGGAAGAGCAGCACAACGTTGGAAGCTGGAAATCACGCAAATGGTGGTAACTGATTTAGCGCAGCAGGGAGAGCAGGACGCCAGATGCCTGTAGCGGGAGAAGGTGACATGCCAGCTATGTCGCACACCGTGAAACCTGAGTGTCAAGGTATGAAAGCAACAGGAACCTCCAGAGAAATGTGGAGTGAGGCTGAAAACAGGAGGTTTTGAAAGTCAGCATATAAACCAGTAACATTCATTCTTTGGTAGCTGGTTAAGAAATAAAAAAATCTGCCGGGACCGGTTTGGCTCAATGGATAGAGCGTCGGCTTGGGGACTGAAGGACCCGGGTTTGATTCCGGTCAAGGGCATGTACCTTGGTTGCAGGCATATCCCCAGTAGGGGGTGTGCAAGAGGCAGCTGATCGATGACTCTCTCTCATCAATGTTTCTAACTCTCTATCTCTCTCCCTTTCTCTCTGTACAAAATCAATAAAATATATTAAAAAAAAAAAAAGAAATAAAAAAATCTAGGCTTTTAATTTCTTGAAAGGTTTGCTCAGCTTTGGCCAGGGTGCTGGACCAGGAGATTTACTCCAACAAGGAGACCGTCTGCCTGTTTCCCGCTGGGTTCCCAGGATGATGGGAGCCAGGTTTACACCTTCCAGGGAAGAAAGCAGGAGGGTCCTTCTACGGAGAAACTGGCCTCCCTGGGAGAGAAAAGCTTTGGATGAGGACTTCCAGTATCAACCAATAAAAGAGCTTCCCCACCACCCCGTCGCCCTTTTGTCACTCTCTTCAGAAGCTCACTGGTTGAGTGTTCTGTCCGTGCACAGAGCTTCCTGTGCCACATTCAAGAGTGTGCGAGTGACACAGGTGAGAGGAAAGCCCCTCATAGGAAATCAGAGAAAGAAAATGTTTAGGCAGAGAATAAAGCTTTTTTTTTTTTTTAAACACAACAAAACAAAACACCAAATAAACTATAATTAATGTGTTTAGTGAGAGAAAAGAAAATTTTGCACTCCCAGAATTTTGCACTTACAGTATGCCATAATAAAGAAATATCCAGATAATAAGAAATAGACCTTGGAAATAAAAAAATAATAATAAAACATCACAAATAAAAAATCCACTAGTTGAAAGGAAAAGTTGGAAAAAATCATCCAATATATAAGCTAAAAAGACAAAAAGATAGGCAAGAAAAGATCAGATAGAGGATTTTTTTTAGAGGTCTAACATCTGACTAGTGGGAATTAATACAACTAGAGAAATTATCAAAGAAACCATAGAGGAAAACTTTCTAAACTGAGTATATGTATGTGTAGGTTCAAAGAGACTACTCAGAGCCCAACACAATCAATAAAGCAGATGTTGAGAGTGATCAGAATGGGTTGGTAGTTTAGGCTTATACACTGAACGTTGGGCAGGGTGGGGTGGGGGAACCAAAACAAAACATTTACAGTCAGAAAACCAATAAATCACCTGATGCATTTAACCATACTGAGAGTTTTATGGTTCTGGCAGAGAGCTAGGGATGAATTAGTAATTGAAACATGAAATACTAAAGAAAGGGAATGGTGATGCAATTATTAATTTCAGGGAAAATTGTTATACAAGAAAAGAAAAACTGTCAAGATATGCTATTATTGTTGTTGAGGTATGAATGATATTTATATGTCCAAATCAATGTAAACACTATTGATTTAATTTAACAAAAATTCTTATATACTTTATACAAGAGGCCTGGTGCACGAAATTCATGCACAGGGGGTAGAGGTGGGGGGATGTCCCTCAGCCCAGCCTGCATCATCTTCAATCTGGGACCCCTTGAGGAATGTCTAAATGGGCAGTCGGACATCCCTCTTACCATCCAGGACTACTGGCTCCCAACCACTTTGCCTGTCTGCCTGCCTGATTGTCCCTAATCGCTTTTGCCTGCCAGTCTGATCACCCCCTAACCACTCCCCTGCCAGCCTGATCAGCACCTAACTGCTCCCCTGCTGGCCTAGTCACCCCTAAGTGCCCTCCCTTGCTGGTCTGGTCCCTCCCAACTGCCCTCCCTTGCAGGTCTGGTCCCCCCAATTGCCTCCCCCTGCTGGCCTGGTCACCCCCAACTGCCCTTCCTTGCAGGCCTGGTCCCCCACAACTACCCTCCCCTGCTAGCCTGGTCGCCCCCAACTGCCTTTCCTTGTGGCCTGGTCCCCACAACTGCCTTCCCCTGCTGGCCATCTTGTGGCAGCCATCTTGTGTCTACATGGGGGCAGACATCTTATGTTGGAGTGACAGTTTGCATATTACCCTTTTATTAGATAGGATTAGGAGAAAGGAAGAGGAAAAATACAGGGGCATGGCGAGTGAGAGGTAAATTCTCATCTTTCATAGTAGTAAATCAATCATAATTCAAAACTTTAAAAATCGAGAAATAGTAATTAAGCATACTGTAAAAGAAATATAGAGGTAACTAGCAGACCAAGCATCCAAAAGAGGTTTTCTCTGAAGAATGAGAATTAGAGGTAGGAAGGGAGCAGCAAGGAACTACTGATATGTGTTCAAAGTCTTGTGGAACTCTTTAGTATTATATGGACATATTACTTAGCAAAACACATATTTTAAATGAAAAGTAACAGGACACAATCAGATCACCACTTACAGCTTGTTTGAAACTCAGCGCTGCCTATTACCAGCTTATAACTTTGGGCAAATAACTATACCAATGTGATCTTAAAATTTCCTTAAATTTGGAAAACCTTTTGCAGAGTTGTGATGAGGATGAGATATATATATATGTAAAAGCTTCTAGGGGATGAAGACACTTAATACATAGCAGCCTTTTTATTAGTTCATAGCAATCAATAATTAGAGTAAGAAGTAAGTCCTCTTAGAATAATTAACCTGCTCTGGCACAGTAGCCTTTGGCCGACTATCTCACTGGGCAGAATATTCCATTGGCTTGTTTCAGACTCTTGCTAAGTGGCCTGGCTGTTGCCTGAGAAACAGCGATATCAACTAGACGTATGGATTTCTGTCTAAGTATGATAGATGAGTAAGGTAGCAGGTGGAAAAGGAGGAAGCTCAAAGAAGGGGTGGGGGAAGGGAATTGATTTGGATTTTCTTCAAAGGGCTGGTGTCATTTTTCTTAGATTTGTCACCATGTCTTGTTTGATCACTTGCAATCTAGGTATCAAATGCCAGCTGTGTGCTTCACAAAAGCAGCAGGTTTCACGGGGGAGTTTGAAAGATGGGGGAGGTAGAGAGGGAAGGAGGAGACAGTGTCTGATGCCACTTGCCATTCTGAAGAAGGACAAGTGTCACAAGACGTGGGCCTGAGAGATCCCTGAGTAATGAAGTAGGGGTGGAGAGCCTTCTGGGTGTCAGTGTGGAGGGGACACAATGAGGGGTCCTTTGTGTTCCCAGTCTTGGCTGGTTTCCTTTGAAGCCTCACATCCCCAGCATTGATCCAAATAACTAACTCATGACATGGCTATTTACACCCTCCCCACTTTGACAAATGAGAGCACTTAAGCAAAGGTTAAAATTTTCCCAAGACTGAAAATATTTAGAAGAACCAAGATTTGTGCTAGAATGGGCTTTCCTTTCCCTCACTGCTGGCACCAACTTTCCACTCTGGCCCAGGCCCTTTTCGCTCAGGCCCCGGAGCCACCTCTTTCTGCTCTGGGAGCCTTCTCTTTTTGCTCTGGCCCCTCCTTCTCATGCTGCCAGAGGCCCTGAGAGACTGGGGTGGGGCAGTCAAACCCATTTTTGTTGGGTTAATTTGCATATCACTCCTGATTGGCTGGTGGTTTAGAGGAGGTACAGTCAATTTACATGTTTGCCTATTATTAGGTAAGCTTCTCTAGACATGAACTTATTTTTATGTAGGCAAGCCCTTTGTGAGGCATACAACATCTCAGCACATTTGAGATATTATTTAATACTAGAGGCCCAGTGCACGAAATTCATATACTTGGGGCGGGGCGGGGGGGGGGCGGGGGGAGGGGGTGCGCCAGTGCATGAAATTCATATACTGCACCCTCAGCCTAGCCTGCAGCCTCTCATAGCCTGGGAGCCCTAAGCCAACAGTCAGGTATCCTTAGTGCTGCTACAGAGGCAGGAGATGCTTCCGCTACTGTCACTGCACTTGCCAGCTGTGAGCCCCGCTCAGGGCTTCTAGCTGAGTGGTGGTCCCCCTGTGGGAGTGCACTGACCATCACGGGGCAGCTTCTGTATTGTGCGTCTGCCCCCTGGTGGTCAGTGCCCATCATAGCAACCAGTCATTATGCCGTTTGGTTAATTTGCTTATTAGCCTTTGATTATATAGGATTATATAGGATATGAGAAGCAAATGATGCCTGAAAGTCAGGGAAGCAGCTAGACTAGTGTAATCGCCAGTGCATTTTCGTTTGTGGAGTAGGTTGAAGAAGAGAAGGGACTATGAGCTGAAACGGAGATGAAGTGGAGATAAGAATGAAAGGTGGTGCGTTTTAGTATTTCAGCAGAAAAAGAATAATAAAATTATTTCTGAGTAGTAGAGATTGCTTAGTTTAAACACTTACTTCTTCCATGAAAAATTATATAAGTGTAATATGAGTTTTCTGAGTATAAAATTAAAGAGGGATCATTTCAAGGCTGTTCCACAAAAAGTTTAGGCTCTTGCTACTCAAAGTGTGGTAGGGTGTGGCAGCTCACCTGCCTCCCCTGATTTTGTTAGAAATGGAGAATCTGCCCACCCCTCAGTTAGTATGGGCATTTGAACAGGATCCCCACGTGAGGCATATGCTCTTAGACCTTCCAAGACCCGCTAGGGACTAAATCGCATTTCTTGTAGCCTCTCATCACCATTTATGACCTTCACAAACTCTGCACAGCAGTAATCTGGAAGTTATTGGTGGAGGCATGGGACAGGGTGACAGAGATTCAAGGATTCACACCTATAGTTACCAATGTCTGACCTAAAGGAAATGACAATCCCTTAGGTACTCAGGGAGTGAATGAAGAATTTACACTCTTTCAAATCAACTCATCAGCAGGCATTTAGTAAGCACAGACTGTGAATAGCTCTGCGCAGTATACCAAAGAATAAGCCAGAGGTCTTTTCTTCCAGAACATTCAGATCTCCATGCCAGAAACAGCAGTGTAATTCATGGAGGGGTGGGTGATGCATATTTGGGCAGAAGGGGGGACTGTAATAATACACAGCCTGTATCTAGAAGCTGTTAGTGGACAAAGCCCATTCAAAGACAGTTTCACTTTTAAAGCGATGGAAATAGATTTGGAAAGGCTAAGGTCATTCCTACTGGTAAATTGGCAGAGCTGGAAATAAAAATTCAGATCTTCCATTGCTGAATTCCATGAGGAAGAATAACCCAGATGATGGTGGTGATGGTGATGATGATGAGGAGGAAGAAGAAGGTGATGGTGGTGATGATGGCGGTGGTGATGATGGCAGTGGTGATGATGGTGGTGATGGTGGTGATGGTGGTGATGATGATGATGAAGTTAGTGGTGATGAAGATGATGATGATGAGGTGATGGTGGTGATAAGGAAGGATAAAAGTTGAGGAAGGCAGTGCTAGGGACTCTCCTAAAACAAAGGAGTTCTTCTACACCTTCCACCGGTGTTATTTCTTCGGGTTGAAGAAGAAAAATGAGTGGCTTCAAGAGACTGAAATTGAGGGGGGAAAAGAGACACTTGACATCCTGACATGATAAGATCTCAGCACATAGGAGGTTTTCCAGAGCTCCATGAAGTGGATCTAAGTGAATAATCCTGTTGTAACCCACAACCGAGGTAAAAAAAAAAAAAAAAAAAAAAATCAGGAGCTTCACTAAATGCATCTGGCAAGCGTTTCGTCTTCCCTTAAATAAAATAAATTCCCTTAATAAAGCCAATGGAGGCAGGGTTGGTGGTGGGGTAGGGAGTGGAGAGGGTGTGTATGATTTATTACGGAACAAGGAGAAGGCCTTGATGGGCTCTAAACTATCTATTTAGAACTGCTGGCTCTGAAACCAAGTTGTACGTTGGTTTCTGTTTCTGTGCCAATCTTACATTTTTTAAAAATATAACTTTTATGAATATCATCATTAGCGCTATAAGCACAGGGAAGTATAAGTTAATTCTACAGTAAAGTGATTATTAAATCCATTAGTCATATACAGGGAATCCATAATTAACTTATTCTCCAGCATCAAGTAAATGATTCTACTGTGTGCTTTAAGAAAGCAATTGTTCACTAATATGCAAAATACAGCAGAACTATTAGATCATAAAGCTATGCAATCTTATAATTAAATTATAAATTTTACATATTTTAATAATGTGCTTTATATACTTTAATTGTTTTCTACGCAAGATTAAAAGGAGGTGCCACGGTTTTTCCCAGACATATTATATCTTGACCTGAACCGTGCAATACTTAATAATAATGGATGTGCCTCTACCGGGGATGACAGCAGTCTTTCAGCGACATCAGATATCTCTTTGGCTTATAACCGAGGACGACAATGAAGATACGCATTAGTCTTAAGTGGAGCTGTAGCTATCCCCTTGGGCTTTCTGTTGTCTCCCTTCTCCCCCCCCTTTTCCTGTTCAAACAACCACAGGCATCCATGTTCTCTCTTCCAGGCCATGAGAGCAGGCTGGCCCCCATTCCCCCTGCCTTGGCTGTATGTGTGGGTAAAAGCAACATGCACATTAAATTCTCTGCAGGGGACTCGGGCGCTTACAGGAGCCATCGATTGTTGTTATTGTGCTTTGGATTAAGTAATGATGCCATTCTTTCCTGTGTGTGCAATTAAATGTGTTGGAAAGAACTGGGAAATACCAGGGATCTGTGCCACCGGGGTTGCCGCTGTAACCTTGCGTTTTTCCAAATCCTGATTGCTGCTCTGGGATCTGCAGAGCCTGCTTCCCTTATTCTCCCTCTGAGGCCGCCTGCCCTTCTCTCAGACGGTTACAACCCTGGTCAGCAAACCGCGGCTCACGAGTCACGTGCGCCTCTTTGGCCCCTTGAGTGTGGCTCTTCCACAAAATACCACAGCCTGGGCGAGTCTATATTGAAGAAGTGATGTCAGAAGAAGTTGAAGTTTAAAAAATGTGGCTCTCCAAAGAAATGTCAATCGTTGTCCTGTTGACGCATGATTTTGCCGACCACTGGGTTACAACTATTCCAGCCTGCTCTCAGTGTTCAGCAGTCATATTGCATTGAAGATGCCTTCTGAGCGAGCAGATAAATGGTTCATTCATTCCTTCGTTCATTCAGCAAACACTGTGAGTTTACCACATGCCCAGTCCTAAGCTCAGCAAGGGGTGGGAGGATTTAAAAAGATGACGTTTCTTGACCTACGTCCATGAAGCAAGCCTAGCACTAAGGCTTACACAGGATGCTGAGGGTATAAGTTGGCTAGGGTCGCCATAACCAAGTGCCACACCCCGGGTGTCTTAACCATCAGAAATTCATTTTCTCATGCTTCTGAGGCTGGACGTTCACGATCCAGGGTTGGTTTCTTCAGAGACCTCTGTCCTCGGCTTGCAAAGGCCACCTTCTCACTCTGTCTTCACCTAGTCT
This sequence comes from Nyctalus aviator, assembly GCA_036971965.1. Taxonomy (NCBI): domain Eukaryota; kingdom Metazoa; phylum Chordata; class Mammalia; order Chiroptera; family Vespertilionidae; genus Nyctalus; species Nyctalus aviator. Next base: position 91,482,430 of record CM072927.1, on the reverse strand, counting down.
TTGTGTGTCTGTGTTCCGTCCTAATCTCCTCTTTCTAAGGACACTAGTCATACTGGATCAGGACCCACCCCAAATGACTTCATTGCAACTTAATTACCGCTTTAAACACTCCCATCCCCAAATAGCATTGCCTTCTGAGGTGCTGAGGGAAGCCTTCAACATCAGAATTTTGAGGGCACACAGTTCAGCTATAAGCCTAGGAGAACACCGAGGGGCAGTACCAAGGTCCACTGACGGTGGGGAAGGCTTCCCGCGGGGAACTCCAGCCTGAGCATTGAAAGAGAAGGAGGAGTCACCTACCTCGGTGCAGTGTGGGGAAGGGGGACAGGCAGTCGGTGGATACAACAGCGCGTGCTGATTAGTGTTGGGTATGGCCATGGCCGGAGTTGAGTGGGAAGGGATGGGGGGGAGGGGTGGACACAACGCTGAGTCTGGAAGGCCCACCTGGAGGACCGTGGGAGTCGGGCTAAGGGGTTCAGGCTTTATCCTGAAGGCTGAGAGAAAGCACAGAAGGATTCTAGCTGGGGAGTGGTGAGATCAGTTTTATTTTAACAAGGAAGCTGGTATATTTATGGGCCTACTAGGAAGGTCACCAATGTCCCCAAAACTCTCCCCTTTGTGATTTGCCACAACACCTGAAATTCTCCACACCAGAGGAACATTCCTTGGGGTCATTACCCTAGAGCTGCAATCCTCTGTATTTTCTTTCTTTTTTTAAAAAATATATTTTATTGATTTTTTTAAAGAGAGGAAGGGAGAAGGATGGAGAGTTAGAAACATCGATGAGAGAGAAACATCGATCAGCTGCCTCCTGCACACCCCCCCACTGGGGCTGTGCCCGCAACCAAGGTTCATGCCCCCAACCGGAATCAAACCTGGGACCCTTCAGTCTGCAGGTCAACACTCCATCCACTGAGCCAAACCATTTAGGGCAGCTTTATTTTCTTAATGGCACTAATCAGTATTACTTAATTTGTGTACATGTTTGTTTCTCTGACGGTCAGTTTACTGTACGCCTCTGCACCTTGCACGGTGCCTGGCACATAGTGGGCGCTCCATGTACATATTTGTAGAAAGAATGCATGTCACCGAAACCGGTTTGGCTCAGTGGTAGAGCGTCGGTCTGCGGACTGAAAGGTCCCAGGTTCGATTCCGGTCCAGGGCATGTATGTTGGTTGCAGGCACATCCCCGGTAGGGGGTGTGCAAGAGGCAGGTGATCAATGTTTCTCTCTCATCGACGTTTCTAGCTCTCTCTCTCCCTTCCTCTCTGTAAAAAATCAATAAAATATATTTTTAAAAAAAAGAATGCATGTCATCTGCGAATATACAATACATTAAGGCTATTCAAGCCAATAAATGGATCCAGAGTACTTGGGAATAAGACAGAGATCAGAGATGTTTCTAGCGGTAATTAGAGAAGTGTAGGTCAGACTTGGTGAAGTTAGGCTGCAGGCCAGCAGGAGAAAGCTGCACAGTGGTCGCTAACTCACCGAGGGGCTGGTGGGTGGGAGATGAGGGCAGTGGGGGTAATGCACAGTGGTCGCTAACTCACCGAGGGGCTGGTGGGTGGGAGATGAGGGCAGTGGGGGTAATGCACAGTGGTCGCTAACTCACCGAGGGGCTGGTGGGTGGGAGATGAGGGCAGTGGGGGTAATGCACAGTGGTCGCTAACTCACTGGTGGGTGGGAGATGAGGGCAGTGGGGGTAATGCTCAGGGCAGTGAGCTCACACAGCCCTTGGACACTGCAGGGCTGGGGAACCTCACCTCTGCCTCTGCCCAGCCATGTGAGCTGGGTCAGCCCTCTCCCTCTGCGGACCCTTTGTGCGTTTCCTTATCCTGAAATGAGGTAATGATAGCTCTTATCTTTGAGGTTGTTGTGAGGATTGAAGGAGCTAACATGAGAAGCTTTAACCACAGGGTGTGGCAGAGCGTAATAAGAGTTATGTCAGTCTTGGCTGCTATTATTATAATGTGTTTTTAAATTTTAAATAAAGAAGGCACCGGTCGTCCCCTGGACCTTGACCTCTGCTCCCTTTCCTCCAGCTTCTATGCTGCTCCTAGTCACTCTCTGAGACCCAGATCCTGCCCAACGTGCATGGCTCAGTGGATGAGTGGCGACCTATGAACCAGGCGGCCAGGGTTTGATTCCCGGTCAGGGCACATGCCTGGGTTGCAGGTTCAATCCCCAGGGTGGGGTGTGCAGGAGGCAGCCAATCAATGCTTCTCCTTCATCATTGATGTTTCTATCTCTTTCCCTCTCCCTTCCTTTCTGTAATCAAGAAAAATATGTTTAATAAATAAATAAATAAATAAATCTGATATCATGCTACTTTCCTACTTAAAACCCTTCAGGATTGAAAAAAGAATCCTGGCTTGAGCTCGGCTTGTCACACATGTCGTAGGGGACTGTCACGGCTCAGGCCCTGGGACAGAGGATGTGCAAAGATAAACACAGGAGGGCATCCTACTGATGTGCTCACACGGTTTCCCGAAGTGCGGGCCATGGACCTCCCGCAGCATTTCTGGCGCCGGACAGACCTGCAGTAAACCAGACGCCCCAGTGCTCTGAACAGAGTGAGGGCAAGACGTCTAGGGCTTGGTGCTGTCCCCAGGGCATGGCAGAAGTGGTGGAAAAGGGGAGACAGGAAGTGGCTGCCAGGGAGCTGCAGTTTTCTTTCTAAAGAACAGGTCCCATCTTTCCTACCACCCAGGAGAGAGCTGCTGGGCCTGCAAGAGGCCTAAGCTCGTGGTCAAAGGGAAATGAGTGAAGAAATCAGACCCAACCAGGCCGCCCTACTAGGACCATCCTCCACCAAGCCAGCATGGCTGCTGAGAACTGGCCAGCAGAGCAAAAGCCCGTTTAATTTGTGAGCTCTGGGCACAGAATCACTCGGTGGCAGCTCTGATATTGGCAGAGGGAGCCGTAGCTCTGCCCTGTTTATAGAACAGCAGCTGATAGATAGTGACTTCATAGTTGGATATTTATGAGAGGTTTCATTTCAAATAATATAGTTTTGGCCCGTGGCAATGCGAAGGCTCTTCGCCATTATTACCGAGGAGCTAAATCTTTGGGATATTGTAGCTCTCACTGCAGGGTCTGTGTGATCTACCCGGAAGGACTGGAGAAGTTAATATTTCTCAACGCGATGAAAGCTTTATTATGAAGTCTCATTAGGAAGTTATCTGTCCCTAAAACATGCAGGCTATCGGAGGGTCAGGCATAAAAAATAGCAGCTTTCCATACTCTTCTTTCCCCTTATGACTCCGATCACATGACAAGGTAGTCAGAACGGGAAAAAAGACTCCTGCTTTCCATTTCAGAAACCAAACACCTGCCATGCCCTCCAGCCAGGTCCCAGCCTGAGGTGAGCTGGCAACAGCCATTCTTCTTTGGGTGTTTGAGAACCATGGCCTTCACTGTTCCACGTAATGAGGCCTCGGCTAACTTAGCGCGATTCGCAGATCTGTGAGCTGTCACCAAATCCTGGGTGTCCTGTGTCCCCGTGGGAAAGGAAGACGCCCCTTCTTTAACACCACCTGGGCATCTTCGAGGTGTTTTTTTTGTTTTGTTTTTAATATATTTTATTTATTTTTACAGAGAGGAAGGGAGAGGGATAGAGAGTTAGAAACATCGATGAGAGAGAAATATCGATCAGCTGCCTCCTGCACACCCCCTACTGGGGATGTGCCCGCAACCAAGGTACGTGCTCTAGACCGGAATCGAACCTGGGACCCCTCAGTCTGAAGGCCGACGCTCTATCCACTGAGCCATACCGGTCAGGGCATCTTCGAGGTTTTAAGTCCCTGTATGTTATGGCCTCCTGCAGGCTCAGCAGCTCTCTTCTGCGTGGTAGAAAAGATGTTCTTTAGAAAGAACCTGTAGCTCCCGGTGGCTCACTTCCTGTCTCCCCCTATCCACCGCTTCTGCTGTGCCCTGGCAGCTAAGGAAGCTACTGTGTCTAGAGAAGGGAAGGTGGGTGGGAAAAGAGTACAAAGACCCTTTAAGGGTGGGCGCAGGGAACCAGCAGGGAAACACCATGTCACTGTAGCTCTTCTTAAAGGGACGCTGGATGGCACCACTGAGCCTGAGTCACAGAGGCTCTCTGGGTTTGGAAAAGACAGCATGAAAGTTAAAGTGTTTGGGAAAAAACTGGGCAAGAAGCAAGCGTGAGCCCTGGCTAGTTTGGCTCAGCAGATAGAGCGTCGGCCTGCGGACTAAAGGGTCCCCGGTTCGATTCTGGTCAAGGGCACATGTCTGAGGTTGTGGGTTCGATCCCCAGTGGGGGCCATGCAGGAGGCAGCCAATCAATGATTCTCTCTCATCATTGATGTTTCTAGCTCTCTCTTCCTTTCTGAAATAAAAATATATTTTTTTAAAAAAAGAAGCGTGATAGATAACTTAGCAGAGAGCTTCAGTGTGTGTGTGTGTGTGTGTGTGTGTGTGTGTGTGTGAGTGATGCAGGAAATGGAGCAGGGCCCATGGTAACTTTTCATATTTTTCAGGAGGCCAGTGAGAAGTTATATCTGGTGATATAGGATGAATCGAGTCATCCCTTATCGCTGCCTAAAATTCATACATTGAAGTCCTAACCCCCAGTACATCAGAGTGGGAGTGTATTTATAGACAGGGTCTTTAAAGAGGTGATTAAGCTAAAATGAGGTCATTGGGGAAGAGAGAATCCAAGATGGTGGCATAGGTAACACCTAACTGCAGCCTCACACAACAATTTCTATAAAATATAACTAAAATACAAAATGGACATTACCTAGAACTACAGGAAAGTCGACTGACTGGAAATTCTACAACGAGAAGGAAAGAGAAAACCAGAAGGAAAATCAGAGGAGCTGTAAAAGCCTAAGGTACGGAGACATGTTGCATGCATGGAGAGGATGGAGCCAGAGAGGAGGAGAAGGCTGAGTGCCTGGCTGGCGTTCCCTAGCAGGAAGGAGATAAAAGCTCCGGACTGTGCTGAACCCCAGATCCGACAGCACTGAACCCCAGTTCTAGGCTAGACCCTGGGGACTCAGACTCATACAGAAGGAGAAGGGGCTTTGAGGTGGAATCTCAGGGGAGTGGCGAAAGGCAGAGCCCCCAGAGGCGTGCACATTACACTCAGAGGAAGGACTGTTGATTCTGCTGCTAGATTGCCCTAGTGGGAAGGAGACAAAAGCTCTGTACTGTGCTGAGCCCCAGTTCTGACTTCAATGAACCCCAGTTCTAGGCCAGACCCTGGGGACCCAGGCTCATACAGAGGGAGCTGGGGCTGTAAGGCGGAAACACAGGGAAGTGGCGAAAGAAGTCCCAGAGGCGCACACATTGCACGCAGAGAACGGGCGGTTGACTGTGCCACTGGATTGCCCTAGCGGGAAGGAGACAAAAGCTCCAGACTGCTCTGAATCCCACTTCCAACCCCACTTCCAACTGAACTGAACCCCAGTTCTGGGCTCATTGGGGGAGAGCCTAGACTGTTTGGTAGCAGGTGAAACTCAAGGGCACCTTTCTCTCAGAGGTGCTTGCAAGGAGTACTGAAGGACCCTGAATACTCAAGGGTGTGGCTGACGGAAGCCAAGACTGTAGGCTCCACCTGAAACTCCACTCCATCCAAGCTGAACACAGACTTTTAAGGCTACCAACTCAGGGAAGCTGCGAAAATGTGGAGACAAGAAAACAAATCACAAACGAAAGAAATTGAGGACAAAAAGTGACTGGATATAGAGTTCAAAACCACGATTATAAGTTTTTCAAGAATTTCCTAGAAAAGGTTGATAAGACCTATAAGAATATGAAAAGGGATCAACTAGAAATAATAAGGGATCAACAAGAATAATAAGGGATCAACAAGAAATAAAGAATACATTGTCTGAAATAAAAAATATTATACAGAGTCCTAAAAACAGAATGGAAAATCGTAAGAATCAAGTCAAAGATTTGGAACATAAAGAGCCAGAAGATACTCCTCCACAGAAGCAAGAAGACAAGAGAATCCAGAAAGTTAAAGGTAATGTAAGAAACCTCTGGGACAACTTCAAGCGAACCAACATCAGAATTATGGGGGTCCCAGAAGAAGAGAGAGAGCAAGATATCGAAAACATACTGAAAGAAATAGTGACAGAAAACTTCCCCCACCTGGTGAAAGAGTTAGACCTACAAGTCCAGGAAGCGCATAGAACCCAAACAAAAGGAATCCAAAGAGGACCACACCAAGACACATCATAATTAAAATTCCAAGAGCAAAAGACAAAGAGAGAATATTAAAAGCAGCAAGAGAGAAACGGGTAGTTACCTATAAAGGAACACCCATATGATGGTCAGCTGATTTCTCAACAGAAACCATGCAGGCCAGATGGGAATGGCAAGAAATATTCAAGGTGATGAATAGCAAGAATCTACAGCCAAAAATAATAGCAAAGCTATCACTCAGAATTGAAGGCCAGATAAAGAGCTTCACTAATAATAATAAAAAAAAAAGCTAAAGGAGTTCATCACCGCTAAACCAGAATTATATGAATTGCTGAAGGGGGTTCTTTTGGAAGAGAAAGAAAATAAAGATAAAAATTATGAACAACAAATACGTAACTATCAACAAGTGAATCTAAAAACCAAGAGAATTAAAAAATCTGATGAACAATATTAACTGTTGAATATAATAGAATCAGAGGTATGGAAGGGGAGTGGACTGATGATTCTTGGGGAAAAGGGGAGAAGAGGATGTGGGAAGAGACTGAACATAAACTGTGCACCTATGGATGAGGACAATGGGGAGTGGGAAAAGGGCAGAGGGTGGGGTAGGAACTTTTGTAATAATATGAACAATAATGGTTTATTAAAAAAAATTAAAAAAAAATAAAGATTAGGCAAGGAAAAGAGAAGTCAATTGTGTACAGCCTTTCATATGTGACTTTTAAAATTTAATTAAATCCCTTCATCTGATAATAAAGCTATCTGGAAATAAAAATAAATAAATAAAATGAGGTCATTGGGGTGGGCTCTAATGCAGTGACTGGTTTCCTTACATGGAGAGGAGATCAGGACACAGACAGGTCCAGAGAGAAGTCTGTGTGAGGATAGGGGAGAAGACAGCCATCTCTAAGCTAAGGAGAGAGAACTCGAGAAACTAATCCTGCGGTCACCTTTATCTTGAACATCCAGCCTCCACAATTACAGAAAAATAAATTTCTGATGTTTAAGCCACTCCACCCAGGACACTCTGAAGGGCAGACTCTAATGCATAACTGCACATCACCATACACAATGTATTTCTTTTCAAAGTCTGAACCCTGGCGTGGGGAGTGCGACCTTGACCGGGACCTGAACTCTCCTACAGGCTACATCAGGTGTCAGGCAGGGTCTGCTCTCGGATGCTCCAGGTCTCTCTGACCTTGGCCCAGGTACAATGCTGGGCTCTAAAAGTTTAAGGCTCCATCTTTCCTCCATGCATTTTATCTCAATAATTAGATCTTTAAGCAGTTACTTTCTTGTTATAGTCTGTATTTCTTCAATACCTATAATTAGGGGAAATAGTTAGTCTCAAATTCTGTTTCTTGCTATTTTGCTACTAGAGAATCTGATATAGTATTTCCCAAAGTGTGTTCCAGAGAATATCCATGAGATACTCTAATATATTTTACTCACAAAAAAAATTTCTATCATCAAATACATTTGAGAAACACTGTATAGCATGCTTCCCTCTTAAACCTTCTTAACATACGTCAGCATTTTAAAGCTTTGAGAAGTCCTGCATCAAAAAAAGCCCTTCAACTTGATTTAATCCAGTATCTTACAAAGTTATTTGATCAAAATGCCTTTTTTTTTTTTTTTAATCCCCAAGTCATCTAGCCCAAGTGGTGGTTATATCTCGCTGGGCATTATGTGCAGGGCACTATAGATATTTTAATTCATTTTGTCTTGATAACAAGATAAGGGGACATCGACATTTTCTCTTGGACTAAGCCATGAGTGGCAAGACTGAATGAAAGCCTGGTAACGGGTGTTTCTTGGGCAGGAGACCTATTGGGAGATGGTTCCCATTTCAGCTCTGCATGTACCCAGGCTGCCGCTTTATTTTCAGTAACCCTGTAAAGCACATTATTTTTAAAAAGTTTGGGAATGGTGGGAATGAGAGCTATAATTTTATTATCTTACCTAATAATAGACAAACATGTAAATTAACCATACCTACACTACACCCACCAGCCAATCAGGAGGGAATATGCAAATTAGAAGGACCAAGATAGCGGCTGCCCAGCTGTTCCAGGCCCGGAGTGGCCAGGTGGGGCAGGATGCCCGCTATGAGAGGGAGGGCAGGGGGCGAAGGGATATACGGGAGTGGCACTCTGGCTGTAGTGAAGATAAGACTGCATACTCCAGAGTCTGCAGTGAAGACGAAGATGGCAGACTTTGGCTGGAGTCTGCACCAAAGATGGCAGACTCCAGCTGGAGTGAAGGCCTGGGTCGCAGGTGCCGAAGGAAAACCAGTACACCTGTGCTGGAAGCCATGGGAAGGATCTCTTTGTGCAAAGGGCCTCTAGTGTAAAAATAGGAAAAGATGGGATGTGTGGTTTGGGGACTGACATCAATTAGAAATTCTAGACACTAACCTCACACTCTCAGCAGCACTGGCCTACTTAATCAGGCAGGAGAAATCCAGTGGGTTCTACATGGGGCCATCCGATTAAACTTAGCTAAGCCCCAACAAAAACATTTGTTCTGGAAAGTAGAAACCCAGTGCTTGATAGCCACTCTTTGTTTTTAAGGTCCTCTTACATCAAGAGGTGTAGAGCCATTAGGTGCCAACAAAAACCAGTTAAACCACAAATGGTGATTTTTTTCCTTTTTACCAATAGTGTCTTTTATTTTTTAAAAGCAACATAACAGCAAAAGTTCCAATAAAAATAGCTCTTGTTGAACATGCAACAATATGCCAGGTGTTACACAGGCTGCACACTTGGTATTACTCAAGCCTATAAGATGTTTTCCTATTTTTTGGTGAAGAATATAAGGTTTAAAGAGGTGAAGTCGGATCACACAACTAACTAGTAACAGGTAGAGACAGGGCTCCAATCCAAGGTGACCGAGGTCAAAGCCATAGCTCTTAACCTCTCCAGTGTACTGCTTGGATTTCTCACACGGTCATTTTGCTTCTTTTCACCTCCTTGTAAGTTAGTGGCTCTGGAGATGGAAAGTTCAGTGGATATTTCCAAGGTAGGAAGGTGACATGTTCTCATTACTGTTTGCATTTGCTTCATTCCTACTATTGACTAACTCACATCCAGGTTCTGGAGACGTCTAATTGCTTGTTATAAGAGGGAGGCAGCCGAAACTGGTTTGATTCAATAGATAGAGCATCGGCTTGGGGACTGAAAGGTCCTGGGTTCGATTCCAGTCAAGGGCATGTACCTTGGTTGCGGGCATATCCCCAGCAGGGTGTGTGCAAGAGGCAGCTGATCGATGACTCTCTCTCATCGATGTTTCTAACTCTCTATCTCTCTCCCTTCCTCTCTGTACAAAATCAATAAAATATATTTTTTTAAAAAAAAGAGGGAGGCAGATGGAAGGAAATTTGTCTCCAGGTGGTGACACATTACAATATACTGATGATGGATTGTAGAATTGTGCGCCTGAAACCTATATAGTTGTATTAACCAATGTCACCCCATTAATTCATTTTAAGAAACAGAACAAGAAGAGGGAGTCAGAATGGGTGTTGAGACCAAATAGATCTGGGTTCAAATCTCAGCTTTGCCACCTACTAACTGCATAACCTGAGCCAGGCAATCTCCCTGTATCATTGTATCTTAACTGCAAAATGGGTTAACAGCATCTACCTTACAGTTGTCAGATGAAAGGTGGTGTAGGCTAGAGGCTTGGTACATAATTGGCACTTAATAAACTGTGGCTATCAATTAGCATTTAAACACTGTGAACTAATGTCCTTTTATGTGACTCATAACATGAAGTCTACATAAAATATCTGAGAAGGAAAATGAGAAAACCACTGATGGACTGCATTGTTGTGATTATCCTACCTACACTAATAAAAGAGAAACATGCAAATTGACCATCCCTATGCCCACCAGCCAATCAGAGCGACTATGTAAATGAACCCAACAAAGATGGCGATTGTTTGCATATGCAGGCACAGAGGGAAGACTGAAGACAGTGTAGAAGGAAGCCAAGCTCTGCAGAAGGGAGCAAAGCTGCGGAGAAGCAGGTGGGGTGGTAGAGAACCACAGAAAGCCCTATTCTTGCAGGAAGAGGCCTGAGGAAACCCTATTCCTGTAGGGATCTTCCTGCAATGGGCCTCTAGTCCTATATAATAAAAGCCTAATATGCAAATTGACCAAATGGCAGAACCACCCGTCGCTATAACTCACATTGACTACCAGGGGGCAGATGCTTAACATAGGAGCTGCCACCTAGTGGTCAGTGCGCTCCCACTGAGCTCTGCTCAGCCAGAAGCTAGGCTTGAGGCAGGTGAGCACAGCAGTGGTGGTGGGAGCCTCTCCTGCCTCTGTGGCAGCACTAAGGACCCCTCAGGGAACTCCCTCTCCATGCCCATCCCCCCCCCCCCGACTGTCAGTGCAAGAATGCTATGCACTGGGCCTCTAGTTTTTAATATTTCCCCTAGAAGACTGAATACGGCTTATTTTATGCCTATGTTCTATTTGGCAAATATTGTAAGGCTCTGAGCAGATAATAGTGCCACAACAGCAGTGCTTATGAAAGCACTGTATGCTTCTCTGATAAATATAACTTGATTGCCCTGAATGCACTCTCTTGGTGAATACACCAAGCAAATGGGAGATCATCTGAAATACCTTGCCTGCCATTTATAGTGTCAGAACATACAGCTCACCTTTAAAAAATGCAAAAGATTCATTGCAAGAAAAGGCTGTGCTTATACATACAAATGCATTTTTGTTTTTTGTTTTTTTAAAAGCAACTCACCTTGTAATGCTGTGAGGATTCATGGTCTGAGATCCTTCACCTTTACAGAAACGAAATAGGATTTTCTTGCTTGCTGTGTTCCAGGAGTGACTGGTGAGGTCAGAGGTCATTCTGGCGGCAGGATGCCAGCATTTGTGAACTCCTCTGTAAGAGCTGTTAGAAGGAACTGCTGTAAGGCTGGGCCCTGTATGCTAATCAATGACTCTGAAAAGTCCTTTCTGGGGAAGAGTGATCTCCGTTGGTAGCAAAAATGCCAGCGATACCTCTGCCTTGAACTTGAGAGGGATCTTCAAACCAGAGACCACAAATAATGCCATTACATCTTAACGGGGCTGTGGCTTGCATTACCCTATGGGTGCTGTCATATGGCAGGGCTGCTGTTGCACAGGTGGAGCAGAGTCATTTGAGGAGATAACGGAATCAGCAAAAAGAACGCTGGCTTAGGAGACATGGCTTCCAGTCCTGGTCGTGTTCCGTGTTTAATCTCAGTGAACCCGATCCTTCAATGAGACAAAGATGTCCCTAAGCTGGCGGGACTTTTTGATACCCTAGCAACATCCACATTCTCATTGTCTAGGGCCATAGTCAGCAAATTGCGGCTCGCGAGCCATATGCGGCTCTTTGGCCCGTTGAGTGTGGCTCTTCCACAAAATACCACGGCCTGGGCGAAGTCTATTTTGAAGAAGTGGTGTTAGAAGTTTAAGTTTAAAAAATTTGGCTCTCCAAAGAAATTTCAATCGTTGTCCTGTTGGTATTTGGCTCTGTTGACTCATGAGTTTGCCGACCACTGGTCTAGGGGATGGAATATGTGCACCATCACGTATCAAATGAATTAGGTCCTGCTCCTGTCACACATTTCACAAACTATTTTGAACCCTGTCACAAACTGGCGAGATGAGAAGGGCAAATATTTTTGTTCCATTGAACTTATTAGTAACAGGCACATGGAGATGAAGTGAATGACAGGGTTCAGATCTCCAGGCTTCCCATTCCTGGGCTTGCGCACCAAAGTAACCCGGAGCAGCCTTGTGGGATATGGTGAAAGGATGTGCAATTGGATTCTTTGTGGGAAACAAAGCTAGGTAAGTTACATTAAATTATTATGGATATAGTAGATAAAATACAGTTCTACTTCTCTCATTGCCAGTTTACATTTGAATCCCCCTGTGAGTGGATTAGAATGTTTTGTGAGGATTTAAGAAATATATGAACCCAGAAAAAGTACACCTCATATTCTTTTTACTGGTAATGGATAATTTCTCCTGGGACTTCTTTACATTCGGAAAATTCACTTTCTTATAACATTCTAAGGTTTGGGCTTTAAATGCTAAGGCATCTGAGTCTAACTTTTATTGGTAATATTTGTGGTTATCACTTTCCACTGTCAACCTCTCCCTTTTTCTTTGTTTTGACCTATAGATATGATTTGATTTATGAATAAAGGCTTTTTGATTCTTCAAGATGCATTTTGGTGAGTTGGTTCAATAATGTGCTGTTGAAAAGCAAAATCCATCAGGGACATTCTTTCCTACTTCCCCGAAAAAAGAAATCTCATCAAAATCAACTTTATTCATTATCAAGCCACATTTCTGAATGTAATGAGGATGGCATAGCCACAGTTTTTGTTTGCTAAATATGTCCATATAAGTATTCAATCTAAAAAGTCAGCTTCATGACTGCTTCTAAAATTTGGAAATTAAATGAGTATTCTAATCCATTCTATATAATAAAAGGCTAATATGCAAACCGACCAAATGGCAGAACCACAGGTCACTATGATGTGCACTGACCACCAAGGGGCAGATGCTCAATGCAGGAGCTGCCCCTGGTGGTCAGTGCACTCCCACAGAGGGAGCAACACTCAGCCAGAAGCCAGGCTCACGGCAGTGCTAAGGATGCCCGACTGATGGCAGTCAGACATCCCCTGAGGGCTCCCAGACTGCAAGAGGGTGCAGGCCAGGCTGAGGGATCCCCTAAGTGCACAAATTTCATGCACCAGGCCTCTAGTAGATAATGAACATGATGTAATTCACATGCTGGCTAAACCTGCCAGGCTTCATTGGGGGACTTTTTGTCATGCTGTGGTCCTATTGGAAATAGGAACTGTCCTATTCCTTCCTGGAACTAACAGGAAAGGTTCAATGAGACAAAGGAAAAGCTTTGCTTTCTGTCTGCTGTCTGCATTATTCACAATAATCATATCACGTTGATTTGGGCTCTTTCCTTCCATGTGGCAGCCATTATTTTTAATGTCTATTATTTTTATTCCTAGGAAATATAGCTTTCTTGCACCTGTTGTCTTTCACTAAGGCATTTGCCATCTGGCTTCCCATCTGACTTCCCATCTCAAACATCTGGAGAGCTTTGAAAAACAGATCTTGAGTCCATAGTCTGGGGCGAGACTCTGGAATCTATCGTTTGTAAAGGTCCCCCAGTGAATCTTGTGCTCAACCAGGTTGAGGAGCCCCTGGTCCAAAGAACTATTAAAAAAGATAATTCCGCCGAGGCCGGTTTGGCTCAGCGGTAGAGCGTCTGTCTGCGGACTGAAAGGTCCCGGGTTCGATTTCGGCCAAGGGCATGTACGTTGGCTGCGGGCACATCCCCAGTGGGGGATGTGCAGGAGGCGGTTGGTCAATGTTTCTCTCTCATCGATGTTTCTGGCTTTCTATCTCTCTCCCTTCCTCTCTGTAAAAAATCAATAAAATATATTAAAAAGAAAAAAGAAAAAAAAAGATAGTTCCATGTCAGAAGTTCTCAAGATCACCCACGGGTTCAGTGCATCTCTAAGAGGACTCAGGACTCAGCATATACATGTGATACATTACAGCAAAGTATACAACATACAGACAGCACATGGAGTCAAGTCCAGAGGAAACCAGGCATCAGCTTCCAAGAGTCTTCTCCTCACCCAGTCCCATACCGAATTGTACTTAATTTCTCTCCCATACCGAACTGTGACAACACGTGTCAGTGTTAACTACAAGTACGTTCACCAGGGACTCAGTTTCTGAGATTCATATAGGCTCCCTCTGCTTAGCATGAGCCAGAGCTCCAGACTCCCAGAAGAGAAACAGGTGCTCAGCATAAGCCACATGTTTTGTACAAACAGTAGAGGCTCAGGGCGCCACCCTTACAAATTAGGGGATAATGAGAACTCGCTCCAAATTTTAATTCTCAGATGCCAGCAACAGTCATCTTTCAAACAGAATTTTTAAGGATAGTAGTCTCAGGCCTATTATGTGAACTTTTTTTCTATACGCTATATTAACCATGTTTCTGAATTGGTTAAAAACTGGTTGAATCTCCAGATGAAAATGGAGGTGATGAAATCTGAGATCCTATCCCATGAGGACTATAATACAATTCATGCCTTGTCTTAGTAGGATGCAGGCCAGGAATGTGGGGTATGGACCACCTGCCCCTCCAAGACCATTTAGATCTCTTCTTCGAGAAGAAGAGATAACTGGCTTGTCGATGCAGATGTCCTCAAAGATCACAGAGACCCTGGCTCAACAAGCAGCAGCTAACTCACTTTTTACGTCCTTCTCCCCTCTCCCGTTCTCCAGATGGGGTTGTGTCTTCTCTGATTTCTGGAAAGGCACAATGGTAAGTGATGAGATGGCATGCCCAAAGCCTATTTCACACCCAAGTCACTGAAATCTGTGTCACGTGACTCCCCTTCAAATCCCCCCAAAAGGCATCGTTATGAAACGCCATCCTGTGGGCCACCAGGAATATCAATAGGCATCCATTTCTCTGTTAGCAGTGCTTGGCATGACACTTTCATTTTCTGCAGCCAGAGGGGTCTCCCTGCATCTACGCCTCCCAGGGCTGCCTGGCAGAATAGAGCCATCTGCTTTCAGGCATGTGGGTGGCGAAATCAAGGGGAGACCCGGTGGTGTATCCTCGTGGGGAATTTCCAGATGGAGACCCGGAGTTTATCTGAGCATTTCATTATTCAGCTGCACTTTGTTATTCAACTTGCACATTTTCTTCCCTCTAAACAACGAGACTTGCACTGAGTTCATTTGTCTGTTTCCTTTTATTTAGTTCACTTATTCAAGTGAAGAGAAGAACAGCATGTCCCTTGTACAAAACCCTCTGGAACCTTTTAATGGTAGTCATTATCATTTAGCCTTGCTTTTCAGGGCACAAAGTCTTCTTATTGGACACGTTTTCCATTATTTTAATCGCTTCTGTCATTTTTCTTGGAGCTGTCCCCATTTTTGCACATCCTTCTTGAAAGCATGATGGTCAAAAGTGGACACAATGTTTTTCAATCTAAATAAACTACAATATGACATATATGTCTAGATTTTCTACAAAAGCTGTTAAAAATGAAGTGCATTATATATGTATATTTTTTAATTATTCAGAAACATGAGACATGTATTCAAATGTTTTGTTCTTTAAGGTCATTTCTCCATTTCCCCAGCCTGTTGCTTAAAATTTACTTGTCACTGACTTGTTATTGAAAGTTTTCATACTTATATACAACTTTCTATATTGAGAATATTGACATTTTCAATATCAAGGTAATTAAAAATGATAGTTTCATGCCTTAGAATATCCTCAACGCTTCCTGGTTTCATGATTTTGGGAAGTCACATTGTATCTAGAGGTTAGCTTAGTATTTTTTACCCTAGAAATAAGTATTTTGAATAAAGCGAGTCCTGGGACTGTCTGGGTAGATAGGATACATGGGACAAATGTAGAATATTAGGAATTTTTACTGGGAACTCCAAAATCACAGCATACATCAAGTTCAGAGAGAAGCAAAATCCAATAATATACCCCCTTCCCTGCCCAAGTATATTCCCAAACTATAAAAATCTCATTTAACAAAAATAGAAGATAATTTCAAAACAATAAAGAAGGCTTGGGAGGAAATCTGTAAAATTTCTGAGAATTGGATCTTTCAATATCATTTATGTGAGGTAAATGCAGACCAGGGACTCACACGACCCTCCAGTTGTCTGATTGCATGATAAGTGTTACAGTGCAGTGAGGTCAAGAAGAGCATTGATTGTCGCCAGTGGTTATTTTCCTTGTCAGGAGATACTGTGTGTGTGTGTGTGTGTGTGCTATCTGGGGTGAGGAACATGAGGATAGAAGAGTGTGAATCATTGAGTTTGTACTACCATGTATACCTTTTCCAAATAGGGTCTTAACAATAAATGAAGATCAATCTACAGATGACCACTTGACTTGGTGGGTAGCTAATGTGCTATATTTATTTCACAGTTTCACATATTTCTAATTTTCTTCATATAATGCTTAAATGGGGTTTCAAAGGATATATTTCCTTTTAAACATTTTTTAAAAATCACAAATATAATTGAGCCATACCACTACATTCCACCCATGTCAGTGACCCCATGCCTATTAGAAACATTTTGTTAAAAGTTCAGACGATCAAGCCCATAGAAACGAAATGGTGAGAAAAGCATTGTAGCGGGGAAAAGAATGAGAGTCTGTGGTATTGGGGGTTATAGAGGCAAGATGAGCTTCCAAAGCCATGGCTTATTTCCGAAAGGAGGTGCAAAGGCACCCACTGATTAGAAAAGGAAGCTAAAGCACTAAAGATGGCAAGATTCTTGAGCACGGCTGAGACTGAACGGGAAGCCTTTATCATGGCACACTCGCACATTGCCTCTTATGCTGTTGGCTGAACTTGGCCATGGACAAGAAGAGATGCACGCTGTGCTTCTTATTTTAGGGTGAGGGTGGCTGGACTTGGCCAAGACAGCTCCCCTGCAGCCTGAACACTGGCTCTGAAACAAGGTCCACTGTTCCTCAGAAAGCTCAGGACCCAGGACCAATGTTCTCTTGCTCTTGCAGTTCAGCTAGAATGCTCCGGGAAAGGGCCGTGGCCACGCTGGCTAGTGCTAACCCACATGTTTCTGGGAAATGCAGTTCATTATCGAGTAAACATCGTTTCTGGTCATTAGAGCCTGGGGGTGCAAGCTCCTCCTGGAAGGACGCAGGGGTCTGCTGCTGGGAGTACATAGCAGATAGAAATGCGCTCAACAATGCAAGTCTTCACGGCAACAGTCCACACTGAGACTCCCAGAATAGCTAAAAACACAACAAAACCAACAGCCTCCATTCCCACCCTGATATGGGGAAAGAGCTCCAGCAATGTTGAGGGTTGGCGTGTGTATAACGATAAAGGGATAAGGCATGCCAAATGGGGAATAAAGCCCCAGAGCCCTTCCAAAATATGGGGAAGCCACTGTATCTTAGAAACAAGGGGTTTATGTGTGAGATTATTGATCCACTAATTTTTTTTTCACTTACATCTGACTTTTCAGCGGTGGAACTTATTGGAATTTGGGGACAATTCTGTTGTGGTATTAAGTACAGTGTTAAAAACTCACCTTGGTGTTGAGTTAATACAGTGACTTTCAGTAAATTGACTTAGGCCCACATTTCATTTCAATCAAAACCAAAAAAAAAAAACTAGAAAATGTTGCTCCCTAAATAGGCAACAATGCGTTTTATAAGCATTACGTAGATTTAACAGATGGCATGTATGATTAATTCAGAAACAACCCCTGCCACTTGCGGGTTACTCAGTACATGGAATGGCCTCCCTCTCATATTTTTTATGTGAGGTAAATGCAGACCAGGGACCCACTGAGCAGGCAGCCAACCCTGAGTACTGTTTGTAATCTTGGCTCCATGGGGATGTCTTTTGTAAAGATAAAACAGGAATGAATTGATGGTTCTATTATAAGACTCTGCAATGCTGGGATGTCTACACGCTTAAAGAATGGTTGAGGGGGGAGTCCATTCTTTGATAATAAATGCTAAATTGTTACTTTAGTTATTTGTAGCACCATTGGGTTAGGGCACACACTTGGCTTAGAATACCATTTACATCATCATTTCCTTCTACTGAAGTCCTATGACATGGACATTTTTAATGTCCTCTTAAAAATACATATAATATGCCCAGTAAAATACATTGGCCAGCATAAAGACCAATGGAAATAGTAGTTTGGAATATCGATCCACGTTACTGGGGTTTCGAATTGTGAAATAATCAACAATCCTTCCCATCTTATCCCGAAAAACAAACTTGAACTTGTCACTGGTTTTCATAGTCAAGTTGCTGTAGTCGACGTTATCACCAGAAATTTCAATGGTGGCAAAGCTGATCTTCCGTTTGAAGCTGGAGATGGAGCTGTTGATGATGTTAGTAATATTGACTTCTTCCACTTCCTTCGGCACCCCCTAGTTCATAGACAATGCAGTTAGCTGGAAGGCTTGAGTCAGCAAAATAATTTATATACTTGGAGGCCTAAGTATTGCCTAATTAGGTTTAGAAGAGTGACATTGAGTGCATCGGAGATCGGCTGGTAAGCCAGACTTAGCAGTCGTGTTATCCTGCTTGTAGGCACCGGTCCCTTGTCCTTAGCTTGTGTAATGGGAAGACTGACCATTGTTCACTCTAGCTATGCAGAGCTGTGTGCTAAATACTAAACGCACAGCTTTGAAGTTAACTGGCCTGGGTTCAAATCCCGCTCTGCCTCTCACTCCTGTGAAATTTTAGTCATCCCTTTAAAATGGTGATGATATTAATACCTACCTCTTGAGTCTGATTGGAAGATTAAGTGATGTAAATTATGTAAAACATTTAGTAGGTGTTTGAGGGACTTCATTCAGTCTCAGAGAGGGGGAAGTAATTGATTATGAGAAATAACAGAAATCAGCAGTGTCCCGAGGTCTCGCCACAAACAGAAATAGTGCTGCTCCTTAAAATCCCAGGGAATTGCCGTTCGCCAACATGTTGGGGTGACACAGGATGTGAGGAGCGTAGTGCCATCAGAGAGAACTGAGTATGGATCCTTGGCCAGGCCGCTCACTAGATGTGGAGTCTTAGATGGGTTATCTCATTTCTCTGAGTGGTAGGTTCCTAACAGTAAAATTGGGATAATATTGGTACCCATCTGATGGGTTGTCGGGTGGACTATGCGAGGCTGGCGAGTTGATTGGCACACAGCAAGTACTCTGGAGTGAAGTTACTATTGTACACATGGCAAAACAAGGGCTTTCTGGGGCCTCAGTGATGGATCTCAGTCTTTCTCCAATTCCCTTTTTGGCAATCTACCAAATTCAGATTTTTGGGGGGTAATTAACCATTGTCTCCTTAAGGAAGAAAGGAAGGGAAATCTATGTCTACCTTGGCTGGCACACACGATCATTTGCCTTTGTCACTTGGCTAGCATGAGTGTGTGAAATATTGTTCACAATAGTCGAACACAAGGGAAGACTCCTGGGTCTTCGGGCTCCTCCGACTCCTCATTTCCTCATCATTAGACCCCGTGTAGTCCTGGCACTCTGCTGAAGGGGGCACTTCTTCTGTTTTGGATTTCTATCCCTTAATTTTTTATTTTATTTTTGCGTTTGAGCATGAGTTTTCATATGCCAATGCCTATCAACTTGGACTTCCAAAGAAGTCCCAGGGTCCCATGGGCCTGGAGAGAATGGTTGTTAAGAGCGTGGCTTGTTGCCCACTGCAAGTGGGAATAACAGCTAAGAGTCAGCCTTGGGAGCCGAGGAGAATTAATTAGGTTCACATCCACGCTCTACGTCTTCCTATCTGTGTCCCCTGGGAAAAGCCCCTTCCCGGTCTCCTACTTCAGGCTCCACAAGCATCAAAATGAAAAGGGCCTGACTGGGTTGCCGTGAGCATTTTAAAGGATATCACACTTGCAAAGGGCTTGGTATTGTGCCTGGCACATGTAAGTGCTCCATACATCACAGCCATTATTATTCTGAGAGCTGGGCCACATTTCCAATTAGCAGAAAAATACGTTAATCAAGAAATTTGCCACAATTTGATTTTTCATACCTTTTTTCCTCGTAAAGCATTATTTGTATAATTTAAGAAAACAAGAATGCACCAAAGAATGAAATAGTAGTAAATGCAGATTAATCTGAAACTTGTAAGTAGCTGATCACATTTGGTTTAATATTGTTTTTTTTTTGTTTTTTGTTTTTTTGTGCATGCTTGTTCTTGTAGGTGTGATTTTATGTTGCATAGAGATAATAGTTATTTTCCGCTGGAAAATTAAGCGTATTTTACTATCTCATTGCATTTGGTGAAAAGAACAGTCATTTTCAAAAGGCACCGTGCCTTCCACAGCTCCTACCTGAACAAGATGAGAGTCACTGGAGCCAAGTGCGTTATGGGGGATGGGCTAGGGGTGTGGGGGAGAGGAGGGTAGGGGGGGAGTAACCAGGTCCAGGCCATCTCTACCAAACAGCACATGGGGCACAAGTGACGAATCAGAATCCTCACCCTGTCTTTGGCCGCCATCTGCTGTAAGGAGCTGTAGTGGGCGACTGCGTACTCCAGGAGGGCCCCGAACACGAAGCTGAAGCAGATCCCCAGGTACACGTCGATGGCCTTGATGAAGCAGTTGGTGTTGGGGAGGGAAGTGCGGGACCCGATCATCAGTGTGGTCATCGACAACACGGTGGTCACTCCTGGGAAAACAGCAGGCCATGTTCCCACGCCAGTGGCCAGGGAACCTCCCACGGTTACCAGGGAGACCGTCTCCATTCAGGACTTGGCCAGGTGGGCACAGGACTCAGAAATGGAACTGAGCTCATTTTGGAGAATCTGTGGCCTTCTGGAACGGGACAGAATTGTCCGTTTTGTACAGATATGAGCCATAGGGTTTTTTTGTTGTTGTTTTTTTAATGTTTCACCTTCTGTCTTCTCATTGGAGGGGGTTGGCCATTATGCAAAATAATTGGCAACACACCCTTTAATCACAGTATTCCCTTATCTGCCACTATAAAGTGAAGTTTAAAAATGTACTGCTCCTAGGGTAGTCTCTCTCTTTTTCTTTCTATTTCCCTCAAAAAACCAACCCCTGGACCTGCCTTGTGACTATCAATGTAAGCAGTGGCAGGAGAAAAGGAGGCGGGGCAGGACCTAGCGACCCAGCTCTTAGAAACCTTGGGCTGGAGCTGCTCACCGATGCAGGTTCTCGCAGGAACGGAATCGAGGGAGATCCAAAACGAAACCCAGGACAGCACCACGAGGAACGTGGAAGGGACGTAGGTCTCCAAGATGAAGTACAGGACATTCCTCCGGAGCTCAAACTGCAGGATCAACCGCGTGTAATTGCCTGAGAGGGAAAGCAAGGGGGAGGGGCTCACGTCTGCTCTCAGGGCAGCGGCTTCCCCGCGGGGACATTGAACTTCGCTGCCTGTACAGTCAGCCCTCGGCCACCCACCACACCTAGAGAGTCAGGAGCTGTCATTGTGTTCATGAAAGGAAATGCTGGATTTATAGGGGTGCTGATCCCCCCACCCTACCACGACCTATTATCCCCGCAGCACATAACTGCTGGTGTCCTAGTCACCCGCCTCGCCAGACTGGGAGCCCCTCGGGGGCCGTGCAGGACTGGGTGTGGCGCAGGTAAAAGTGCCAACTCCAAGCCCCACGGCCCCGCCACCCTGCAGAGGGGCTCCAGGGCCCTGAGAGGACAGAGTGGAGAAGGGGTCACGTTTCGGACTCCGTTATGTTGCCTTGGTTCAGTGTGCCCCACGAGTTACCGGTCTCCTGGTGCGACCTGGTGACCAGGGTGAAGTAGCGCTGGATGGTGTACTGCGCCAGCCGCAGGTTCTCCAGGCCCCGCACTGAGTCGTTCCCGCGCAGCCAGCGGAACTCCACGTCGCTGCCGTCGTAGCCCCCTGGTGAGGAGCAGAGCCCGGTCAGTGCGGGAA
The DNA here is from genome assembly GCA_036971965.1 of Nyctalus aviator. Taxonomy (NCBI): domain Eukaryota; kingdom Metazoa; phylum Chordata; class Mammalia; order Chiroptera; family Vespertilionidae; genus Nyctalus; species Nyctalus aviator. The sequence goes on along the minus strand of CM072927.1, from coordinate 91,460,731 downwards.
GGTGGCGACTGGACTGGACTGGGTAACGCTACGCTATGGAGACCACAGGCGCTCATCGGGATGGGGCCAAGTCCAAGGATGAGTCTGGGTACACGCGGCCTGGTTTCTCACCTGGAACTGCAGTGTCTACTCGGGATGGGATGACCTATGAGCACCCTATGCGGGTCAGTGCTAAGTACAGATCCAGGCACGTGACCTCTCTCATTATTTAAATACTAGAGGCCCAGTGCATGACTTCATGCACTGGTGGGGTCCTGTTGGCCACTCTAATGAGGGCCAATCTGGGCAGGGCTGGCCAGGGCAAGGGGCCACGATTGTTCTGGTTGTTCCGGTCATTCTGCCATTCAATGGCTGAGCTTTTATTATATAGGATTTATTGGACACGTGTGAACACACAAGGTCTATGCGGGGGTAGTGCCTTCCAGGACAGTCTGACATCGCCCACAGTATTCCTGGGGACTTGAAAATCAGGCTGTTTCTATTTCCGTGTGGGCAAAAAATGCAACACACTAAAACCCTGCTGCAGGCCACTTTATTGATGTCGATAAACACAGGCATTTGAGAAATCTCATAGCAGTTTGACTAACTGAATTGATAATAGTAGTAATAGCTGCCTTTTGTTAAACATTTATGTTCTGACAAACTTGCACGGTAGATATTTTTATTTTTCTTCATATTTTTTTTCAGATTAATTAAAAAAATTCCAATTACAGTCAACATTCAGTTGCATATTAGTTTCCGGTGTATGGCATAGTGGTTAGCTATTTATATGACTTATCAGCACTATACGTAGTTTTTACAATATCAATGACTATTCCCTATGCTATACTTTTTACATTTTCTGAGATTGGGATGGATCTCATAGTTGAGACATATACACTGAGTGCCCAGATTATGATGATCTCTGAATGCATAATAATCTGGCCACTCAGTGTGTGTGTGTGTGTGTTCGTGTATGTGTGTATGTGTGTGTGTATGTGTGTTGTATGGAAGATAAATAAATCCCAAGAGGCTCTGGGATTTGGGATTTATTTATCTTCCATAAATTCATGCATGGGTGGGGTCCGGCCAGCCTGGCCAGGGGAAGAGGATATGAGCAGTTGGCCAGCCTGCCTGCTGGGCAAACTCCTGGTCAAGGGGGCAATTTGCATATTTGCCTTTTATTATATGGAACATACACTGAGTGGCCAGATTATTATGCGTTCAGAGATCATCATAATCTGGCCGCTCAGTGTATGTTATACTAGAGGCCAGATGCATTAAATCTGTGCAAGGGGCTTGGCCCTTGTAGCCCCAGCTTTGTCCACAAGGTTGTCCGGAAGGTCGTTCTGCTGTTTGGTCTAATTAGCATATTCGCTCTTCCTTATATCAGAGATTATATAGGATAGGATTACATGGATTTTGCCATTTGACCTAATATTCTCTCCTAAGTATCTGCCAAGAAAAACCAAGTCATGTCCACAAACAACTGTACACAACTGTCCACGGCAGCATTACTCATCACAGCTAGGGGGTGGAACAGGCCAGAGGGCTCCCCCGGATTGTATGCGTTTGTATGGAATAACGAGGAATAACGCAGTAAAAGGGATGCAGTGCCGATTCACCTCAGAAACATTATGCTAAGTGAAAGGATCCAGATGCAAGAGACCGCATAAAGCAGTGATCCAATTTATGTAAAATATCCCTAACAGGCAAATTCAGAGATGGAAAGTAGGTTAGTGGTAGCCTGGGGGCTGGTGGCAGGCAATGAAAGTGATGGCACATGGGCACAAGAGGTCTCTGTAGGTGACAGAAATGTTCTCGCAACAAAACGTTGTAGTGGTCGCACAACTTGGCAAACTTACCACTTCGAATTGTACACTTAAAACGGGTGAATCGTATGGTCTGTAAATCTACCCCAGTTAAGCTGTTAACAAATAGCTCTGGGAGTCAGATACTATTATTTATCCCACTTCACTCATGAGGAGACTGAGATCCAGAGATGCTGTTCTACTCACCCAAAGGCACACAGCCAGTGATGGGAAAAGCCCAGGGATTCTGGTCTTTCCCCCAGACCTCTGTTCTCCCGGGCTGCTGGGAAGGGGATGCCTGTGCTGGAGCTGGCCTTCTGGGGACCCTTAGCTATGGCATCCACTGTTTAGAAGCATCGAGCTCCCCTCCAAAGACAAGGAAGAAGTCATGACCTCTTAGAGCAGTGGTCGGCAAACTCATTAGTCAAGAGAGCCAAATGTCAACAGTACAACGTCTGAAATTTCTTTCGAGAGCCGAATTTTTTAAACTTAAACTTCTTCTAATGCCACTTCTTCAAACTAGACTCGCCCAGGCTGAAAACCGACTTCTGCGCATGGGCGGAAGTTTCAATAGCGTGCATGCCTGCATGTGGATTTTGTGGAAGAGCCACACTCAAGGGGCCAAAGAGCCGCATGTGGCTTGTGAGCCGTGGTTTGCCGACCACTGTCTTAGAGGATTTCCAGGTAGAATTTCCTTTGGAAACACCTCCAACCTTACTGGAGGGAGCTGACCAAACAGGCCTGGGATCCCGAAGAAATAAAAAGAAAGTGATCTAAAAAAGTGAGTCCTACCAACATGGACAGTTGGCTTTGTGGGATGGCATCAACTTTTTTTTTAGGGATGACGTTCAGGCCAAAACCCTGGGAGAGCTTTCTGTACCCAAATACACTGCCAATAAACACTCCGTGAAAGCTCTCTCTGCTCACGGGGATGCAGAGAGCGGGGCAAGCGAAGAGCTGAAGTCTCCCGGAGACTCTCACTGCTGGGATCTGAGACGAGAACAGCCACCCGCGGAGAGCAATTACTTTTGCCATGGAGGGTGGAAAAGGGATTCTCGTTTTGATAACCTCACGTTGTAGTCTGCCCCCCCAAAAAAAACAGCTGTTGGTTCCAAGGAGCCTATGCACACATTTGATCAATAAGGTAAAGGATCTGCCAGTCTGAGGCTTGAATTCAATGCCTGCCTCTGAAAAAGGGCTGTGTTCTTAGATGCTGGCCACTTGTGCCCTCATGCAGGGAATGCCTGCTGGTCTCCAGTGTGACTAGGGTTTTTCCTCCTCAGACAAGCCACCCTTTGATGCCTTAATGAGTCCTTGCTGTGGCACTGTTTTCCCAGGACACTGATCACAGGTAGCACTCCCCCAGGTGAGGTGGGCATTTCAGAGAAGTTCACCAGGGAACAATGGCGATTACTCTTCAACACCATTTGAGGCACACCCGCCGAGTAGTTGCTCGTTCTTCATCATGAGCAGGTGCCCGGCCTGCAGTGCAGATAGATGCTCATGTACCGGCATCACTGCGTTAAGCTTTATATAGGCCAAACAACTTCTTTGGGAAGTTGAAGGAAGTTGTATGATAAATGCCCCAGGTTGCTTTGTATACTTGTCATTCCTTATCCCTGCTGTGTCCTTCCTGGCGCCCATGCCTTCGCTGATTCTGAGCCCCCTCCCTAGTCCTACCGACCCCTGTTTCCTTGGCTATCATGTCCACTCTTAGGGGGAACTATTCTATCTCAATGCACAATGGTCTTCCCCAAAATATGTAATTTGGGGAGGTATGGCTTTGAGCAGTCTCCAAGTCTCTCTGGATGTACAGTCAGAAGGGTCAAATCTGGTGTAATCAACATCAAGAAAAGAAAGGCCCCTGTGTGCAGCACCCTCATGTGAACACACAGATCTGAGTCCCTGAGCAAACCAGCTCCGGGGCCTGTGGGACATGTACTCACAGCTTTCCAGTTGCAACTGGCACGTCTGGGTGTCCATGGGGTATTTAGACAGGTCCATGTTACATGCCACAGTCGTCGTGATCCTAGAAAAGGAAGAACAGGCTCAAAACAGTGTTATGAGGGTGCTATAGAACGTACATGTTCCTTCTAAGGGCGTGCCATGAAGACTTTCGCCTTGAGTCTACAGGGAGTGTGTGGAGCCTGCATTCGGAGCCTTCGTGCTGTTCTCTGTGCTAAGCAACACCTGGGAGGTGCGGTGGATGCTGGGGTCCAGAGGGAGGAAGAAGTTGGAATGTTGGCAATCCAGAGGCAAACTTGCAACAGCATTGCAGAACAGACTCACTCATTGGCTTGAGATGCTTTTGCATCCAGTTATTAAATTTCACCTTCATGACAAACCGGGAGAGGCTAGACCAGGGATCCCGGTCACAACCGTCACCATTTGACAACAGACTCAGGGCTCCCTCAGGCGCACGCAGCTCTTGGAGGCAGAGCTGGGGCTGGAGCCCGCTCAGGAGGCCGTACGGCTCTCGAGGTCCCTCCCTCCTGGAGGGATCAGCGCGCAGAGGAAGGGAAGCTTCGAAGGGCACCAGCACTGTGGCTCTGAAGGACCAACAGACGGAGACGTGCAATGAAGCATCGCTAAGTCCTCCCAGGGGAGGGTCCACGGGCAGACCTTTACCTTCCTTCTTCAGTGTCACACGTTTTTATTAGGCACCTTTATTTATTAAGCACTGTGCTGGGTGCTGGGGAAAGTGGAAATGATTGCCGTATGGCGCCCACTCCATTAAGGGAGAGAGACTAGCAACAGCTGCAATTTACCGGCCACCAGCCAGTCCCTGGGCTCTCCACTTTGTGAACGGCATCTCTGCATTTCTACAGCAGCTTCGTGAAGCTGGAGTGACAATCATTTCTCTCCTGCTGCTGAGGAAACTGAGGCTCAGAGAGTCCACCTGCCCTCAGGTGCCAGGCAGGACCGATTTCCCCCAGAGCTGTCTGACTCTACAGCCAGGCTATGAGCCATCACCCATTATGTGTAAGCCTTGTACGTGACAGATGTGTTATGTGCTATGATACAGACACGGGTACACACTTGCACATGCACACACATCTGTGGGAACACAAGGAAGGGGGCATCGATAGGCATTCATGATGACTGTGTTGGTTGGAATTGGAGGTCAAAGGAGAGGTCCCATTAGGCTTTTTAAAAAATTTTCTTATTGAATTAAAAAAAATATTTTTTTATTGATTTCAGAGAGGAAGGGAAGAGGGAGAGAGATAGAAACATCAATGGTGAAAGAGAATCATCGATTGGCTGCCTCCTGCACACCCCACACTGGGATTGAGCCTGCTGTCTGAGCATGTGCCCTGACTGGGAACTGAACAGTAACCTCCTGGTTCATACGTCTATATTCAACTAAGCCATGCCAGCCTGGCTTTCTTATAGAGAGACAGAGGAAGGAGGAGAGAGAGAAATATCGATTTGCTGTTCTTAATTATGCATTCATTGGTTGACTGGGGATTGAACCTGCAACCTTGGCATATTGGGGATGATGCTCTAACCAACTGAGCTACCTGGCCAGGGCTCACTAGGGCTCTTGAAAGAGGAGTTGAGGTTTTGGCTGATCTTGGCAAAAGTCAGTGCAGCCGAAGAGGATCAGACGAATAATCCAGAAATTCATTTTATTGGCTAGTTCAGTCTTGGTGTCACAGCTCCAGTCTCTTATTTGGGAGCGTTTGGTTCGGGGCCTTTTCCCCAAGGCCTCTGGAGTATTCAGTTTGCATGAGCAGTGATGAGTCACCCTCCATCCCCGCTGCCCCCATTAATTACCTCGCCTACAGAGCACCTTTGTGGTTTAGCCAGCTGGTGGCTTTATGAGCAATTGGTTGGGAGAATCTTTTGGCCTCAGGGATTGGGGAAGGGACAGAGGGAAGCCCATGACCGCAGTGGCAGAGGGTCCCGCACCTGGATTCTCTGTACAAAGACGACTGCAACAAGTGGAGACTCATCCTGGAACTACCCCATCCCTACCCCCAGCGCCCTATGAAAGGCAAGTCCTTGGTATGGCCGTCTGTTTGCTCTTGCCGTCCCGCTACCTCCTTCCCTTGCTAACTTCCTTTTGCTCTTTAGGACTCGGCTCAGAGTACTGTGAACACATCCTCTCACATCACCCCAAACCCCGCACCTCCTCTCAGCCTGAGCCCAGCACCCTGGACTCCCTCCGCTCCTGTGCCTGTGTCGGGACAAAGCCTGCCTCCCTCTGTCTCTTCAGAGTCCTGTGCCTGGGGCCTGGCACAGAGCAGCTGTTCAGCAGATGCCATGGAACCACACTGAGCGGAGGGAGGCCCTTCTGGCTTCGGGGCAAGGATGGACGAGGGCAGGAGCGTGGGAAGGGGCCTCAGCATGGCTGTGTGAGAGCCAGTCCCAGCTGCTCAAGACGAGCCTGTGCCCTTTCTTGCACCGGTTTCCCCTCCAGCCCAAGGTGGCGGGTGCCCACTCACCTGAGGGCGTACAGGACCGTGCCGTTGGAGAAGAGGCGGATGAGCCGGTTCCCCACGGTGACCTCGTGCAGGAAGGACTTCTTGGACTCCACGATGTACGTGTCCGGCACCCAGAGGAACTCCACGAGGCGGGCGTCCAGAGTGACGCTCTTGTTGCCTTCGAACACCAGCCGCTGGTCCGTCCAGCGCTGTCTGAGGTAGATAGTGGCCGTGTAGTCCTGGGTGGGGGGCGGGGAGAGGGTAGAAATGGGTGACGAGAGAAAGGTTCCAAAATCGGAAGGGGTCACGTCTTACTCTCCTCCCCACTTCCCTGGGGTCAAGCACGTAGGTCTACTGTGGCAGACGCTGCTGAGTAGTTTGCTTGGGGCCGTGGCCTGTAGCCGTGAGAGAATGAAGCACCTTATTCTAGATCAGTGGTTCTCAACCTTCCTAATGGCGCGACCCTTTGATACAGCTCCTCATGTTGTGGTGACCCTCAAACTTATTTCTGTTGCTGCTTCATAACTGTAATTTTGCTACTGTTGTGGATCGTAATGTAAATATCTGTGTAAAGAAAAGATCTGTGTCTTCTGATGGTCTTAGGCTCTATAGCAATGGTTCTCAACCTGTTGCGACCCACAGGGTGAGAACCGCTAGCAGGGTCGCCTAAGACTATCGGAAAACACAGATATTTACATTATGATTCGTAACAGTAGAAAAATTATAGTTATGAAGTAGCAACAAAAATAATGTTATGGTTGGGGGTCACCACAACATGAGGAACTGTGTTAAAGGGTCGCGGCATTAGGAAGGTTGAGAACCACGTTCTAGATGGTAACTCTAGAATGGGAACCCCGATGCTTTTTTTTTTTTTTTTTTAATGTATTTTATTGATTTTTTTACAGAGAGGGAGAGAGATAGAAATGTCGATGAGAGAGAAACATTGACCAGCTGCCTCTTGCACACCCCCTACTGGGGATGTGCCCGCAACCCAGGTACATGCCCTTGACCGGAATCTGAACCTGGGATCTTTCAGTCCGAAGACCGACGCTTTACCACTGAGCCAAACCGGTTTCGGCGGAACCCCGATTCTTATCCCGCATTAAATGTACTTTTTTTTTTTTTTTTAAATATAATTTTATTGATTTTGTACAGAGAGGAAGGGAGAGAGATAGTTAGAAACATCGATGAGAGAGAGTCATCGATCAGCTGCCTCTTGCACACCCCCTACTGGGGATATGCCCGCAACCAAGGTACATGCCCTTGACCGGAATCGAACCCGGGACCCTTGAGTCCCCAAGCCGACGCTCTATCCATTGAGCCAAACCAGTCTCGGCTAAATGTACTTCTTATCCTGCACTAAATGTACCCACTCCACTCCCTCGATTCTCCCCTCCTGGCTTCTGAGTCCACTTTCCTCTGGATACTTATTAGGTCTGTTTCACAAGAATCTTCCAGAGTCTGAGTTTCAGGATCAGCACCCACCTAGGTAAGTCTGTCCTGTTTTCACGTCTCCCCTTAAACACAAAGAGGGGGACCCTCTCCGTGGCAGACAGAGGGGCTTCGCTTACCATGTTACTCTCTGAAATACTGTAAATGCTGGCGATGTCCAGGGTCAGGGCGATCTGAACGGGCTCTCCTAAAATTGGAGAGAAAACCAGGAAGACTTACTTAGACACACTGACAGGAGGCTTCCTAACACTACATCAGCATATGTGTATATGTTTTATTAATCCTCCCCGGAGGATATTTCCACCAAGGGAGAGGGAGAGACAGAGAGAAACATTGATGTGAGAGAGACACATTGGTTGCCTGCCACACTCACCTTGACCAGTAACCCAGTAACCTACGTATGTGCCCTTGACTGGAACTGAATCTGGGACTCTTGTAGTCCACAGGCTGACTCTTTCTCCACTGAGCCAAACTGGCCAGGATTATTTTTTAAATTAGAAGATTCCAAAAGTAATGCTTGACTGTTGGAAAATCTGAAATGCTTTGAACAGTGATTTTCAACCAGAGAGCTGCAAGAAGTTTTAAAACATGCAATATGCCGGAACCAAAACCTAACATTGTCACTGGAGATAAAATGTAAAAAGAGCTAGCTGACCTTGATGGCTCTGAATGGTCAGAGCTATTAACTCATTGTCTAGTTGAGATAGTGGTGTTTGAGCAACTTTAATTTGTTAATCATATGTAAATGTAAGTTGATTTTCTGTTGTTGGAACTTCCCGCTTAAGAGATGTCTTTGTTTCAGAATCTCAGTAAAAGGAATGATAAAAGGCCAGAGAGCGGTTAGTCTTCCCACTAGAGGTGGATTTCCCGCCTGGCCTCCATTTTCCCAAATTAACTCTTTCCCAGTCTCTCTCTTCATTTTAGTGTGCGGCCTTCTCCAGAAACCGGACCCTGAATGGGCCCTGTACCACGCGGGTTGTGTTAAGGGATCCCACATCAATACCTGACTATTCAGTTAGGGGCACTGACCTCTTTTCCCTTATATTGTTAAAAAAAAAATAAACCCACAAAACAAAACAAAAACAAAACAACAGCCAACACAACAACAGTCATCTGGTGTGAACAAATAAAAATTATGCCTATTTCTTTTGTTATGTTGGGAAAAAATATTTTTGGTGTGCCGCAGAATTTTATTATTAGTTTATAGGTGCCATAATATGAAAAAGGTTGAAAGTCTCAGATAAAATACAAGTTAATTTCTGCCCTCCCTCTCAGGAGAAAACTTCTGTAGACTGTGCTTCCCTCTGTGTGGAGAAACGCGCAAGTATATAGTCTGCTTCATATAAGGGAGACCACACTACTCATTAGTGTGTATTTTAAAGGCGATCGTGGTGCTTGCTGGTTTGTATTTGGAGGACTTTTCCTATGGAACTTGGCATGGGACTAATTGCTCAGAAAGGTAAGTGAGATTTGGTGCACAGGTACTTTCCCCCCTTCAACTAAGTAAATCCACCACAAGGTGGCATTCAAGACTGCTCCTGCATGAGCTCTCCCGCACCTGTGGTACTTCTCCCCCTCTCCCCCTTCCTTTGCTCCTCTGAACCCTGAACTAGTCAGAATCCCAGAACCTTCCTCACGTGGGCCCAACGCCTGACAGGGCCAGGCCCCGCTCCTGAGCCAAGGCCAGGCCGGGGTCTCCTCCTCAGCCTGGAGTGCGCGAGGAAGGCCCCGGAGTCAGAAGAGGTGAGTTTGACCTTAGCTCGGTGACCTGGGAAGCGTTACCAAATCTGCCAGAACTGCACTTGTCTCACCTGTCAGTGGGGTAACACCAAGAACACCACAGGGTCACGAAGAGGGCTGACTGAGATGGGGCCTGTGATGGCTTCTTTATAAGGCGGGGATGAGAGGGACTGTACCTCCAATGCATGCCCAGCTGGGCGGGGCCGCTGGGACTCCAAGACAGTTATCTGCTCAGGCCCCCAGCATGGTGTATGTCACGTGATAATAGGTGCCCACCACCACCACACCACCATAATCCCAGCTAATTCCGGAAACGGAGCAAGTGTACTGACCAGGTGAGTAGATGCACTAACATTTCCTTGCAATAAATGACGCTTTAAAAACATCTGATCAGTGAGAATCCCTCAAAGTGACCAAATTACTCATCCGAGGAACCCGAGCCATAGAATGTAGGTAGAAATTTGGAAATGGAGTTTTAGAGCCGATGCAATTAAAAATAACGAAGTTATTGTATTTCCCCGAAAATAAGACCTAGTGCATGGAAAGATAAGACATCCCCTGAAAATAAGACCTAGCGCAACTTTGGGAGAAAAAATTAATATAAGACACTGTCTTATTTTTGGGGAAACAGGGTAATAATACTTGTTATTCATACTTGCTAGAAAAGGGGAGATCTCTGGGGACAGACCCTGGAAGGGGCTGAAGGAGTGTGACTGCCAGGTGGCTTTCTACCCCTCAAGGCAGCGCCAGGAAGAGAAACTTGGATTCAGAATGACTGGATCCCATGCCAGCCACTTCACAGCTGTGTGACCTTGAGCAAATTGCTAACCCTCTCTGTGCTACATACAGCTTCTCACCTATAAACAGAGCTACTTATGCCCACCAGCCAGGGCTGGGCTGGGAAGGTTACGGATCTATGGGAAGTGCCTGGAACCCAGTGGCCAGTGACCTTAGCCACTGGGTCAGTATGAGTGGCCTTCCCCAGGACACGTGGAAAACAGGAAAACACACGTGCGCTCCAGCCCTACAGCGGCTTTTATCTAGTTTGTTTCCGGGTGGCCTCGTCCAGGCCGGCCTCAGGAGGTGCTTCTGTGGGCCAGCGCTTGCCCTTTCTTTCCCTGGTCTTACAACGCCAGCTGTGCCACCAGAGGGCAGCTTTCTCCTAGGAAAGAGGTCAGAGCCGGTTCCCGGGCAGTGCGCACTGGCGCCTGCTTGCAAACCGGCGCTCTGTTCGGCTCAGTCCCGCCCGGGAAAATCCCCTGCAGGTCTTGTGTCTTACAGACCTGGGGATTCCAGAACCTGGATGGACAGACGTTACAGAAAACCACCACCCCTCCGGGGGCCTCCAGGCTGCCATGGGAATGCAGGCTCCTGAAGGAGCCCAAGTGTGACGGCACAGAGAAGGGCTGGGGGTGTGCTTTATGGCTGAGCATTTCCCCCGAGGAAGACCTGGGCCTCATGTGATCAAGGTTCAGAACGGGCACCTTCCCCGAGGACCTGACATCTTGCTGGCCGGTGAGCGGCAGCAGGAAGAGCAGTGCCCTCCCTGGCCGGACAGATCCAGGAGGCGGAGACATGGAGGGGGGCACCTAACCGGCTGTCAGATTCACCCACTTGTTAGGGTTCAGCTGGGCCTGGGAAACCCAGGGAGGTTGGAGCCCCCTGGGTCCCTGAACATAAGGACCTCCGGTCCTGACTGTGGCCATGAACGTGGGTCTCAGATCTCTTACCGAGGGAGTGTCACTGACCAGGGCCAGCCGCTGTGCTCTGCGTCTATGATGGCATTGGCCCCGAGACCACCCTTCCCGTGGCCCTGCCCCCCCAGGGACTGAGCGCGACAAGGGGACTAAGGCGGACCCTCCTGGGAGGCGCAGGGTGGAGACTCCTCGGAGCTCTGGCTCATGGACTCGCTGCTGGCCTTTCCATGCACATTGGAAATTCTGCTGCTGACATACCTCCTCCTCCTTCTCCTTCCCTCCGTCCCCCGGGGTCAGACCTGCATTGCAATCTGATGACGCTCCAGCTTCCCCCTTTCCCCACCCTATAGCCTTCACAGGTATTGCCCAAATATGCCTTAGACAGCTGGCCCCCTCTCAGTCCCTGCTTCAGCCCCGCCCAGAGAATGCTGTCGCCTGACGGGAGGAGCGGGAAGGAACGGGGACTAAAACTGACAGCGCCCCGATGCCTGGCAGGCAGGCACCGTGCTCCGTGTGTACGCCCTTCCCTCATTCAGTCCTCCCCGACAGGTGCATGGCCTGCCCCCAGGCTGCAGAAAGGAAGACTGGGGCTCAGGAAGCGAAGGGGCTGGCCACACAGGAGAGCCAGGAGCCAACCCCAGGTCTGTTCAAGGCCACGGCTCTCTCTACGGCTTTCTGCTCTGCGTGGCGCGGCAAGAGGCCACCTCGGTTCAGGGTCCCGTTTTATAAATAGAGCCTGAGACCTGCGCAGAGCTGTGCCCAGGGTCTCATGACCGCCCTGCTGCCTCATTCTTTCAACAAATATCAACAACGTCCTCTGTGTCAGGTCCTGAGCTGCTGCCGGGGTTAGTGAGGTACATAAAGCAGGACTCGCCCCGGGGGGGTGCGGCCCAGCGCTGAGACAGACATAAAACCAGCGACAGCGACAGCATCGCCAGGTGGTGGCCGTCATGTGGAGTTACGTTCAAAATAAAGCGTGGAGAAAGGGGATGGCGCCTGGCTGAATACGGGAAGGCTTCTCAGAGGAGGAGGCCTTCACTCTGAGACCTGGAGGAAAACTGCCATTTTCACCAGGGAGCTGGGTTGGGAGAAGCCTCTCTTGGCAGATAAATGGCTTCAGCAAAGGCCTGGAGTCCAGGGAGGCCTCAGAGGTCAGGGAGCCTTTAGGGCACACGTGTGTGGAGGGCACAGGGGGTGGGGAGGGCTCAGGCTGGCAGGCAGATGGAGGCTGGGCAGGGCAGGGTCTGGGGCTTCATGCTGAGCGGAGAGGGGAGGGTGGCCCTGAGGGGCAGGCGGGAGGCGGGGAGACGAAGTGGACCAGTCCTGGTGAGACACGGCGGGTCCCTTGAACAATGACACGGGAAGTGGGGGCAGAGGCAGGCAGGGAGAGGCTGCCAGGCGGCTCTGTGACCTCCCTGGCGAGGAGAGTTTATGCCGCAGGTGGGAGACCCAGTGCGTTCTCTGAGGTCGCGGGGACACTCATTGCGGCTGTGCTCATCCATCACTGCCAGCCCTCCGCAGGCTGCAGGCCGGCAGAGTCAGCCGCCCTCCCGAGCCCCCTCGGCTCCCATCCTTTGGATTGATGTCCTGGGCAAAAAAGATGACTTACCGCCAAAATTGGGCCGGAGAAACTTGTTATATCCGACAGTGAGGTTCTCGAAGCCGGGCAGGGACAGCTTGTCGCTTCTGCTGACCTCCCTGGGGAGCCGGCTCCCCTGCACACGCATCCTGGAAAAGGAAGCAGGGCTTGTGCACACGCCTGTTCACACGTGAATGATGTGTACGCAAACCGGAGCTGTGTCTGCATGTACATGTCTGGGCCCGGGTACCAGCTGCGACTTTCCCAAAGAGAAATCTCTGCCTTTCGGCTGCCGACTGGACACGGCCCCACCCCTCTCCGTTCTCATGCCCACTTGCCCTGCTGTGGTGGTTTGGGGCCCCTCCAAGGGTCTCCCCTATAACCCCCAGGGCGCTGTCCATGGAGGACCGCTTTGGAAGCCGCGTTCTCCAGGGAGAATGAATGGCAGGCGGTGCTGAGGGCCAGGGAGCTGCCCCTCCCCCGGGGCACAGACACGGAGCGGTGCAGGCCAAGGCCGCTGTGGGGAGGCAGAGCTCACCTTCCGGCCAGGAGGCTCAGGCACAGCACGGCCAAGGGGAGGCTCTGCCTCATGGTGAGGAGCCGCTTGTGCAGAGAGGAGCCCAAGGAGGAATCACCTGGGGAAAGAAGGGGGCAGGTGAGAGGCAGTGCAAAAGGCTCACCCAGCCTCCCACCCCCGCCTCAGCCCAGCCTCCCACTCCCTCCCAGCCCAGCCTCCCAACCCCCTCATCCCTGCCTCCCACCCCCCCTCATCCCGGCCTCCCAACCCCCCCTCATCCCCGCCTCCCACCTCCCCTCAGCCCAGCCTCCCAACCCCCCTCAGCCCGGCCTCCCACCCGCCTCAGCCCGGCCTCCCACCCCCCCTCAGCCCGGCCTCCCACCCCCCCTCAGCCCGGCCTCCCACCCCCTCCCAGCCCAGCCTCCCACCCCCTCCCAACCCGGCCTCCCACCCACCTCAGCCCGGCCTCCCAATCCCCCTCATCCCAGCCTCCCACCCCCTTTCAGCCCAGCCTCCCACCCCCTCTCAGCCCAGCCATTCCCCCCCCCCCCCCCCCCCCGCTCAGCCCGGCCTCCCAACCCCCCTCATCCCAGCCTCCCACCCCACCTCATCCCAGCCTCCCAACCCCCCTCATCCCAGCCTCCCACCCCCCCTCAGCCCAGCCTCCCACTCCCTCCCAGCCCAGCCTCCCACCCTCCCTCAGCCCAGCCTCCGACACCCTCAGCCCAGCCTCCTCCCCCCTCAGCCCCGCCCCCCCCCCCAGCCCCGCCATCCCCCCCCCCCCCCCGCCCGGCCTCCCCGCCCGGGCATCGCCAGGGGTAGCATTCCTCACGAGGTGTGGAGAGCAGCCTGGCTCACCCATTTGTTACACTTCCTGCTTCCCACGTGTCCCCGTGTTCCCTGATGACTTCCTTTAGGGGGATCAGTTTAAATCCCACCAACGAAAGGCCGAGCCTTGCTCAGAGGGTGGCTCATGGCACCAGAAAGGCAGCGGCCCGGCTTGTCATGAGCCCAAGTCCGTCTTTACCCGGTCCCTGCCCTGACTCTGCCGGAAGGACACCCCAGCCATCCACAACCGACCGTGCCAGGTGCCCCTTATTCACCTGAGGGTCTGACACAGGAAATGAAACCTCCCAAGGGCCCCATGTGCCGGAGAATGAGGGGGTGCTTCCCACACAGACTGTCTCCGGCCTCACAGGGCCTGGTGCGCTGGCGGGCTCCCCCGGAGCAGACCCCCTCACGTAGCTGTGCTTCAGGATGTTGTATTGTTTCCAAAGTGAAGGCGAGACCCTCCACCAGGAGGACACTCCTGACTCACTCGATTGCAGCCCTAGCGCTAATGAGGCGACCTGGGCCCCAACTCTTAGACCTCTGAGGCGTGCCCGCCCAGCTCTGAGGCCAGGCCTGGCTGCCTCCGTTGTGGAGCCAGGACACTGGCTGCCCCCGGACCTGCTCCCGGGATGCCCGGAGGCCACTGGCCGGTGAGGGCGAGCACTGTGCGTGGCCAGGACTGACCGGTAGGCATGGCCCCGGCCTGGCCTCCTTTGGAGCTGCTGCCAGCTTCCCTGAGAGAGCAGGCAGCACCGGTGTCCAGGCAGCAGAGTGGGGGTGGAGGCGGGGCTCAGGCCCGGTCCCCACAGGCCCAGGGCAGGCTCCCTCCTCGGCGGTGACCTCTGTGAACCCAACCACTTCCTACCATCCGGCCGTTCAGCCACTAAGGAATATTATTTTACTTACGAAACAATGCATGCTCATTGCAGACAGGAAACCCAGACAGAGATGATAAAGGTAACAGTGTAAGTCTCCTCGCCTCTGTGTGTGTGCATGGATTTAACAAATGACAGCGAGGAAGGCTGGGCTGTGGGGCTCAGTATTGCCGGGAGCCTAAAACCTTCTCCAAAAGCTGAAATCCATTCAACGCTGCCAGCCCCTCCCTCCCTTCTCCCTGGCCTCACTCCAACCAGAGAACCAGGTGGCGGCCATTTCATCTATGCACACACCTGTGTATTTATATACACGTACATTTTTGCGTAAAGAAAAAAATAAAAAAATAAAAGAGGCGATAACACGCATTTTTTTTTTTGCTATTTACTTTTTTCGCTTAATAATAACAGCAAACATTCAAACAAACTTTAATGCGTGCTTGCCCTGTGCTGAGACTTCTCGCATCCTCACAACAAATCCTTTGAGCAGCTGCTGCCACTCTCTTCATTTTCAAGAGCAAAGGCTGAGGCTGCGAGAGGATTACACACAGATCCTGGGGTGCACGGGGGGTGAGAGGCCACTGAGTCCCAGCAAGCTGACCCCAGCACTTTAACCCCTGACCCATGTGACACCTGGGCCCTCCCAATGCCAGCCGCACGGCGCCATGCCGTACCCAGAGGCCTGCCTCTCTTGTCACTGCTGCACAGTATTTCAGGAGATCAATATCCCAACACTGATATAGCACATGCCCTAGTTATGAATACTTTCAAACATTTTTATTGTTACAAAACCATGTATGTCAGCTCCGATAACCCTGCACTCCGTCATATTTCTCTACCTCAACCCCTCCTTCCCGCTCATTAAAAATACCAGCTACGGACAAAACATTATCAACCCATCCATGGTCACATTCCAACCTTCTCCCTTCGGTCCATGCCCCCCTCCCCGGCTATCCTGTCCCAGCACTGCGCCAAAGAGGGTCATGGGAGTGACTCCGGTGCCTTCCTCCGCCCATTCATTCCATTGACCAGAGGTCTATCGAGCCACTCCTGTGGCTGAGACGTCACACCTGTGCCATTTAACCTCTCCGAGCCTTGGTTTTCCCATCTGACAAATGGGGGGTTGGGGGGGGGAGAGGAGTATTCAATACACATTAGTTTCCATTCCCCTCTCCCTCTCATGTCTTCCAGGGGGACCTCTGTGATCCCACGGTGACGGAGAACCCACAGCGCAGGCTGCCACCCGGGGCCGAGCTGACGGGAGCGTCACCTCAGAACGGACCTGGCCAGTCGGGTCAGACACGGCTTCCCAGGCTCCCAGGTGGCCGATGGCACCTTCCTCTGGGCTGGCTCTGAGAAGCAGAGGTCACCCCAGTGTGTGTGGGTCCCCACTCCCATTCCCAGAATCTCCCTCCCGTGAATGCTGTGAACCCCAAATAGCTCCCTGCTCGGCCACTGTTCCCATCCTCAGTCGGCACAGCAGAAGCCTTATGGGAAGCGGGAGGGACGCCCACGTGAGGCTGGGGTGAGGGAGGCCGATCGCCACGGGCTCTCCTTGAGAAAACCACACGGTCACCTGTGTGATGCCGGCCTCCCGGCGGGCGGGGCAGGCAGGAACGCACCTGCGGCTCAAGTGCCAGACCAGGAGCTGGACCTAGGCTCAGCCGCCTGCTCTGAGCCGGTGTCACTTCTCCCTGAGGGTTAACTGTCCCCAATGTACAATGGGATGGTAACCAGTAGTTCTTGAGACAACGGGGAGACCCGATATTAGGCAGGTGCTCTGCAAATTCCAGGCCCTGTCCCCTCTCCTCAGTCCCAGCAGGATTCCTATTTGGATCTCCTCCCCTCTCCTCCCTCCAAGCACCCAGAGGGCCCAGCCCTTACCGGACAGCTGCCGAGGCTGTGTTAGGGCAGGTCCTTCGGGCCTTCAGGCCGGGCTGTCAGGCAGGGCATGGTCTTCTGGGTCCCCGAGGTGCTCCCCATCCTCAGCCCTGACCTCTTGGAGGCCCACACACAGCTCTCTCTGTGGGAAACGGAGCTGCAGGACCAGCTAGGCAGATAGGTGAGCGGGGCCTCCCTCAGCCCCTCCCCTGGGTGGGGCTCTGAGCCAGTCCTGGGTGTCTGTAGGAATCGCCCAGCTCCTGTTGTGACTGCTGGCTGCCAGGGGGTTGTGTCTCAGCTATGTTCCCAGGCCATAGGAGAAATTCTTGAGATCAAAGACCCATGAAAGTCAAATAAAGTGTGTGATCCCATCCCCCACGCCTGGAAGATGAGCCGCAGGTTGGCTGAATTTGGAGGACACCCCACTCTCCTGATACAATGGAATGGGTGTTAGCAGTATACATATACAGTCTTGGGCAGTGGTCGGCAAACTCATTAGTCAACAGAGCCAAATGTCAACAGCACAACGATCGAAATTTCTTTTGAGAGCCAAATGTTTTAAACTTAAACTTCTCCTAACGCCACTTCTTCAAAATAGACTCGCCCAGGCCGTGGTATTTTGTCGAAAAAGCCACACTCAAGGGGCCAAAGAGCCGCCTGTGGCTCGAGAGCTGCAGTTTGCCGACCACAGGTCTTGGGTAAGCCAATTCATCTTTCTGGTCCCCAGCTTCCCATCTCTGAGAAAGAACTTGACCATTTCTAGGATTCTGATTCCTGATTGTGCACTGTGAGAGCATGCTGGGGGTGGGTGAACAGAAAGCAATGTCTACACAAAAGGAGGCTTACAGAGCCCTGGGGTACGTGCTTTCCAGGCTGGAAGTTTCAAAAAGCCACCGGAGCCAAGAGAATAGAGGAGAGAGGCCGAGCAGCCAACCCAGGACCAGGTGGGAGAGCCTTTGGGAGCAATTTGGTAGATCTCTCTCTCTCCTCTTCCTCCTTCCTATTCGAGGATTCTTTCTTCCCTGGAAAGTCCTTTAGGAGCATCCTCCCTCCACAGCTAAACCTCCTCACAGTCCTGCTTCAACAGTGCCCGTCAGCAGTGCCTGCTGAGCCCCAGTCCTCCCGTCACCACAACCAGTGCCTCCCCCCCTGCCCTCCCCCCAAACTCAAAACTCACTCTTGGCTCCAGCCCCAAGGGAAGGCACAGGGATTCCCCGGGAGCTGGGAGCTGGGGAGGGGGTCAAGAGGAGGGGCCCGGGAGAGAGCTGAGGCCCTGGCAGGATGTCCCCACACCTCCTACCATCCTGACATCACGTCCAAACGCCTGCCCAGACCCCCGTCCTCACAGGTCCTGGAGGTGCCAAAGTGGAAAGTCAGGGAGAGAAGTGGGGAGAGAATGGAGCTGCAGAAAGTAAAGGGGGGAGGAGGAGGAGGGCTGGGCCTCGGGGTACAATACTCCAGAGACGCCTTTGGCCCAAACCAGTTTCTGCAGGGTGCCCTGGAGCCGGGCCAGCTCGCAGGCATTTCTGTGGGGCTGGTGGGAGCTCGCTCTGCAGAGAAAGCTCTTTGTTGCCTCCGGAGGGGCCTCCGGGTTACCGGGGCACCCGGAAGGCAAGGCGGCTGGAACAGGCCGGCCAAGGAGCGGCTTCAGGTTCTCAGCGAATGCAAAAACGGTTTGGGGTTTTCCTCAGAAGGTACAAGACGTTCACACAGGAAACAAAGGCTCAAAAGAGACAAATACAGTTCAGAGCAGGGAGGTAGGAGTGGGCGGAGCCGGGGGCTCCTTCTGACCCAGGGACAGTGAGACTTAGAAGAAAGAAGAAGGGCCAGCCAGCTGGATGGCTTCGGGCAAGTTATTTAACCTCTCTGGACCCCGACTCCTTATCTGACAAACGGGGCTAAGGAAGAATTCAGGATGACAGGTGTGACAGCACATTGAAACTACCTGGCATGTTTGCAGATACTCAGTAGATTGTTCTTTTTATTCTGATGTTGCTAGTATCTTCTCATGTTTGTACTTTTCTATCCAAGTATCTATCATCTATCATTAATCTCTCATTTATCTCTAGCTCCCTCACTAATCTATGTATCTATGCATCTATGTATTTATCTATCAATCTATTATCTATCTACCTATCATTTATCTATCTATCTATCTATCTATCTAGTCTATCCATCTATCATGCATTCACCCTGTATTTAATCTTCCCAATCTGATTGTTAGTACTTTAATTGTTCGGGTTTGTATTGATTCTGTGTCAGCATTCAGTAAATATATTGATAGACTGATTATACCTGGGGGTCAGGGCAAGCAGAACTCAAGTTCATAAAGTAGGTATAATAGAGGGTCTTATCTCTCATTTTCAAACAAAGCTTCAATTCACTGCCAGTTTTTTCGGTTTCTTTAAGACCAACCAAAGAAAGAGCCGGAGTGTGGAGTTCCCAGGGGAGCCAGGGTCTCCCTGTGGTCCCAGGCGGCCTCGCTCCTGACCCCTGGCATCCTCTGCACCATCCAGACCACCTAGTGCCCCGATGTGACCTCTAGACTCAGGCTGCCTGAGGTCAGTGGCATTTCAGGATGTCCAGCTCTGCAGACAGGCTGCCCACAGGCTCCCCATTTCGGTGTCCACCTCTTTAGGCACGTGGCCACACCCCTTCCTAGAGTGTCCCAGAGTGGTCACCATGCACACAGGGTACTAGTAAGTCATATCAACGCTGCTCATAGATGCGGTGCGTTGAAGTTTTCAGAGCCTTTTACGTGACTGGAAGTGATCATGTTTGAACCACATTGTTCCTTTCTTCTCATTGTGTAGATAAGGAAGCTGTGGCCAGAGCCACACATTACTAAATAATACGGCCAGTGTAACTGGAACCCAGGTCTTGGGAATCCCAGTCAGCTCCCTGCCTCATATGTCCATTCATTTTTTTTGGGGGGGGGGGTATATTAAGGCACAGAGCTCAAGGGCACCAGGAGAGAGAGGCCATTTGAGGGGGGGGGGGGGCAAGATTGCCCAGCACCTGCTCTCCCCAGGGAATCCTCCCTGCAGACTAGATACCCCACGGACCTGCCATCTCAGCTGGAAATGAAATGATTTGTCCTGGTTATTTCTGAACTGCAAGAGAACGAGACAAACTAGAAGGGACAAAGAAAGTTGTAAAATGCTTATGAAATGAAATTTTGTGTGGGATCAAGCTGAGTAAGAGAGGAATAAATTTAATTCAGTGAATCTAAATATCAAAAGCTGATGCCAGATGAATGTTCGACTGTCTCTCTGTTGAAAAAGACACAGTTTTCTTGCACTACTGGTCAGCTCCTGATAAGATACTGTGCAATGTGGTCTTAGAAAGCAAAGATTCTGTGTTTTATCAAAAACAATTTTATGTGTTTTTTAGGGTGTCTTTACAAGGCTTCTGATTACTTAAGAAAGCGGAATCTTCTCAATAGGAAGAGCTAACCTGTGTTTGAGATGCCCTCACTAACTTCCATGCAAAGGCAGCAGAAATAACAATGTCTGTAAAGATTATGGTCCATGGGGGCCCGACTCAAGAGCCCGCCCAGAAATGTCTCTGAGCGCCCGACAGTAGCAATGTGTAGTCAGTTATGTGGCTTAGAACCAATCCAGGCTTTGTTTTACTTCGGCAAATACTGCCTGTATTTCTCTTGCGCCTTTTTGTCTTATTGTATGAGTTCTCACAGGTGGACATGGCTCTCTTTTGGTGTGAAGGGAGATATAAACAAGCAAATGCATCATTTGACTATTAGCCATGTAATGGTGCAAAATATCCAGTTAAACAGAGACATGAAGAATCGAACAGATTGTTGAACCTCAGAGGGAAGGCGGTGGTGGTGGGGTAGGTGAGTGTGGGGTAAGAGATCAACCAAAGGACTTGCATGCATGCATATAAGCATCACCAGCGGGACTTATTTGCATGCATACACTGAGTGGCCAGATTATTATGATCTCTGAACGCATAATAATCTAGCTACTATATCCTATATAATAAAACACTAATATGCAAACTGTCCCCTTGACCAGGAGTTCGACCAGCAGCCAAGCTGGCCAACTGCCCATGCCCCCTCCCCCTGGCCATACTGGCTGGACCCCACTTATGCACGAATTCATGCACTGGACTTCTAATATATATTTACATTTACACACACACACACACACACATACACACACACACACTGAGTGGCCAGATTATTATGCGTTCAGAGATTATAATAATCTGGCCACTCAGTATATAAGCATAACCAATGGACACAGACAGTAGGGGGGTAAGAGCAGCTAGGGAGAGGTCCATGGGGGAAAAAGGAGACATCGATAATACTTTAAACAATAAATAATTTAAATTTTAAAAAAGGAAACTCGCAATAAAAAAAAAGAAAAAGACTAGTTTTCCCCAGGTGAACTGAGGTGAGGGGGGAGCGATGCAATATAGGATAGAGTGTGCCCTGACTGAAGATTCTGGGGCCTGAGTCGCAGAGTTAGCTCTTCAGTTTGTTCCCTTTCTCTCGGCCGTGTTAAAAATGGGCCCCAAAGCCTTTCCATTAAGGAGCTGTTGACTGCCAGCTCCCCCTGGCAAGAGGCCAACCGGCGAGGCTTTCTGCACAGAGGTGAGCAATAGTTTGCAATCGGTGCAAACGGAGCGGGTACACTCTTGTAATCACCGTACCTGTGGTGTGCAGTGTGTGGTGAGGGGCTCTTGTGTCAGGCGATGGCTGACGGTCACCACTCTCCACTCTGAAGACTGTGTTTGCCGTGTGGACGCCGAGCCAAAAGGCATGCCCAGAGTGGCGTTTCAGGTTCTTCTCTTTTTGGTTATGTTTTTGAGTCCTGGGGCTCGGGTGGCTGACGTAAACAATATGAGGAGGCAGCAACTGATTTCATTTCAAGAACAGCTCATTCATTCATTAAGTAAATATTAGCAGAGCACCGCTCTGTGTCCCCTTTCAGCCCAACAGGAACGAATCTGAGAAACAAACACCCCGTGTGCTGGTTCTGAGGTGACCAGCAAGGCGTGGCGTGGTGGCCCGGACCTATGTGTTGCGCACAGTAGGCCTACGGGTCATCATTGGTCATGAAGACGGGAATGGAGCTGAGGATTAGACAAAGCGGGGAGGGCAGGCAGGGCCGACCTGAGGATGTCCAGACCTTGGCAAAGATCCAGGATCCCCCAACATTCAAACCCACAGCCCAAAGATGAAGTATTCATATCTCACTGTCTGCGTCAGATGGTGTTAGCCAGGCAAATAGCTGGCAAGGTTAAGTGGGTAAAATATTGGATATGGTGTCAGGAGCTAGGAAAGTCATAGGAATGGGAGGAGCAGGGTCGAGTAGGGCTACCAAGATGACAGGTAAGAAACACCCTTTCATCCTTCCACTTATTCATTCATCCACTTATCCATTCATGCAGCAAACATTTATTCCTACCTACTCTGTGAAATACAAAGATAAAACATGCTGACTACTATTAAGACGCTTAGAGCCTTGTCGGAAAGAAAGGCAAGTAATAATGATTAGAAATGCTAACTGAGCCTTGCTGTGTGCTATACTTTCTGTGCCAACCTCTACTTTCCTCAAAGGGCCAGCTGTGGATTGCATTACAGGAGAGGAAACCTGAGTTTAGGGGACCCGAACCTTTTGTAGTGGACAGTAAGCCTACATGCCCTCTGCTTTGGAGGGAGACGAGATCTATCCATCTCCTGAAGCCAACTGTTATCCAAGCATTCTTGGAAAGACAGTCTGTAACCAAGTCATTGCCCCTGCTCGCAAGATGAAAAGAAACATGAGGGACTCTTGGAAAACTCCTTCCCCAAAATGACCAGTTTCAGTGTTCCGGAATGACAGCTTTTGTGGAAACAGTGAGAAGGCAACACGGAGGGAAGTCCTCAGCCTCACTATCAAAGCTGACTGACCTTGACCCTCATTCTCTGACTAGTATTGGTCAACAGTGAAGGCTTTGCTTTACGGAAAACATGTGGCTCCATCCTCTCAGCACCTCAGAGCAGGCAGAGGTCTGGAGAGAAAGGCAATCTGCCTGCGTAGTTCCATGTGATGTCCTGGAGGAAGGGAGGACAGGAGAGTCTGCTGATCTCCTGCAGTATACCAGGATCTGTGGTCAACATTTGTACAGGTTTCATTTCACTTCATCTCCTTATAATCTCTTTTCCTTTTTTATTATGGTAAAATACACCTAACATACAATTTACCACTGCAACAGCTGCTTAAAAGTGTGCACCTTAGCGGCGTTAAGTTCATTTGTAAGGTTGTGCAACCAACTTCACTATCTAGTTCCAGAACACGTCATCACCCACACAGAAACCCAGACCCACGAAGCAGCCACTCCCCATTCCTCTCACCCACTCCAAGCTCCGGTAACCGCTAATCTGCTCTCTGCCCCATGGCTTTGCCTTTTCTGTGTGCCCGTAACAAGCTCCTGACCTAAGTAGTGTTATTCCCATTGACAGGTGAGGGAACTGTAGCTCAGAGAAGCTTGTATCTCATCCAAGCTCACAGAGCTGGTCGGGGATGGATGTGATGGGTTCTGTACTGAGCTCCCAGGTAGAGCAGGAAGCCCAGTGACTCATGTAGCCCTTGGACTTGGCTTAGAAAGGCCTCTAGGAGCATGCGTGTGTCCAGTGTGTAAGACAGGGCAGAGAGGGAGAGGAGGGATCCTTCTGAGTGAGAAGGAAGGAAGGAGAGGCGTTCCAGGTGGAGGGAAGGCCCAGGTGTTGACATGGGGCAGAGGGGCAGCCAGCCAGGAACACCAGGACCCTGTGAGCAGTTCTCTCTCCTGAGGGGCTGGGGCAGCATCCAGCCCGGCAGGCTGGGCACGGCACACCTAACAGTTCTGTTCATTCCGGCGAGCCTGCCAGGAAGCCAGCTCACTCGGGTTTCTTTTTCTTCAGGGAAACACAGGCCAGTCTTTTGGGTGAAAGTCTCTCTTGTCACTGCCAGCACCCCAGGCTGTCTGTGTGTGGGGGGTAGGAGCCTGGGGTGGGGGTAGGGATGGGGGGGGCGGGCAGAGTGACGTTGTGAATGGCCTCGGTCAGAGGCAGCTGTGTGAGCCTTTGTTGGTCTCCTGGGAACCCCACCCACTGCTGTCTGCACCTCCTCCTTCAGCCTTAGGGGGTCACTTTCTGGGCCTTCACCCAGGCCTCTGGGACTCAGGAGCCCCTCTGCTTGCTTGGGGGTATCTGGTGGGTGTCTGAGTGTGTTCCTTTGTTCCGTCCAAAACTCAAGAGGTTCATGGCCTCTCCCTCTGGGGAATGCTGACCTTCCACCTCCCCAGCACTTGTGACTTGTCATCCTCGGTGCAGAAGCGGGTTCCTGTAGGAGCCTGACTTGCCCTCTCTGAGTGTCTCTCTCACGGTGTGTGGCATCCCTCCGCCCGGAGGTCCTCAGAGAGGGTAAGCATTCAGCAGAGTGAGCGCTCCAGGCGGGCATGAGGGCCGCCTCCGCCCGTCCCCGGGGCCTCTGGGACACGACCCTGACCGAACCTGGCTGTGTCTCACTCCAATCAGAGGAGCTGGGAGGCCAGGCCTGTGGCTTTCTCCCGGCAATGAGCTGTCTGTCTGTGAACGTGAGCCCACAGCTGTCCGCCTGTCTGCCTCCCTCACACTGCACCTCGCTCGCAGGAATTTCCCACTGGAACCTGAGCTCTTGGGGCCACCCTGCTCCTTGGGGTCTGGAGGGTGAGCCTCCGGGCCGGGTTGGGGTGAGAGGGAATGAAGGGGGAGGCTGGGTGCAGGAGACCTCTGGTTGCCCGAGAGAATGGATTTGGGGGCAAGCGGCCTCTTCCTTCTCGGCAGAGCAGGCGTGAAGGCAGGACCCACCTGGCACACCCGCTCTGGCAGGTGAAGGGGCCAATCACTTGCCCTGGTGGGTGAGTTGCCACCTGGTCTGGTTCCTGTGAGGCCGACAGGAGAAAATGCACGAGCAGGACCCTGCAGGTGGCAACAAAGGCGCGTCTCTCACGGTGGTTGTTTTAGTCTCTGACCCTTCCATTGAGCATGACTGTCCCCTAAAGCAGTGTTTCCCAAACTTTTGACACATGTGGACCCCTTCTATAATTTTCGTAACGCTGAGTACCCCTCGTACTCATGAGAACGTAGAATTAGGCGCAGCTAAGCACGGTGCAGTGCACATCCCCACCAAACTCCAGTGCAATGGGTACCCCTGGGGGTACGCGGACCACACTTTGGGAAACACTGCCCTAAAGGAATGAATGGATCCGCTCAGGGAGAGCCCTGGGCCTGTCCCTGCCTTTTCGGGGACCTTTGCCTGGCCAGCTCACCCGCAAGGGAGTTTCGGGGAGAGGACACCACAGAAGTCTCTGCCTGCTGCAAATCGGGGAGCGGGTGGCTGTGGTGGTGGCAACGGCGATGGTGAGAGCTAGCACGCCATAAGCCACTTACGCGGGGTCACGCGCCAGCCCCTCACAACACCCTGGGAAGCAGGTGCTGCTGCTTTGGGTGCCAGGTGGGGGGCCCTTTAAGAAGCAGAGGCCTACATGGGCCTTCACCCAAACCCGCGGTCGGCAAACTGCGGTGAGTCACATGCGGCTCTTTGGCCCCTTGAGTGTGGCTCTTCCACAAAATACCACGGCCTGGGCGAGTCTATGTTGAAGAAGTGGCGTTAGAAGAAGTTTAAAAAAATTGGCTCTCCAAAGAAATGTCAATCGTCCTGTTGATAGTTGGCTCTGTTGACTAATGAGTTTGCCGACCACTGACCCAAGCCACTGGGACTCGGGGCACTTTGTTAGCTTGGGGGTGTCTGTAGGTGTTTGAATGGCAGAGATTTTCAGGGCGGAGGATCAAGGGGGGCCGCTGTAGGTCTGCCAGCCGGAAAAAGGAGAGAGGCAGGACAGACTGGGTGGGAAGAGCCTCAGACAGCAGGCAGGGCCGGTCCGAGGATCCTAGGCCCCGCTGACGGAGCCTCCAGCTAGGGGCCCTCCTTAGAAGGGGCAGGTGCCCTGCAGGAACGGGCTGGACTGATACGCCCTCCAGCCCAGTCGCTGCTGGGCACGGCCTGGCGGAGCACGTGGCCCTGGCCAGCCTGCCACCAGGCTTCAGTCACGCACATGGGAGCAGGAGGAAGCAGGTCTTTGAAAAAACACCGATGTGGGAGAGACACATGGGTTGGTTGCCTCCTGCATGCGCCCCGACCTGTCTGTCACTGAGAAGAAAAGTGACGGCTCATCTCAGCAATACCCCCTGTCCCTGCCTCTGAGGCTGCCTTTCACTCAGCGCCTTGGTGTCAGGCTGAGCGTTTCAGAGGTTCTGAGATCCTGGGATGGAAGGGGTCTGCCTCTGTGATCCCCACTGGGAACAGTTCGGAGTCTTTCCATTGTCCATGTTGCCTGGTTAACGTCTCTGAACGTCACTCCCTCTTATCCTGAGAGGCGGCCACGCAGGAATGCGGCAGGAATGCTCTGAGCCACTTCCCGGGGCAGCAGATTTGCCTGGGCCCAGGCAGGAGGCAGCTGGGCAGGGCGGGGGCGAGGCCGAGTGCTGGGTGGCCTCTGAGTGACATGCAGGGGACACCCTCCCCCCCATCCCGCCTCCTCTCCTGGGGAGATGAACATTACTGACGCTACAGCTATGATCTCAATCGGTACAACAATTGAGGCAGGAGGTCTTAAGAGCCCACGGAGGCTTATGGAGGCGAAGAGCTGGACTCTGAACCCAGTCCGCCCAACTGCAAACTCCCCTCACTTCCCCCCACACTATCCCAATCTTGTCAGTATTATCAATGAGGACACAGGCTCAGAGAGGTGGTGCCACTTACCTGAGGTCACACAGCAGGTGCGAGGCAGGAGTGGGGGGTGCGGCCTGAGCCTGCCTGACTTCAGAGGCTCCCTGTTCCTCCTGGCTCAGCCTGAACTTGGAGGAGGGCACAGGAGCTGGAACCAGAGGAATCTTTGTTTTCCGTGCCCCAGGCCCCAACCCCAAGGCCCACTCCTCGTTCTGTGGGAGTGGCAGATGGAGAAACAAGGAAGGTGGCCCTGTCTTTTCTGCTCCCCCCCCCCCCCCCCGCCCCCTGTCCCCCATGGGAGCCCTGACTCTGCAGCACTGGGGTCAGCCCTGAGTCAAACACTAGAAGACTGGGTCAAGTCCTTGTGTCACCCTCTTGACCTTGGACATGTCACTCATGTAACATTGGGATGACGGGTTGGTTCCCTGTTGGCTTCTCAGGGGAGCTGGGAGGAGGCTCACGCAACGGGAAGGCCCAGAAAAGGCTCTGAACCAGCCCCGGCGGGTGGGAGGACCACAAGGGGGCAGTCTGAGGATTATCATTCTCTTGTTTCCCCATGGCCGTGGCCTAGCCCCTCCCCGCAGCTTTCCCGCCGCCTCTGAGACATAGAGTCTACACTGTGCAGGCCCCTCTCCAGACCCACAGGCCCCGGCTCCCTGGGTGGCTGGTCCGGCCTGTTGGACCACATTTCTCACAGGTTTCCAGCTCTCTGCCCTCCAACTCTCTCTTGGGGACCTCCCTCCCACTCCCATTCCCTTAGGGGCAGATACCAGAGAGGATAACCCAGCTGTCTTTGTGACAAAAACCAAAAGTAAACAAAGGCCTATTTGCCGCGTACCTGTGACTCGCCAGGCACCTGGAGTATTTCAGCCGCCCTGAGAATGTCCCCCTTTCACTCTGATGAAAACGGGGCTAGGACTTGTGGCTGGAAAGGGCGTGGTGATGTGGGGAACTGGGCGGGGGAGGCAGGATTCCAGCTCTGGGCTGTCTCCCTCCCTGGGGAGCCTGACCCTGTGCCCCCTCCCTTTCTGCACACCCCACTGACCTGCACGTCCGTCCGGTGACCCACGTCCGCGGCTGTCTATCTGTCCAGGAAGAAGCCAGGACTAACAACGAGGCCTGGGCTGGCCGCCTCTCCAGGCTCCAGAGGACTTTCCAACCCCCAGAAGAAATGGAGCCTGCTCACAGCTCTGGCCCTGGGGCCCTTTATCCCGGCCCCACCCCAGGCCTGAAGGGGCTGCCAGCTGGGCGGTGGGGGGTGGGGGGGGCAGACGCCCGCATCTGGGCCTGTGCGGGGCCGGGGTGGCGTGGACGGCCTCCGGTGTGGATGGGAAGGGATCCTGCCCTTGGCGCCATCGCTGCCATGTGCAGCGGGCTCCATCAGCAGCCAGCGTGTGATCCTGGATGGGTCTCAACACCTCCCGGAGCCTCAGTTTCTTGGTCTATAAAATGGGACCATATCCTCACCTCATTGGGGTGAATGTGTCAAGGCATGCCAAGTCTTTAAAGGGAAAATGTGGGTTCCTGGTTCACAGGTTATTAAGAATTCCAAGGCAGACACCAGGCGCCGGGCCTTTGGAAGTGCGGGACCTGGGCGTGCACAGGTGGCCGGAAGTCAGCCCGGTGGTTAGAAGCAGCGAGGCGAGTCCCTCCCAGCAGCTCACCCCCTGGGCTCCGGCGCAGCCTGGAGGCCCCAGCGGCAGGACCCACGCCTTATTCGGCGGGGCGCCGGCGCCATCTAGCGGCTCCGTGGCGAGCAGCAGCCGCCGCTCACACCCGGCGGGTGCAGCCCTGGTGGGCGTGGGGATGCTTAAGAGGCACACCTGCCCCATGTCTTAACCCTTCGTCCCCGCTCAGTGGCCACAACAGCCTGTCTTTCTCCACATCTCCCCACGCATTCCCCTGTCCTGTGTCAGCGAGGGGCTTTGACCCCTTGGACTGGGCAGGCAGTGGTGGGAGACCCCCTGCCACAAAATTCCTTGCCCGGCTTCAGCTGTTCCCATGAGTGTGGTTCAGTGGAGGAAGAGGTGGAGCAGGACTGGGGGTTTCTATTTCTAGCTCCCACCTTGAGTGGGCTTTGAGACAAAGCAGGGTGGGGGGTAGAGGGTGGGAGGAGCAGTGGGGGGCCGGAGGTGGCAGACTTCCTGGTGGGGGTAGAGTGATGTGATGTAGCTGGAGAAACTTGGGGGGGGAGGGGGGGGAACTGGCCTGGGGCGGTTAGATGATGAGGCTTGTTGATGGAGGTGCTTCTGGAGGGGGGTGGGTGTGGGGTAGGCCCCAGAGCAGCAGGCAGCCCAGGAAGGCTACAGGTGTTGTGACTTGGGATCCAGACCCAATTTTTTTTAACAGTGTGGGGTCAGGGGAAGGGCTCCTATTGGGTGTGGTCACTTCCCCATCTTACCTCTGGATGCACCTGCACCGTTCAATCAGCTCTTAGCTCTGAAAGCTTCCTGCTGCCTAGCCCCACCCTCAGAGAGTCTAGTCAATTGGCCTGGATGGAGGGGCGGGGGGGGGGGGGGGGCAGCAGGTGTTAGCACTTTTCACGCCCCAGGTGATGGTGATGTGCAGCCAGGGCATAGAGCCACAGCCTCACCCAGTGGTCAGCAAACTCATGAGTCAACAGAGCCAAATATCAACAGTACAACGATTGAAATTTCTCTTGAGAGTTAAATTTTTTTTAAACTTGAACTTCTTCTAACGCCGCTTCTTCAAGATAGACTCGCCCAGGCCGCGGTATTTTGTGAAAGAGCCACACTCAAGGGGCCAAAGAGCCGCCCGTGGCTCGAGAGCCGCGGTTTGCCGACCACTGGCCTAGACCTTCCTGATGCAGGTCCAGATCTTCCACAGCAGAGGGTCTCGGGAGTGGGGGCGAGCTTGTTGGAAGGGAGGCCCTGAGAAGGGTTTGCTTGGGACCTAGTAGGTCCTAACAATGAGGCGCCAATGAGTGCACTGGCCTCCGCTTTTCACAACTCACCTCTCCTGCCCGAAGGACTCAGGGAAGACATGACGATTAAGAGTGTAAGAAATAATCCTGTTTATTGGTTAGAAGATGGTATAAAATTACAGCAATTTGCAGGCTTTCTGGAAGGGACATGCAGTGCTGGGCTGTAGCAGGAGATGGAGTGGAGACATGGACCGCTGGGCGTCGGCTCCCTTCTAGGCTGCTAAGGGATGGGTCCTACCAGCACAGGTGCCAGTGAGAGAGAACTACCGGTCCTTGCCTCCAGGAACAGAAGGGATGGGCAGTTTGGGTCGTCAGACAATGCCATGCTCACCAACTCAGTCCTGTCCTACGCAGGCCAGGGGCTGGCTCTCCCACGCTAGTCACGGTAGAGTCACATCGTTGCGAAGAACGCTAGCTCTTCCCACCAAAGGGAGGGCAACAGGCACATTGGTGTGGGAGGCCATCAGAGGGTGGACGGCATTCGGCTCAGGTCATCTTGCTTCCGGACACACCGAGGTCTGCTGCACTGTAAGCGGAGGGCTGGGGCACGCAGGCAGACACGTGTGCACTACTGTCTAAGCTCAGGCAGAGGGGCCTTCCCCGGGGCGGCGGTGTGAGGAGATGAGCATGCTTCCAATTTCATCTTGTCTCTCTCAGGAGGAGGGAGGAGGAAGAGCCGGCCATCAGAGACCAGGCCACGGGGCGCTGGGCTCCACAGAAAGTCTTCGGCAGAGACTTCAGCAGGTGTTTCTGTCCCAGAGTCAGTGTGACGTCAGGAGGGCGGGTCAAGGTGTTAGGGTGGTGGTTTGGGACAATGTCTCTGAGAGCCGGATGGCTGTGTCCGTGGTTACATGACGTTTTGGAACAGCTGGAGGGACCTCATGATGTTGTCATCCTGGGGAGGGGGGAGGGGAGGGAATGGTTAGCATTCCTGAGGAGCGCCGTACCTGGGGATCCAGCCTCTGGCACGGGTTTCCTGGGTGAAAAGACCCTGATAAGTGTTAAGGCAGAAATAGAGTATCGGGGACTAGCTATGGTTATAAGAAACATTAACCACGATGGCCTCGTTCTGATCAAAGAAAGGACATTCTAACCTGGCTGGGAGTTGTACAGCCTCAGGATCTGGGAGTCAACTTTGGAATGAGATCCATTTTCATTCAGGAACTGCCCAATATCACGGAAAGATGAACAACCTTGTTGCCTAGTGGAGTCCCGCCCCAGCCTTCACTGCCCACTTCCCCACGCCTGTTATTCCTGAACTCAGGCTTAGGAATTACGTGTGATCTTCGTCCTACCCAATATCAGCACTGGCTTATGGGTGTTTGCAGAGCAGATTTTTTGTGGATGGCCTGCCCTTCTCAGGCTGCCTGGCTCAGCCCGCCTGGCCGAGACCAACCGCAGATCATTCCGGGAGTGGCAATAGTTGGAATCTGACCTGCTGCCGCTGGTATCAGTGGCTCTGACTCGAGGGGGTCACAGTTTGTCATCCTCTCCCTCCCGCAGATCGCCAAGCCCCGGCTTTCCTTCCCCGATTTAGGGACGTGGCCTGAGATCTCTCCTCACCTCCTGACAGGATTCGAGAAATTCATCTAACGTCACGATCCCGTCTTTATTTTTGTCCATTTTCTGAAAGACACGAGAGGAAGCGCTTTACAGAACCTGGCATTCTGCATTCCAAATGGTGCCCTTTATGGACCAACGTTGCCCCGAGAAGGAGGGTGGTTTTTCACTGACAGAGAACCCCACCGGGCCCTGCCTGGTGAGAGCATTTGACCCCAAGAGCATCCTCAAAATGAAAAGACACGCCCCAGGCTCTCATCACTTCATCAGCGGACCTGCCTGCTGACACCCACCGTGTCTCCCGAGATGCTTCCAGCCCGGACATGAGAGCTGCTACTTCTGTCACTGTCACTGTCACTCTGTGGCCCTGAGTGAGTCCCTAAGCCTCTGTGAGCCTGCGTTTCCCATGTGCAAAGTGAGAGGATTCAACTAGCGCAGTGGTCGGCAAACTGCGGCTCACGAGCCACATGGTGCGGCTCTTTGACCCCTTGAGTGTGGCTCTTCCACAAAATACCACGCATGGGCGGGCATGTAGAGTGCGATGGAAACTTTGTGGCCCATGCACAGAAGTCGGTTTTCGGCCCCCAAAAGAAATTTCAATTGCTGTGCTATTGATATTTGGCTCTATTGACTAATGAGTTTGCCGACTGCTGGACTAGCGGGAGCTCTGCCGTTCTCTGACACTCCACCACCAGGTGCATTTTTTACTAAAATACCTCTGACCTGGCCCCCTTCTGCTCACAGATGAACAAGGATGAAGTCTCCCGCCTCAAGACCTCACTGAGCGGCACAACACCAGGGCTTCCCACTGCACCCACGGGCTTAATGACATCTTCCCTGTGGACTCGGGTCCCCCAAATCTCACGGAACTTAGAGGGTGCACTATATATACCACGTGTACTTCCCCTATTCTTCGGTAGTGTCTACTCGCCTGCTTCAGAGGTCATTCATTCCCGGAGAGCCGTCCCTTTTCATTCTTTCTGTCTCCTACAGAGTGTGGGACACGGGTGGACACCAGCCACTGCTCCGATGGGGTGGGCTGACTGGCCTCAGGTGAGCTGGAGCTCCCGCCCAGGTGCGCACACTCACCTGGAAGAAGACGTCCACGTGCTGCCTGGGGGTGTCCTCCTTGAGCACGGGATACGTGTATTTGCCCATCATGTCGTAGATGGCCTTGACGATGTCCATCATCTCCTGCACAGGGACATGGGGGCACAGTGCGGAAACCGTGAGGCCAAGCTCTTCGTAGGGGACGGTGTGGGGCTCCTTACCCCCCTTAGGGATGAGAGTGATGACAAGGACCTTCTTTAGCTGGTGAGAGGGCATTGGGATGCAGACTAGCAGGGCACCTCCTCCCTCTTTGGGAGTGGGGATCTATTTGACAGTGGGGCATCCTCTTTGCCTCCAGAAGCTCTTGGGTAGTTACCTTTTCTTGAGCGTTCCCCTCCGTGAGGGCTAATGTTGGGGTTGGGGTGGACCTGTTTCTGTACCGGTCAGCCCACACTCCATTTCCGGAAGACCCTCTCCCCACTCTTTAATTCCTGGGTGGCTGGATTGGTACCCGGTGACCTGTCCCTGTGGCCACAAGTGACACTGACCACAGCTGGCTGCAGCCAAGGTGGACAGCTGACTGCAGCTGAGCTACTCAGGACAGAGTTCTATACAGGCTGCTTTATAAAGTGACTCTTCCAATGCAGGGCGCCATACACGCTTTCAATCTTGTCACTCTTGTGTGGTGATGTTAGCTGGCCACCTGGATTTCCATTGTATGTGTTCTCTGGAATTCAGGTAACACATTTGCTCTAGAGGATATTAGGGTTTTCACATTGCTGGGGTTGTTTACCCATTTGTCTTCAGCATCTGGAGCACCTAAGAAGCCCTCAAATGTGTGTCGGGTGAATACATGACGGAATGAATGAGGAATAAAACACTGGAGAGAGCCCTGCAGGGCTGAGGTGAGGATTGGTGCTCAGGAAATGGATGTTATGGAGGCTACATCCACGGTCCCACCAAGATGCTGGGCACAGAAGGTACCCAAGTGCGTTCTGAGGTGAACCTGGGGGCCTTCCATTGACTAGACACCACGTGGACTCTGAGGCCTCAAACAGGTCAAGCAGTGAAGGTCAGACCATCTCTTTAGAAATGGCTGCACCAAGTCTCACCTCCTTCTACAGGTTTATTGCAAAATAGGTTGTGGCCCATAGGATCCAGATGTGGTCTCCCCTTCACCCCACATCTCCCTTCTCTCTTCTAGGACGTAACTGCAGAATGATTCCAACTCTCGGCTCTCACTGTGGCTGTTAACCTGTTCAAATCCAAGTTCCCCTGGGGAGAGGAACTCTATTCTGAAACCACGTATACCCACTGAGAAGTCCACGTTGAATGTGTGTGAGCCAGTGAGGATGAATGGATCCACTGGGCCCTTTCTTAGCGCCTGGGAAAGGGGCAGCACAGGGCAATGGGGAGGGCAAAGGTGAGCTCCTTTCTTTTGCCGGACGCCAGCTCTGTTCACCCAAAGCAGATCCCTCCTCACGGGGACAACCTCCTCATCGTGACTGGCTGTTTCCTGTCTCATGAGATGCCGTCCTGTGGCCCCTGATGCCCCTGATGCCCCTGGCCTCAGCCCACTCACCTCTTTGTTGATGTAGCCATCCTTATTGATGTCATACAAGTTAAAAGTCCACCTTAGCTTCTCATGGACGGTTCCTCTCAGTAGGATCGACAGAGCGGTTACAAAGTCCTGAGAAGAGGAAGAGGCATGAGTGACAGTAACACCAAGCCGTCGGCTGGGGTGAAGCTCTGACTGTGGGTCTGACTCTGTGACTGATGGTACACAATCGGGTCTCCCATGGCCTCTGTCCCAGGAAGGATGTGGCCACGCTGAAGAGCAGCGCCCCTCCCCCCTTTATTTCCCACCCTGCCCCACTGTTGGGGGAGGAGCCCCCCTGAGGAGGAATGGAGCTCTGTGTGTGCGGATACCTCCAGACTCAGGTAACAGCCTCCCTGGTACTGCCTGCTCCCACCGCTGCGGTCATTGTGTGGGTGGTGGCATAGTCCAGTGAGCCACATCCCGAGCCTCAGTTTGCTGCTCTGTTATACTAATGAGTTTGCCAACCACTGACCTAGACTCTCAATTCCAATCATTACAGGCTGTGTTTGTTCCTTGTGATTAAGCCCCTATCCCAGTGGTCGGCCAACTCATTAGTCAACAGAGCGGCAAACTGAGGCTCATGAGCCGCATGTGGCTCGCAAGCTGCAGTTTGCCGTCCACTGGTCTAGTGGCTGAGAGCGTGGACTCTGGGAACATCCCACTTGAGTTCCAATCCCTCCTTTGTGTGTGACCTTGCGAAAGGCACGCGACCTCTCTTTGCCTTACTTCCCTCTTCTGCAACTGGCAATACACAATAGCTCCCTGCTCTAGGGTTGTCCTGAGGATTCAGGGAACTGACACACGTGAAGCACATGGCACAGAGCTTGTGTGTGCTCACTGTGTGCACGGGGGCTGCCAGGCTGTCACCATTGGTCCCTCCAGGCCCCGAGCTCCTGGAGGGAGGGCGGGTGTGGCTTCTCTCTCTCTCTCTCTCTCTCCAGGAAATGCTTGCTAAATGGATGAAGGTGTTTTGTCTTCACGGAGGGCATCTGGTGAGCCAACCCTTTCCCCAGCACCCCGTGAATGTAGAGGCAGAGGAGCCGGGGACCCGGGGAGTCCCCGAGACACACGCACCTCGAACTTCACGGAGCCGGTCTGGGTGGTGTCGAAGGCGTGGAAGAGGTAATGGGCATACGTGGTGGCATCTGCAAGGCGAAGAAGGAGAGGCTGGTGAGGGAGCAGCGCCAAGAGCGGGCTGAGGGCACTTAGGACAGCGAGAAAAAGAGGAGGGTGACACTGGGGGGTGCAAAGGATCCACTGTGGAGTGAACCGGGACCCGCCTGGCTCTCCTGGGGATCAGGTGGGAAGTCTCGTGAGAGCCGAGACAGGCCCCTGCCCCTGTACCGAGGCACCCCCAGAGAAAGACCCCCTGATTGGCTGTGTGGTTCTTTTTTTAAAAAAACTATATTTTTGTTGATTTCTTTTTTTAAAAAATTTTTTTTCTTAATATATTTTATTGATTTTTTTACAGAGAGGAAGGGAGAGAGATAGAGAGCTAGAAACGCCGATGAGAGAAAAACATTGACCAGCTGCCTCTTGCACACCCCCCACTGGGGATGTGCCTGCAACCAAGGTACATGCCCCTGACCGGAATCGAACCTGGGACCTTGCAGTCCGCAGACCGACGCTCTACCATTGAGTCAAACCGGCCTCAGCTATTTTTGTTGATTTCAAAGAGGAAGGGCGAGGGATAGAGAGAGATAGAAACATCAATGATGGGAGAGAATCATTGATTGGCTGCCTCCTGCACGCCCCCCACTGGGCATCAAGCCCGAAAACCCAGGCATGTGCCCTTGGCCAGAATCACACCTGGGACCCTGCAATCCACAGGCTGATGCTCCATGCACTGAGCCACACCGGCTAGGGCCTGTGCGGTTCGTGGTGGACGAATGACAGTGACTGGATGGAGACGCTCTTCTGCGGGCGGTGCTCCCCGGCTGTGTGGTCCTGAGCGAGCGAGGCGTAGCCTCCCTGGGCCGCATCGGGAGGAGCACCTGCTGCCTAGGGCTGCGCTGGGCCTTAGAGGTGGCCCTGCCGCCCCCTCCCCTCCCGGAGAGGGGCCCCCTTCAGGGCTCTTTCCTGCTGACGCCTTCGCGAGCTCCACATCGTGTACTAAGGGAAGCACCTTGCTCTGAGTTCTCCCTGGTGTTGAGGAGGCGGGTACCAGGGCCATGAACTTGGAGAAAGGAAGGCTGTTTCTCAGAAAGGGATCCGGGCCCGGCCGGCGTGGCTCAGTGGTGGAGCATCGACCTATGAACCAGGAGGTCAGGGTTCAATTCCTGGTCTGGGCACAGGCCCGGGTTGCGGGCTTGATCCCCAGTGGAAGGCATGCAGGAAGCAGCAGATCAATGATATTCGCTCTCATCATTGATGTTTCTATCTCTCTCTGCCTCTCTGAAATCAATAAAAAAAGAAAGAAAGAAAAGGGAGCCAGGCAGGGTCTTTGCCAAGGTCGGACTCACCTCCGTGAGGGAAGAACTGTGCATAGATCTGCTTGAATGTTTCTTCGTTGACCACACCGCTCGGGCACTCCTGCCGGGAGGACACAGTCAGCGGGGGTGTCTGAGGGCTGCCCCCAGAGCAGTGGGCTGGGCCAGCCTTGGGGTCTGTGATCTCTAGATCACAAGGGGCAGGAGGGGTCTGGGCTGGGGGGACAGCCCCACCTCAGGACCGAAGCCGCTCTGTAAAATGATGAGAAGAATGGGGCTGGGAGGAGGAAGAGTGTGGACTCAGATGAGAAGGACCTGGACTTGGTTCCCGGCTCAGCCCTTTCTAAGCTTCGTGATCTTGAGTCAGTCTCTGACCCTCAGTGTTCTTAGCTGTGAAATGGGCCCAACAGGATCTTCCCAACAAGACTATCATGAGGTTCAGTACATGAAATAAGCGGTAAGTGAACATGCGGCTTTCAGGCTCCAGCCACACAGAGTGTGAGTGGATTTATGTCTAGGCTGGAACCCATCCCCGCCCGGAGTCCTCCTTCCTAGCCAGGCGGCCTTGCTTCATGTTCCCTTCCTCCCTTTGTAGCCACCCCCCACCCCCCACAAGAGCTCCGGACAG
The DNA here is from genome assembly GCA_036971965.1 of Nyctalus aviator. Lineage (NCBI taxonomy): Eukaryota > Metazoa > Chordata > Mammalia > Chiroptera > Vespertilionidae > Nyctalus > Nyctalus aviator. Next base: position 91,423,973 of record CM072927.1, on the reverse strand, counting down.
GCCCCGGGGCATCTGGGAGAGCTCACTCAGCCCCAGGGGAGCCCGTTGGGGCTCCGGGGGCCGGTGTGTGTGTGTGTGTGTGTGTGTGTGTGTGTGTGTGTGTGTGAGACGGGGGAGGGGTGTGTGTCTTACGTTTTTGAAGCCTCGATACAGGACTTGCAGCTCCCTCTTGGTGAAGTTCGTCTGGGCCTCCAGCTGCTCCAGGCCCTCAGGCCGGTGGCAGACCATGGTCATCTCCAGCTCGTCCTCAATCTTATCTGGAACCAGAGGAGACGGTGTTGGGATGCTGCCTGGGGCTCCCGTCAGACCGGTCAGGGCTGTCTCAAGGGTTGTGATCTGGGACTCAGGGTCTCGGGCCGGGACCACCCCGAGGAGGACCTTCCTGCCTGGAGCCCTGCCGATCCCTGCCTGTCTCGCCACCCGTCCACCCTCTCTAGGTCAGACACCAGGTGGGGAGCTCGGGGATGGAGAGAAACATGTTCCCAGTGAGGCTGGGAGCGGAGCCCGCAGGAAAACATTTCTCTTTCTTCTGAAATAACTTCTTTGCATATCCAGTGTGCTGCTCACTGAACATCTGAATATTCTAGACACAAAAAAGGGGGCAGATTGACCCGCACCCTCTAAACAGCAAAGGGAAAGAAGGCTATCAAAAAGGTATAGATCAGCCCTAACTGGTTTGGATCAGTAGATAGAGCATCAGCCTACGGACTGAAGGGTCCCAGATTCGATTCTGGTCAAGGGCATGTACCTTGGTTGCAGGCACATTCCCAGAAGGGAGTGTGTAGGAGGCAGCTGACAGACGTTTGTCTCTCATCGATATTTCTAACTCTCTATCCCTTTCCTTTCCTCTATGTAAAAAAATCAATAAAACATATATATATATAAAAGCATATATTAGCCTGGCGTGGCTCAGTGGTCGAGTGTTGACCTATGAACCAGGAGGTCATGCTTCATTCCTGGTCAGGGCCAGGCCCAGGTTAATGGCTGGATTTCCAGTGTGGGGCACGCAGGAGGCAGCCGATCGATGGTTCTCTCTCATCATTGATGTTTCTATCTCTCTCCTTCCCCCTTCCTCTATGAAATCAATTAAAAATAATATATAAAAGCATGGAGTAAACTCTCACCATTTGGGACAACTAGAGAAAGGCTAGCACGATCTAGCAAAAAGTTCAAATGATAGCATGAATATAAATTTAAAAATAGGAACGTGTTTCACAGTATCGTTTTGTAATATTTCCTAGCTAGCCTGACATGGGAGGAGAACAGGACTGAAAAGGGAGCTACTTTACATAAATGAAAGCTTCTAACGCATCGGAGGGCTCTCAAAACCGCTGTTGTAAGTGGCAGCTTAACCACAAGGCCATCTCATTTTGCACGAGTGATGGAAATGGTGTCCGTCAATTAAAGCGAGAACTCTGCCCGCCTCCTCCCGAAGGCTCACAAAACCCAAACAGGCGGAACTTTCACCGTCTTACCATCCCGGTGGGTGAGTGAGTGTTCTCCTCCGGGCCCTGCCTCAACGCTTTCTGTGAATTGACTCCCATCAGGAATCAATTACCATCTAACCTTTCCTGCCCACTGTTGTCAGCAGACGTTACCAAATCCATATATCGAACTGCAATGGCTGCACATCCGGGCTGGTGAGAATGGTGGCGAGGTGAGCAGGCTGCAGGGAACGGACACCGGGCCTGTCACGCCCCCCACCCCCCACCCCCCCACGGCCTCGGGGAGTGAGGAGGGCGGGGTTTCCACCGGAGAGAACCGGTGAGCGGTTCGTTACTCTGGGTCTGGGGCATCGCTCTAGTCAGCGCCTGCCTCTTTGCACCATTTTTCCTTTTGGTGCTTGATTTCAAGAGGAGTTTGAATCTTGCACCTTCCCCCAAAGGAATGGGCGTTTGGCTGAGTCTTCAAGGGAGAGGCCAAGGAATTGGGTGACAATTCCTTGTCCTCATCTTCCTTATGAGCTGGGCAATACATATCAACTTATCCTGCTTGGGAGCAGGACAGGTTAATCAACATAAATAAGATCCTCTGTTCAGACAACATAGCCCCAGGGGCCAATTTCCTGGTAACTCTTAGAGAGCCTTTAATTGTCATTATGTCTGTAGCTAACAAGTAGCAATTACAAACAAACAACAACCCCCCCCCCCCCATGAATCTAATTCAAAATGCTCATATTTTCTTTACCTCATTTTAAAATACAAACCAAATTGTTGCATTAAATTGCCTGGCATTAGATTCAATTGCAATTTTATCTAAAAATGTACAGAGAGCCCTGGCCGGTGTTGCTCAGTGGTCTGGAGTGTCCTCCTATAAGGTTTGATTCCTGGTCAGGGCTCGTGCCCGGGTTGCAGGCTTGTTCCCCAGCAGGGGATGCAGGAGGCAGCCGATGGATGGATGGATCTCTACTCCCTCTCTTTCTCTCTCCATTCCCCTGTCTCTAAAAATCAATTTTAAAATGCACAGATATTTAGCATCGAAAAGAGGTAAAAGTTATGTTAAAATGTTAGGAGAATACAAATGTATGTGTAGAAGAAATGATGTGTTTTTGAAGGTGTCTAGTACATCTTTCCCCGTTTATCTTACCTAAAAGCTTAAAAGATATTCTCACAAGATTGTCTTTGTATTGAGCTCCTGACAGAATTCCTCCCGAGACAGAGAACTCTCTTTGCAGGAGTCCTGAGAGAGTCTGATTCAGAAACTGCACTTGCTTGCCATCCCTTTTATTAAAAATGCACTAAGTAATTATTGAGATATCAACTCTGAAACCCATTAAGGTAGAACTGGCCTTTATTAACAAATGGTTAGTTGGCTGTCTGGGCAGCGGGACCCATTCCCATATGAAACGGGTTGTGTAACACCTGAATATCCGGGTAGCGGCTGCCTGCAGAACTTTTGTTTTCCTTCCCTGCCACCCTCTCCTGGTCAGGCTGAGTGACAACAGCCATGGGAAGGAAATCCATGTCTCTGGACTCGAGATGCTGGGGCGCAACCTGCACACGGGCATGCGAGGCTCTCGGTGATCTTACTGGTAATTAGTAAGAACTCGGGTCTACACAGCAGTCCAGCCCGCATACACCTGCACAGAAGCCTGTGTGTGCCATGCGAATGGGAACGACTAATGTGCCTGCACTCGAGGCCCCCTTGGAGGGGGAGGCATTCCGTGTCTCACGCCAGCTCTCTCCTCCCTTTCCTCGGGCGCCTCTTGACGGGTCTGCTGCAGAAGCTTGGAAGGGGCCTCAGAGGTGTGCGCGCCCCTCCTGCTGGCCCTGGGGAGGCCCTGGGTGGAGGGAGGGGAAACAGCATTGCTGGGCGGGGAGCCTGCGTGATGGTTTCTTCGGAGGTTCGTTCAGAGTCTCCGAGGACAAACGTTGCTTGTTGTTATTATTTTTGTCATTCGAAACAACGATGAGCAAGTTTCCAAGTCAGACTGAGCTTGGATGGTAGAAAATTAACACAGAGACTTCATACTATGATGGCTACACAACAACAATGAGTTAGAAAAGCCTTCTGTTTGTCACGTGCTGTTCATTTGTAAAATGTTTTCATGCCTGCAAGTCACTGAGCCCTGTGTGAGGTGGGGAGCAGGGGACCATCACCCTCTCCGTGGGAATATCAGGGAGCTGGCTGCCCTAACACATGGGGAGTTCGCTAAGGAGGAGCATCTTCAAAGCGATGCGCCATCTCTCACTGGGGGTGGTGGAAACGGGATCGAACAACCAACTGCAGAGAATGCAGGAGGAGAGGCTGGAGGAGATGATGCAGAAGAAGTGGGCCTTCCATTTTGGGGGTCACAGCTCTTCTGAGTGCGGGAGGAAAGCTTCGGACCCTCAGAAGAGAGAACGCACTGCCTCGGTGAGTTCCCGTATCTACTGTCCACACGGAGCCCAGGTGAAGGGCTGGCACAGGGGACCTCTTCCCTGCTCTGCCATGAAATGGCTTATCCTGAACCCCAGGTCCGCTGTCACAGACAGCTGGTGGCAGACCTGGGCCCAGCATCCCGCCCGCCAGGCCTCTGGTGCAGATCTCACTTCCACGCGCCCCTGCAGCGGCTTCTGCTGCCCGGAGCACGAAAGGCAAATGGGCTTGTGGCCAGCCTTACCGTGGGTCTGCCCCCAGCAAGCTCCGGCCTGTGTACATGTCAGACCCTTAGACCATGAGCAACAGGAGATCTTCTCCCTGGTGAGGCGCCTTCTCTGTCAGGCCCATGACCACGGCCATGGCCATGACCATCTCCTTCTGCCTGGACTGAAAAATAGTTTCTCCATCCTGCGGCCTCTGGGCCTGACTTCGTACCCACCCATGCAGTGTTGAGGTTAGAAAATGGTGTCTCTTGGCATGAACACAGCCCAAAGACGGGTCTTGTTTGGCATCTATCTATCTATCTATCTCATGTGCTTTAATTTTGGGGGGAACGAATTGCCAAGATTTAAAGATGAGGGGCTTCTGGTTTTCCTTGGGAAATGGGATTATCTGAAGATTCGGTCTCAAGTTGTCACAAGGCCATCCTTTACTGGAGCTGAGCAGTGGCTGTCCCCTCCAGGGCTCCCCCTGTCCCTTCTGGTTCACTTATGCCCCCTATGCGGCCTTCCTGGGCCCGGAGGCATTTCAGAAAGCTTCCTAACTTTCCCCCACCTCTCCCCACTCCGTCTACCGAACCTGCTCTCTCCCTCACTGTTTGCTTAACACGTTCCGCTTTGTTTCACAAAGGGATTGAAGCAATTATATGAAATACATATAACACAATAAGAAGAGGTAAAGTAATAAGGGAAACAGCCTCAGAAAATGTGGATTCGATTAGGAGGTCAAGACCACAGGGACAGGGAGAACACGGAAATCCAGGTCATTTGTTCTCCGCAGTTACTACTCTGGCGCCACAAATTGGCGCTGAGCTCTTGTATATGCTTTATTGCCCAGGAGAGGAAAACATATCCGATGCTTCGGGAGCAGAGCCTCCCTTGTAACTTGTCTCTAAAAGGATGTTTCCAACGGTGTCCGTGCAGGTGGGGTTTGTGAATACGGGGCATAGAGAGTTGTTGAGCGAGAAGACTCAGGACAAAATCTGAATACTCGGTTACACGGCTCTTCCTTTGAAAGTAACGTGACCAAGGAGTCAAGTTAGTTTAAACTTTTTTTTTACCTCTCTGATACTGGTAATACCACCAGGCGATGTCTAGGAAAAAGTAAGAAAACATTTTACCAAATCCATTCATCACAAAAGCAAAACACACTCTTATTTTCCAGGGAGAGTCGGCTCTGAGGGAGTCCAGGTCACCGTCCAGCTCGACCTGGGCGAAGAGGTGGTGCAGAGAAGCTGGGCTGACCTCTCCCTGACCTTTCCCCACTGAACAGGCAAGAGCGATGGGTCAGCTTGCAGTGCCCACGGCTCCCAGCAGGGGGCTCACTGAGCATGCCCGCAGCCATGCAGCCATGCAGCCAGAAGAGAGATGGGATGGCATGGGCAGAGGATGCACGGATGTGGATGGGCGTCGGAAATACCTGCGCGTTTGCTCGAAGAGTGGCTCAGAGATGCCCTCCACCATGGAGGCCCCGCTGCCCCTCTCTGCTACCTGGTGATTTGAAGCCGATTCTTTAACCACCATCAATGAAGCAACCACTATACATACAGGGTGGGGCAAAAGTAGGTTTACAGTTGCCCCACCCTCTAGATCAGCAAACGAAATAACTCCGTCCCCTGCTCTCATGGAGCGTACAGTCTACAGCTCCCGTCCCTTCTCAGGCTGATAAGGAACAAAGATGCAGGAAAGGGAATGGGCCTTTTAAAAAACCCAATGAGCACATTAGGACATGTGAGCAGAGTGGAGGCTGGTTCCCCGTGATGCTGTATAAAACAAGACGAAACATCAGCCCTCGAAAATCCTCATGGCAGCGTGTAGTGGGGCCCCCGGTCCCAGAGTGTGGGATAAAGGGGCTCTATTGGCTACCCCCACCTCACACACACACGGGGAGTCTATTTGGGAACCAGTCTGGTTTTCCCAGTAGGCAATTACTTGAACTTCCTCTTGTTCTTCCGGTACCCCGAACAGGAGTGTGGAAGGCAGCCCGGTCACCGCCCTAAGTGTGTTGTAATCACCCCCACCTGCCACCCCCACAGGGAGGGGCTTCCTTTCCTGCCGCCTCACAAAGCGGGGCTGTGGGTGGGCATCCAGGGTAAGTGGTTCTGCTCTTGTCTGCCGACCTGAATTTCCCAGGAGAGACTTATTTTGCTGGATTTAGTTGCCCTCTCTTCTCACTCGGAATAAGTAGCACTTGTGTATTTATTTATTGTTTCCTACCGGACTTCCTTTCGAGAGCAGTTTTAGGTTTACAGAGAACGGGCAGAGTTCCCACACATCCCAGCTTCACAGAGTCCCCTGTTATTAACATCTTGCTTCGGTCAGACATATTTGCTACACCTGACGAAACAAGATCAGTGGATTATTTTTACCCGAGGTCCATAGTTTACATCAGCGTTCACTCTTCCCACGGTACAGTTCTATGGGTCTTGACAAAAGTGTAATGCCCTGTGTTCTGCAGAACAGATTCACCGCCCTAAAAGCGCGTCAGTAGCATTTCCATGTGGGTTGGCCTTCTCTGGCATGCCAGGGAGAGGGCTGTACACCCTGTCTGATCATACGGAGTTCTCACGGACTGGTACGCACCTAGACCAGGGATTACCGACTCAGACGTAGGATGTGGGCACCACCCGCAGCAGTCCGGGGAAATAAAAGTTGGGCAGTGCTATGGAGACACTCAGGAACCGAGGGGCCAAGCCTGGAGGGGCCACAGAGCAATGGGCTGACCGCCCGGGCTGCTTCTTCCATTGGGCATTTGCTCATTATTAGCAGATGGGTCAAGAGAAACTAGGCCAAAGCCATAAGGTTGCAGAGCCAAACAGGGTTGTCTGCTGGCTCACCAAGGCAAAGGGAAAGCCTCCAACACAGGAGAGCAATCTCCCAGGAAAAGCCATACCCTAACGAGGTGCTACTGGCAAGCATAAGGGCACCGGAAAGGTCAAAGTGAAAGGATGGGAAGGGATGCAGGATGCAAACCAAATCCGAAAAAGCCTGTGTGGCTGCGGTAACACCGGACATCAGAGGCTTTCAGCAAGATGCTTTGCTAGAGAGGAAGAGAGAGCTTTCGGAAGATGTAACGATTCTAAATTAGTGTGCACTAATAACGCAGCTTCAAAATACACGTAAGGGCTGACAAAACTAAAATGAGAAATAGCAAATTCACAACCGTACGCGGAGACTTAAAAGCACCTCTCCAAGAACGGAAAAAAAACACAAACAAAATCAGTAAGAGACAGGAGCTATGAGCAATGCAGTTAACAAACTTGGCCTCATTGACACACATAGGGCTCAATCACAGGACGCCATGCGTCCTTTTCACACGCGCATAGAACATTTACCGAGACTGACCCTTCCCGGGTCAGAAAGCCAACCTCGACAAAGCGCAAAGCATTGCTCAGGGTGCTTTCTGTCCAGAGCGGAATTAAGCAAGAAATCAAGAGCAAGAAGAGCCCTGGCTGGTGTGGCTCAATTGGCTGAGCATCCTCCCATGCACCAGAAGGCTGAGGTGCCATTCCCAGACAGCCCACATCTCAGGGTGTGTGTTTGAATCCCCCATTGGGGTGTGCAGGAGGCAACCAATCAATGCTTCCCTCTCACACCGATGCTTCTCTCTTTCTCCCTCTCCCTTCTCCTCTCTCTAAAATCAATAAACATATATTTTAAAAAAAGAAAGAACAACAGGAAAACGAGGAAATTTCAGAATGTTTGGAAATCAAGCAGCGTGGTTCGAATTCCTAAGTTACCCATGTATCCAAAAAGAAAGCCCCTGGCAATTAGAATGTGTTTTGAACTGGATGGTAATGAAAATAGGGCCTACCGAAACGGGGATGCTACGGAAACCCTGGAAAGGAGTTTAAACTCTGGAAAAATTGGAAGGGAGTTTAAAAGGTCATGTGATTCTTGAGCTACAAATAACTTAGTGAGCGTGTGCATGCAGCTGAATATTGTGCTTCCTGGTGACACCACGCTCCTAGTGTCTCCACTGGTTCCTTTTTAGTGTTGCAATAGCCTTGTTGCTTACACTGGAGACGACATTAGTGATAGCAAGTTGGGATCTGAACTGTCACCTTTGCTCTCCCCTTGAAGATGGCTGATTGGCCCTAACTGGCTTGGTTCAGTGGATAGAGTGTCCGCCTGCAGACTGAAAGGTCCCAGGTTCGATTCTGGTCAAGAGCATGTATCTTGGGTTGCGGGCACATCCCCAGTAGGGGCTGTGCAGGAGGCAGCTGATGGATGTTTCTTTCTCATAGATATTTCTAACTCTCTATCCCTCTCCCTTCCTCTCTGTAAAAAAAATCAATATATATATATTTTTTAAAAGATAGGTGATTGGTTTGTTCTGGAAGTGCTTAGCGTCGTCTTTCTGATGCCCTAATATAAATGGGGGCGGAGACTCTTGTTGGTGCCTGTGTGGAGCAGAGACGGAAAGGAGTTCCGTTTGGTCCGGAAGGATAACCTAGAGGCGGAGACTCCCACGGCCCACACAGCACAACGGCTCCTCAGCTCTGAACGTTATAGACTAACAACCGGTCCCCGGAGTGCTGACCGAGCCTTGATAAAGGTTTCCACAGTGTTCCAGGCTTTTTTTATTTTTAGTCTTCTTGGTTCAATAAAATTTGATTCATTTTTGCTCCAAGCGTTTGTTCTCTTTGTCTTGAAACCTTCCTGCCTCTTCTAAGCAAAATTAAATTTATACATTCCTTGTTCATTCACACCTTTGTCCTCAAAATGCTCAAAAAAAAAAAAGTCTTACAAAAAAAAATAATAAATCTGTGAGTACTGCTACTCCTTCAGTTGGGAGGTTTTCAAGGTCAAATGACTTGAAAGTTTTCAAACACAGTGAATTTCAGTCCTTTGACTGTTCTCCCCACGTGAGTATGTGGGAAGGGATGTTGGATGCACCTTGCCACTTCTTGGGAGGGTAGTGACGGAAATATAATTAAATTATTAAAAGCCCCCAAAGTCACTATCCAGATTGTGACAGCAATCATAGTTCAGCTGGCTGTGCCACAGAGTAACAGTCACACGTTTTCACCAGGACTGAGAGCACAGAGACACTTCTGGTGAAGAAGTGAGGCATGCAAACGCCAGGGCCGGCAGAGAGTAGGAGGAGGAAGAAGAGGAGGAGGAGGAGGAGGGGGAGAACGAGGAGGAAGGCCACTACATGAGGGACCCTCACCTCCAATGCAAAGACCCTGGCCAGACTGCAAAACAGAAATGTTAGGTTCACGGTAGCATCTTCCACGGGCAGAAATCTCTAGGCCACGTTTCAGGGGATGGGGCTCTTTGTCTGGATGACACTTCTGAGGATTTACTGAGGCAGCTCTGGCGGGGGCCCCAGCTCCAGGGGGCAATTAGTCAAACGAGGCCCAGATCCTGCCACCACAGCATCCAGGCCGCACTGGGGACACCTCCTGCCGTTTCTCCTTTGGTCTCAGCTGGACACGGCCCTGAAGTTCCAGCACACGCCGGTTAATGAGCACGGTCGCTGAGTTGGGGACAGAGGGCATGGGGGTCTGGGATTCAGTACTAACGTACCCTTGGATTGAGTGCCTATGTGGGAGAGTGCAGAGAGCACGGCGATAATTTCACAATCGATCTAATCATCTCACTGTCCCTACAGGAGAGAGATGGTTATTAGACTAATCGTGCCCTCCTTCAATCTAAATGAGGTATGCCAAGTGCTCTAGGCATATATAGTAGGTTCTCCAAAAAAACGTTAGGACACACACGATGACTATGATTTTCAAGGGTCATTCTCCACAGTAGAATCCAATATTCACATCTGTTATCTAGTTTTTAGGTCAAGATTATGCCTATTCTGATGGACCAAGGTAATGAGATGTGCCTCTCTTTACTACAGGAAGGTTTTCTCGTTCTGGGGTTCACTCTGTCAGAGTCGCCCACTTGCCAGTTCAGCTGGACATGAAGTGACTTACGTGAGCATTGCCGGTCTCTATCGACTGCAGCGGACACGAGCAAACACAAGACTCTGGATGACAGGGCACCGAGCACGTGGGTCTGCAGGTGCCGTGGAATGGCTCAGAGCACCGTGGTGGGGGAACACCAGAAATGCCAGATCACGTGGGCGTAACCACGTGCGGTCACCACGAACGGTCCTTGAGAAAATGTCCTGCCTCTTGTCCCCGAGTTACTGCATGGCTCCGGTCCCAAGTTATTTGCAGCTAAAGTATGACATTATTTAGTGTCCTTAATAACCCGGCAGCCAGCGTGTGGATGGCTTCGGTCCGTTTCTCAGCTGGAGAAGGAAGCGGAACATCACCCCCAACCGGCGCCCAGCAGTCCAGCGCCAGGCCTGCAGCCGGTTGGCGGGAGAGCGGGTGTCTCGGAGGCAGGGAGGGGATGGCGAGGTGTCATCTCCCGGACCCTCCCGGCAGCCTCTTAACTGTGCGCTGAATAAATGAAGCCGGGGGCAGACACACCTTGAATTATTAATGACGTTATTCAGCCCTGATTGCTTCCTTCTTTTGGGGAAAGGTTACTCCCTCCAATGCCTCTGATGAGGCTACACAATACATCACAATTGGGCCTATTTTATGTGCGGCTTTATGGTGATAATAGTTCTGTCTCATTTAGAAGCAAATCAGACATTATGAACTTCGTGATTTATTAATGGATTGATTTCTATAAATGTCAGCGCTGCTCACAGCCAGTCAGAGAGCCCGGGAGCAATCAGGGAAGGGCCAATAAAAATGGAAAATGAAACCATCATTAAAAAGAAAAAAAAAAAAAGAAAAAAAGGAAAATACTGCCTACTTAAAAGGCCTGCCGCCTCTTGGAATTGTTTCAAGGCCCAGATCTTTACACAAAGGCATGCTCACCCCCAGGAGGCAGCCTGCGCGGGCAGTCTGCGGAGGCTCTGTCTGCACTGTCCGCTCTGTTTGGTCGGAAATAAACAAGAGGCGGGAGTCGGGCCCAGCTCAGACACCTCACCCCTGAGCAAGCAGGAGACAGGGGTGCCCTTCCATTAGTTTGCCCCTCCACAAACCACCACCTCCCCGCTGAGCCATCTGCAGGACGCAGGCCCGGCCTCCCCAGCGGGCACTGAAGGGGCCACTCTGGGACCCAGGTTACCTTTCTCACACCGTCCCCCACAACCGCCCAGCGCGGGCTTTCTGTGCAGCCACGGCCTGCTGGTGTCTGGACCCCTGTCTCTGCCAGAGCGTGGGATCCGCTGACCCCAACCCCGGCCGCTCCCTAAACCTGGCTTCGGAGCCATCTCCACTGGCAGCTCTCACAGAATGCCACGCGGAAAGCGCTCTTTCTGTCCAAACTCCAGAAGTGCTTACCATCTTCAATAATCACTGGCAGATACCCCATCTGTCTTTGGGGGTTGGAGCTTCCATTTACCGGAGTGGGGTGGTGGGGTGGGGTGGGTGGTGGGGTGGGGTGGGTGGGGAGACGGTGCCTTGTTCCTGTTGGTTGGTTTTTATTTTTGATATGTCATGCTCCCCGCCCCTCCTCCCCCCCCACCCCCCCCGCCCACGTGAGGTCCAATGTCCGCTTTGCACTTAGTAGGTGCTTAGTAAGCGCTCACTGTTTGCTAAAAGTGTGCAGAGCTACAAGGAGCTAATTAGGAAATACATGAAGGTCCTCGAGATAGCAGCCCAGAGGTTATCTGGAAAGTATTTGGCTAATTAGCGGCTGATTCTGTTGCTGGACAGCTTAGTTCAGAAATCCTAGTCTGGCAGCCCTCGGGGAACAGCTGTTGTCTCACTTATTTTAACTGTGAATTTTGTCAACGTTTATTTCACATAAAAGATGATTTTTAGCTTCTTTTTTTAGAATCTGAAGCGATAGCTATGCAGGCCGGCATTATCACATGGAGCTGGGGAGCAGTGACTCCCTTTAGACAGGCACATGCTCTCTAGTAAACCGCAGTCCCCACTACTCCTTATTGCCTCTCCACTTGAATACCCATGGACAGTTGTTATCCATTATCACTAATCTATATGACCCACCTAAATCTGCAATCCCTATTTAACTACCCTCTCTCCCACCCCACACCCTGGTTTTCCCGGTGACATTCGTGTGTCCTCTGACTGACAGTGTGACAGGATTTCATTCTTTGGATCCTGGGCAACATGGAGGAAAAAGGCATCCTGTGATTAGAGAGGGCCTCTACCCATTCGGGCTGTGCCAAATGTTTGCTTCTGTGCTGCTGACATCACACGTTAAGAATGGAATAGATCAGTGGTCGGCAAACTGCAGCTCGAGAGCCACATGCGGCTCTTTGGCCTCTTGAGTGTGGCTCTTCCACGGCCTGGGTGAGTCTATTTTGAAGAAGTGGCGTTAGAAGAAGTGTAGTTAAGAAATGTGGCTCTCCAAAGAAATTTCAATCGTTGTACTGTTGATATTTGGCACTGCCAACCACTGGGCTACACTGTTTTATTAGGAGAGATGCAATCAGAGGTCTCATGAGCGATCCCTGAGATCCAAAATTCAGTGAACAGAAGAGCAAAGACTAATCTTGTCCTCTGATTGACAATCAGATGCTTTCTGACATCGGGGATCGCCCTGTGGGTCCCTCAGGGACCCGCTCACGTGTCTTTGTGGTTCTCTGTCCCAGCAAGGCTGGGACCAGCTTCCTCTGTCCACGCTTTTCATGTTTTCAGCGCCTGAAAATTTGCAGGCCCAGTCTCAGGTGGCAGGAAGGGAGACGCCCAATAGTTTTCGGGGTCCCTGCCTCCCCTGCCTGCTGCCCATTTAGCATCCCCAATTTTGTTTCCCCTTTCTGAGCACGAAAGCAACCTTCACCAGGTAACCAAGCTGTAGATGTCAGAGCCCCCGGATCACAGAGAGGCGCTTTTATCCTGCCCTCTGACATCACAGACGCAGCTGAGTTGTCGTAGGTTGCTGCACACCGGGTTCCTGGCAGGGCAGGATCAAACTCATGGCAGTCCCTCTGCCAATTCAGAGTTGTTCTCACAACGCCATTCACTCACTCAACGAACAATTGCCAAGTAGCTACGAAGTGCCAGGGACTCCTCTAGGCCCTGGGCAGTGGAGAGCAGGGGTCGGAGGTGGTGCTGTGTGCTGAGGGTGAAAATAAAGCAAGTTACAGTGCCAGAGAGACGCGGTCATGGGAGGCACTATTGACACAAAGGGGCCAGGGGCGGTGCCCGCCGCTTAAGGACTGGAGGCCTACCTGCATGGCGTCAAGAGTACCAGTGGCTAGAGCGTTGGCCTGTGGACTCAAGGGTCCCAGGTTCAATTCCAGTCAAGGGCATGTACATTGGTTGTGGGCACATCCCCAGTAGGGTATGTGCAGGAGGCAGCTGATCAATGTTTCTCTCTCACCGATGTTTCTAACTTTTTCTACCTCTCCTGTATTCTCTGTAAAAATCAATAATATATATTAAAAAAAAAAAAGAATACCAGAGGCTGGAGAAAGTGTCCTAGGGAGAGTTTTTCTAGCGAATCAGGAACTTCCCCCTTTATTCTTATTTTAGTTGGCCCCTGACCCTGCAGGGAGAACTAGGCCCTGGTAGTCATAATTAAATGGGAGAGATTTAAATATGTAAAATAAGTGTAATAATTAGCAGAATCTAGGAAGTTAGGAAGCAGTGAGACTAGGGTTAGGGATGTGAAATGTAACCCTATATACATTTCAAATTATTCCTCAGAAATATTCCTAGATGAGGAGAAAAGCTTGTTTGGTAAAATAAGAAATATCTATCTATCTATCTATCTATCCATCCATCCATCGATCTACCTATTTATCTATTTATCAATCTACCTCTAGAATATCATACATAAAAATCTTAGCAGTGATTACCTATGAGAGTTCGGATTTTGAATGGCTGTTACGTTCTTTTTTTTTTTTTTTTTTTTTTTTTTAAATATGGAACGCTTTATGAATTTTCATGTCATCCGTATGCAGGGGCCATGCTAGTCTTCTCTGCATCATTCCCATGTTAGTACATGTGCTGCCGAAGCGAGCACACCTTCTTTTGAGACTTAAATGAGCTGATGAGTGGAGGTATGATGGCACACAGTATCCGCTGAATAGATGCCAACAGCCCCCACCTAACTTGACCCGAACCCGGGAAGAGGAGGAAGAAAGAAAGACACAGCTGGTGAGAGGAGATCAGTTGATGCTCTCCATTCTGGAAGAGGCGTTTCTGAGACACTGGGGGCGTGTGTGTGTGTGTGTGTGTGTGTGTGTGTGTGTCCCATTGACCAAAACAGCAGTTGACATTTCAGAAGCATCTCCCAGGTACCATGCCTGCATCTAGAGTTTCATGTGCATTATCTCCCATAATTCTCCCTGTGAGCTCCACACACTGCTACCCTCTTAAAGAGAGAGGACCTGAGACTCACAGGGGTAAGGTGACCTGCCCAAGTCTGCACAGTTAGACTTGGCAGACCTGGGACTCGAATCCAGGTCTGCGTGATGACACAACCGGTGTTCTTAACAGCACATCACATGTGTGCGCTTTCTAACCACATCGAACTGGGTGGAAAATCCATCTTTGCCACTTGGATGTGATCCTACCCATGTGCCCTGGCCTGTGAGGACCAAGTGTGACTAGGCATGCGAGACCTGTGCCTGGCACCCCGCTGTGCTGGCGCGTGCTGTCCCATGCCCCCTCATTCGGGTCCCCAGGGGGACACTTCCGTGGCACCTGGGCCTTCTGAGGAAGTGTCCCAGAGCCCCGCTGCTGAAAAAGCAATTTTTTTTTTCTGTATCTGTGCAGCTAGGTCTTTAATATTTAATTAGGGAGACCTTCCGCTCGGAGAGAGGGCAGGACTTGTTATTAAATCCCGCTGCTTGGGCTCCCTCACTTGCCCGTGGGATTATTCATTCATTTCCAGTCACACAATTTAATATTGCAACGGCTAATGGGGAGATGTTGATAATTTGTAAAGCTGGTTGGTCCTGAGGCCATTGCAGGCAGCTCTGGGCCTGGGCCTGACGCGGGGCTCAGGCAGGTTCCCGGGAGGAGAGGGCTCCCGAGCGCCTCCTTCTCATTATCGGCAAACTTCCCCGGTGCCCCCGAGATGCCAGTGGGGAGGAGGGCAAACTTCCCCGGTGCCCCCGAGATGCCAGTGGGGAGGAGGGCAAACATCTCTGAGGCCCCCGAGATGCCAGTGGGGAGGAGGGCAAACATCTCTGAGGCCCCCGAGATGCCAGTGGGGAGGAGGGCAAACTTCCCCGGTGCCCCCGAGATGCCAGTGGGGAGGAGGGCAAACATCTCTGAGGCCCCCGAGATGCCAGTGGGGAGGAGGGCAAACATCTCTGAGGCCCCCGAGATGCCAGTGGGGAGGAGGGCAAACTTCCCCGGTGCCCCCGAGATGCCAGTGGGGAGGAGGGCAAACATCTCTGAGGCCCCCGAGATGCCAGTGGGGAGGAGGGCAAACATCTCTGAGGCCCCCGAGATGCCAGTGGGGAGGAGGGCAAACATCTCTGAGGCCCCTGAGATGCCAGTGGGGAGGAGGGCAAACATCTCTGAGGCCCCTGAGATGCCAGTGGGGAGGAGGGCAAACATCTCTGAGGCCCCCGAGATGCCAGTGGGGAGGAGGGCAAACATCTCTGAGGCCCCTGAGATGCCAGTGGGGAGGAGGGCAAACATCTCTGAGGCCCCCAAGATGCCAGTGGGGAGGAGGGCAAACATCTCTGAGGCCCCTGAGATGCCAGTGGGGAGGAGGGCAAACGTCTCTGAGGCCCCCGAGATGCCAGTGGGGAGGAGGGCAAACGTCTCTGAGGCCCCTGAGATGCCAGTGGGGAGGAGGGCAAACATCTCTGAGGCCCCCGAGATGCCAGTGGGGAGGAGGGCAAACATCTCTGAGGCCCCTGAGATGCCAGTGGGGAGGAGGGCAAACATCTCTGAGGCCCCTGAGATGCCAGTGGGGAGGAGGGCAAACATCTCTGAGGCCCCTGAGATGCCAGTGGGGAGGAGGGCAAACATCTCTGAGGCCCCTGAGATGCCAGTGGGGAGGAGGGCAAACATCTCTGAGGCCCCCGAGATGCCAGTGGGGAGGAGGGCAAACATCTCTGAGGCCCCTGAGATGCCAGTGGGGAGGAGGGCAAACATCTCTGAGGCCCTTGAGATGCCAGTGGGGCGCCAGGAGGATCGGAAGGACGTTCAGGGCCCAGTCACAGCCTCTAGGAGCCGGGACCCTGGGACACCTGGGCACATTAGAGGGTTTGTGTGTTAAACCTGCGCCCAGGGTTGGTGTTGGTCAGGCACAGGAAGGATGGGAATGGCTGTCCTGGATAAAGCAGTTTACACTCACAGGTCCCTAAAAACAGGCAGCACCCATGCCATGCAGAGAAGCACTGGGGCTGGTCAGGAGGCCGGGGGTCGGGAGGGAACATGGCCCACAGCTGCTATTGGGGATTTCCTGGGAAGGAACCGGTGAGGCGGCTCAGGTGTGCTGAGTAAGCTTAGGATGGGAAAGTTGGAGGAATTTTGGCGGCCTCTGAGCTGGGGGAGGGGCTGCCTCGTTGTCAGTACCCGGCCCTGGGGTGACTTAGGGCAGAGGGGACGCTGGGCTGGTGGCTGTGAGTTAGGTAAAGGAGGCGGCGGGGGGAGGGGCCGGATTGCTGGTTTGCTATGGAAGGCACACTGGCCGGGAGTCACTGGCTAGTCCCAGGAACAGCAGCTCTGGGAGGGGCCGTCTCCCCAGGATCAAGGCCCCAAATGAGGGAGCATCAAGAATACAGAAAATAAGAAAATACAGTTTGGTTCTGCAGTCAGACAGATGTGGGGCCAAAATGCCTCCTTTGGCATGTCCTCGCTGGGGTGTTGGGCATGACCATCCCTGGGATCAATCAGCACCTCCCTCCCCCGCTACATTTCCTTTCCCCTTCCACCTCTTGCCACTACACGTCTACAGCAGGAACTGGCAGACGGGCCTCTGTCAAACAGCCACCCAGAGGGCACAGCACCATTGAGTGCCTAGTACGTGCCAGGCACAGGGGCGGCAGTGGGACTGCGATGGTGAGCAAGGACGGTGTGGTTCTTGTCCCCAGGGAAGTCACAATTTGGTGCGAGAGGGACTTCACCTAAGAACCACACACACACACAGACAGACACGCACACACACACACAGACACACACAGACAGACAGACAGACACACACACACACAGACACACACAGACAGACACACACACACACAGACACACACACACACACACACACACAGACACACACATAAATTGTCCCTGTAACACGTGCTGCAAGGGGGCGCTATTGGGTGCTACGGGAGGGAGTGGCAGGGGTGTGGGGTGTAGTGTGGACCATCAAGGAAGGCTTCCTGGAGGGAGTAATGGCAGCCTGAGATCTGAAGGGGTGGGAGCTTACTAGCCAGGAAGTGTGTGTGTGTGTGTGTGTGTGTGTGTGTGTGTGTGTGTGTGTGTGACATTCTCAATGGGAGGGAAGATGAGAAGATGAGATGGAGCTTCGCAGGACCCTCCTGCGCAGAGGCTCTGGGGAAGGAGAAAACAGGTTCAAAGGAAGCACATCTGAGTGCGCCCTGGCTTTAAGGCCTCGGGCGGCTCCCCGCTGCCTGCGGGAGAAAGGCCACGCTCCGTAATGAGGCCAGCCGGGCCTTTCATGTCCGCGCCCTGCCTAGCTCTCAGGTTTAGATATCATGGTCTCTCTCCCACCCGCTGCCCACACTCTCTCTCCCCAGGGATTGCTGTCCCGCCAACACGACTTTCTGGATGATGTTTCTCTGCCTTTGCATGTGCTCCTGCCTCTACCCGCTGCCTGATTCCCTTCCCGGGCCTCCTTCAGATCGATCCCCTTGCACGGCACACCGCCAGGGGGCACTGTTTAGACAACAGCTGGGCTTGTGCTGCCCCATAAACCGTCACCTCGAGGGCCACTTCCTCAGACACGAACCCTCTCCTGTCCCCCCCAGGCAGCATCGGCACAGGGTATGGTCCACACAGAGAGGCTCTTCTGTCCCTTGACCAGGGGCTCCTCGAAGCTGTGGCAAGTTCAGTCACTCATTTAACCAATAGGTGCTGAGCTCCTCTCCGGTGCCAGGTACTATTCTGAGTGCCAGCAACGTGGTCACAGAGAAGTCAGGCAGGTGCTCAGTTCAGCAGGACCGGCAGGTGAAACACATAATCACACATGAATGTGCAATTATGAGGGTCTTAAGTGCTGTGAGGGAAGAGTGGGGTGATACGGGGAAGAAAACCCAGCAAAAATCTGATTTGAGATAGAAGGAAGGAGAGTCTTTCCTGCTCAGTGTTCGAGTGTTGACCCATACCCCAAGAGGTCACTGGTTTGATTCCCAGTCAGGGCACATGCCCAGGTTGCAGGCTCAATCCCTGGAGGGGACTGTGCAAGAGATGGCCAATGTTTCTGTCTCATCGATGTTTCTATCTCTCTCTCTCTCCTTCCTGTCTCTCTAAAAATCAATAAAAACACATTGAAAAAGAATAAAGAAGGAAGAAGAGTCTGCAGACGTACGGCCTGAGTGTGAGGGTGAGAGAGTGGTAGGAAAAGAGTCTCTGAGGAAGGGAACAGAATGTGCAAGGGTGATGAGGTGAGGATGAGCTCCTCCTTTTGAGGAACTCACTGGAGGCCAAGTGATGGAGCAGAATGACCGAGGGAGGAAGGGGGGTCTGGTAACTGGTCAGATCCGTCAACTTTGGGGTTTCACCTTTAAAACAATGGGAAGCAGAAATATCCATTTATAATTGCCCCAAACTGGAAATTTATCTAAGTGTCTATCAACAGTAAAATAAACACACATGCTTAGCATAGTCACACAATGAAATGCTATGCAGTGATGTGAATGAATTAACTGCAGCAGCACCCAATCATATGGACGAACATGGAGAGTGCAAGTAACATGGTTCTGTGTTGTTAGGAGTCAGGATAGTGGTTATCCTTGGAAGTAGCCATTGGAAGGGAGCAAAGAGAGAGCCTCTAGGATGCTGTGATGGTGGTCACCTATCTCCTCCTCCTCCTCCTCCATTTTAAATCTGGGTATTGGTCACATGGGTTTGGTGCACAATATCTATATCTATATCTATCTATCTATCTATCTATCTATCTATCTATCTATCTATCTATATATATAAAAGGTTAATATGCCAAGTGTCTGACCATCCAGGTAATGACATCACATAGCAACGCCTGGCTTCCTCTCCTTAGCCACTAGCCTCCTTGCAGTTTCTTCAGCCGAGGAACACAACCTGCTTTACAGCCAGCTGCAAACATTTCACACTTTAACCAAATGTCTGTGAAGTGTTTTCCCCTGCCTCATCTCATTTGATCCTCACAGAAGTCCTGGAGTAGGTAATAGGAAACTGGGTGGGATCCTATTTTTTTTTCATTAGAAACTTGATCTGACTGAGAAGAAGTAAGAAATGGTGGAACTTGAAAATGACTTCAGGTTTTCTCACTGTGCATATAGTCAAACACTGCTGCAGTTTAATATTTTACCCTTTGTTCTCCCTGTGTGATCTACAATAATAATCTGCTTCGTGTTGATATTTACTGTTGCTGATAATTACCTGAAAGAGAAATTGGGGGTGCTTCACTGGGCTGGAAAAAGTTTAGCTACATCAGAAAGCAGGCCTAATTAAGCAAGTTTATTCTATATGTATAAAAGGCTAAGTTGACTCACACATGCACAATATATATCAAGTTTTCACTGGTGCCAATCACACGCATGTGTTTTGATCTGTCATTGTCGATCATGAATTTGGTTGTCACTTCTATTATAAAGGGTGAATAGCGATTTTAAAATATTTCTTCTAATTAATTTCCTTTCAATGTGCATGTATCTGTGCACTGGCCACTAGTATTTCAGTAAGATGCAGGAAGACCTGCTAGGAGAGTTGATGTGAACTCTGAAGGAGACCAGTAAGTAAGAGGCAGATTTTGAATCTCTGGCAGAGAGAGTCCGTCAGACTTGGGGGTGTATGGGAGGAGAGTGGTGTGAGGGGAAGGGACTGAGAGGTGACAAGGACGACTTTCCAGGCTTGAGCAATTGGGTGGAGGGTGGAACTGTGCTGTGCAATGGGGAAGGGTGGAAGAGAGCTGTGTCACCTCTCTGAACCGTGGGCCCTAGCAGTGGGGCTTGTACAGAGAATGGGTGTGGTTACTTTAAGCCAATAATCGGAAATCAGTGCGGGGAGAACAGCTCGTTAGCACCCTTTTGTTCCACACATTTCATCTTTTCAGGATAGTTTAGAATCATTCGTTCTCCAAACAACGGCTTCTTGTAGGAGGGTTCATGGTGCTTGTCAAGTGGACAGAACACCTGTGTTCCCCTTGCAGGTAGAATGCCAGGTTGGGTACAAGTTGGAGAAGTGGAAGGAGTTGGATGCGGCGCCCAGAGAGTTTGGCTTGAATCCCATACAGTTCTGTCGTATCGGAGGACACTCCTTTGTCAGTGGGATGCCAGTGGGAACGGCTGCAGATGCTCCTCGTGGTTTTAGGTGTGGAGAGGAGAGGGAGGGACAGCTTGGTGGAGCTGTTGTGTCCAATGCATGTCACAGCCTGTGTTCCATACTCCTTCCGTCACCACAGGAGGTTATTTCTAAGCCCCTATTTCTAGGTCATTGGGGCTTGGTTACTAGTCATCAAGGGACAAAGTTGCAACTTGCACTGCCTTTGTCTTTGCCACCCTGCCCCTGTCTGGGCGGGATAAGGTCTGAGAGGGTGGAGGAGGTCACCTCATCTCAGTCTCCACCTCAGTGCCCACGATGACAGGACGGAGCCCTGATGCTGAGAAAGTGCTTGGAGATCTCCCCAAAAAGAGTGTCTCCAAGGTTCTGTTTTGCCATAAAAAAACAACAACATTTACCCATAATGTCTCTTTATAGGATAATAAAAATGAACCATCTGTGGTTCATTGGGAACCGTCCCAGGCTTATTAAAAATATATGAATTTTTACTTTAAGAACGAGATGGCCATATTTTTCAAAATTGCAAGCTAAAATGTATTATCTATTATTAATTTATACTTAATAGACATCTTTCTTATAGATTAGCATTCTAATTACTTCTGAAAAAGTGGGCAGCAGCGAGGCGAGGTTTCCAATTAAAATTGTCCCGAAGATAAATTGAGGTCTTTGGCTGAGAGCACTTCAGCCATTCCCCCATCCGGGATTGATGGCATTTGTCATCCTGGAGGGGCCAGGCCAGGATTCTCCTTTGTGCTAGATCTGCCCCCAGAGTTTGAGGTTCTCTGGGGTGCTTCCCACCACGGTTCCTGCAAAGGCACCGCCTGAGAGCCACAGGCCTGAGAGCCACACCGGTGAGCAAGCTGGCAGGGTGAAGCTACCTCCAGCCTGCCTCTTGCTGTCTTCTCCTCTATCTGCCGCCTGGCCATCCTAAGGCCCCTCCCCCAAGCACAGCCCAAAACTCCCCATATGACAGGAGAATTCACAAACACTTTATACAAGTGAAAAGCTTCGGCATTTATCCTTTGATCGGACCTCATTCATATCAATTCAAATCAGGCCATGTTGACGGAGAGCCTTCGGCACTCAGATGCTTGCATCTGTGAAGTTGGAGAAGTGGAAGGAGTTGGATGCAGTGCCCAGAGTTTGGCTTGAATCCCATACAGTTCTGTCGCCTGCCCAATGGCGTTGTCTCATATCGGAGGACACTCCCTTGTCAGGGTCTTCCCGAGGGTTAGGTGATCCAGCACATAGTAGGTGTGCAGCAGGTGGGGCTCCTTCCCTTCCTCCTCCTGTCTACTCTTGTGTGAGGAGGGTGGTGGTGATCTGAGTTCTGAGTGTCAATCTGGCACCATCTTTTTTTAAAAAAAAATATTTTTATTGATTTCAGAGAGGAAGAGAGAGGGAGAGAGAGACAGAAACATCAATGATGAGAGAAAATCACTGATTGGCTGCCTCCTGCACACCCCACACTGCGGCCGGAACCTGGGCATATGCTCTGACTAGGAATGGAGCCATGACCTCCTGGTTTGTAGGTTGATGCTCAACCACTGAGCAATACCAGCTGGGCATTCTGGTTCCATCTTTAAGTGACATTGTGTGGGAGGCTGGCCTGTCCCCAGAGAGGCCAGCACAGGGTACAGAACACAGAACATGTCCTGAAACCCCTGGTTTCCATTCTCTGAGCTTTGATTCCTTCTGCAGTGAAAAGGTGGTGGTGGTGGTGGTGGGGGAGTGTGGGGAGGATAAGGCACTGGATTTCTACTTTCCTAGCCTTGGGAAGTTCTCAAGAAAACTTTAGTTTATTAATCAATTATGAACTGAGTCTCCAGAAACTTCTCTAAAGTCACCTTGAACCTATGCTATTTTAAATTTATATTAATCCCTTCTTGAGATACCAAGTTTCATTAAGTTTATTAGTTTTGCGTAAGTCAAACTTCTTTTAATCGGTCCTCGTATACCTCTTTTAATTTAATTTTAGTATGTTTAGGATCTGCTCAACACACATTTATTTGTTTAACAAGCATAGAAGCACGTCCACGCTCTCCATATGAAGATTTCAGGAAAGAGGGGATTTGTAAAAAGAAGTTCAATGAATTCCTGTGTCAAGATATGCCCAGTGCTCTCACATCTGTTAATTTTTATCTTCCCAGCAATCCTGGGAGGTGAATTAGTGTCCCCCGTTTGCCACTTGACAAGCTAAGGCTCAGACAGCGAAAGGGACTCCCCCCGGAGCCCACGGAGTAAGTGTCTGTCCTGAGGTCTCTCTGTAGAGCAATGCTGCTCCCACGATGTCACATGAGTGTTGTCATGTGATAACATGTGCCCAGCTTCTTCCCACCTCCTTCTCCTCTTTACACACGAAGATGGAAGTGATTATTCCTGGAGATGGTCCGCATTGGTTCTTTGCTTCTCCTGACCTGAAGGATTTTAAAAATTTATTCTTTTTGTTTTTGCCCTAACTGGTTTGGCTCAGTGGATAGAGCATAAGCTTGCGGACTGAAAGGTCCCAGGTTCGATTCTGGTCAAGAGCATGTATCTTGGTTTTGGGCACATCCCCAGTGGGAGGTGTGCAGGAGGCAGCTGATTGGTGTTTCTCTCCCATTAATGTTTCTGACTCTCTATCCCTCTCCCTTCCTCTCTGTAAAAAAATCAATAAAAATATATTTAAAAATTTATTCATTTTTTAATTTTTTAAATTAATTAAATCTTTATTGTTGGAAGTATTACATATGCCCTCCTTTTCCTCCAATTGACTCCTTCTAGCCCGCCCTTGCCCCCTGCCCCAGGCCTCCAACACCCTATTGTCTGTGTCCACACAAGTTCTTCGGTTGATCTCTTCTCAGCCACCCCTGCCTTCCCTCTGAGATTCCACAGTCTGTTTCATGCTTCTTTGTCTCTCGCTTGCCTTGTCCAACATGGCTTGGAGCAGAGGCCCGAGAGGAGGGGTCCTTTGGGGCCCCCATCTAGCAGCCTGCTTCTTCCCCGTTGCACTTGGCCGTGGTGGGATCTGAGGATAAAGCGCAGGGACGGCTGCAGCGTAATGCAGACCTGGCTGTGCCGAGCCCATCCATTTCACACCGTGCATGCTTCCTTGCATCCGGCCAGTGCGTGTGCGGCATGCTCCGGGATCTTTGCTGGGGTGGTTCTTGGGGAAATTGAGGGCATGTATATCAAGCAGTTTTTGAATTATGTCTCTATTAGCCTCTGTGAATGTCTCTCTGAGGAGGCCAGGGGAGCTCTATTAGTGGAGCAGTTTAAAACAGGATTGGAGGAAGCAGTGGGGGGTATCCCGCAGGGAACAATCATTATAAACAGCATTCCATGTAAACAGGCCTTAATGTGTTTTCTATATTGAATTCCTGAGAGTGAGACTCTCGGGTGTCTCAGCGCCTGCTCCAGGGCCGTACCCCTGAAGTGCGGGGACCTGAGGCAGAGGCTCAGCGGGCCCTGCTGCCTCCCTGGGCATCAGGAGCCTCTTAGATCATGGCTTTGCTGAGCTTTGGGCAACATGAGGATAATGGTATTGTTGTGTGACCTTGAGGAAGTGACCTTGAACAAATCACTTCCTCCCTTCGGCCCCTCGTAGAATATTTACTGTGTTAGCACTGAGCCAAATGTTCTCACACAATCCTCCCAGCATCCTGCAAGTTGAAGTATACTATTGCATTTCCCAGATTAGGAAAGTAAGTTTCATGGAAATGAAGTACTGTGCCCAAAGTTGTAAGTCAACGCATGGCAGAGCTGGGGTTTAAATTCTGGCCTCTGACTCCAATCCCAGGGCTATTTCCATGACTCCTGGTCACTTCCTTGCTCTTCAGGGTCTGGTCCAGCTCAAGTCTATGACACATGCCTTTTCGTTGCCAGAAGCTTGGTGCTCTCATCTTCCCTTTTGCAACACCCCTCAACTTATTTCAACTCTAGCAGCCACGGAATGGAAGCATCACCCATTAGTTCTGTTTTATGGCTCCTGATAGTTCAAGCCCAGTGCACACATAAGGGGTCCTAACGGATGGGTGGTTGTCATGGTGAAGGTGCCGTAGGAATGCTGTGGCCTTGGCTGGGTCAGATCCCTTCTGTCCACCATGGAGGCAAGTACATCATGGGTCTTCTTACATGGCGTGGAATCATGGGACTATAAAAACTTTAAGGTTGGACAGGCCTTAGCTGGTACTCAGTGGTTTTCAAACGCCTATAAAGGCAAGGAATTCTTTAACCAAAGGAAATTTTGCATAGAGGCTAACTAAGTTTGTAAAATGGGTGAAAGCTGTCAGATGTTGGGTTAGAGTGGGAGACCAATGTCGCTGTCCTTCCCCATATCTCATAAGGCGATTTTGTAGACCACCATTTGGAAACCACTAACCTAATTCACACTGATCATTTCATAGGTGACCAGTGTGAGCACAGAGAGAGGGACATTCGTGTTGCCTGAGGGATAGGATTGAGTGCGGAGCCGAGGTCTACTGATGCCACCCTGGGCTCTTTTCTGAATCATGTAGAAATGGGATGAGGGTGTCCCAGGGCTGGGCTTGAAAGGGTTCACCGGTCCTTTGCTGTGAAAAGGATGGTCACTAATTTGTGCATGAATGAATCCACTTATTCACTGGCTTTTACTGAGAATCCATTTAGCAAGTAGGAGAATGTCTCTATACTTGGACTTCTTTTCTGCAATATCAGGCGATTACCCCAGGGCAGGCCAGAGGGGAATATTTAGCATGCGCGTGAAGAAGGGAAAACAGAGGGCTGGGGAAAGAGTCTGGCTCTGGAGGAAAACAGAAGCTCACTGGAGAGGAGCAAGAAGCAACTCTGCGTACAGTGTGCGATGTGGAGTCTTTGCGGTGAAGTTGGAAGCCTTTGTCTTGGGCTCCAGTGCATTTCATGGTGTGAGAAAAAATCCCTGCACCCATGGTTACCTACTCATTCATTCAGCACTTCCCGAACATCTACTATGTGTTGGGCACTGTGCTGGGCAGAAGGGATATGTGGTGAGCAGGGCAGACATAATCATTACCTTCATGAGTTAGCTCCTACCCAAGTCTCCCCTTTGTCTGCAGGCTAAAGACTTTGATGCATCCATTCAACAAATGTTTGTTCTTGGTGTCCGAACCAACTTTCCTCTTCAAGTCAATTGCCCCAGGAGGCACTGTTTAGGTGAGTCCTGAAGAGACAGGTCACCTCAACCATCTCCCCTCTAGCTTTTAAATTAAGCACACATGAAAACAGTTGACAGCCTAAAGCCAGTACACTATGTTAGCACCATCATTAAAGTACAATGTTTTACTCAGGCTCTTCATAGATAAATTCGCTGGCAAAATGATTGCCTGCGCAGGGATCTGCTTTCCAAGAGGATTTCTGCATCAGCGAGCATGCAGGAGGAATGGGACACAGACTAGATGGGTTTTGATGGAAATGGTCTAAAAGCAGGGAAGCCGGGCAGAGAAGGAATGGAAAGACCAGCCCCACTGGGCATCACAGTAGGAGGCTCTGAGGAGCATGAGAGAGGTTTGGGACCTTGGGGCTGGATAGTGTGAAGACAAGGGGACACAGAGAGGGCAGGTGAAGGCAGAGAGGAGCAATCTGTGCGTGGCTTTGACATTTTAATCTTTGGGTATTGCCTTGAAGGAAATAAAGGGACAATGCTGCAGTGCTTACTCATTTCAAGGACATTGGATCAATGGAGTGCTGCACTGAATATAATAAACAAAGGACTGAGTGCAACACTGAAGGCTATTTCAGATAACCTCCAATGCCCAGCCCAAGAGATGGCAGGAGACGTAACTAGACAGACTGCTTTGCACAGCCAAGTTTGTGGAAATCAGAGACAAAGGCGGGGTGTGGTGCTCTGGCCATAGCGCAAGTGCAAGGTGGGCTGCTGTGACTTTTTCTGCAGAGTAGTCTCTGGAGATTGAAGCCCAAAGAGCAGCTGATAAACTGTTAATCAGCCAGAGGAATCTAAAGGCCAGTGGTGATAGGAAGTAACCTATTGGACACTCCAGGGAACCACAGAGGATGGAGGGCTTGCCTCAGACCTGGCTAAAACTCTGTTCTGTTTTTGCCTCCCCACACCTCTCCCTTATTCTCTCCCTATTCTTTACCTCTTTCTTCCCTGCCATTCTGACCATTTCTCTCTTCTCTCCTCTCTTTTCCTCTACCTTTCACTTTCCTCTTCTATTTCTCCTCAACTCATTTCTCTTTGGTTTTGTCTGTAGTTGAAAATATTATGGACTGTCCAAGCAAGTTTATTTTATTCCTTAAAATAGATTTTATATTCCTTATAAGGTGACATCTACAGATCCCAGGGATTAGGTCCTAAAGTCTCTAGGTGGCCATGATTCAGCTCACCATAACCCAACTGAATTAGTTGATGGATACTTTACCAAGTGGAAACTAGAGAAGAAAAGGGACTTGCCCAAGGTCACACAACTGATAAATGGCACATCCAGGATAGGAACCCAGCTCTTTTGACTTTGGGCTCAATATCTATACAACTTCAACATTACTACTGAAAAATAAAATAAGATTAAGATCAAGAAAGACTACTGAAGGGTTTTCAAAGATGTTCCACAACTCTCTGTAGAATGACTGCATTGTATTGGTACCAGTGTATTTAGTAGGAGGTGGTCTTCTCCTCTTAGTATGCAAATGAGTGAACAGAGTTTCCCACATCACCATTTGGTGAAGGCTCTGGCATAAGAGCCTCTGTGTGTAGACATGAGGACACACCACCTCTGGAACCGGCTTACTCATTGCGGCACTTGGTGTCCAGGAAGGAGGGTAAAACTTTAGAGACAATACCTCCTCATTGCTATCCCTGTATTTTTGGACATATTTTTGTAGCTTCTCTAGACCTTTCATCTTCCCTATATAAAAGGAACAATGCTGTCTACTTTTCAGTGTTTTTAATTTTTTTTTCTTAGAGTGTTATTTTGAGGGTTATGTTAGCTTATGTATATATAAAAGTACCTGGGTCATTATAGGTGCTGAATAAATGTTAATCCCTTTGTCATCTAGGGTTCCTGGGGGCAGTCTTACACACATATTCTCTACATTTCACCTCAATCCCCTTATTACTATAACATTAAACGAATAACTGATATCTTCTGTGATAACAAAACAAAAAATGTATCTTGAGATGCCAAAGTAAGGGAACGGAGATGAATACCTCTGAATAGGGAAAGGAGGAGCAGGGAAATAGTTGACTGCATCTTCAGCTTTATAAAGAAGTAAGAAGATCTTGCGTCAATTTGTAATCTCAGTGGGTATCTGCTCTTAAGGTCTTTACAAGATGGAACAACGTGTTCTCTTGGGATCTATCCGGTGGGGAACAGCGACTTTGCCTGATTGTTATGGACTGGCAAGCTGAATTTGGAGTTTTACAAGGTCCAGAAAGAGTCTCTCTGTGCACACAGAACTATTCTTACAGATTCTTAGATTTCAGGTGGTTTTTAAGAAAGTTTTATGAATGTGCTTTCAGCTTTCAAAATCTCAGAAAACATAACCGTAGACTCATAGAATCCTGGACTCACAAAATTTCAGCTACAGCTTAAAGAGCTCTTACCTACAGGGCTAACATATAAAACAGATAAAGTATAGTTGGTCTTGAGGCAGAAATGAAGGGCTCAGAGCCTGGCTGGACAAACCAAATGCAATGAAACCTCTGAGTCACTCCAGAATGTCATGAAGCAGAGATCAGAAATCATCAGTATTGTCATGAGGAAACTGAGATCCAGATAACTTGACCAGGGTTAACCAGAGACAAATTATTGGTAGAAGGCTGGTCTGACTCCTAGTCCAGAGTTCATCCAACTGCAAATCCCTGCACTTCAGTCTCTGGAATACCTCATCTTTGGTCGGTATTTTAGCTAGTCCCTTGTCTACAAAGATATTTCATTATTATGTGTAGTTATGGCAGGTGATATCTCTTTGAAGAGAAATTAATGCTATGCTATGCTGTAATGTAAGAATATATTTGGAATACACATTGTTTGCACATTGGATATACATTGTTAGAGGCTGGTCTTGTTTAAAGCTTTGCTCACCAAAACTGGGATCTTTCCAGGAGCTTAATTTTATGTGATAAGAATCATGTAGAAAAACCATGTTCTCATGAGGAGGAGGAAAACATTCTTCATTTTCCTTTACCTCTGGAAACCCAACCACTAACTTTCTAGCCATAAACTAGAACTCTTGAGTACATTCTCATTAAGGAATAGAAGCTAAAGTCACAGCTGACGGGGTAGTTTTAGAATAAGGGTTCTTTTGAGGGTGATAGCTAAGGCTGGAGAAAGAAACAAACATTTATTAAATGTCTTCTAATTGTCAGGCACCGTGATTAGCATTTTACAAAAGTTTTACCATCATCATCTTCCCAGCTACTTCTTAAAGTCAATCAATATAATGACTTTTACAATGCACCAGTTTCTATGAACATAATAAATCGTTAACAGATACCTTGGGAGAGGATTGTGATGTCTTGTGCTAGACTTTCACAGCCAGTACTCCACCAGGGCTCACATGCACATAGGTCAGAAGAAAAGATGCTGACCCCACTTCACCTCCCTACCTAACAAGACGGGCGCGACATGTCAGCACCACGGACAGCGCACCAGTGGGGGAGGCCCTATGAGGAAGGCGGGGATCAGCACCCGTTCTTACTTAAGCTGGCTTTTTCCAAATCTCTAGGGTCTCCTCGCTCCTTTCCATGCATTTTCTAAACTACTCTCACAACAACCTAATCCAAAATCCACATCTACATAAAACGGGGAATCTTGAAGGTTCGCTTACCATCTGACAAGTCAATCAGCCCGAGGTAGTGCAAAAGTTTCAGAGAGGAGCACACGACCACCACTATTCCCAATGTTTGCAGCCCCTCGGACTCGCCCTCCATCCACATCCTCTCAGAACACGGGCGCCAGGCAGGCATTAAAAGTCAGAAAACCAGGCTCCCAAGCCTCCCTTCCCGCTGTTCTCCTTAATGCTTGGTTTATTTCCACCAGCTTTCTTCCTTGCACTGCCCCCTTTCCCCCCCTCCTTTCCACGCCTCCCAGTTCCCTCCACCTTTCCCCTCCCCCTAGCCGGCAATCTCTGAGTTGTTTCATAGTAACCTTTACTTTTATTTCCTCTTCTCCCAAGGCAATTTCCCCAATGGTTTAACCAAGCCCTAAACATCTACTCCCTGGGTGTAACAATAATTGGCAACGTCTCCTGACATATTCTCTTTGTGACTCATAGGGAATTTGCCTGGGTGTAGACTATTTGAGCCACAAAGGAAGCGGTTTCCTGCTTCCAATCTGAGATAGGCTTAGAGGTGAAGACTCTAAGGGACAATAATTTGTACTTCTCTGTGAAAAGCTAATCACATTTATTTCCCTGTTTGTCATCACGAAGTATCCCCTGTGAATACACAGCTATACATGTATTTGGGCAGCTTTGCTATCAACAGTACAAATCATTGAAAGCAAATCTGAATGAAAAATTATGGAAATAAAGCAAAAGCAAAAGCAAACAAAACAAAAACCCCAAAAGCAGAAGTGATGTTATTGGTGTGTCCCAAGCTTTTGGACTCCTCCTACACCTACACTGTTTTGTCAGCAGTGCACCTAGTAAGAAGGGTGGCTAGCATGAGGCCTAGTT
This sequence comes from Nyctalus aviator, assembly GCA_036971965.1. Classification (NCBI taxonomy): domain Eukaryota; kingdom Metazoa; phylum Chordata; class Mammalia; order Chiroptera; family Vespertilionidae; genus Nyctalus; species Nyctalus aviator. The sequence goes on along the minus strand of CM072927.1, from coordinate 91,393,861 downwards.
TCCTCTTCTGTGAATTACCCACCTCTGCTAAGAGAACCTACACCAAATGTGAGAACAGCCCATGCACTTAAATTCTGCTCTCAGAGTGGGAGGATACATTCTGTTGGCAACAACTTGGGGAAAAGACACTCATGAATTGTGGGTGGGAATGTAAATTGAGGAAAAAATGTATACATGCACCATTTGATCCTGAAATTTCATTTGTGGGAATGTTTACTCATGTGCATAAATATATATGTACTAGGATATTCATCACATCATTTACTTATAATAGCAAAAGGATGAAAAAAACTTAAATGCTCATCAGTGAGAAAACTATAGTGCATGCATAGAAGAAATACTATACAGCCATTAAAATTATACAACACACTTATGTATCTTTCCCTGAAAGAATACCGAAAATGTATTATTAAGTGAAAAGAGTAAGTTGTTTAGTACATTACCATTTAATTTTGAAAAGGGTCACATACACACACACACACACACACACACACACACGCACACACACACAATGGAATATACATAATATATTTCCAGAAGGATATGGTGATAATTGAGAATTTTAGTTTTCTCTGGAGGGGAGAACTGAGGGCCTGGGGTCAGAGGCAGACCCATTGTTGAAATATTCTCCCATGTAAGTGTAATCAATTCTAAACAACAACTAAATGTGAATGCTGGTCTCTTCTTCATTTCCTTCCTTGTGATATAGAAAGATATATTCTACATATCTGAGCGAGACTTGGAAATCTTTGTCTTCTCTGCCTGCACCCTGAGTTGCTTCTAAACATCAACCTCCAATCTATTTTGGGCCTGGGCAGTGGTGTCCTGGAGTCAGGCCATTCCAGCTTGTGAAAGCTGATTGTTACATTTTTACCAAATCAGCAAGGCTAAACGTTTGGTGGCTTGAAATAAGACACAATAGGAGTATTTACACCATAGAGATTGGCAAACACCATACATGAGTACTTCCTCTCCCTCCCAGGACACCACTCTGCCATTCCAGATCCCACCTGCCCAGGAGGACACCTGACAAATTCACCTGCCCAGAGCTTTTCCTGACTTACTGGTTTCCTTTCCTCGGGGGCCCCAGCAAAGGTAATACATAACCTGATGGGCTTAGTGAGATTTTAGGCTTTAGCATCTCCAGACATGAACTAAATTAGAGTGGAGAGCCTTCCAAGTTTCTGATAAGTCAATACTTTGTTCTCTTGGCTTCTCTAGCCTGTGCCTCTCCTGGTTTCACCTGCTACTTCCTCTTTCTCTACTGCTTCCTTTCCAACAACCCTCTGCTCTTTAACACTTGGGCTATCCCCAACTATTTCCTGCCTCTGTATTCGCCCCCTTTGCAAGCTTACACATGCTCACTGCTCCAGATGTCAGCTCTGGGCAGATGGCTCTGGTCTCAGCCACTTTTCTGTCCTACATTTTCATCTATTGCCCTGTTGTACCTCAACACAACAGTGAAGCTCCACCAAAAGGGATCAGATGCAAGACCAAGTGCCAGGAACTAGACTGAGTCCCTTGCCACTTTCTGAAATTTCTAGGAATGAAGGACATGAGAAGGAGGAGTCATGGGCCCCACTTCCTGCCTGTTGTCACCATGTAAAGATTTAAATTATCCCAAGAATTCTGGCCTCAAAGACAAGTCCCCTCCTGATTGTCTCCTAACCCTGAGCTTTAGGAACACTTCCTCTCAGGTGAGTTACCTAAATGACAGACGTAACTACCATTTTTCTAGAAAGTGTGGGGTTCTTTACACAGGCTTTTTTTTTTTTTTTTTTAAATCTTTATTGTTCATATTATTACAAATGTTCATTCCCTCCTCCTCCCCCTCCATTGCTCCTCTTTATCCTCACAGCATATCTTTGGGGTTATCGCCACTTTTCATCCCCAAGGAGACCAGAGGCAAATTCAGGTCTCATAGGGAGTGGGTGTCTGAGTGTCAAAGCCAGGTCCACCTGGCTCCAAAGTCCACGCTCTTCCTGCACAGCCAGGTGCATTCGTGGGCTGGTATTTACAGAAACTGTTTATTAGACAACCTGCCTTTTTCTCACATCGCATTTCATTCCAGTGCCACATGGCATCTGTACAAATCTTCCCTCTGCATGGAACCTCCTTTTAAGTTTGTATTGAAATTCCATCTTTCACTTGATGAGAAAATTTTGACCTAACTGGAGCACTTGTGGGATCCATTTCACAAATTGCTTTTTCTTATTTCCATATAGATTGTGAGGTGAATACGACTGCGTCGTAGATATGACCCTGCGGGAGAATTGGACATCTCTCTCACAAATTTGTCCCAAATTACTATTTATTTATTTATTTATTTATTTATTTATGGCCAAGAAGCATTGTTGGCTCTCTTCAGTTCTCTAGCTGCACATTTCCCCTCCAATCTGTTTGCCACAGAGAAACAAAGGTTTGGTCATTCATGAGATGTTCTCTCTAGGGGAGAATAGTGGGGGTACAAGGTGGGATGGGGATGGAGGAGGGAAGGTGAGTGGGTAGTGAACTGACCTCATGCACCAGATACATGACTTTGGTTCTGACCCAGACACCACCAAAGACTGGATTCCAATTCATACCTTCACGTCCTGACAAATGAATACCAGCCGTGGTCTGCAAGGTCCCTTAGGAAACTTGGGAATCAAGATGGTCACACGCACAAATGTCACTAGACTGGGTGGCTTAAGCAGCAGACATTCATTTCTCACAATTCTAGAATCTTGGAAGTCTGGAATCAGGGAGCCAGCATGGTCAGGTTCTGGCTTGCAGATGGTCGGCTTCCTTGCATGGCGGAGAGAGAGCTCTAGACTCTGCCTCTCCTTATGAAAACACTGATCTCATCACAAGGCATCGACCCTCATGACCTCAGCTAACCCTAATCACCTCCCCAAGGTCCCACCTCCAAATACCATCACCTCTGGAATTAGGGCTTCAACATATGAATCAGGGGGGCAGGCATAGACCACAATAAAAACATGGCATAGGACTTAGTTTCTGCCAAATAATCAAAGGTTTGCAGAATCTCTGGGTTTTCTCAAAGAATGGAGGACACCTAACTCTATCTGGCAAATTTGGACTTTTTTTTTTGGGGGGGGGAAGAGTGTTGAGGTGAGTGCAGTACATATGAATGGCTAACCGTCATACTTCATCAAATACTTTTTAATACCAAGTACTTTTAAAAAATAAATGCTGTGAAGACACCAGTCTTTGGGGACCTCCTGTAATAGACAGACAGGGATGATCTGTTATTAGAATATGGACTGCATGCAAATGGGGGTCTACAGAGTATGAAAGCAACTCACGCTCTTACAAATTATGAATTCTTCCCTGAGCACGGGACCTGCCCCATCCCCGAAGACAAGCCGACTGAAACCCATCACCTCTGCAAGGGGTCACGGATTTCGAATTAGTGTTGTCAGGATGAGCGATGCGTGTCTCCCACCACCCTGTCTGCAATCCTGTCCTCCCATCTCTCCTCTGTGTCCCACCCGCTTCCCTCCTGGGAAGACATTTGTCTTCAGAGGCTGGCAATGAGGCATTTGCCGTTACATACATCATGGCACGTTTTACATATGCTCCATGAAGCCGGGGCTAAATTATCCTGGTGAGTTATTAAAAACAGCCCTCAATGCTATTATTATTTATTGCATTTCCAACTCTCTGCAGCAGCTGATTACACGGCTTAATCTTGTATTTTTTTAATTCCCCACCCTGAAATTAATTCTCCGCGCAATGAATAAGCAAGGTCAGCCACACGAAGCAACCTTTGGAAAAGAAAGTTCGGATTCTGGAAAGGAGTTTGATGGACAGCCCTGGGACTGAGGCTCTGTTTCCCTGGAGCGGGAAGTCTCTCCCTTGAAATATGAGCATCACTTCTCAAAGCCCGTCCAGAGGGAGCTCCCCAAACCCCGGATCTCGCCACACCAGCCCCTTCCACTCAGGCTCCGCTGCCATCTCTAGCTGCCACGGAAGGTCCTCAGTCTCCCCTCTCACAGCCCTGCCTCTCCACCCAGGGTCCAGTCATCACAGGGACCTGCCTTCTGAGCCTCCCTTTCACCGCAAACTCTGCCTCCACCCGATTTCCTTGGTCAACGCCTTTTCCTTTCTGACTCAGCTGGGGAACTAGCCCCTCTGGGGAGCCTCTCCTTTGGGGAGCAGGGGCACTTCTCCCCTGCTCCCATGCAATACTGGACGGACATGTACTGTAGGGCCTGACATACGGCATTGTCGTTGTGCACGCAGATCTGCTCCTTGTTACACGGCGGACTGCTTGAGAGCAAGGGCAGACCTCAGCTGTGTAAGCGCCCAGTGTCAGGCCCAGCTCAGGTGCGTCAGAAAGGAAGAAATCAAAAAATGGAACGAGTGGAATAGAGTGGAAGAGGCAAAGCTCTTGAGTTGGGCCTTTGTTCATTCAACCATTCATTCATTCAGCCGTATTTATTGAGTATCTGCTATGAGCCAGGCACTGTATTGAGCACTAGGGATACAGTGGTGCTAATGGCTCAATAAGGGAGGGGTACATGCCTGAAATAACAGCATAAGCATATGATTACAGCTGTGATAAATGCCAGAGAGGGAAAAGTACTCAGGGCTCTGACAACATAAATACAGGGGCCAACCTAGGCTAGAGCTGATGTAGGACATTTCATCGGGGATGCTTTCATTGAGGAAGTCATGCTTGAGCTAAAAGCTGAAGCATGAGTAGCCATTAACTTGGTGAGAGGTTAGGGCAAGAGCATTTCAGGAAAAAAGCTTGTGCAAGGCTCCTGAGGTGAGTGGGTACCTGTGTGGGTGCCCGAGTGTTGAAGAGATATCTAGGAACTAGAGCCCAGGGAATGGGCAGAGATGGAGGGGGTGTGGTGACAAAGACTTGGAGGACTGAGGGGTCAGGACATGCAGAGTCTTGTAGATCCCTTAAGGATTTTTCTATCCTGGTCAAAGTGGGTCTTAAGCAAAGGAGTAAAATCATTACTCTGTGTATGTGTGCATGTGTATGCACATTGTGTTTTAATGCAATGTAGAAAACAGAATGGAAGGGAACAAAGTGCACAGAGATTGTGGGACATGTACCCCCAGACTGCCTCAGATGACATGGTGGTAAGAAGGAGTTAATAACTGAAGGATCACGTGAAGGTGGGAAGCCTTCTAGGGGTCCTCATGGAAACATCTGGACCATAGGTTGGGATCACAGGCCTGCTCTAGAATGTCCCTCTTCCAATGCAGAAGCTCACAGTGAGAAAGGCTCAGTCTTCCCTTGGGAAGAATGGGACCTTGGAATGTTGTTTGGTTCATCTTTTCATTTTATCATCATCATCCATCTATCATCTGTCCATCATCCATCCATCCATCCATCACCCATTCATCTGTCCATCCATCCATCCATCCGTCCATCACCCATCCATCCATCATCCACCCATCATCTATCTATTCACTCTCTATCCAACAAATACTCTCTGAAAAAATACTGGAAGAGGACCTAGACGTTAGCCTCTTGATCCCCAAGACAGTATTTGTTCAGCCTGGCCCACACGGTCATTGTGAGTGAGAGACTTTCAGCTATAGCCGAGGGAGTGGAGTGGGGCTCAGACACCATCACAGAATTTTGTTCTCTCAGTTCTTTGATTGCTGAATCGGAGCCCCAGGCAAACCTTGTATTCTTCTCTCCTGATTTAATTGGCCCATTATTTCAAACTTTTGTAGATAAGGGAATAAAAAAGTCAGTGGAATATTGTATTTATCACATTCAAATTAATATGTTTCATTACCACAAAGACAAGGAGCATAGTTGCAATATTTTCTCAAAACTTTTAATTGAACAGAGGAGCATGGGAGGTGGGGGGAGCGAAAATGGAAACCACCATGCTCAGATGTTGTTTTTCACTCTCCCCGAATGTGTGCTGCTTGTGATCCACTCATCTCATTAGTGTTAATTATGAACTAAAATAAAATGGCATTTAACACTGTGCTGAAACTTTAATTAAGGCCAAACTTCCATACCCAGATACTCTCTGAAGTCTAAAATGGCATGAACGTCTGCTGAGCCCATGGTACGCCCACACCCACTCCATGCTCTGCTGGTGAGAGGCTCCTACTTCTGTAAACCACCTGTCCATCCACCCATCCCTTCAACAAATAAACTTTAACTTCAATATTTAAACTTCAATGTTGTTCTGGGGGAAAGAAAATGAATATTTGTTAAATACCACTCTATTTATCACTTTAAATACATTATCTGAAGCCTAATACAGCACCAGGAACAGAGGGATGTACATAAGGGTACTTAATAGAACGGTATATATTCTCATGTAATCATCAAAACAGTCCCAGGAGATGGGGGAAAATTATTATGATATGTATTTTACTAAGGATATAAAACTGAAGTCCAGAGAGATTACATGACTTGTCTAAAGTCATAATAACTCCATAGTTTTTTGCTGTACAATGCTGAACTAGAAAGAGTATTCTGGATGATCTAAATTCATTCATTCATTCATTCATTTATTCATTCATTCAACAAACATAGATCACCTACTGTGCGCCAGGATCTGTGCTGGGGACTGGTTCATTAGCAGACAGCGGATGGTGATGACAGAGGGAGAAGCAGGAGAACTGTGCGAGCACGATGCGGGGGCACCAAGCCCAGCCCAGAAATGCAAGAGGAGTTCTCCAAGGAAGTGAGGCCAGTGGGACAGTTCCATCCCAGAGACGCACTCAGTCAGGATGGCCTAATGACTCTCCTCCCAGGTCCCTGGCAACCGCAGGCCCAGCAGCAAGTATGGCACAGTGCCCATCCAGCCAGACTGTAAGTTGGCTTTCCCGAACCACCTGGGAACCACCCCAGGCAGCATGACAGTGACCGACCACAGACATCCGGGCTGCTGGCATTAGGCTCCATGGATGATGTTGAAATGTCAGTGCCTGGCACAGACTGGGCACTAATCAGTATTTTCATTCCCTTCCTCCCTCCCCTGTCATGATTCCGTAATTCTCTCTGGTCCCCGTCCGATACCTTCACTGGCTCCTCCCCTCTGCGCCCACAGTCTCTCTATCTGGAGGAACGTCAACCCGAGAGAGCAATCACTGATAAGGTCAGGGATTCAGGGATTTCCAGGGCTGACCTGGTGTTAGGACGACCAACTGCTCACTGCAAGGGAGGAGCTGGAGGAGGTGGTGAAAGCCATCTGCTCCATGTCCGACAGCAGGACCAGGACTTAGACCCAGGACTCCTGACTTCAGTTTAGTGACATTTCTTAGCTCTAGAGCTCATGTTCTCGGCAACAATGCAATACTGCCTCCTCCAATGAGTTCTTTTCAGTTAGAGCCCAAGGACCCTCTTTTCCACTTTCTGGTCCTGTACAGAGACGGTTCCTCACCCAGGCTTCTCAAGTTCTTGAAATGACCCAGATCCATTTCATGAGGTCCCCATGGAGGTGGCAGTTTGCTTGTGCTAATTCCTCTCTCCCAGAGGCCTGCCTACCACACTAAGCCTGCACTTCTGTCATGAGAGAGTGCGGTTTTTTATTATTAACAATAACTATAATTATAATAATAACAGCTTTTACTTGTTTAATGCCTGCTATGTACCCTCTGTTGAGTACTTCATACACATCTTCTCATTTAACCCGCAGAAAAGAGGGAAGGGGTGGGGTTTTGGGCAAAAGAAGCAGGGGAATAAGAAGTACAAACCTCCACTTATAAATAAGTCATAGGAACAGCGTCAATAATAGCATACGAGCTCTCACAGTGACAGGTGGTCACCCGAATGACCGTGGTGATCACTTTCTAAGGTCTATAAATATTGAATTACTAGGTTGCACACCTGAAACTAATATTATCTTGTATGTTGCATGTCAACTATAATGAACAATAAAATTTAAAAAAGAAAGATAGGAAAGAAGAAGGAAGTCAAGTCAGCTCTCCTGCCAAGGTCACAGGACAAGGCAGTAGCCTCATCCTGAGCATCCACGGAGGACGCACCTGCCTCCCGGCCTCTAGTGACTTGTGCTCATTCAGAGGGCAGAGCGGGCAGGGGCCAGGGAGCCGGCAGCCCAGGAAGGTCACAGTGACTCCTCTGCTCCAACCACAGCTGTGGGCAGGGAGGCAAACCAGTGACCCCTCCTCCCCACTCCGTGATCCCCCTTTGGTCCGATGGAGGACATCAAGCGGGAACGTATAGGAAGGACTTCTCAAGAGCCAGCCAGCAGCAAAAAGGCCAGGCGGAGCCACCCCCAAAGGTTCACTGTGCTTTTATCTGCTGTTGGATGATGAGAGCGACTGATCTTCATCCCTACTCCTTCACAGAGGTGCTGAATTTTCCATAAGGAGCATGACTTACTTTTCAGCTCATAAAGAAAATGAAACAGAACGACGACCCATTATGAAAATTAACATAGAGGATTCTTTAATAAAAGGAGTCAGGGTTCCTTGGAGAGCTGCCTGATTCCAGAGCTGGGGCAAGGAATACACCAGATGGGCCTGGAGCATCCTGTAGTCCCAGAAAGTAGGGACGTGCTCAGAGAATAAAGCCCCTACAGTGACAGGGGCGTGTCCAAGAGACCTAGGCGCCCACTCCGAGAGCTCCCGATGGCCAAGGCAGAACAATCCGAGCAAGAAAAAAAGTAGAATAATATAGGGTTTAGCCCAAACCAAATCTCTCGTGCAGCATTCCTAATAATTTATGTAGATGCTCTGCCCGAAAGGAGGGGGAGCAACATTTTCCCTCTGGGAGTGGCCTGTCCCACAGGGACTTCCTTCCAAAGAGGAAAAGGTGATGGAGAGAAGCTTCGGAGAAGCTGAAACCTGGCAAACATGACCTCAGCCCGGTGGTCAAGGTCAACGTCACAGTGATAAGCTATGCTGACGACATGCCTCCTTGGCATGATGTGACGTGGATGACATCTTACCTCTGTGGCCCTACTCCCAGACCTCAGTCTAGTGATGAGAAAGACGTCAGCTAAAACCCAACTGAGGGGCATTCCACAAAACACCTCCCCGGTACCTCCTCCAAGCCAGGACTGCCAGTCTGAGAAACCGTGACACTGACAGCCGTCAGGGGGGACACGATGACTGAACATACGTGGCTTCCTAGATGGGGTCCTGAGCAGAAGAGGGATATTAAGCTAAAGCTAAGGGAACATAAATTAAGTGTGGACTCTAGTTAATAATGTAGCAATATTTGTCCCTTAACTGTGACAATGCTAAGGCGAGATGTTAATAATAGGGGAAGCTGGTGTGAGGTATATAGAAATTGGACTATTTTTTTTTTGCCATTTTTCTCTAAATCTAAAACTATTGTGAAATGAAAAGTTACTTTTAAAAAGTTGATTCCTTGGAATGATCTAGAAATCTGTAAAAAAAAAAAAAAAGTTCACTAGCCTCGAAGTGAACAAGGTTGTCATGTCTAACGGGCCTTCCGCATTTCCCACGGGAGTCTCATGGCAGTTAGATTAACTTGGTATTTTCTAATGATTAACACTGATCAATACTCCTCTGAGTCTGCTCCTTCAATCAATCGCCCCATTAATGAGGGTGAACGTAGCATTTTATTATCAAGCCCGGAACCTTTTGCAGAAGAGGCTTCTGGGATTGGGGCTTCGGCTCCCTCTGTTGCGTTTTGGGCTAATTAAAACGCCCACCCAGGCCCGCCAAGCTTTAGGCTCCTGACCTGGGACGAAACTAGCCGGCGGGAAAGGCTTCTAGGAAGTTGGGTTAGAGGTGTTGGCTCGGTGAGACACTCAGCCGATCAGGGAGTCAAGTCCATGTGACTGAGGAACGACCAAGTGTTCAGGCCTCTGTTCCAACCCCCTCCTGGGAGAGACCACCCCTTCCACCTTTGCCACTGAATTTACAGCATCAATGCCCACGTGCTGGCTGGCCTGCTGAGGGCGCTGACCTCCGGGCATGGCATTGCCCAGGCTCCCGTGACCCCTGGCTGCTAACTGGGCTCAGCTGGTGGGAAATCCGGGCAGGGCTGAGAGGGTGAGGGCGGCGGTTGTATTCTTCTACTACAACATCCAGCTCTGGGTGGGGGGGCACCCTCTCCCATAGCCTGAGTTCTCTCCGGGGACCGGGCATCCTCCCTCAGGCCCAGGGACGGCAGTGGTTCGGCTGTTGTTACTCTGGGGGCACTTTAGCCTCCCTCAGAGCGTCTCTCACTCCTTCCTCACGTCTATAGTCAGCGCCTTCCTGAAACTCCCTTCCATGGCCTTCTCCATCTTTTTCCTCCAGGGCCCCTGCCAGCTAAGGCAGCCGTCATTTTTTCTACCTGCATTTCCCATCTCCACCTGCCCACACTCACACAGCTCTCTGGTGGGCGTGTCAGGGCAGAGGGCACCCGCCCCAGCACGGGGGTCAGTGTGGGTTCTCAGAGGCCGCGCGGCCCCAGACCTGGAGAAGGTTGGGAGCAAGGCGTCTCGGGCAGAGGCAGGGGGCAGCGAGGGTCTCGTCCCCCGTTCCTGACACGGAGGGCTCCCTGGACTTAAGGCGGGGAGAAGGGGAGAGGGGTCTGTGGGCTCCCTGGGCTTAAGGCGGGGAGAAGGGGAGAGGGGTCTGTGGGCTCCCTGGGCCCTTCGAGAGAACTGCTAAGCCGGGACAGGAGAAAATGGCCGTGCAGTGTGTTCCTAAGAGGGTTTGTGCTTCACAGAACGGCAGAGAGCGGCCGGGCCTTGAATGGCCACGCCGGCGGCACAGCAGACCACCTAGCAGAGGCGGGTGACTCAGGACCACGTGGCTTCCAGATGGCTCGGCTCTTTGAGAGCCTCCTGGGACCCTGGCAGCACCCTGGGGTGGGGGTGTGTGTATTTCCTGCACAAGGGGCCGGGGTCACTTGTATGGCCCCCAGTACACGCCAGATTCTTCATCTCAGTCCCAGGAATCTCTTCTAATGATGGAGAAAAAGGGGGGTTTGCTGGATGCATTTTGAGTTGTTACAGTCTCATCTGTTATAGTTTAAGGATGACTTAGGGAATTTCGAGGGTAATTCTGACTACATCCAATTGTCATATTTTTTGTTGACTCCCAAAGCTAGAGAAGTAATTATTTCACCGTCTTCCGTAGGCAGTTAATCCACCAGTCCTTGTTTTCATAAGTGGCATGCTCCGAAGTAATGGCTTTATGATACGCATTAGAGAGAGTTCAGAGCCAGGTAGTGGGGACAGCAGCTTCCTGTATTTCAAAAAGCCGTAAAGAAAATGGCTGCTCGCGCCATTAACCAGGTAATGTTAATGCAAATCATGCACCTCCATGTGAGATTCCTGGCTCCGAGAACACTCCGGGAATGAGTTAACATTGTAATTCTGGCCAACCGATGGTTGACCTAATTTAGCCACAGGTAGACTGA